>OX276354.1:25737973-26937973 GCA_946251885.1 Cosmia pyralina | reverse complement strand
AACAGAGTTGTTAAAAAAAATGACATTTATGGTATATTTTATCATGGTAGGTATATCTTTGCTGCATTTAGGATTAATTTTCAAAACGTGAAAGCAACCAAACGACAAAGTGTTGGTATACCTACCGTACTGAATCATGAATATGTAAGTATCTCTCACAACTACTCGTAGCATGCTGCTGTTTACGGGTTGCGGTTCTAGTTTTAATTTTGTTTTCTTTAGATTATTATTTCATCTAATATCTTCATTGTATATAATCAAAAATAAAACAAGTAAAGTGTACGTATTTAAGACATCAAGAGAGCGGAGACTCCTAACACAGGCTTATTTGTTAAGGTATTTACTTGTAAAAATAATAAACGAGTTTCCATTTACACATTTTCATCTGAATATTGTATGTCGGTTCCTATTTTAATTGTTTTAACGGGTCTCTAGTTAAATCAACATAATATGTTATTAGTAATGCCTTATATAATCCGAATATTTTTCTGAATACATAACCGTAATTCATGTCTTAATACCTCTGCTATAAGTAACCGGCCCAGAGCGTGTCGGGCATACACAAGAGCGTGTCGGGCATACACAAGAGCGTGTCGGGCATACACAAGAGCGTGTCGGGCATACACAATTAAGTCTCTTAGCCTGCCGTAATTATTGTATTGCGCGTAATTAATAAACCGGCGTTAGCTCCTAAACAACACATCTAAATGCCTGTTACCGAGACCTAAGTAATTTGCTAAAATTCAAATTCCTACGTTGTATAGATCTTGAGGAAAACCCCTGTGACAGACAGACGAAAAACTGATGTTACAAAGATTCAACCTTAACAAGCACTCGGCGGGTTTGCAAGTCTCACAACTCACAAGGCAATAGTCGCCTCCACTCGCTTCTATAAGAGCATGAAACACGCGCCCCAGAAGTAAGGCAAGTACGCGAACTGGCACCGCCTGCCCAACGTCGGTAACTCGTGCAAACACTGAAGCACTAAGTAGATAGGTGCAGAAGGTCGGCTCCGTACAACGAGCAAAAATATACACGCTAGCAACGTTATAGTCGTACAGCGAGTGGAAGCACGCTCACGACTGGCATTTGTTTGAGATAGTCATTTGTCGCGTCTGTACATACAAGGTGTAATTGAAATAACCAAAAACCTAAAAAAAAATTAAAAAGTCTGCTGTTCCCTAAATTTTGTCAAGTTGTGTGAATATAAATGTAGCTGATCTTTCATTTGCGACTAGCTTTTGCCCGAGGCTTCGCCCGCGTGGATGTCGGGAAATATCCCACGGGAACGTACTACCGGGAATTCCTTCTTTATTCTTACTTGTTAAAATTTCAGATTTCCAGGTCCAAGGGTTAGGGCTGGGCGTTGATGAGTCAGTCAATCAGTCAGTCAGGACTTCTCTTTCTATTTAGATAGATAGATAGCTTCTGCCAAAATTCTAAAATTCCTTGCTGCTGATGCGTTGCCTGCCCACGTTATTATTTCGTTTTTGCTTAGCGTTCTTTCCGACTTTTTTCTTTTTGCTCGGTACCTAGAGCGTCCTAGAATGATGTTAAATATGATAGCCTTCCTTAAGAATTGGGCTATCAAATGCAAAAATAATTATTAAAGTCCGCCTGGTAGTTTCAGAGATTAGCGCGTTCAAACAAACAAAAAACCGGCCAAGTGCGTGTCGGAACACGCACACTGAAGGGTTCCGTAGTTGAAAAGAATATTTCCCAAAAACAAACTTAACAATGGATCCCAAAAAAAAAAAAAAAAATATGTCATAAAACTACAAATTAACAATTTTCGGACTTTTTCCTTTACTTGTGCTGGGAGACCTTGCTTCTTGCCAAATTTCATTATTCTATGTCAACGAGAAGCACCCTATAGGTTTTGATTTACTTGTGACAGTTGCCAGTATCAAAATGTGTCGCAAAATGACCGTATTTTTTTATTGTGTTGACTTAGAAGCTTGATTTTTTTAGAACTCCAAAGGACCATAGACTTACGTATTTGATATTAATTTCAACTTGATATCTCAACGTGTCTCTGAGAAAAAGGGTCATGACAGACTGACAGTTGAATTTTTTTTTTATATGAAGTCGAGGGGACGAACGGGAATTCACCGTAATTATGTATTCAAATTAAAAATTTTATAAAGTTAAATTCAATCATTCACTGAAACAACAACAGCCTAATCCCTATCTCTCAGCTATCTCTATCAGCTAAGGAGAGCGAGTTCCTTATAGATATAACGAACGTGAGAACTAAGGAAGGATCTTTCAAAATTCATCCCCTAAAGGGGTTAAATAGGGGATGAAAGTTTATATGGAAGTTCGTTATTTTTGTCGATGGAAAATCCCATCCACCCGTCTTGTATCCGAAACTATCCGCTACAGTTTGGCAAAATGTATTCTACCTGTTTCGGTTCCCAATATCTGCGTGAAAAATATAATAGTTGTGCTCACCGTGGTCCCTGTCGAAGTGCACAGCGGTGGGCAGCGGCGTGACATTGCAGACGCGCAGGCGGTAGCACGTGCAGCGCCCGAGCGTGAGCGCTCGGCACGGCCGCAGCATGGCCGTGCCGCGCCGGCTACGCAGCGCGCCCTCGTCCACGCCACACCCCGAGCCTGCCGACGACGTAGCCATCTTTATTACGAACAAAGCGTGAGCGCCGCCGCCGGCGCGGTCGCAACGAGGCCATGCCGCGCCGGCTGCGCAGCGCGCCCTCGTCCACGTTGCATCGAGAGCCTGCCGACGCGACGTAGCCGTTTTTATTACGGACAAAGGATGATTCAAAAATCAAGTCATTTATTCAAATTAGGCTGAAAATAGTTACGTATTTGGTTAGGATGCGGTCTTATAGCTGAGACTAGTAAACTCAGGGTCGTGGGTTCGAGCCTCATGATGGGCGCATCTTTTTGCACTTTTTGAACATCAAAATGTTAGAAAATAGTCCCTCTAAATGGCCGCCCCTCACCACTTAACCTAGCGCTTTAGCTGGAAAGAAGTGGCGGAACAAACTCCCGAATTTTAACCGACTTCAAAAAAAGGAGGAGGTTGACAACTCGTCGCATAACTTAAATTAAAAATATATATATACTCGTATGTGTGTACACCGATTTCTGCGTCAATTGTGGACCGATTTTGAAATAAATGTTTCTAAATATTATAAAACAAAGTCACTTTTTTTGTCTGTCTGTGTGGCCGCGTTGTTCTTCTAAAATAAGCAACGGATTTTGATGAGGATACCACCATCAATTTATTACGGAAGGTTTTTATGCATAATTCATTTATATCTACATAAATAAAAAGGGAAGTCCTGACTGACTGACTCATCAACTCCCAGCCCAAACCCTTGGACCTAGAAATCCTAAATTTTGAACAGAGGTTCCCTTTTTAATGTAGACATGCAATAAGGAAGGAATTCCCAGTAGTACACACATGGACAGTATGCGCTAAACCCTCAAGTTTTAAAATATTACACTGCTACAACATTGAATTCGTTACGAATAATCTAAAGAATACTTCAAAAAGAGTTAATTGTTTTGACTTGGATTCGAACCATCGCATCACCGAACGTCGTCATACTCATACGGCTGATTAACGAACTAGCCAGCGAGCCCATAAGAAATGCGATGAAATTGTTATCTACTATCGTCTGTGCCACTTAATCTTTATGTCTCTGTATAATCGACAGATTCAATTTGAGGGTACTTATTCATTAATTTAACTTACTTACGTTTTCTTAGTAGACAGTGTTTTTGTCATTTCGTTAATTATTATTATTAGTTAAAACTGCTACTACGAACCGGTACTAGAATATCGTTTTCGTTAATAGGATGTCACTTGTCTAGGAACCCGTTTGTGTCAGTTGGCAAAATATGTATACTATGATGACGGTAAATTATCAAATCAAATTGTAAAATACATATAAATCTTTTTAGTAAAATAACATCAAAGTTTTGTTACATAATAGCAATAATAATTATTATTAAATGATTATTAAAGTATTTTATTTTTCTTGATTTTATTTATTTATATATTTATTGAGCAAGGCACACCAACGGCATATTTACAATGGAAATAACAATAGGTATTTTAGTCTTCAGAAAAAAAAAATCGTTTTTTTTTCGGTTTTGAAATTCTTTATAAATATTACTAACAAAAAATAAAAAAAACAATCATTTTTATTTTAAAAATATAAAATAATGCGTGACAAAAAGTAAATTTCGTGCCTAGAAAATGAACCTCAAATATTATGCACGCCAAGCGGTCTTGAAACCTCTGATCTATTTAGACATTTTAATAACTCTTCGTAAATGTTTACGCTATTATTGCTTGTCGTTATACGCATTATTAAAAGTATTAACGTTTTATTGAAAAAGAAAATAAAAAAAAACAGACTTTAAAAAAATAAATACTAACATAAACTTATGAATTCCCAAAAACAATACATTAATTATAATTAAATGTTTTTGCAAAATACAAAAAACTTCGGCCTATCACGGATTTGAACCCACATGTCTTTTGGGGGGGTAAGTACATAGTGGAGCCGTGTGTACGTTCCCGTGGGATATTTTCCGACATCTACGCGGGTGAAGCCGCTGGCAAAAGCTTAAGCATAAACGTAATACTGAAATTTCCCGTTTTGTCAAGTCGTGAAAAATGCGCATTTTTGAGCACTTACATGGCGTGCGCTGACTAAATGGTAAGAGATACATAACATTAATGCTCTACAGGATTGTACATCTTAAAACGTTCAACAGCAAAGTCAGCGATAGCATATGTCTATCTTTTAAGGATTACTATCACCAGTAACCATTTCTATCTTTCAGAATTTCTTTAAAAAATATTGTAATTTCCGAAGCTATTTTGACCGGTATTATTAACCCTTATCCAATAAAATAAGTTTGTTAAATTGGACATTTAATTGAGATTAAAATATGCCTCATCATGTCTGTACGGGTTGTAGTAGTTAACTCTGTACACCGATTTGACGTGAAGGTTTGAAAGTGCAGTAGTATAGAGAAACACGTTCCACTAAGATGCACTAAGTTAGTTAGGTTTATTAAAGTTAAGAGTAACAGTTAGAGTGGTAGGCGGTTATTTCTCTCCGTTGTTGAAAAAAATTCGTTAGTCATGTTATTTTATAATATTAAATTACGACGCGCATCGTTGGCCTAAAGTAGGTTACAGAGTAAGCAGAAAAATGTACGGCGATGAGACCGTACAATGTCATTTAAATGCATACTTTAAAAGATATCACAGAAATAAAATTACGCGCCGCAAAATAATTATGATTGACGGCGCGGCGGTCCTCGAACCCTTCCTCGGCTATTACGATCATCTACAATACATACGAGTACATCTTTGACGACAAACTGTTCTGTGGTGCTGGCGGCTCAAGCTAAAAACAGTAACACTCCACTAATGGGGTAGGACTCATCATTTATTTTCATTTATAATCCAGTTCAACATATGTAGTGGGCAGTGAACGAGAAGAAAATTTTATTTGCGTTCACTGGTAATGGGACCATAAATTATAGACCATTTTTGTTTTTTTAATTATTGTAAGGCTCGTTTACACGGTGATGATCAGTACCTACGATAAATTAATGTATAATTTTGTATAAGAAATAGGTAGTCTAAAATTAGCTTGCACAAATACAAGTAAAACAGAAAGGCCTTTAATTATAATTTTTTTGGTTATATTAGTAGACCGAGCCCGTGCGAAGCCGGGGCGGGTTGCTAGTAGTGTAATAAATCAGATTTATCATCTCACTAGCTTTTTCCAGCGGCTTCGAACGCGTGGATGTTGGGAACAAAAATCTTTCCTTATTCCTTGCCTACATTATAAAGGAAACCTCTGTGTAAAATTTCAGCTTTCTAGGTCCAAGGGTTTGTGCTGGGCGTTGATGAGTCAGTCAATCAATCAGGACTTTTCTTTGTATAATAGGTTGGGGAAAAAGTTTCTTCGCATTTTTTAAGAAAATTCAAAACATTTTTTAATGTACATTATTTACATTTATCTAAACTATGTAGGTACCATTTTGTTCGATAACTTTTTGCCATCTTGTAGGTAGGGACATGATCCCATTGCTATAGAAATTTTGGGACTTCTGATCAAAATACCGCGACAAGTGGTTTTGGCAGTCCTCTCGTGATGTTAACCTGACACTGCCTAAAGAATTCTGAAGAGACCGAAACAGGTGGAAATCTGAAGGTGCAAGGTCAGGACTATACGGCGGATACATTAACACCTCCCAGCCAAACTCTCTTAATTTTTGCTGAGTGGCTAAAGATGTGTGAGGACTAGCGTTATCGTGATGAAAAACCACACCCCTTCTGTTGATTAATTCCGGCCGCTTTCTCTCAACTTCTTGCTTTAATCTCATCAGTTGTTTGCAGTAGAGTTCAGAATCGATGGCCCTGCCTGGTGGTAACAGCTCATAATGAATAATGCCCTTCCAATCCCACCACACACACAGCATCACCTTGTTGCGAGTTAACCCGGGTTTCGCCACAGTCTGTGAAGCCTGACCGGCCTTTGACCACGACCTTTTTCGCACGTTCTTGTCGTACGTGATTCACTTTTCATCACCAATTATCAGCTTCTTCAAAAATGATTCGGTTTCATTACGTCGTAATAAAGAATCACAAATGAGTACACGTCTCATTAGGTTTCTTTCGGTGAGCTCGTGAGGTACCCAAATATCGAGCTTTTTTGTGTACCCAGTTTTTTTCAAATGCGCCAAAACTGTTTTGTGATCAATTCCCAGTTCTTCAGCTACGTCGTAACTACTGATATGCCGATCTTGCTCCACTTTTTCAAAAATGGCATCCATTTTATCCGTAATAGGGCGACCAGAGCGACGTGCATTTTTGACATCAAAATTTCCGGATTGAAAACGCTTAAACCAAATGTGTGCTACTCTCACAGACACTGCACTGGGTCCATAAACATCGCAAATTTTTTTCGCGGCTTGCGTTGCGTTTTTACCTTTTTTGTAGTAAAATTTTAAAATGTATCGAATTTCTTCATTAGATTCACTCATCTTGACAGTACGAAAAATAAATAAAAATCAGACATTTTCCTAATTTGAATTTGGAATTATGTTCTTTAAAATTTAAACTTTCAATTATACCAAAACCAGCCAGATACAAATAGTATAGCCAAAGGGATTTTATTTTATGTTCATACATACTATAATGCGAAAAGACTTTTTCCCCAACCTAATATAATGAGATAGATTCTGCCCGCGACTTCGTATGTGTAGAATTTCTTGTTCCCCCAACCCACCCCGTCGCATCGCATTGCCTGGGCAGGCGCGCTATTACTTCGTTTTCGCTTAGGCATTCTTTCTGACTTTTTTTGTTTTTTGCTCGCACCTGTGAGTGCTAGTGTGATGTTAAATATGCCTTAGCCTTCACTAAGAATTGGGAAATCAAATGCAAAAAGAATTTTTAAAGTCCGACTGGTAGTTCCAGAGAGTACTGTGTTCAAATAAACAAAACACCGGCCATGTGCGTGTCGGAACACGCACAATGAAAGGTTCCGTAGTTGAAAATAATTTATCCCAAAAATAAATTCAACAACGGATCCCGAAAATTTTTTTTTTTATATCATAAAACTACAAATTAACAATTTTCGGACTTATTCCATCAAAATGTGTAGCAAAATGGCCGTATTTTTTTATTGCGTACACTTAGAAGCTTGAATTTTTTAGAACTACTTTTAAAAGACCATTGACATACGTATTTGATATTAATTTCAACTTGAATCCTCTTCGCGTTCCTGAGAAAAAGGGTCTTGACAGACTGACAGACAGACGGACAACGAAGTGTTCCTATGAGGGCTCCCTTTTTCCCTTTTGAGGCACGGAACCCTAAAAAAGGGTGTATGTCAGCTCCGATGCACGACTGGAGTTTATTCCTGGTTTTAGGGTTCCGTACCTCAAAAGGAAAAAACTTCGTTGTCCGTCTGTCTGTCTGTCAGTCTGTAATGACCCTTTTTCTCGGGGACGCGTGGAGATATCAAGTTGAAATTAATATCGAACACGTATGTCAATGGTCCCTTGGAGTTCTAAAAAAATCAAGCTTCTAAGTGTACGCAATAAAAAAATACGGACATTTTGCGACACATTTTGATACTCGCAACTGTCGCAAGCAAATCAAAACCTATAGGGTACTTCTCGTTGACCTACAATAATGAAATTTGGCTAGAAGCAAGGTCTTACAGCACAAATAAAAGAAAATTCTGAAAAATGTCAATTTGTAATTATATCACAAAAAAAAAAAAATCAAGTCTGTCAGTCTGTCAAGACCCTTTTTCACAAGGACGCGTGGAGATATGAAGTTAAAATTAATAACAAATACGTAAGTCTACGGTCCCTTAAAGTTCTAAAAAAATCAAGCTTCTAAGTCAACGCAATAAAAAAATACGGTCATTTTGCGACACATTTTGATACTCGCAACTGTCGCAAGTAAATCAAAACCTATAGGGTACTTTCCGTTGACCTAGAATAATGAGATTTGGCAAGAAGCAAGGTCTTACAGCACAAGTAAATGAAAAAGTCCGAAAATTGTTAATTTGTAGTTTTATGCCATAAAAAAAATTTTTTTTGGGATCCATTGTTGTTTGTTTTTGGGATAAATTCTTTTCAACTACGGAACCGTTCATTGTGCGTGTTCCGACACGCACTTAGCTGGTTTTTTGTGTCATTCTGACTTTCTATTTTTCAGTCATTTCTGTCGGGCTGGGTTTCATCAATGAATCAGTGCTATACAAAAAGCAACTTTAAGGTATAAAAGCACTCGTCCCCCCTCACCCCATCTCCTCTACTTCTAATCCCCATAGCTCTCACCCCTCCCCCTCTTACCCCACCTCTCACCCCTCCTCTGTCGCTCTAACCCTCTCTTACCCCACCCCTCACCCTGCCCGTGCCCAACCCCCTCTCTTTCTCACCGCCTCACTACATCCCCTTCCCGCAAACCTCCCCCTCCCCTTCTCACTATAATCTACATCAATCAAATCAATCAATCAATCAAATTTACCAGATATGATGTGGGCTCCTTAGGTCTTTTAAAATTGATAAGATTTTTTTGTATGTGTTGTTGTTGAAGTTGCTGGTGTTGTTGAACTTGCTTAGTGAATTAAATTTTGCGAAACGCTCTGGGTTTTAGAGTAAACATATCTGTACTACAATTCCCTGTTAGAGACAAGCACACGCTGGCGGAGGCATTCGGGCTTTTGTAGTTGGAGTAAACTGATTGATCTACTCTAATAGCCTGTTGGTTTCGGCCCCTGGACTGGCCGAAACACTCTAGGGATTAAACTGAGGATGTCTACTTTAAAAGCCCGAGCGGTTGGGCCAAGTACCTGGCTGAAATCAACGGGCTTTTGTAATCACGCGGGGTAGCTACTACAACTAAAAAGTAAAAAAATATAAACTTTTTTACAGAAAAATACAACCGATTTCCAAAAACAACACTAGTAAAAATAACTTTAATTTCAGAAGTCGGTGGAAAAAAAAGAAAATGCATTTAAACAGACAGCGACTTCCGAAAGTTATTTTCACTTTGTAGTGTTGTTTTTGGAAGTCGGTTGTATTTTTGTAAAAGAGTTTTAATGTCATTACAATTTCTGCGACAATTTCACAAATGTTTACCAACAACGCCTCCCTGTCAATGTCATCCGGCGCCAAAAGTTCCTTGTGCCACTCACTCGCTTATTAACTAATACAAATGTAAATGTAAATCTACCAGAGTAGAGTACGAAGAGTGACCTACATTCGTTGGAGTCGTGCAGACAGGGCAGCAGGCGCAGGTACAGGCGCGGCGCTAGCACGCGGTAAGCCACGAGCGCCGCGCGCGCCTCAGTGCCGGGCGCGCCGTGCGCCTGCGCCAAGTCCGCGGCCGTGCGCTGCACACGCACCAGCGTAGCCACGCACCCGTCACACTGCACCACAAAAATCTCGAAGATGGACAATGCTTAAAAAAAAAATATGAATGAATGAACGATTATCAATTAAATGTTTTACTTAAGTAAATTTAAAAATTCTGGGTGGTGTCGTGGGTCAGACTCACGGTTGGAACTAAGTTCATCGTTTGAAATAATCGCTTTCGCACATCATTACAACAACAAAAAACCAGTAAATTATGGTCAGCGATTTTAAATACAAATTGAGTACGGAAGTGGTAATGAATATTACGTGTTTGTTGGGTCTGTGTCTGTTTGTTATTACGTTAACATCTGGGCATTTTCTTGTTTTTTATAATACTTGTTTTTTGAATAACATTTGTCATGTTTTAAATATCGTATTTACATGTGTGTGTGTGTCATCATCAACATGAACTACACACAATCATAAACTAAAAGAAATAGTTAAATTGCACAGATGTGCTATAATTGTATTTCTCGCTAAAAAAAAAGGTAATTATAGCAAGCTGTGCCCTCAACTCCCACGACGGTTGTTCTACCTATATCATCAAAAAAAAAAGTGTCGGCGTCACTGCCACCCGTCCGTCGCCCGCGCAGAGCACCGCATGCCGTTCCATTCAGTATCAAAGGGAATATTTAATTTTAGTGAAAAAATGGCTAGAACCAAAAGTTCTAAGTTCAAGAACATCAATGCATTGGGGTGGAGTCGTGGAAAACGGTTCGTTCCCTCTCACAGAGAGGAAGAAGGTCTGTGTCCCAGCAGCAGAAACTTCTTAGGCTGATTATGCTCTCACAAAAAGGAAGAAGGTCTGTGTCCCAGCAGCAGAAACTTCTTAGGCTGATTATGCTCTCACAAAGAGGAAGGAAGTCTGTGTCCCAGCAGCGGAAACTTCTTAGGCTGATTATGCTTTCACAGAGAGGAAGGAGGTCTGTGTCCCAGCAGCAGAAACTCCATAGGCTGATCATGCTCTCAAAGAGAGGTGGCTGAATCAAAACTGTGATCATTATAATGTATGTGTGGATGTCAACTTAACCTATCGCAGTCCATTGCTGGCTATAAGAAAATCTCAAGTTCATACGGCTACAGCACGGCTTTCTTAAAAACCGATCGACCACTACTAACCTAGTGTCTTTTGTCGACTTCACTACATCCTGTATGGACGATGGCGGTCAGGTAGACTGTATTTTTACAGACTACAGTAAATGTTTCGACCGTATTGACCATAATATACTTTTACAGAAGATTTTTTACGCAGGAATTCATGGTAACATATACCGGTGGATAACTTCTTACATAAAGAAACGTTCCCAGGCTGTCGTAATCTACGGTGCTGTGTCGAAGCGGTATGTAGTCCCTTCAGGAGTTCCCCAGGGATCGCTTCTTGGGCCCTTATTATTTAATATTTTTATAAATGACATTTACACATGCTTCCAAAATTCATTATTTTTACTTTATGCAGACGACATGAAAATTTTCCAACATATAAACAATGTCGAAGATTGCGTCTCGTTGCAACAAGATCTCGACCATCTAAAACGAGTAGATTTCATACGAGATTTAGGTGTGATACACGACTCCAAACTTACCTACGAGATGCACGTAAATCACATAGTTAACAAAGCTAATAAAGCCATTGTGTTTCTTAAAAAGATCTTGCTCCCAGTTCACAGATGTCAAAATAATTAAAATATTATACTGTTCCTTCGTCCGTAGCTCACTTGAATATTGTTCGCAAGTTTGGGATCCCATGTATGCTGTTTATATCTCAAGATTGGAATCTGTCCAGCGAAACTTTACAAGATACCTGCAGTATAAGTGTAACACCCGCGATCACAATTATGAGTCGAGGTGCAAAAGGTTCCATCTACTTCTTTTAGGGAGAGAAGGAGTATATCAGATAGAATACCCTTTCTTTTTCTTAACGTCCCCCTCTGCCGCACAAATTACAGACAGAATTCGTTCTTTATAAGATGCGCTAAGTCCTTTAATAAATTGCTTGATTTTTCTGAACTTGAATTGTTCACCACTAAGCCGCATATTTATTCGATTACTTACTAAACATTGGTTCGAATTGGTTCAATAACTGTTTTATTTCACTTGATGACGAGGTATTATTATGATTGTATGTTATTATTTAAGGTAAGTACCTTAAAAGAATTACAAATGTGTTAAGTAACACATTTGTAATTCTTTTTTTTTTCTCTTTCTTTTTCTTTTTCTCTGTAACAAGTTTGCTCTTCATACGAGTAGTAGATTAAATGCGAAAACATGTAATTGGTTACTAGTTGGTTAGTTTGATGATAAATTTGTTAGTTGTTAATACTAATTGTTTTCCGATTACAATAAAATAAAATAAATAATCAGAACACCCATTTGCCTGTTGTTCACACCACAGAATAGATCTGTTCCTTGGTTTACACTCAGTCTGCGGTTCACCTTGTTCATGTTGCGGGTTGCTTACATGTTTCCAGATTGAATGCTGGCAAGATGTCGTTCTAACCTTATCATCTGCCTAGCCTTTTCCCCAACCATTGGGGTTAGCTTCCAGTCAAACCGGATGCAGCTAAATACCAGTATCTTTCATGGAGCGACTGCCTATCTGACCTCCATAACCCTGATTACTGGGTAATACGATAGTCCTTGGTAAGATTGGCTGTCAGACTTTTGGGCTTCTAACGACCCATAATGACTGTCAAAGATCCATGAATGACAGTGGGGATCACTTTCCGAGGCAAAAAGGGCCTCGTTATGTAAAGATGGCCACCCATCTACGGACCGATCGCGGCAAGCGTAGCTTTACCTGATCGATCGAACCGTGCGGCTGTAATAGCTAAGCCACGGGCCCCTCCAATCCTCCAATATCGTTTCCACGTATTGCATACTACACAACGACTTACATAACATATCAGCCGTGGTCTTCAAAACTTTAGTCGCGCCAAAGGGCATCGGTCACATACACACTAAGTGCAAACGAGTTCTGAATAAAGCTCGAGGCACTCTTCGCGACACTTCTACCTCAGACTTCTTCAAATACAAAAGAAATACAAACAACTTTCTTTGAGGTGACGAGATGCTTTTGAAACTCTTGATGATTCAAAGTCAAATGGTGTTTGCTTTGGCGCTAATAAAGCAAAGTTCCGAATGTAGACAGTGGCGAGTTACTTTACGCCTCAACCCTGAGTGAACCAGAAATAGTAATATAAGATGACTGCATAAATTCCTATTTTTATTTGATCAATAGCTTCTGCCCGCAACTTCGTTCGCGTGAGTCATAAGACATCACAATAATTATACTAAAATAACAGCCACAATTTTTATAAAGTTCCCTGTACACTACTCTTGTAGTTTTGGTCTCAGCAGCCAAAACATACAGAGAGTCAGGACTGGTGTGACGAAGCAGCTCATTCTGAGGGTGACACCCGCAGCCTTCAGGAGCTATTCCCCATAGCCTGTGAAGTTTTTCGTTTTTAGGGTTCCGTACACGAAGAGTACCAAACGGAACCCTATTACTAAGCCTCCGCTGTCCGTCCGCCCGTCCGTCTGTCTGTCACAGGACTGTATCTTTTTAACCGCAGGTAGACAGTTGAAATTTTCACATTACTATTACGGCTATATCAACAAATAATAACAATAAAATAAAGTTTAAATTTAAGTGTTAAAATGACCCGCATACAATAATCCAACTAATCATTTTTCATTTGGAAAAAAAACAGTGTTACCCTAGCATGTAGCTACGGTAGGCATGTCTATAACTATAATGTCACTGTCTACTTATAGTACTTACTGTTACTTGTTGCTGTTGTACTTATTGTTACTCATCGAGTAGAGTAAAATATTTGTTTTATTTTTATTATCTTAATTTATATTAATTTTAGACTGTGTTTGCACGAGCTCTATCGCAACAATTAAACAAGTGAGGAATTAGAAACTTCTGGATATCATATACCATTAAACTGTATTTTATCAACAAATACTAAAAACGCCGATTTATAGGGTACTTTTTGGATCATTTTCTGCAACTGCAAAAAATAACCTTTTAATTCACAGTACAATATGGTACGGAACCCTTCGTGTGCGAGTCCGACTCGCCTAGCCTTTTCCCAACTATTTTGGGGTCGGCTTCCAATCTCACCAGGTGCAGCTGAATACCAGTATTTTACATGGAGCGAGTGCCTATCTGACCTCCACAACCCATTTACTGGATAGTACTATACCCCTTGGTAAGACTGGTTGTCAGACTTTCGGGCTTCTTACAACCCGTAATAACTGTCAAAGATCCACGAATGACTGCCGGGACATGCATACCGAGACTCGCAGGAGTCTCAGTATGTAAAGATGGCCACCTATCTACGGACCAACCCCGGCAAGCGTAGCTTGACCTGATGGATCGACACATGCAACAGTTTTTACTTAGCCACGAGCTCCTTAGCAATGAACGCCGATTCCTACATAATATACTACCTACGGGCACAACACTGACACACTGACTGTTGCATTCTTACAGGTTATTCCCGACGAATACGGAAATAATATAACAGTAGATTGTACATACACAGGATTCCTCACTACTCACTACTCGTATTCAGTCACTTAACTTTTAGTATAACGATTGATTACAGAAGAGGTCTGAGCTTCATGTTTTTCTGTGTACGTTCTACGAACTATCACATGTAGTACGTATTACAAAATGTAAAGAAAAATAAGAACAAATTATATCAACTGTTAGGAATCGAACTTAGGTTTGCAAAGCAGTTGCCGAACCCCTAAGCTAAGCTAATTGCTTTTCTGAAAATTGACTATAATAGCCGCGTTCTTCTATTTCATAAATGCTTAGCTCCGTAAAGGATGATGATAATCATTTAGAAAATTAATTCTGTAATTATCTGCAAAATTCTAATCTTTTGGCTCGTCTTTTTACAAATTACGGTAAACTATAGAAAAATACGAACATGAAGTAATATTGCTATCTCCCTTAACAAATAGCGTGATAATATATAATTTATCGACTAACCGTCTGGTTATACACACATTTATTTTTTTGTAATTTTTTCTATTACTTCATACAAAATGTTGTCTAGTACAAAAAAAAATTACTATACTTTACTTTTAGGATAAGACAAGGATATTTTACTATTAATTTGTACATCAGGCGTAGTATTTTTTTTTTGTCCTAGACAACATTTTTTATGAAGTAATAGCAAAAATTACAAAAAATTATATGTTTGTTTAGTGATATTTGCCAAGGTTTAAGCATTTTTGAACCATTAATTATTAACAAAAATCTGCTACGACATCAACTATGATAATAACTTAAATTTTAGAACAGTCGCGCTGTAAATCATTTTAAATTGACTTCAAATTATTTAGTCTGGGATTTTCATAAAAACATAAAATCTAACTAACTGAAAAACTACTGAACGTCGGTAGAACATTTGGTGGCTTAATTTGTTGCATTTTAACCCCACTGTGACGACCTGCAGGAATACGTCCACCAACCCTGTATAGGGAATATCTGTGCAACATTTGAATAAAATATGTGCGATAGTATTTGTGCGATGCTTGAACATAATAATATAATACATTCAAACAAACAGACGAAAGTTCTAAAAACTATATTTTCGGCTTTAGAATCTTTCCCAGATCTCGCAGCTTTTACATTTTTTTTTCATAAATGTTCAATGTACAGTTTTGCTTTCGCTAAGAGTTTATTAAAATGTGAATAGAAATTGCACTGCGGGAACGTTTGTTACTTTGAAAGTTTTTAAAAGTAAATACTTTAAAATGTTAATTGAATTATGCGGAGCGACAGTGTGTGCTTGTTTGAACAACTTTTAGTTGCGAGCCATTTGTCCAGAGAGACGTAAACTTGTTCAAGAAGGGGTGGTCACTCCACTTGTTTGCAAGCGCTGACCGTCATAAATCTTCTTTTAAACGAGAAACTTTAAAGTTTAAAGTAAAATATGCTCAGCACCCGAGTTTCCCGGTGACTGGATATCCAGCGTTTTAGCATTATCCAAATGAGAATTTAAAAGTCACGCCCACAAGCTCCGAAGCTCGGAATCCGGTAGTCTAAGTATTTTTTCACAAAAAAGTAATATCAGTATTTAGCTTAAAACCTTTTTAACCTCTTGAATGATTCGTGTATGAAAACCATTAAGGCCATTGCCGGTGCTACATAGATGGTATGAGAATATTCTCACTGAACTCAGTCCAAATCAAAAGAATGAAAGTAATTTATTCTGTAGCTAATTTACCCGGTGGGGCCGAAAATTTAAGACTCATCGTAAAAAGTGGTCCCGGTGTTTCTGTTGGTTCAAACTTATATTAGGATTTTATTGCGAGTACGACCTTATTGCTTCCAAGTGAATTACTTTGAATTAAATTTCCTTCTTGACATTTGAACCATTTCGTAAACAAAGCACAATTTAGCGTTGCCTTCACCACAAAAACATCCATTTGGAAAAACAGTTCAGCTTTTGTATCGGAAACTTCTTAGTGGAAATCATAAATAAAAAATTAAATCATTTTATTTTTAGGCATTGTACATACACATACATTTCACCCATAGTGACTAAATGTCACACATAAGCATTAAGTATTTAATTAGTTTAGTTATTACAAATTGTAAATTAAAATAATACGTTCATAGTTTTACGGATAATTAATAAGTAAATTATGCATACCTACACATAATGTTACAAAATTATTATTAATTAAATTGTTTCGTCATTATTATTACCTGATTACATCACAGTCAATGCTGAGATTGAACAATTCGGTTCTGTTTACGAAAATTGTGCGGAACGCAGCAGTTACAATTTTATTTTTACAGTTTAATAATCGTGTTCGAAATGACGCTCTAGTCCTTCACAAAACGGAAAAGAAGTCACCCATTTGGTTTTCAAAGATCATACCAGACGCGCTACACCGCCAATGTAGATTATACAAGGCCCGAAACGCGTTGTTGTACACGAATAGAGTTGTAAGCTTTCCTCTATTCTCTATTTTTTCCTCTATCTATTCTCGTGTACTGGTACCAAAGTTGGTTGGTGTAGAACGCCCGGCAGTAGCCTCGAAAAGTATTGCTTTCACTTGCTTGGAACAATGTGCAAATCGTCTTGCAAGCATGTTGCTTCTACAAGCAATGCCCCTTCTTTGCCGCTCCAAATCATCGTCATCCGTTAACTTTTCATTCAATACATGACCAAGATACTTAAAGGTGCTAACAATTTTTAATGTAGAATTATTTCAAGTGATGGGAAATACAGTCTCAGGACCATTTCCATATTTAAAAATCATGTATATAGTAACTCGCCTGACAGTTAAGTAATCCAAACCTCTTATAAACAATATAGAAACTACTGTAATAGTCTACTCAAAAAACTTAAAAGGGTATACGAACAAAATTAACTACGCAAAGCAAAAAACTACCCTAAAAGACTATGGAATAAAATCAAAGAATTCACATACACCAATAAGCAAAGCAACGTCCCCTTTGAGCTACTGAGTACAGTCTCTGATAAGCGCGATGCAGCTGCCCTCGTCTATAACTATTTTGCGAACATAGCTCAAAAGTTGGCATCCATGATAAGTTCCGCAGCCCAACCTTCCCCACCACATCTATCCCCCACGGCACGTCTCCTCCTGGCTCCTTTGTTCTTCTTGATGTAGATAATGCTGAAGTGGACGCCATTACCTCAAGCCTGAGACAAGACTGTGCCACGGGCTGGGATGGTATTCTCGTCAATCTAATAAAACTATGTCGGCATTTCTTCGTACCACTTATTACTCACATAGTGAACTGTTCTATGGCCACAGGTATATTCCCTAATACGTGGAAAAAAGCCGTAATCCATCCAATATATTATAAGAGTGGGAACAGAGATTGTGTAGATAACTATAAACCCATTGCTGTACTCCCTGTTATGTCAAAGATAATGGAGAAAATTATTAATAAACAACTTGTAGACTACCTACACTAATTCAACATAATAGCAAAAAATCAGTACGTCTTCAAAAAAGGAGTATCTACTGAAGACGCAGTGCTAGACCTAACCAAACTTGTAGCTCGTAAATTAGACGAGCAACACAAATGCCTGGGTCTGTTCCTTGACTTAGGCAAAGCTTTTGACACAGTCTCTGTTCCCACCCTTCTATCCAAGTTGCATAGCATCGGCATACGAGGCTTTGTTCATGATCTCTTCAGGAGTTACCTGATAGACCGAAAAATCTGTGTGAAAATAGGATCACATAATATTAGTGCCAATGAGATAATGTTATATGGTGTCCCGCAGGGCAATGTCATCGGCCCAACTTTATTCCTTATCTACATTAATTACTTGTGCACCTTTTTTTTTGTGGATGGGAAATCATCAAATAACTTCTCCCGCTCCAGGCAGAGCGGGAGGGCGTGTCAGACTTTTACTGACTAAAACCCACCCGTGTTCCTTCAGTTGCCCGTGCTAGGGCCACGGTATCTCTTTAGAACTACCCGCGACCCCGGCGGCTTCGGCCCTATTGGACCCCGTAACTGCTGACATCTCTTTGAGGCGCGCGTGGAACACAACGCGCCGTCGACCCGGGCCTGGTCCTTACCGGACGGCGAGCTGCCCATTACTCGTCGTCCGCAAGCCCGCGCCTACGGTGGCCGGGAATCAGCAATCGATTCCCGCCGCCCAGGGCATCTCCTGCGGCGGCTAGGGGCGTGAGGGCGCGGCTGCTGCCTCTCCCTCACGCGTTCCGCCTCCTCCTTCGCGAGCATTACTGCTTCGCAGAAGGAGGTGACGGCCTCCCATGCACTCTCGCTCCGCACCATGGCCTGGACCAGGTTTGGACGCGAGAGATCGCCGCCGCCGATCGCCTCCGTGAGAACACGGTGGTGCTCCACCCAAGCCGGGCAGACCTCCACTGTATGCTCCACCGTGTCCTCCGGGCAATCCACACAATGGTGACACCCGGGCGTTTCCTCCCGCCTTATCCGAAACAGGAACCTCCCGAAACAACCGTGTCCGGTGAGGACCTGCGTCAGGCGGAAGGTGAAGATGCCGTGGCGCCTCTCCAACCACTCCTCAAAGAGGGGCTTATCGCCGCAATTGTGGGGTGCCCAGCGCTGGGTTGCGACAATCGGAATCTCCATGTCGCCATGAGATCCCACCGGAGCTCTGTCTGCTGTACCGTGATTTCTCGCGGCAGCGGAGTTACGCCCCGGCGTTTCGCCTCCTCGCGCCATTCCCACACGTGCGCGAGGACTTTTGCCTCCAGATCCCATGACGATAATCCGGCAAGGAGGCTCACGACTTGTGCACCCTTATTCTGCCATCTGCTAATATATTTACATATGCCGATGATACAGCCATTATAGTACATAGAAAGGACTGGGCTGAGGTCAAAAATAATGCTGAAGAGTCCATGCACATTGTCATGGAATGGCTTCGTACAAATTTACTTACTCTGAACCTACAAAAACAAACTATATCCCATTTTCTATTCATGGTAGTACGAAACCCCCAAACATTTACTCAATTAGAGTTCACACCTATCTGGACACCTCGACCTGCTCTTGCCTAGCGCTCCCCTCAGTAACATCTGTCAAATATTTGGGCGTAATGATCGATGATGGACTGAAATGGAATAAGCATATAGAGTCTATAAAGTCAGGCCTCTTTAAAATAGTAAGGCACTCTGCGGACTTAGAGACCCTAAAAATGGTTTACACTGCACTTTGCCAGTCCATCATCAGCTATTGTATTCTAGCTTGGGGTGGATCGGCCAAAACTAAATTCCTTGAACTGGAGTGTGCGCAAAGGGCAGTACTTAAGGTTATGTTGTATAAGTCCTTCCGCTATCCGACTCATCAGCTTTACACCGAGCTCAAACTTTTAACTGTGAGACAGCTATTTATACTTAGAACCAATCTCTAGAACGATTCTCGGGAAACATAACCAAGTACCAACCCCAAACTCTAATAACCGTGGTCAAAAAATAGTTTGCCCAACTCCTAGTCATAGAACTACTTTCGCCAGAAGACAGCTGTATGTGCTGAGCTCTCTGGTTTACAAAAACAATAATAAGACCACACAAATTGCAAGATTAAGCAAACACGAGGCTAAGGCTAAGCTGAAGAACATGCTGTACCTCCTAGATTACGCTGAAACTGAGGACCTGCTAACCACTCTGACATAACTCGCAACATTCCATACAACAACATGTAATACAGTCACAGACATCTTTTATAAACAAATGACAACAAGTTTGTACTAACTCAAACACAGTCTTACACTTGACATCACCACATTCACATACTTAGGCTCCTCATATCACACTCACACAACATAAAATTAAAACAAGTTTCCCATCACACACTAACACACTCACACAACGTAAACAAAACACACGATTCCCACTCACACATACAGAATCATTCACACAGTAATTTTACTTTTGAATTTTAATCTTAATTTAATATTTTACTTTTATTTTGTTTTTCAAATTGTTTTCTTTCTTAAATTACTATATAATAATAATACACTTCTGGACACATCTTTTGGCCCACCTTGTATTTTCAGTTTCGTTTGGTCCTAGCTAAAATTTTATATTAGGTCGAGCAAAAAGTTTTTATGCAGTTTTGAACCTGGCACATTCACAATTTCATTCAATAGTCTTTTTTTGAATTTCGAACACAGAATTTAAAGAAACAAAAGACAATTTGGAGCCTGTTTGTTGATATCAAACAATCGAATACTAAGAAAACTTGGTTTTATTGGTTTACTTGGATTTAATTCTTGAAAAAGTGATTGATATCTTTGGTTTTGCAACAAACATTACTTATTCTTAACATTAAGGTGAGGTTCTATCAATAATCTATGGATACTTCACCTGAAGTCGCCGCCCAAGCTGTGGCACTTATTCAGGTCGGACACAGCCAAAGAAACGTGAGTGCTCAACTTAATTTAAGTCGATCTGCGGTCCGAAATGTTTATCGGAGGTACCTAGAGACTGGCGGCTTTGTTCGTCGGCAAGGAAGGCCACGATCTCGGGTCACAACTGAAAGGCAGGATCGATTCATCGTGACGACCAGCTTGAGAAATCGTCACCTTACCTCCATTGAGATACAAAACCAACTTCACGACTTCCACGGAGTATCTGTGAGCGCTCGAACTGTTCGGAGAAGGTTAAAAGAACGCGATATGGTACCACACAAGCCAGCTAATGGCCCCAAACTAACGCGAGCCCACCGAACAGCGCGCCTTCATTTCGCACGCAGTCATTTAAATTGGACACAGCAAGATTGGAGCCGTGTACTCTTTTCTGATGAGTCAAAAATTGTGTTACATGTCAATGATGGAAGGAAGAAGGTCTACCGACGTAAGGGAGAGCGTTTCGCACAATGCTGCTTTGAAGAGAGGGTTGCTTATGGCGGTGGCTCATGGACTGTCTGGGGCGGTATATCCGCGAGCGGCAAAACTCAACTTGAGGTTGTTACAGGACCACGGCTGCCAACATTAAATGCTGAAAGGTACATTCGTGAGTGCTTAGAACCTCACGTGATACCATACGCGGACTATGTGGGCCCAAATTTCCTTTTTATGCATGATAATGCAAGAGCCCATGCGGCCGGAATCGTCAGGGAATATCTTCGGGATGTGAACATCACAGTTATGGACTGGCCAGCCAGAAGCCCAGACATGAACCCCATTGAGCACATGTGGGACGAGCTAAAAAGACGTGTTAGGGCTCGTCAGCCAGTTGCCCAGACGATGCAGGAGTTGAAAACTGCCATAGAAGAGGAATGGGAGATGATCCCTCAAAATTTCATAGTGCGGTTGATAAACTCTATGCCTAATCGTATGAGAGCTGTGGTAGATGCCCATGAAGGCAACACGCGTTATTAAATTAAAACTTTATTTGATAAAACATGTTTTTTATTCAAAAATCAATTGCCTTTAACAAGGCGCATATCCGACTTGTTAGGCGTAGCTCCATGTCGTATGGTATTCTGAATTCAAATTTAAAACAATACGATCGAAAAAGATGGTAAAATGTATCAGGTTTAAAACTGCATCAACAGTTTTTGTTCAATCTAGCAATCATATTTCGGTAGGGGCCATCGAAACCTAAACTCTAAGGTGGGCCAATAGATGTGTCCAGAAGTGTATATTATTTTTGTATAGCATCAGATTACTAGCTCTTAATTTCCTAAAGGGTTTATAGTGTCCAAGTGGCAGTAGAACACTGACTTCTAAGTCACAGGTAATCCTAGTTTAGGAGTCAGGGTTTCAACTTTTGTGCGCCTTTAATTATTGTGATCTTTAGCTAGATATTAAGGTTATTGTAAGGATATGTTTCAATAAAGTATATATTATTATATTATATATAGTCCTCCTTATCGATTTTGAACGGCGATTCTTTGAAATCACTTCCTTGCGTGTGCCCTTAGATGGCTCGCTAGAGCGAATTTTCTATGACTAGTGTACAGCAGGAGTCACAAACCTCAGGCGCGTTGACGTTGTAGTAGATGTCGGCGCGCGCGCGGTGGTGAAGTGCGCCGCGCGTGGGCCCCAGCAGGCCGCACGAGCACGCCCGCTCATGGCACGTGTCGCACGGCATGCGGCCTACGCACACCGGGGACGGCTGGTTCTCGCCCCACCAGCGGAACGGCTCAGCCCACCAGCAGATCTGACACAGTTAATTTCCTTCAATCCATACTGATATTATGAATACAAAGTTAACTCTGTCTAGACTGTCTGTTACCTTTTCATGGCGAAACCATAAAGACAGAATAAAAATATATAAATATAAAGACAGAAAGGTAGCCTAGGACCTGGAGCAAGAAATATAGGTTACTTTTTACTCAGGATGAAATACAAAATACACGAGAGGAATGCACGGACCAAATGCTAAGTAGTATCACACGTAAACTTTTTGGGACCCGCCGATGCCCAAACTTGTAATAGAGCCACGAAGTAGACACGTAAAATTTAGTTGCAGCAGACGTGGCTCGATAGCTTGAACTAGATACGTAACATTTAGTTGCAGCAGACGTGGCTCGATAGCTTGAACTAGATACGTAACATTTAGTTGCAGCAGACGTGGCTCGATAGCTTGAACTAGATACGTTATATTTAGTTGCAGCAGACGTGGCTCGATAGATAGAACTAGATACGTAACATTTAGTTGCAGCAGACGTGGCTCGATAGCTTGAACTAGATACGTAACATATAGTTGCAGCAGACGTGGCTCGATAGCTTGAACTAGATACGTAACATTTAGTTGCAGCAGACGTGGCTCGATAGCTTGAACTAGATACGTAACATTTAGTTGCAGCAGACGTGGCTCGATAGCTTGATACTTCTAAGAATGTTTTTGTCCGCACAACCAATTGCTCAACATACTCTTTTATTTAAAATACTATAATAATAAAATCCATATCACATAATACTGTGAAAAGAGTCCATAAACAAACGTCAGAGTGCAGCCATGAAACGAGAGATTACATGAACAGTAGTTAAACTGCACTGAATCTAAACTATATTTCAGTAGTTAAAATGTACAGAGCCTCTACCATGAGTTTACACAGCCAAAACTCGCTAGCGTCTCCGTAAATGATTTATATGAAATATTTTACAGCGCCCCTAGCGGTCACAGAAATAATTTAAATTCGTACCTTGAGCACTATAGATTTCGATAGGTAAGAAACCTATCGTAGTCATAGATAGTCACCAACGTTTTTCAGCTGTCGTCATACAAAACGGGGCACCATGAGTCACTCATTTGACAGAAGCTATTGAAAAATACGCTTGCTATAGTAGTTACGTAGCTCACTAGCAATTTGAGGTGTGAAACATTTGTTTACATTAAAGTTATATACGTTTTTGTGTTTATAAAAATCAAAATAATGTCTGGAAGAGCTTTTTAGCATGAATATGTTGAGTTTAGCTAACTTATATACCTACTACAGTTTCAGTTTCAAGTGGCTTGGCTTATCTACCTGGGTTGAGGGGCAATTATTTGGGTATTTCGTAACTAAAACTTTTACAATAATTTAACTTTTAATAATATTATTAAACCATCTATTTCAGGCTACAATGGTCCATAGACACAACTTACAAAGTAACTTAATATAAAGTATAAAACAAAACTTGTGTTATTATTATAGCTTAAAAGTATGTTAGTAGCACTTCACTTGCTTGTCCTTGTGCTGTCTTGTGGTACTTGTAACAAAACACCATGACCTGCACCAAAAGTCTTCTTCCATGAAGACGGATAGTTATCAGTTTGGCACTCGAACCACGAACGCCTTGAAGTTGACGTTGCACTTGCGCTCCTTATGAGCTTTACCGCAACGGTTCTTGTTGATTCGCTATCGGCGCTTCCTTCTTTGCACTGACACAAAACCCTCATCATCAGCCTTATTCGGCGCCTTTTCTGGCATAGGCTTCATCCTTGGAGCTCCTGGGGTACCTACTCGCGATGAAGCTAGCGAAATCCTTTATTAAGGGTTTCTCCAGGGCTGCAGACACTGACAGTTCCATGAACTTTACCAATAATTAAAATTGTGACCCACTGTCACTCATTGTATTCTATTCTTGTAAACTTATCAACAAAATGACAAATTGAATCTACGACAGTGACATATTGTAAGGAATAAAAATTCAACAACCACTAAATACCATAAGTAGTCCATTAGCCGCCATACATTCTATTTAGTCGGATTATTTCGTCATATTGACTGTCATAAATTCATAACACTTTCAGCATACCGCAATCATTTTGAGCATATGAGCCGTTCTCCTTTTTCTCTCTTTTTCTTTCTTGCTTTTCTTTCTTTTTTCTGAGAAAGAAAGAAACAAAACATAAGAAGTGAAGTTAGCTACACTCCTGTTTAGACGACACGATTTATCGAGCTCACCTTATCGCCTGCGTAAGACTCCGTAAATCTCATGGTGCAAGCATTATCGAAATCTATTTGATGCACGTTAATACGCTAGCGAGTCATTTATCGATAACAACTCATGGTAGAGGCTCTGAATCTTATCTTTATCTTATTCCTCATATATATGCAGGAGAGCAAATAGACACCGCCTACTTTGATTTTAAGAAAGCGTTTGATCTGGTGGATAATGATATCTTGTTATCGAAGTTGGCGAGGGTTGGCTGTACACCGAAATTGCTCCACTTCTTTGCGAGCTATATGCGGAACAGACGTCAAAACGTTGAGTTCAGTGGTTGTCGGTCTGAACCTATTTCACTAGGTCGTGCGTGACTCAAGGCAGCAATGCTGGGCCGTTACAGTTTATTATCATGATCAACGACCTGCCTGACGTAGTACGTGATGCCAGGTGTCTGCTATTTGCGGACGACCTCGAGCTGCTCTTGGCCATCGAAAACGAGGAAGATTGTCACCGCCTCCAGTGGGACATTGATGGTAAAGTTGAATGGAGTCGAAAAAATAAGCTGCAGTTCAATGTATCGAAATTTTTAATTATGACATTCAGCCGTGCTAAAACACCACTTGTTTACGATTACAAATTGGACGACGCGCCTGTGAAAAGAGAGGAAGCAGTGCGAGACCTGGGCGTCCGTATAAATGCGCAGCTGAGATTCCGCGAGCATATCGTAAACGTTTGTAAAAAGGCATACAAACGGTTGGGATTTGTACTTCGCAGAGCAGCAGTATTCACGAATATTAAGGCCATCTCGGCATTGTACGACGCTAATTAGGAGTCAGTTGGAGGGTAACGCAGCTGTGTGGGCCCCACATAAGGTGAAATATACTCTCATGTTGGAGCGCATACAAAATAAACTTACGCGTTAAATGTACCACATACTGTATGGGGTATACCCCCTGTATCCCTTGATGTATCCTACCTTGTTTGTTTTAGGCATGGTGGGATACAACAAGTTGGAGACGAGAAGGGATCTAGCGTTATCATCGTATGTCCTTGGAGTGTTCCGATGTAACACCAACAATCCGGGGGTGTTACAGGAGAGAGCGATGGAAGGGGGAGCACACAACAACCGAACTCCCCAAATGTCAGCCTCACCTGCGCGCGGTACACCCTGCCACTGACGGACGAGGCACTGGCGACCGACCGATGGCGGTATAGGTAACCATCCAACAAGCCAACCTAAATTCTCCAGAGCGATGACAGGCAGCAGCGTCATCGTTGCAAAAGGATTGGCTCTGCGGTCACCAACCCGCATGCCCATCGTGATGACTACGGGCATAAACCTCTAATGATTAAAGTGCCAAAACAACGGCCCCCAGTTCCCGGTGGTCCCGCTATTCCTGGTCAAAGTAGCGGTCACGGTAACGGCGGGACGGGGGGTGCGAAGAATCCCCGGGTTACGGTAGGCTACCAACGACGACTACATCTGGCTACGTACAATGGACGTTCGATGAGGCTGGACCATCACCTTGCCGAACTTGAGGTAAAGTTAAGTCGCATTAACTGGCATATACTGGGATTATCTGAAGTCTGAAGGCAGGGGGAGTACACGATAACCCTGGAGTCAGGCCACCTATTCTACTTCCGCGAAGGTGATCAGCTCTCACAAGGCGGTGTCGGCTTCTTGGTCAACAAGGAACTCACTAGTAGCGTTGTAGAAATCAGTAGTGTGTCGACACGGGTAGCGTACCTTGTACTAAAACTCACTGACAGGTACTACCTGAAAGTGATGCAGGTATATGCGCCGACTTCGACATGCTCTGACGAGACAGCTGAGGCCAAGTACGAGGATATTGCCAAGGCAATGCACAGTACGACAATTGACACTACAACGTTGTTATGGGGGACTTCAACGCCAAAGTGGGAGTACAAGAACGCGGCGAATCGAAAGTCGGACCGTTCGGCTTGGGGCGCAGGAATCACGGGGGGCAAATGTTGGTCAACTTTTTGGAGTCGCAGGGGCTCTTCTTGATGAATTCGTTCTTTGAAAAGAAACCCCAAAGGAAGTGGACCTGGCAGAGCCCCGATAACGTGACTAGGAACGAGATAGATTTCATCATGACAGATAAAAGGCACATATTTAGAGATGTCTCCGTGATCAGCAGGTTTAACACCGGAAGCGATCACAGGCTTGTCCGAGGCACTCAATTTTCGAGCTGAAAGAATCCACATGATGAGGCCTACTCTCCGGCCTACGCAGCTCCAGGCCACTCTAGGATCTGAAAAGTTCCAATTGGAACTAAAAAATCGATTCGCCCTACTGGAAACCACAGGCACTGTTGACGAGAAAGCCGACGAGGTGGTCAAAGCACTATGCGACGTGACCCGCAGACTTTTCCCATCGCAGCGAAAAAGTAAGGTGTCCAAATTTCCTCGGAGACTCTCGGTCTTATGAGGGAAAGACGAGAGTTGCCATCCACGCAGCTGTCTTCGTCAGATAAGAGGGCCTTAAACCTAAAAACTTTTTTACAAAAAAATACAACCGACTTCCAAAAACAACACTACAAAGTGAAAAATAACTTTAATTTCGGAAGTCGGTGTCTGGTTAAATGTATTTTCGTTTTTTGCCACCGACTTCCGAAAATAAAGCTATTTTTCACTTTGTAGTGTTATTTTTGGAAGTCGGTTGTATTTTTTTGTAAACAAGTTTTTATTTTTCACTTTTTAGTTTTGGTACCTACCCCACAAACATTCTAATACCACTACTTGCAAAACATACTGGAACATCATCCATATAAAAGTGGGGAAAAAATACGTATTATCAATTTTATATGGGACCAACTGTGATGGTATACATCACCTCTCGAATAAAACAAAAAAAATCCAAATCGGTCTAGCCATCTTCGAGTAATCGGGGAACATAATAGGTTGGGGAAAAAGTTTCTTCGCATTTTTTAAGAAAATTCAAAATATTTTTTTTTAATATACATTATTTACATTTATTTAAAGTATGTAGGTACCATTTTGTTTGACAACTTTTTGCCATCTTGTAGGTAGGGACATGATCCCATTGCTGTAGAAATTTTGGGACTTCTGATCAAAATACCGCGACAAGTGGTTTTGGCAGTCCTCTCGTGATGTTAACCTGACACTGCCTAAAGAATTCTGAAGAGACCGAAACAGGTAGAAATCTGAAGGTGCAAGGTCAGGACTATACGGCGGATGCAGTAACACCTCCCAGATAAACTCTCTTAATTTTTGCTGAGTGGCTAAAGATGTGTGAGGTCTAGCGTTATCATGATGAAAAACCACACCCCTTCTGTGATTAATTCCGGCCGCTTTCTCTCAACTTCTTGCTTTAATCTCATCAGTTGTTCGCAGTAGAGCTCAGAATCGATGGTCTTGCCTGGTGGTAACAGCTCATAATTAATAATGCCCTTCCAATCCCACCACACACACATCATCACCTTGTTGCGAGTTAACCCGGGTTTCGCCACAGTCTGTGAAGCGTGACGGGCCTTTGACCACGACTTTTTTCGCACGTTCTTGTCGTACGTGATCCACTTTTCATCACCAGTTATCAGCTTCTTCAAAAATGGTTCGGTTTCATTACGTCGTAATAAAGAATCCCAAATGAGTACACGGTCATTAGGTTTCTTTCAGTGAGCTCGTGAGGTACCAAAATATCGAGCTTTTTTGTGTACCCAGTTTTTTCAAATGCGCCAAAACTATTTTGTGGTCAATTCCCAGCTCTTCAGCTATGTCGTAACTACTGATATGCCGATCTTGCTCCACTTTTTCAAAAATGGCGTCTATTTTATCCGTAATAGGGCGACCAGAGCGACGTGCATCTTTGACATCAAAATATCCTGATTGAAAACGCTTAAACCAAACAACGCTAAAAACAAATGAAAATCACATATTTTCCTAATTAGAATTTGGAATTATGTTATATAAAATTTAAACTTTCAATGTTACCAAAACTAGCCAGATACAAATAGTATAGCCACAGAGATTTTATTTTAAGTTCATACATACTATAATGCGAAAAGACTTTTTCCCCAACCATAACAACCATAACATAGTAAAAAAATAAAAAAAAGGTTCCGACGAATTGAGAACCTCCTACTTTTCGAAGTCGGTTAAAAATTAGAAAGCTGATGCGAAACGACCTTCGGTGCTCCAACACCCGCGACATTAAGGTCGTGATTGAGCAGAATCGAGGGTCGAAAGTGTTCGCTCAACAATTAGGGAGGTCCCATCTGACGAAACTAAGAAACGCGGATGGCAGAATCGTGACCTCAAAGTCCGAGATATTCGAGGAAGTCGAGGATTTCTACGGACACTTATACTCAACGCGGACGGTGAAACCAGCGGAACATATTACAGATGACCACCGAGCCGAATTAACGCGCTACTACACAGAGGACATCCCGGATGTTGACCTGTGCGAGATTAGGGCGGCTCTCGAGCAGCTAAAGAACAACAAGGCACCTAGTGATGACGGAATAACGACAGAGCTTTGATTTGAAGATTTGTACTACTTTTTCTGTTTTTACCCGTGAGAACCTGTAATTGGCTTTAAGTTTTATATTGAATTGTTATGTTATAGGTGTTGGTTTTCCTTAAAATAAATAAATAAAGCAGGCGAAGCTCCAGTCCTAAGAGAGCTAGCAAGTATCTTCAACTCCGTCATCCAAGAGGGTACAACGCCCGAGGCGTGGAGTAGAGGTGCGGTGGTTCTGTTCTTCAAAAATGGTGACAAAACCTTGCTGAAAAACTATAGGCCCATCTCATTTCGGAGCCACGTCTACAAGCTGTTCTCGAGGGTCGTCACGAACCGTCTCGCCAGAAGACTTGATGAGTTCCAGCCACCAGAACAAGCCAGTTTTCGAAAAGGCTTCAGTACCGTAGACCACATCCATACTGTTCGGCTATTTGTACAGAAGACCGAGGAGTACAACCAGCCGCTATGTATGGCATTTCTGGACTACGAGAAAGCCTTCGACTCCATCGAAATATGGGCAGTTCTAGCCTCTCTGCAACGATGTCGAATTGACTGGCGCTACATTGAAGTGTTGAGGTGTCTGTATGACGCTGCCACGATGACTGTCCAGATCCAAGATCAGAAAGCCAGCCCCATCCAACTGCTCAGAGGGTTAAGACAGGGGCATGTAATATCCCCGAAACTGTTCACCAATGCGTTGGAGGACGTATTCAAGACGCTGGACTGGACTGGACAGGGTATTAACGTGAACGGCAAGTACATCTCACACCTTCGCTTTGCCGATGTCATAATGACAGAGACGCTGGAATAGTTAGACCGGATGCTGCACAGCCTAAATGGAGCCTCTCAGCGGGTTGGCCTCGGCATGAATTTAGACAAGACGAAAGTCATGTACAATTCACATGTCTTGCCGAGTCCAATCCACATCGAAGGGTCGCTTCTTGAAGTTGTGAAGGAGTATGTCTACCTAGGGCAAGTCATCCAGCTCGGTAGACACAACTTAGAGAAAGAAGCCGACAGAAGGATCCAGTTGGGTTGGGCAGCGTTTGGAAAACTTCGTCAAGTCTTTTCGTCACCTATCCCGCAATGTTTGAAGATTGAGGTTTTCAACCAGTGCGTCCTGCCCATTATGACATACGGTGTTGAAACGTGGACACTGACGGTCGATCTGGTCCACAAATTCAAGGTCGCTCAGCGCGCTATGGAGTAGGCTATGCTCGGAGTTTCTTTGAAGGATAAAATCAGGAATGAAGTTATCCGGAAAAGAACCGGAGTAACCGACATAGCTTTCAAAGTAAGCAAACTGAAGTGGCAGTGGGCTGGCCATGTTTGTCGAAGTAGTCCTAGAGTGGAGACCGCGTATCGGTAAGCGTAGTGTGGGACGCCCCCTAGCTAGATGGACCGATGACCTGAAGAAACTGGCTGGGGCAGAATGGATGCGGAAGGCGGAGGACAGGGTGTTGTGGCGCAACCTTGGAGAGGCCTATGTCCAGCAGTGGACTGCGATTGGCTGAGTTGATTGATACAGGAGATAGATTTTTACGTGCCCAATGGGTACGTGCAGTGTCGTAGACGGCCCGATTTGTTCGCACTGCCGCGCGGTCGCACCAAGCTAATGGCCAAAGCCCCGCTCTCGCGGCATTGCGTACACTGAACCTGGTTGCTCATAAGATAGATGTACTCTCTTGTTCACTGAGCGAGTTCGCAAAAGTTACATTACACGTTTTATGTTATACGAGTTGAATGTAAAAAATTTATAAATGTATTGTATTGTTTTGTTTTATTAACGTTAATTTGAATTTAATTTATTGTATAGTCTTTGAATTGAAATGTAATTAAAAAAACATGTAAAATGTAATTATCTTTATTATGTTTTTCCTACACTATGGCATTGGGTTACTGTAATGATAGCTGTACGTGTGTCTGTAATAACTAAATAAATAAATAAATCTATATTTCAGTAGTTAAATTGTACTGAATCTTATAATTAATTCAGTAGTTAAACTGCACTGAATCTAATCTTTAATCCAGTAGTTAAACTGCACTGAATTTAATCTTTAATTCAGTAGTTGAACTGCACTGAATCTAATCTTTAATTAAGTAGTTGAACTGCACTGAATCTAACCTTTAATTGCCACTAAAAGTCAGTTTGAGTAAGTTTAGAACAACGATAAGCTTTGGAAATATAAAATTAAGCTTATTTCTGTTTTATACCATGGTAATATCAAGGATCACTACAAAGTTCCCCTTTCAGTAGGAAAAGCGTGATTCAATTTCACGAACATTTACTTCATTGTTAGTCTGACGGACGGACTATTTACAAAAACCTTGTGACCTGGAATCAAATCTTGGAAAAAGAACTTAAGTTAAAAAAACAAATTATATGAAAGTATCTCGAAAATGTAAGCTGAGTCACAGTCACAGCGGCAGCGCTAATAGCACTAATCCCGCGTCGGCGTCTCGTCGGGAATAGAAATGTAGACAACCCAAATGCGAAAAAAATAACTTGTGTGTAAATTGGAATCAGCATTCATCCTCCTAACTTGCCTCCTGCCCTTGTCATGTGTAAAGTGGAATGTGATACTCATAGATATAAGAAAATTATACATTTTTGTATTTTCTGTTTTTAGGGTTCCGTACCCAAAGGGTAAAACGGGACCCTATTACTAAGACTCCGCTGTCCGTCCGTCTCTCTGTCCGTCTGTCACCAGGCATTAAATTAAAATAAAACAAATAATTAAGGGGGGCTCCCATACAACAAATGTGATTTTTTTGCCGTTTTTATCGATATACCATTATCGGAACCTTCGTGCGCGAGTCCGACTCACACTTGGCCGGTTTTTTTTCTATTTCTGGTTTTTTTTTTTACTAATACTTGCCGATTGAAGTAATAATAGCTTGTTGGTGTATTGGACTGCAGTGACGTGAACACGACTTGTTGTAAGTAATAATAGCTTGTTGGTATATTGGACTGTAGTGACGTGAACACGACTTGTTGTAAGTAATAATAGCTTGTTGGTATATTGGACTGCAGTGACGTGAACACGACTTGTTGTAAGTAATAATAGCTTGTTGGTATATTGGACTGCAGTGACGTGAACACGGCTTCTTGTAAGTAATAATAGCTTGTTGGTATATTGGACTGCAGTGACGTGAACACGACTTGTTGTAAGTAATAATAGCTTGTTGGTATATTGGACTGTAGTGACGTGAACACGACTTGTTGTAAGTAATAATAGCTTGTTGGTATATTGGACTGCAGTGACGTGAACACGACTTGTTGTAAGTAATAATAGCTTGTTGGTATATTGGACTGCAGTGACGTGAACACGACTTGTTGTAAGTAATAATAGCTTGTTGGTATATTGGACTGCAGTGACGTGAACACGACTTGTTGTAAGTAATAATAGCTTGTTGGTGTATTGGACTGTAGTGACGTGAACACGACTTGTTGTAAGTAATAATAGCTTGTTGGTATATTGGACTGCAGTGACGTGAACACGACTTGTTGTAAGTAATAATAGCTTGTTGGTGTATTGGACTGTAGTGACGTGAACACGACTTGTTGTAAGTAATAATAGCTTGTTGGTATATTGGACTGCAGTGACGTGAACACGACTTGTTGTAAGTAATAATAGCTTGTTGGTGTATTGGACTGTAGTGACGTGAACACGACTTGTTGTAAGTAATAATAGCTTGTTGGTGTATGGGACTGCAGTGACGTGAACACGACTTGTTGTAAGTAATAATAGCTTGTTGGTATATTGGACTGCAGTGACGTGAACACGACTTGTTGTAAGTAATAATAGCTTGTTGGTATATTGGACTGTAGTGACGTGAACACGACTTGTTGCAAGCCGGCAATTACCATTCTTGAACCACAATTCTCAACTCAACTCGCCAATTTATTTCAATTAAACCATTTACACGCACTTTTGAATTGTAAAGGAGTCGGTCAGTAGTCAGAAAGTTGGAACTTGTTGCCCATTCCAAAAAGTACCTAGATCTATGTAGTGTACCTAAATCTGTGTGTCTAGATGACATGAAACTCCAAGGACACTTTTAAATCAAGATATATAAATAATAAATTATTAAAAAACAAAAAACCCGACTGCAGTAAAAATATCAACTGAAAAGCGAAAAACAAGCTCTATAATCTATAGAGAATTGTAAGAGCAATGTCCTTATAAGTAATGCATCATGCAATTATTTTTTGTTCGATACCTCGTTAACAAATAATACAATGTATTCTATTATTTAAATATAACTTAAATATTGGAAAAGGTATTCCAGGCGGGGACAAGCCAATTAGTCCAAATGTTACGTTTTTTTAAGAAAAATGTTTTGCCATTCATTGCTTGTCCATCCCTTTTCCAATATTTAAGTTATATTTAAATAATAGTATAAATTGTATTATTTGTTAACAAGGTCTCGAACAAAAAATAATTGCATGGTGCATTACTTAACAGGACATTGCTCTTACAATTTTCTATAGAATATAGAGCTTCTTTTTCGCTTTTCAGTTAATATTTTTATTGCAGTCGGGTTTTTTGTTTTTTTTTTTAAATTTTAGTTTATTTCACACTTTTTAGTTTTTATTAATGAAAGAGTGGTTTAATTCATGATAACTAAACAGTTACATGAGCTCTGCGGTAAAGTAACATTAGATACTTAATCTAGATAGATGGAAGTCGAATAAAACATTTTGCATATTAGTTTATAGTGTTTAAATCTCGTAGACGTTGAATCTCTTTTAAAGAATTGTCATCATGTGGCCGTTTCAACAACTTTTTGCTGAGAGCGACGTAAGCTTGGCCCTTTGCAAAAACATGTGAGCTGAGGTCCACAACGGCCCTATCGAGAGTGGTGCCTTGTATACGTAGCTTGTAGACAGTTACAGCCCAGCAAAGTATTACCGGCAACATCCTTCGTTCAATTTTTCCTTCTTCCACAACGGTCAGTACGAGTACCTATTCCGTGTATCTTTATACCTTTAGTTTGGGACTAGGTCAATTTGTGTAAGATTGTGCTCTGATATCTGATATAATATGTAGGTATTCATAATTTATTGTACCTAGGTAGTACGTATTCGTGAATTATTGAAAAAAAAAAAAAAATGTTTATTTATTTCATCCATCTTTTGGTATTAAAATCTTGCATCATATCATCATCATCATCATCTGTCTCTATTTAAAAACAGAATATTGATCCTAGCCCCTAAACTAGGCGGGAACCTGTATCTCAGGGGATAGTGTTCAGCTATTGTTATACAATATTAACACTTGGGACATATGTGTGTCACTACTATAACAAATATTTCGACTTAGTACTTACGAGTATAAGAGTGCAAGTATGTCTTCGTGAGATTGAAGATTTGAGGTGTGGATGTGTATGTGTGTTAATACGAATGGTGAAATAAAGGAATGTGTGTAAATGATGCAGTGGTGAAGTAAGTGAGAAATGTGTATGTGTTTGTGTGGTAAAAAAGATTATACCTGAAGGGACATTAGATTTTCAGTGTCTTCGTAATCCAATTGCAGTAAGTACATTTTTACCTTATTTTTGACTTCATGTCTACTTAGTTTTATAATATTCGTTTTTTTCGCTTATTCTGTTATACAAAATAGAACTAAACACATAATATTGTCGCTTTCCAAACTTTGTACTGTATGGGACACTAGGACCAGGTGCTGGATTTCTGCGCCTACCAGGATTAATAGACGGGAAAACTGTTCGATGCCTTCTCAGAGTGGATGCGAGTACAAAAAGCTGTCGAATAGTTAACACCTGACATTCTGAGTACAGCTGTCTAGTTGGGTATCTAAAAGGCTTTCTATTTATAACCTTCAGAACAGCTCTTTAAGCTCGCTCCAGGGCTAGAAACATCGTCTTTGAGGCACCGCACAGCCCCATACTGGAATACAATAGTTAATGACAGTTTGACACAGTGAGATGTGTATCTTTATAAGAAGCTCTTGTGCTGCAGATTCTCTGAGAGTTTCTCAACCTTGTCATTACTTTTTTAAGTTGTTTATCCCATCTTAGGTGCTCATCGATTTGAACTCCTAAATATCTGACAACACTGGCAGATGTTATCGTCTTACAATGACAGTTTTGTGTGTTATATAGACAAGTGTGTGCCATTAAACTAAAGTCATCAGGTTGTTTGTTGTTTTTTCTTATGTTGAAGGCTACATAATTAGTTTTGGCTAAATTAAGTGTCAGTAAGTTAGAGTTGAGCCAGCTCATAATTTTCCTAAGGCAATCTTCAGCCATTTGCTTTACGATAGCCCAACTAGAACCATGAACCACAATAACAATGGCAGTGTCATCTGCGTAAGTATATATTTTGCATTAGGAATGGACATTTTTACAGAGGTCATTTATATAAATTGAAGAGATAACACTGCTTTGTTAATGGTTTATACTAGGTACAATAGGCATTTACAGCTCAACAAGAAATAATTACATATTACTTTTTTGATTTTCCTGTCGAAATGGTAGCATTAAACGTATATATAAGGTGCTATAAAAATATCTGCCGCGGCTGCAATGGGAGATAGTATTGTGTATATAGATTACAATACTGAAGTTATATTATTGATCTTATGTCATATATTTTTTCATACAAAAACTGTGCGTATAAATTTTAATTGATTTATTTGTATGAAATCGTGCCGTTGTAATTAGTGTTCATTCACAGAACAGTTAGAAAGAGGTAACAATTGTTTTCACTGTTGAAGCGACACATGGCACGTAGTTTGTGAACCACGTTATTCAGATTAAATTACATGTTTATTTAATAACTTTAGCTTCTCAAATTGATTTAACTATTCCGGGGTACGAAATTTCTTCACTAGGTATCTATATACACAATACTATCTCCCATTGAAGCCGTGGCAGAAATTTTTATAGCACCTTATATATTTGTAATGGGCTATTTATTAGCTTTCATTTGAGGCACATAATGTTATAAAAAAAAAAAAATATTCCCCTCCATTTTTTTCTCGGAAGCCATATTGAAATATTATAAACCCTATAGCACTCCGACAATTAAGACGAATCGTATGACAACTTATATATTAAAATCTGCCAAGCCGTTTAGGCTGCAGAGCGACATAAATAAATAGACATACATACCCACATACATACAAACATACATAAGTTCGAAAAACATAACCCTCCTTCGGCATCGGGTAAAAAGAGAAGTCCTGACTGACTGACTGACTCATCAACGCCCAGCCCAAACCCTTAAACCTAAAAAGCTGAAATTTTGCACAGAGGTTCCCTTTATAATGTAGACAAGTAAAGAAGAAAGGATTTTTAGAAATTCCATCCTTAAGGGGGTCAAATAGGGGGTGAAAGGTTGTATGAAAAATCTTATTCCTTAAGTTAACCGACTTGAAAATTGGCATGAATACTTAATATGGAAATTACAAAGTATGTCATTTTTAGTTTTCCTAAACTACCCCAACCCCTTCGGTTGGAGGGTGTCAAAATTTGTGTGAGGGATTTTAACGCGCAATCCGATTAACTCGAACCTCAGTATTTATACTTGAGACCAAAAATGAAGAATAACGTAAGTATATCAGGTGTTTTCAAAAATCTACCCCTAAGGGGGTGAAAAGGGGTAGTAAATTTTAGAGGGCAAGATTTTACTGCGAGGCTTCATTAACTCGAAAATTGGTGTAAATAATCTTTCAGTCAAGTTACGGAAATTTCCCAAACGATTTTTTTAAATTCCACCCCTGCGGAGGTAAAAAGAGGGAATATAATGTTTATAAAAAATCTTATTGATTTGGTTAATTGACTTGAAACTTCGGATAAATACTTGCCAGTTAAGTAATAAAGTTTGTCAAGTTTTTCAAAACTATCCCGGAGGAAATGATAGAGAAGGAGGGGTGAACGGGAGAGGTGGTAAGAAGGGAAAGGGGGAAGGGGAGGGTGTGGTGACGGGGTGGGTGAGGGGGAGAGTTAGGGGACGGGTGGTAAGGAAGGAGAGGGAAAGGGCGATGGATGGAGAGGGAGAGGGCAAGAGAGATAGAAGGGTGTAGGAGGGGAGAGGGTGTGGAAAGGGGGGAGAGGGAGAGGGGGCAGTGACGGGGAGAGGAGAGAACGAAGCGATGAAAGGGGTGTGAGAGGGGGAGTGGGGGTTTAGCGGGAAGGGGATGCGGTGATGGGGGTGAGAGGGGAGGAGGAAGGTGAGGGGGAAGAGGGGGCGGTGAGGGGAATGAGAAGGGCGAGTGAGAGGTTAGGGAGGGAGAAGGGTAGGAGTGAGAGGGGGGGGGGGGTTAGAGGGAGAATACGGGGAGGAGTGAGAGGAGGGGTGAGAGGTGGGGTGAGAGGGGGTTACAGGAAGAGGGGAAAGGTGAGGGGCGAGTGCCTTTACATCTTGAAGTTGCTTTTTGTATAGCACTGATTCATTGAAGAAACCCAGCCTGACAGAAATTACCGACAAATAGAAAGTTGGAACGGCACAAAAAACAGGAGTGAAGTCCAGGTGTCGGAGTTAACACACTTTCTTTTGTTTGTTTGAACGTGCTAATCTCTGGAACTACCAGTCGGGCTTTAAAAATTATTTTGCATTTGATAACTCAATTCTTAAGAAGGCTATGGGTTTATTTAACATTACTCTAGGACTCTTAGGTGCCAAGCAAAAAGAAAAAAGTCAGAAAGAACGCGAAGCGAAAACGAAGTCATAGCGTGGGCAGGGCATGGGATGCGACGGGGTGGGCCGGGTTAACAAGAAATTTCACGCGGATGAAGTCGCGGGCAAAAGCTAACTCAATATATAAAAATAAAAGTCCTGACTGACTCATTAACGGCCAGCCCAAACCCTTGGACCTAGAAAGCTGAAATGACGAAAGATTTTCGTTCTAGTGGGATATTTTCCGAAATCCACGCGGGCGAAGCCGCGGGCAAAAGCTAACTTTAGATATTACAAAATCCTGGGTACAATATTCATGTTGCTTCTTTAAATGTGAAAACTAAGTAAAAAAAATAACAATTCAAAATATTATAAGATTTAAATAATACCTGCTTGTTAAGAGATTACTAGTCTCAAGTGACGGCACCATCCAGCTCAACCATTGTGTAGGGAACCGAATAATCCGACACACACGCCACCATCAGCGAGACAAGTGACGGCACCATCCAGCTCAACCATTGTGTAGGGAACCGAATAATCCGACACACACGCCACAATCAGCGAGACAAGTGACGGCACCATCCAGCTCAACCATTGTGTAGGGAACCGAATAATCCGACACACACGCCACCATCAGCGAGACAAGTGACGGCACCATCCAGCTCAACCATTGTGTAGGGAACCGAATAATCCGACACACACGCCACCATCAGCGAGACAAGTGACGGCACCATCCAGCTCAACCATTGTGTAGGGAACCGAATAATCCGACACAAACGCCACCATCAGCGAGACATTCAAGTGACGGCACCATCCAGCTCAACCATTGTGTAGGGAACCGAATAATCCGACACAAACGCCACCATCAGCGAGACATTCAAGTGACGGCACCATCCAGCTCAACCATTGTGTAGGGAACCGAATAATCCGACACAAACGCCACCATCAGCGAGACATTCAAGTAACGGCACCATCCAGCTCAACCATTGTGTAGGGAACCGAATAATCCGACACAAACGCCACCATCAGCGAGACATTTAAGTGAGCATTATAATATAAATCACCATCTCTTGTCATCCCGAAAAACCAGCCAAGTGTGTGTCGGAACACGCACAATGAAGGGTTTCGTAGTTGAAAAGAATTTATCCCAAAAACAAAGTTAAAAATAGATCCCAAAAAAAATTTTTACGTCATAAAACTACAAATTAATAATTTTCAGACTTTTTCCTTTATTTGTGCTAGGAGACCGTGTTTCTTGCCAAATTTCATTATTCTAGGTCAACGGGAAGTACCCTGTAGGTTTTGATTTACTTGCGACAGTTGCGAGTATCAAAATGTGTCGCAAAATGGCCGTTTTTTATTGCCTTGAGTTAGAAGCTTGATTTTTTAGAACTCTAAAGGACTATAGACTTACGTATTCGATATTAATTTCAACTTGATATCTCCACGCGTCCTTTAGAAAAAGGATCTTGACAGACTGCCAGACAGACAGACAGACAGACGGACAATGAAGTGATCCTATAAGGGTTCTGTTTTTTCCTTTTGAGGTACGGAACCCTAAAAATCACTGCTGGAGGCTGTGAGCCATAAACGGAAATAATAATAATTTTAACTAGTTATAAAAACCGCAGCAGTCCGGAGTGTGGATTTGTGCCCGCTTGATGGCAATAGGCTCGTCCCTTATTACGTGGGACTTCAACATAACTGCCCTTTAACTACGACGACGGGACCACTTTGTCACGGTTTTTGCAGACCATAGAATCCCAATAAAAGCTAGGTATGAAAAGTTTGTAAAGATTGAATGGTTTACATGTTGGTATGTCTCGTTGAAGACCTGGAAAACGGTGCGCATGTGCGTGGCGGGTGCGACCACGCCGAGCCATGCGCGCTCCGGCAGCAGGCCGGGGTGGCGCGTCGCGCACTGCCGCGTGATCGCACACTGCGACCGCCACTCCTCGTTTGCGGCTACCATTCTATAGTGCAAATAAAAGATTAAGGGCGACTTTTATCATTAAAAAAAACGTGATCAGCAAATCTAAACCAGACTAAGACGTGCTAATCGCGTTCGATTGCATTGGTGAAATTGTCCTTTAATCGCCTTAACGTAACCCTGAGCGGGATCTACGTCTAACTGTATAGGGCAAGGAATGCACATGTTTTACCACCGCGAGACTGTTCACAGTTATCAGGCAGTTAGCAACCCTTAAAATTACCTATTAGATACCTCCAACAAGTAATTTCAATGAAGAGTTACGCAGCCAAAGAAAGTTGCGTTATCATCTAAAAAGTTTTGCCAACAGAACACGACATTCTGTTCGCGACAGTCAATTAAAGTTATTTGCGGTGCACCGGCTTTATGGTACAACCTACTAAAGCTGCAAACTTACTGAAACATGCCGGAAGTATAATAATCTACATCCACTATTTGTGGGCTGACGCCTTAAGGGGTGGGTTAAAATAGGACGAGTTGAAAATAAGGTTGATATTGCAACCGCTTTTAATTTAGAAAAGTTTGCTTAGAGAATTGCTCAAACTGACGCAAAGTTTTAATGTTGGGAAGCTTTTTACGAAGTTATGTTGTGCGGTTAAATATCGTCTTTGTTGAGTGCTGTATCTTTATAGTACTCGGGCGAAGACGTCACTTTTATTTTTGAACTAGGTTCTGCCCGCGACTTCGGCCGCGTGTGAAATTACTTGTTCCCCCGACCCACCGCGTCTCATCGCATCGCCCACCCATGCTATTACTTCGTTTACCTCTTTTAAATTTTTTCTCGGCTCATAAGTGCCATAGCGTGATGTTAAATAGCCTACGCTATAACCTTCCTCATGAATTGGGCTATCAAATGCAAAAAGATCTTTTCAAATCTGACTGATAGTTCCAGAGATTACTTCCTACATATCAATCAATCTTATATTTATTTGTTAACATAGGTATACACAAAAAAGGTATTCAGTCTTATTTATGTCTTAAATTTTAATCAATTGCTAAGCAACTGATTAGCAAAATTATTATTCATAAACGCTATTTAGCGCTAAGAGATTGCTAGCAATTAATTAGATGCCGTCACAATGAATCACTACCGGTGCACTGTGTAAAGCTTGCTAAGAGGCAAGATAGCGGATTCTATTTGAATCAGCTGACTGATTCAATCGTATTATTACGAGGGTGATTACTTATTAGATAATGTTCTTCATTCGATGTACATATGATGAAAGGAAAATATAGGGAAAGGAGGAAGCTCAGTAGGTGCTCAGGAGGTTTGAAGAGAATGAGTTCGTGAGGAAGCTCATCGGAGATAGGGATTATCCAATGTGTTATCCCATGTGCCCCAATCTTATATCGCCAGTTTTAAGGCCCAGAACTACAGAAATGCCATGTTGTGATCACACACAAATAACAAGAGACAATTTATCGAAAATAATTTATTTTGATACATGGTATAATAAAGCTACATTTTTGTTATAAATTCATTATATTTGATTTCCAATGTTCTTTATCCAAAGTCATAGCTGTGCCATTCTTTTCTCATGCCACTCTCATTCCTCAACTTTTTCACGTAGCAAGGTCTCCTCCCTCGCCATCTATGCGAGGTTGAATAGTAGGTACTGGTGCCAGGTGCTGGTAGCTTTCGTAGCTGAGCAGCAGTCAAACTTGTACCTGTAAACAGGTTTGTTCATTATTGTTATTTAAAGATAGTGCTGCAAAAGCAATAGGAAGTGATATAAAACAGAGACAGGTATCTACATACATATCTAATAAAAAAGTACGGATATTCGAAGCAAGAAGACATGAAAATACATAGCTATCATCAGCTACTGATATAACATTCATTTGGTCAGTTTACATTAGTAAGTAGTGACAAATTCAGAGATAAATACCGTTTCCTGTTTTCTTCAATTATTGGAGCTTATTATTTTCATTGCTACCATCGCAAACACAATGAAGCATAGTAAATAATTGTATTCTGATTAAAATTTTCCGATGAAATTATTGAATTATTGTCTGTCAAAGTCACGACAGAAACAAAATTCGTGGTTTTGACAATTTTATTTTTAGAATTCTGTTTTTAGTCGACTATTTTGATTACAATCTGTGCCGAACTTAGAGCATTTAACGTATGGAGATGGCATAGCTGAGCGAACCCCTCTGCCAAAGTCGATTGGCCATGTGACCATGCACGTTTTATAAAACAAGTTCATTCGCCGACCGCCGTAATTGTGTCGCAAGTAAGTGCTTACAAAAAATGGTTAACTGTGCAGTTTCCACGTGCAAAAAGCGATCAGCCACTTCAAATTTGCGAAACCGTGGTGTTTCCTACGAGTACCACATGTAAGTATAAATTGTACATTCAAATAGTTTTATTTAAGTACAATGTCGAAATAATCGTTGTTGACGTTACGATAGAAAAATACAGTGGTAAGTTGGTAGCGCAATCGCAGTACAGGGGCTGACAGGGTAGGAATTTGCATGTGCTGGGACAACGTAAATGAATGATTGATAAAGTAAATGATTTTTTCTGTCAGTATGTTCACTAACCAGTTTTTTTTTTCGTGAATGTATCTGGACTTGAAACAAAAAAAAATATTGTTATTTTAAAATATAAATTTCAGTTCTTTGTGAGTCGGTTATAACAGTTTGTTCGTTTCGTATGTGAGTTTTTGTAGCTCATGCAATTAGTTGAGAAAGAAATATGATAAATAAAATAGAAAAAAATGTGACGCCCAAATCTAATATTCCACCGCGGACCGTAGGTACAGACGCCAGCACATCAAGCTACTACAATCTGTTAAATTTCTTTAATAGATTTTCATCTTTATCGCTAAAGCATTAGGTTCAAGGTTAATTAGGAAAATTTTACAGTTTCGGGTGGCTTGACCTGCTGGCGTCTGTACTTACCAGTAGGTTTTTCAGGGCTATTATGAAAACGCAATCAAATAAATAGACATGATTTTCGTTTGATTCTGTTGGCACTTATTTAAACTGATTACTTCTATTCTATATATTTCTTCAACAGAATTCCAAAAGAACCTGCAATAAGAGAAAAATGGAGGATATTTTGCGGTAATACAGAAACATGGGGACCCACGCAATCAATCAACAGTAGTGCAATCTGTTTAGAACATTTTATGTCGTCTAGCTTTAAACAATTTACAAATGAAATGAAACTAGTTGAGGGTGCGATACCTACTTTAAAAAACATTCTTGGCACGGAAGAACTGCCTGCAAAATCAAGAATCACGAGAATTGCAACTGCCACACCTGCCATAACAACGGAAGCAGTTTCTTTTTCTTCATCCAGTCAATCCATCCCGTGGTCAGTACAGTTACACAGCCAATCTATTCCTCAATCATTAAAGTGTCACTGCCTATACAACTTGGAAATGGAAAACCTCCACATTATTGACTTCACCGAACGATACCAGGACATTTTGAACTTGGAAATACCAGACTGGGTATTGCATCCATTTCAAATGTCAACACAGCTGGAAGAAGAACTTATAGAATTGAAAATGAGCGAGGAAATAAAAATCAAGTTCAAAAATGGCTACCAAGAATTTGGGCTACAATAAAAAAAAAATACAAAAAAAAACAACCGACTTCCAAAAAAATACTACAAAGTGAAAAATAACTTTAATTTCGGAGGTCGGTGTCTTTGGATCTGGATTTAAGCTTTTTGCCACCGACTTCCGACATTAAAATTATTTTTCACTTTGCAGTATTTTTTTGTAAGTCGGTTGTTTTTTTTTGTAATTTTTTTTTTATTGTAGCCAAAATTCTTAGTAGCCATTTTTGATCTTGATTTTTATTTCCTCATTCGTTGTCAATTCCACAAGTTCTTCATCCAGCTGAGGTGATATTGCTGTGTTGACATTTGAAAAAACTTTTTTACAAAAAAATACAACCGACTTCCAAAAACAACACTACAAACTGAAAAATAACTTTAATTTCGGAAGTCGGTGTCTAGTTAAATGTGTTTTCCTTTTTTGCCACCGACTTCCGAAATTAAAGTTATTTTTCAGTTTGTAGTGTTGTTTTTGGAAGTCGGTTGTATTTTTTTGTAAAAAAGTTTTTATTTTTCACTTTTTAGTGGTTCACATGTGCTTACCCCTTCACAGCGTACTGGCGTGATGTTATGTTATGAACTGGTGTGAACAACAAACAGACATGAGATTTCAGCAATCCCAGTCCATTTGCTATCATTTATTGAGGAGTTCCGTTGCCTATCTCAGAAGTTCTTCATCAGATCTTCACCAAATTGAAATGGGACCACTCCAAGAAAGTACTCTTCCAAAGACTATCCAAATCGCTTCAAGTGTGCCTATAAAATTGGAAGAGTTCTCTCTATTTCTCCAGGATCCCATCATCAGATCCTGACTTGATGATCATGGGACCACCTGTGAAGTATACCCTTTCAAACAAAAAAAAAAAATAATCCAAATCGGTCCAGCCATCTTCGAGTAATCGGGGAACATACATAAAAAAAAAAAAATAAAAAAAAAAAAAAAAGATTCCGACGAATTGATAACCTCCTCCTTTTTGAAGTCGGTTAAAAATGGATCCAACACCCAGTCTGCCAACTGCTCCTCACTTTTTACAAAATATTGCTTTTCCCGATACAAGGTCGTTAATTGTTGAGGAGTTCTCCCAATAAGGAACCTGGAGAACTAGAACTAATGAAGAAGTCACCATCAGCTCCACTTCAATATATGTATTGTATGAGCATAAATTGCTTAGCAATAATCGAATCGCAACCCGTGAAATACGTATTATTGAGTAGTTCCGATGGTCATCTTTGGTCTTCCTCATCAGTTCCACTTCACCAAATGGTGCTTTCCAGGAGTCATTTTCAACGAGTTGCACGAGTTACTATAAAAAATATATACCCAAATCGCTATAGGTGTGCCTATAAAAATTTCTCTGGGAAGCCATCATCAGATCCTGGTTTTCTTATCATGGTACCACCCTTGAAATATCTTCTTTTGAACAAAAAAAGAATCCTCAAAATCGGTTCATAAACGACGAAGTTATCCGCGAACATACAAAAAAATATATTTATGAGGGTGGGAACGTGGGCGCAGAGATAGGTAGGTCGTTTCTCTGACCCTGTGGTAAGGGTTCTTTGCGTGGGTTACTCAGGCAAACCAATATGATGCTGTGGCAAGAGTATACTGAAGTAATGACTAGGTATAGGTACTGTGAACTTGATAGGTTCGATGGCAGCGTGCGTCCCCTTCGAACTCTCGATCCAGTCTATCCGCACAGCTCCCTACGACCCCGTCCACATGCGGCGACCGTACGATACTCGCGCCACACGGCGTTCACCGTACGTACTAAACCAACAATCGATCAGAGCTAAGGTACGTAATTTGACTTGAACTAAGGAATCAACTGAGTGACTTATTATCGCTAAACTTCCGTTCGTGACGACATACGAGTATATGTGTCGGAGGAGAATGTCAGCGTTCGTTGCCGGACTGGTTCGTCGTCCATTGTTGTAACCGAAATAAGACTCAATATGCACTCTACAGATGTAATTAGATCGATTTAACAAACAATCAGTTAAAAAGTAGGACACACGAATCGGATGGAACTGGATTCGTATCGGAACGCGGCGAGGTCGGGGCGAGGTTGGTAGTGCATGTCCGTTCAGTTTGGTGTCTAATCACGAAGTCCTCGTCAAGTACAGGAACCTTGAATGACAGCCGTCATCTGTCACCGTTATTTTCCCCCGCAAACTCAAAATGACATTGACAGCTCGCACAGTGATGCCAACCCCATTCCGAACACACCCAAGTCGGTACAACTTGACGTTCCGTTCAGAATCCACGACATATATATATATTATATTATATATACGGTCGAATTGAGAAACCTCATTTTTTTGAAGTCGGTTAAAAACCGATCCCGCAATTGTACCCTGGATTGTAGTCAATCGTTCAACGATTCTTGATAGCATTCCTATCGTCATATTTGTGCGAACGTGGATTTAAAGCTGTGGCAACGCTGCTTACTAAAAAGAGAAATCCTTTGCATGTTACCAAACGTAGCGACTTGCGGCTGTTCTTGAGTAAATTGGAACCTGATATCAACAAACTTATTAAACAGCATCAGATTCATCCTTCACATTAATTTTTATATTAGAATCGATTATATTTGTTTTATTTTGAATAAAAGATACTCTGTCTGAATACTATAAAGTTGCGTTTCAATAATAATTCTCATTGGCGGGTGTAGTCCGTAAGAGTTAAGTTGAGACCTGAGCGCCGTTGTGTACCACCTACTGCGCGCAGGTCTCAAGTTAACTCTTGCGGGTTATAGTATAGGTCTCGTTTAGAATGAATGTTTAATTCTCCGTTATTATAGCTCACAATTATTAATTTAATTTAAAGTTATAGTGGTTTTTAAGTAGGTGAAAAAATGGGGGCGCTAAAAAATAATTTATTCTCAAAGTGGGTAGTAGACAAAATAAGTTTGGGAACCCTTGAACTTGACTTTGGCTATGAAACAACACCCGCATGTTTTCCCGTCTAAGATATCAAACACATCATTTAGTTTGTTTCATTATGTAGCTTAGAAACACCAAACTGAAATAGTATTAAAAAACAGAAAACGCACGTGAAAAAAGTGTTATTTATATAAAAAAAAAAAAAAAGTTTATTGATAACATAAACATAATATATTACACTATTTTGGTGTGACACTGGATCTCGCACTAGGATACCGTCTAAAAAGAAGAGACTGGATCCTGCGACACAGGGTTGTGTCGCAGGATCCAGTCTCTTTCGACGATAGTATGAATTTCAGAAGACATGTTAACAAATGCAACGGTACACAGGTAACACAGGTAACAGGATTATGTTCGGTAAACAGGGCGCTATATTATGCCAAAAGGCGTACAAAGGACATACAAACAAATCTATATAAATAAAAAGAGAAGTCCTGACTGACTGACTGACTGCCTGATTGACTGACTCATCAACGCCCAGCCCAAACCCTTGGACCTAGAAATTTGAAATTTTGCACGGAGGTTTCCTATAAAATGTAGACAAGGAATAAGGAAGGAATTCCCGGTATTACGTTCCCGTGGGATATTTTCCGACATCCACGCGAGCGAAGCCGCTGGCAAAAACTAGTATTAGTATTAGATTACCTACTGTTACACAGGATTAAGGGATTATTCCAGGAAATTGAAGTAGACAGGCTGCATTCTAAATGTTACACTAACATAACATCATTCGCCCTACTCCTCTTTTTAATGCTAAAACATCGCAGAGATCATCGTACAACAAAAATCTCACCTATGTCAATCCGGCGCACTGAATTGACTTGTACAAGTTGGCCGTAGACCTACAGGAACCTTCCTACTTTAAGATAATTGTAGCACTTACGTGATGACATCAGTCTCTGGGAAGTGGTTGGGCAGGCTGGGCAGCGGGTAGTGCAGCGTGGCAGCGCAGGTGTGTGCAGGCGCCAGGCGCAGCGGCGCGGGCGGTGGCACGCGCGCCGGCGCAGCCCACGCCACGTACGCGCCCTCGCACCCGAACAGCTGCGTCGCCTTTATGTCCACCAGCAGAGAGTCCAGCCTACAACATTACAAGCCTCAATAGATGTACCGTATAGAAGCAAAGAATGCGAAGGTAGGTACTATTTTGCCATATTTGGCAAAGTCTTGCGCGACGATTATCTCACTCAGTAGTGATCAGATATTTTATTTTTGTGAGATTCACACTCAAACTTGTTGAGCGGAGCAACAAATAGTTCATTTATAAGAGAGCTCCAGTTTCACAAGCAGCATGCGTGGCATGGCCACCGTAAAAACGGAAAAATGGAAAACAAAATGACAGGCGGTAGAAAGATTTGTACGCCATGAAGTCAAAAATGAAGAAAAAATATTGTCACTTTGTAAAAAGTTAAGCATAGTTAAAAAAATTAAAAACATGTCTGCCCTACCAAAAAACGAACTCAAAAGTAAAAAACAAGCTGTATTAGCTAATCTGTATACACAAAGCAAAAGGTCACTCATTATTCCCTGATTACTTATACAGAAAAATAAAATTGTCCTTGCTCTCGGGGGACCGTTCTATGGAACACTATTTAATCTAAGAGGTCTTATATGTACTTCTGCTTTTAGAAGAGATATGCTACGCAAAGAGAAAGATCGGCAGCTCTATAGCTGTCGATCTAATCTGTAAACATCTCACCGTGAACACGTAGGTGAAGTGAGCTGTCGTTCCACCTGCTGCTACTGACAGCTATCTTACATAAAGCTCACTCCACCTTAGTATTCTTGGTGAGATTTTTACAGATCAAGTTGGCTGTACCTTCTGGAATGGGGGAGCGAGAGAGCGCGCGGGTCGAGCACGAACCGCACGGGCACCACGTCCCACCACACCTCCATTTGCGCGCACACGATCTCACACACCTTGTGGATTGATCCCTGAACACAATACAAGTACTAGACTCATGGGAATCATTTCTGTCAGACTTTTATTTTTCAGATAATTTAATGTGATGCTTAAAAATGAGGAATATTTCGGGAGGAAAGTTTTGAGTATGAATGTGGTTGGCTATAAGAGCATAAGAAGACCAAAGAAACGATGGATGGCTTTATGTGAAAGGCGATACGGCTAAAAAGGCAAGACATGTTGCGCCAACCGCCGACCCCAAATACATTGGAATGTGGGCAAGAGAATGATGATGAATTTTCAGAGAGTTTTAATTAATAAAAAGTCAACAGTTAAGACTGTTATTGTAAGCCTGATTATTGAAAGCGTTAGCGAGATCACAGAAAAAGGGTCACTCATTTTTCTCGGTGACTAAAAGTTATTTGTATGACCGACTTTTGTGGGACGTGTGCGTTGACAGTCACGTTATGTTCTGTTCACAACCAATTTTTTACTAACCGTTTATTTACGTTCGTTTGCAATCTCCCTTATCGTAAACTTAGATTTCAAATTATTTCTACTCCTACTTACGCATCCTATAGAAGAGATCTTATAACCAATAATAACAATACATAACAATAACAATACAATGCCAATCCAACACGTTCTAAATCACAAAAATAAAATGATATAACTCGAAGGGCCTATTTCACGATGTCCGAGTAGCCACTACTTACCGAATAAATTCAAAAATGGAACAGATTTTGAATTAAATTATCTGCCAAGTAAGTTAATAGGAATTAAAAAAAAATAATCGTAGGTGCTGAAACACGACCGAAGACTTTAAATTTTCAAAAAGTAAAGATAACTGAATACTATGGAACAGTCGATTGAGGAAAACCTCGAATCCTTTTAACCGATTGCGTCGTATATCGCTCCCATGGCGGCGCTCGTTAAATGTACCACTTTATGGTGCTGTATGTCTGTAATGGTGCACATTTCGTCGCAATCACGGCGTTGGTATCGATCGCGAGGAAACAGGTAATGTCTTATAATTATGAGAAGTCCGAGTTATTGGTGTGATGTCTTGACTGCTAATAGAAACTCTACTGGAGCCATAGGAGTTTTAGGGGTAATTGGAAGTATGGACAAAAGTATTGCTCTAAACACTTATACAATGTCCACTAGGTTAACCGTTTTTTGACAGCTGCCAAAGAACGTAACTGTTCCAGACTACGTATAAGTTAACTTTAAAATGCGTAGTTAAATAACTAAGTAAACTGCCTTATCTTATTTATTTATCTATTTTATGACTTACGAAAATGAATCAGTTCTTACAAAAAATAAATTATAGTTTAAAACAACTAAAAAAACACTTTAATACCATTGAACTGAACTAAAAAGTAAAAAATATTTTTTTCAATATAAGAATAAAGTGATAAACGAGAAAATTAATGTCATTGTAAAAAAAACGTGGGGTGCTCGATATTAATTGTCGTATTTTTATTTATATATCTATTACCACAATATCTTACTATTTCTAATTCTAAAAGCATTTTTTATTTTTGTTTATTTATTTTTTACTAAGGAATGTTACTGTTTCTATTTTGAATTAGGTACAGAGTTAGTGTAAGAATGTCGTACAAAGCACCCCACGCTATTTTTACATTGACATTAATTTTTTCGTTAATCACTTTACTGTTATATTGAAAAAAATATTTTTTTACTTTTTAGTTCAGTTTAATGGTATTAAAGCGTGTTTTATAGTTTTTTAAACTATAATTTATTTTTAATTGTTTTAAAGATAAATCGTTAATCCTGATGATACTGATCAGGATAATGGGACAAAATGTTTACATGTTTTATTTGTGCAAAATAAACGATTTTTCTTTCTTTTCTTTCTTTCATTATTGTATTGTCATTGGGCCCTGATAAGTGTGCAAAATTTCGAATTAATCTGACCTTTTAAGGTGGGTAAAACTCGAGTTCAAAGATTCCGGTAAATACAAACATACATACAGGTGAAACTAATAAAAGCGTGTTAAAAAGATAACTGTTACGCGTATTAAATATAGTTACATTCTATCGTGTTAAGTGATGGGGTCGAATGTATTCGCCTCAAATGAATAAATCAAAAAACAAGCAACAAGCCAAACCTAAAGAAAAACCTTGCATTCACTCAAATATCAACTAAATATATAAATTAAAAAAAACCAAACAAATATCCTATACTTATTATAATGAGCAATATTTGTATACTAGCTGCGCCCCGCGGTGTTACCCGCGGCTTATGAGATACACTAAAACGTGTATTATTTAATCGGTGAGAAAAGTATTCACAAAAAAATTGGTCATCCCACGGGAACACTACATTCTTTCAGGATGTAAAGTAGCCTATAAGTGCTATATGTATACAGGATGTCTGCTACTTCCACACCAAATTTTATCAAAATCGGTCGAGCCGTTTGAGTTTGAAGGACTAACAAATATATATGAATTCCTTGCTCATCCCACGGGGGCACTACATTTTTTTCGGGATAAAAAGTAGCCTATGTGTTAATCCAGGGTATAAGCTGTCTACATACCGGATTTCATCCAAATCGGTCCAGCCGTTTGAGCGTGAAGAAGTAACAAACATACACACACACACACACACACACACACTCACAAACTTTCGCCTTTATAATATTAGTGTGATTTCTTGCTCATCCCACGGGAGCACTACGTTTTTCCGGGATAAAAAGTAGCCTATGTGTTAATCCAGGTTATAAGCTGTGTACATACCGAATTTCAAATTGGATTTGAATTTTGAATTTGGTCCAGCCGTTTGAGCGTGAAGAAGTAACAAACATACGCACACACACACACACTCACAAACTTTCGCCATTATAATATTAGTGTGATTAGTGTGATAGTGTGATTATTTTTTTTTTCGCTTTTTTTTGTTTTCAAACTTTTATTATTGTGTTTTTTGTTTAGTTCGTGATCTTCCTGTGCTAGTCACAATAAATGCTTTTTCTTTCTTTCTGTATTTTTTCGGGATAAAAAGTAGCCTATGTGTTTATCCAGAGTGTCAGCTACTTCCTTCCACACCAAATTTCATCAAAATCGGTCGAGGCGTTTGAGTTTTAAAGAGTAGCAAATATATTTGAATTTCTTGCTGATCCCACGGGAGCACTACGTTTTTCCGAGATAAAAAGTAGCCTATGTGTTTATCCAGAGTGTCAGCTACTTCCTTCCACCCCAAATTTCATCAAAATCGGTCGAGGCGTTTGAGTTTGAAAGAGTAGCAGAGAGGAGTAGAGTAGTAGTATTTGAATTTCTTGCTCATCCCACGGGAGCACTACGTTTTTCCGGGATAAAAAGTAGCCTATGTGTTAATCCAGGTTATAAGCTGTGTACGTACCGAATTTCATCCAAATCGGTCCAGCCGTTTGAGCGTGAAGAAGTAACAAACATACACACACACACACACACATTCACAAACTTTCGCCTTTATAATATTAGTGTGAAGTGTGATTATATACAAATATTGCTCTTTATATATATATATATCCTCTAATAAATAAATAATAATAAATTTTATTTAAAGAAAACACATTTATGGTTTACAAAAACACATTTATGGTTAACAAAAACACTTTATTATTCGTCGTCTTCCGACGGCTAATTCATATGGTTTTGTATTAACTATTAGGTAGGTTAAATAATTGGCGGAGAAACCGCACAATTTTTTATTCGACGGCAAAAAAATCGATAATCGTTACTACATACAAATTAGAGCGTCAGTAATCGAATCGATAATCTAAATGATACATTGCTGCAATCACTACTTCCATCTGTCAACAAACGGTTAACCTAGTGGACAGGGTGTAGCTCCTTAAACATAGTTCAGATCTATAGGATTACAGATCTGAAGTATTGCTGAATGGCCAGATCTTTAGTGGGGCAGTTCCAGGTCTTTATTCAGTTACACAGCTCCAATCTTTAATAATCAAAAGTTCAAGTACATATAATTTGTTGCTACCTTATTAGGATAGTTACTTATTGTGTTAGTCGTACTTCAAAGGATCCTGGAAGCCCATCTATTAGCACACATTACCTCGACTCCTGGTATCGGGTCCGACATGATCTCCACCGAGCTGACGATCATTGGCTCGTAGTCCGGAGGGAAGCTCTCCTTAGGTATGTCCCTCAGAATCAACCTAGGACATATCCTTTGTTTTAACAACTCCTTCAAACTCCAAAAGAAGATAAATACTAAATTAATAACGAAATCATTGAAAGTTTCAAAAATAACATCACATTTGCGTTCTCCGAAGCGGAGCACAGGTTTGGTTCATGTACGCGTACATTTGTCATGTTAGACATGTTTTAGTCCCGTATAAATGTATTGCGCCCAACCGGCCACTAACCCAGACTTCTTTCTGAGACACTCCTATTGGAAAATATCACCTTGCCCAACCTGGGAATGGTATCCCGGACAACACGCTAAGCAATCGCGCTAGCGACCACTAGACCAACGCACATTAGCTCGCCGTTGCCGAACGCGCTCAATTTAATTTTTTTTTTAATTCTATTTATGAAATCCTATAAAACGTCGCACACCAATCCACGACGAGTTGTTCGAATCGCCAGAAGAATCCAAAATTCGATTCGGACGAAATGTAAGTCCACCTTATCGGAGAATAAAGTTAGGGGTACTAACATGAGCACGGCGCGCTGCACGCCGAGGCGCGCGCCGACGTCGGGCACGTGCACGTGCATCGCGCACGCCGAGCGCGGCGCCAGCTGGCCGCGCGCCGGCTCCACGCGCACCAGCTGCACGTTCTCGCTGCGGCTCGCGTACTGCGCTGGATCCTGCGCAGTAGATGTCAATGTGAAGGAATCTTTTTGCACAACAATGACAGAAGTAGTGAAGATTGCTGAAATTATTTCTCGGCTCATTTAAGATCTTTCTTGGTCTTTACTAACCCAATACTAATTCAATTCAATTCAATTCAATTCAATTTATTTTATTTCAGATAATAAAAATCCATAATATTACATAAAAAAAAACAATATAAAAACATAAAGATGAATAAATTAAAAAAAAAATACAATAATTTAAAAATATTATAAAAAATTAATCATGAGTGTCAAAACATGTGTAAAAGAATAATTAGGTCAAATAATAATAATAATCAAATATAATTTAATTTAAACTGTCAAATAATAATAATAATCATAATAATAACTTGGCAACACTGACAAGTCAACAAACGTCCGATTTTTCATATCCCATATTTTCCGTATTTATTTATTTTCTCAGTCACATTTAATCTCTAAACTACCAACAATAAACAACAATACCTTTAGGAACAAATTAAGAAGATAATATACCTACAACAGCAAAATGAGAAAAAACCACAAAATTATCAAAAAAACAAGAATGACGGCTGACAAGTTTGACAACTACATGCCTACAATCAAACATTAAAGATGATATGAAAATAAATGTTGACAAGATCAGCAGCTCGCCGCGCACGCCTATTACCTCCGGACTCGTCGCTCAGCTCCGCCCCGCCGCCGCCGGTACCCAGCCCCATCGAGAGCGCTGAGACACCGGCCGTGGCAGTTGCGTCGAGCTCGAGCGACGAATATTTTTCCCCGCCCACGTCGCCACCACCTGCTCGTCGACGGGGAAGACTCCGGCCGCCGGAAGGCTTAGGACCTCGAGGCCCACTGGCCTCTGATAGGGTCCCAGCTCCCGGCGGAAGTGTGCAGCGCATGAGATGGACACGATCCATTAATGAGAACGTCATGCGCTCATACTATGGGGCTACAGAGGGAGGACACAATCTGACCGCGTACCGTGTTCGGATGCTCTCTCTTTTTCAGGTGCTTGAGCCAGCTGCCAACGTTTCGGCTCAACGATTATCGGATCAGGTGCGGGTCATCCAGCGTAATCATATGTTAGATGACACTGTACTTGATCGCCTGCGAAGTGAAATGCAGAGTAGCCATGTTATCGCTCCCCTGACGCAAACTGTTTTTGTACCACCACAGTGCAACACAAGTCAAGCTGACGAGGGGAGTGACGTCAGGGCTACAAACGTAAGTACCCAGTGCAATGAGGAATTGAGGAGTGCTTTGGAGGGTGCCATTCGGGAATATCGGTTCATTTCACCCGAACTTAGACCACGCTTACCTCGTTTGCCCATGCATAACAAAAATAGGGCGCTGGTGGCGGCTCTGGATTCGCAGTTGTCAAACTATTTTGATGACTGCGAAGACCTCACCGATACTCACTCGATTCTGTACTGCGCGGCTGTAGCGGCATGTCGTGTAGCTCACGTCAAATTTGTTAATGACTCTAGGGCTACACGACCGAAACCAGCCATACCAGCTTGGCAAAGCAGAATTGAGCACCGTATTGGTGGGGCCAGAGTGCTCATCGGCAAACTAATCTGCTTCAGAGAGGGCAATACTCGCCCCAGAGTGATGCGCTTTGTGAGGCGGGCATTCTCAGGGACTGATGTCAGCCCTCAGGACTATATGTCCCGTATCACAGAGCGCATCGACTTCCTGAAGCAGAAAGTGTATGCATGGGCAAACCGTATCCGTAGGTATAAGCGGCGAGTAGACCGATACACTCAGAATCGCACCTTCCAGAGTGATGAAAGGTGGGTCTATAGGGCTTGGGAGCGACCGGACCAAGGTGTGGCTGACACGCCCCTGCCGGATGATGATGCTATGTGCTCGTTCTGGCGAAGCATCTGGTCGGTGCCTGTCAATCACACCGAAGGTGATTGGACTGGGAAGATCGAGCGAACGTGCGATCAAATACCACAAATGGGGGCAATTACCATCAGCTCCCAAGATGTAGCTCGTGCAGTCCGTCCGTTACCTAACTGGAAGTCTCCAGGACCGGACGGACTGCACAACTTTTGGATAAAGTGGTTACAAAGGTCGCACGCCCGCTTGGCATCCCAGTTCCAGTCAGCCTTACAGTCAGGGTCGCTGCCCCAGTTCCTAACGACAGGAATAACCCACCTGCTCCATAAATCAGGTAGTACTGCGGAGCCCAAAAATTATAGACCGATCACTTGTCTACCGACGGTCTATAAAGTTCTTACATCCATTTTGAGAGCTAAAATTAACGAACATATAGACACCAACTCCATCATGTCTGCCTCTCAAAATGGATGTAGGAATGGGTCCCGTGGTACTAAGGAGCTACTCCTCATTGATATGGCCATTAGCCAACAGGTTCGTCGTTCTCGAAAGGATCTGTCGACATGTTGGATAGACTATAAGAAGGCCTATGACTCGGTGCCACATACATGGCTCATGAGGGTGTTGGAGTTGTATAAAGTAGATGCAACTCTGCGCACCTTCCTGATGTCGTGTATGGGGCAATGGAGGACGGTCCTTCGCTATCCAGGATGTCGAAATATCCAGAGGAACAGCGAGCCAATAAGGATAGAGCGAGGCATATTTCAGGGCGATAGTTTGAGTCCGCTTTGGTTCTGCTTAGCCTTGAATCCTCTAAGCACACTGCTGGAAGATTCAGGTCTAGGCTATCGGCTGAGGAGAGGTGGTCAGGTTATATCCCACCTCCTCTACATGGATGACCTAAAACTCTTTGCCCCCAACAATTTGCAACTGATGGAGCTACTGAAAGTAACAGAAACTTTCAGTAGCGCCATCAGGATGGAATTTGGTGTGGACAAATGTGCGGTCATGCATGTAAAGCGAGGGGAGATTGTGGAATCCGTGGGAACCCAACTCTCGGATTCCATAAACCTTAGAGCCCTCTCCGCATCCGAAACCTATAAGTATTTGGGTATGTCGGAAGCGTTGGGCATCAATGTTACTGACATGAAGCAATCGTTGAAGGAGCGCTTCTTTGGCCGCCTGAAAAAAGTATTTAATAGTCTTCTATCAGGCGGTAATAAGGTGCGCGCCTTCAACGGTTGGGTCATGCCGGTTTTGATGTACTCTTTCGGCGTACTCAAATGGACTCAGACGGAACTCGACGCCCTGGATCGGAGGGTCCGTACGCTGTTGACTGCATATCGAATGCATCACCCACGGTCATCGGTAATGAGACTGTATATCCCGCGAAAGTGTGGAGGCCGAGGCTTTTTAAACGCTAAGACTCTCCACAACCGCGAGATATGCAGTCTCAGGGAATATTTCCTAGAAGCCGATGTGGGGATGCATCGAGATGTGGTCGCGGTGGACAAGGGCCTCACTCCGCTCTCCTTGGCTAAAGAGAACTGGCGCAAACCTGTAGTGCTTGACACTAACGATCGCAGGGAGGTATGGCAGAGTAAGGAGCTTCACGGACGCTTTTTCCGGGCCCTATATGGACCCGATGTAGATTTGTTAGCGTCCGTAGCCTGGCTGCGTTCCGGTGACCTCTTTGGGGAAACCGAAGGTTTTGTCTGTGCAATTATGGACGAAGTTATGATGACGAACAACTACCGGAAATATATTGTGAAAGACGGCACGGTTGACATCTGTCGGGCATGCCACCGTCCAGGAGAATCAATCCGACACATTATCTCTGGGTGTTCTCGTCTTGCTAACGAAGAGTACTTGCATAGACACAACCTTGTAGCCAGGATTATCCATCAGCAACTTGCACTGAAATACAACCTTGCGGAATCGGAAGTGCCGTACTATAGGTATGTGCCCGACCCAGTTCTCGAAAATGGAAATATCACATTGTACTGGGATCGATCCATCATCACTGACAGGACTATTGTTGCCAATAAGCCTGATATAGTGGTGGTGGATCGAACAGAGCGGCGCACAATGATTATTGACATAACGGTCCCGCATGACGGGAACCTCGTGAAAGCCGAGAAAGATAAGCAAATCAAGTATCTTGACTTGGCTCGCGAGGTTGTCGACATGTGGGATGTGGACTCAGCGATCATTGTGCCGATAGTCGTATCAGCCAATGGCTTAATTGCCAAGAGCCTCGACCAACATCTAAGGAGGCTCTCGTTGGGTAGCTGGATTAAGGGCCTGATTCAGAGAGCGGTACTTCTGGACACGGCGCGCATTGTTAGGAGGTTCCTCTCTCTGGAGCCCTGACCGCCGGTAGCTTGGACCCTGTTCCCGATACCGGTGGGCTACTATGTTTTATATTTTTAAATGTATTTATATTTTTATATTCTAATATTTAAAAATGTAATTTGTATGTATATATTAACGAAATAAAGGAAATAATAATCAAAATATAATTTAAACAGAAATAAAAAGATAATCAAAAACACATAAAATATAATAGTACCTATTCTATAATAATGAGGGGCCGCTAGCGTGCAGCCGCATCCATCTCATCAACATTGGTGAGTCCCACCTCTGGGACAATGCGCTAAGAATACCATTCGGGCTGCCACGCACACGCCGTAACAGCGAGGCGCACCTTTTTCTGATTATCGCGAAAAAATCATCAGTCTGCGCCTCGGCAAACATCGCGGAAGCACTACAAAAGCGTGGCAGCCCCAACAATATCCTAAACGCACTAATGGATTACTTATTTGAAACAAAGTTTTTTTTTTTTTTGTATTCGGAGACAACACCGCCAGCAAAAACTCACTACCTATCAAATACTGCGAGTAACGGTTTCTAACCGCAACACAGTGACACTGCAATGGATAAAAGGACACAGCGGATTACTAGGTAACGACGCAGCTGACGAACTAGCGAGGAGAGCATCCAGCACGTCTATCTGTAGATCTGAGCCAATCGTACCCATCCGCTTCAACCAGCTACGCAAGTGGCTACAGGAGCTCACCCACATACAAGCGGAAAGTTGGTAGTCCTCGACACCAGGCTGCAGGCAGTTTAGGGAAGCTATGCCATGTCTAGATGGTAGGCTAACCAGACGTTTATTACGCGCTGGACAAGAACAGCCTGCGCCTGGTGACGGGAACCATCACAGGACACTGCTCACTAAACAAACACTTCCACACAATAGGAATAACGGACAGTCCTCTGTGCAGGGCGTGCCGATAGTCTGGATCCATCTACAGGTCAAAACCCAGCTCACCCGAACAATCCGCATAGTAAACGAGTTCGTTTACTATGCGTATATCAATACTACCTGTATGTCAATTCAGGGTGTAAGTGTAATCAGTGGCAATCTTTTGAGGGGCCATTGTACTCATCATTATGAACAACATTTAGTATGGGACCAAACCTGAAATCGCAAAAAAAATCAGCTGTTCAGTACATTTATGTTCGCATAACTCGTCAAAATGTAGGGAACAGCTGGTTTCTTTTCACGATTTCAGGTTTGGCCCCATAGTAAAAGTTGTTCATAATGATGAGTGCAATGACCCCTTAAAAGATTGCCACTGTTTACGCTTACACCCTGTATTTACGTACAATTTGAGTTCTAGTTAAGTGTAAGACTAGTAGTTAAGTTGTCAAGTAAATATGCCGAGATTTTTGTAGGATCATAGTATCTACTATTAAATAAAAAAAATAAAAATAAAAAATCCCAACTCAATAAAGAAAAGCAAACATCTAAAAAGTCAAAAATAATACCTATCGTTGAACCATCAAATTCAAATGAATAATACATAAATATATTTTAATGACAGAAATTGATGGATGGCACGATAAGGTTTGCTCATTGAAATGGCGCTATAATATCACGGCGGGGTACCGCATATGTAAGTCAGACCCTTCGTGGCTATCTACATAATACGGTATCCCGCCGCAACATTATAGTGCCATTTCAATGAACAAACCTTATCGTGGCAACCATCAACTTCTGTAATTAAAATACATGTGTATATAGGTATATAGCCCAATCGAATTTGATGGCTCAACAATCAATTAACCTGCCTAGCCTTTTCCCAATTATGTTGGGGTCGGCTTCCAGTCTAACCAGATGCAGCTGAATACCAGTATTTTACATGGAGTGACTGCCTGTTGATGGCTCAACGATAGGTATTATTTTTGACTTTTTAAATGTTCGCTTTTCTTTTTTGCGCTGGGTGTTTTTAAAATTTTTAATTTAGTTTTAATAAATTAGCATCTACTTCTTATGAAAATTAAATTATTTAATGTAAAAATTTGATGGTAGATAGGACTTAGTTGGTGGTGCTGGTGTGACACGTCCCCATGCCTCGGACACCACGTAAAGCCGTTGATCCTGTGCGTAATCTCTCTGCGGTCGTGTCGGATTGCCGTCCCATTGGACTAAGAGAGTTAAGGAAAAACTAAAACGCTCTAAAAAGTATGAAACAAGCAAATATTCTCATCTGAAATTAGAAAACGACAGACAAATTAAAAATCGGGAGTCATAAGTAATCTGTTCGATGTATGCCCTTTTTTTCGTGAATGGGAAAACATCAAATGACTTCTCCCGCTCTTGGTCGAGCGGGAGGGCGTGTCAGACTTTTACTGACTAAAACCCACCCGTGTTCCTTCAGTTGCCTGTGCCAGGGCCACGGTATCTCTTTCGAACAACCCGCGATCCCGGCGGCTCGATTTATGCCGTTTTTTTTTTGTGGATGGTAAATCATCAAATAACTTCTCCCGCTCTGGGCAGAGCGGGAGGGCGTGTCAGACTTTTACTAACTAAAACCCACCCATGTTCTTTCAGTTGCAAGGATCAGGGCCACGGTATCTCTTTCGAACTACCCGCGACCCCGGCGGCATCGGCCCAATTGACCCCGTCACTGCTGACATCTCTTTGAGGCGCGCGTGGAACACAACGCGCCGTCGACACGGGCCTGGTCCTTACCGGACGGCGAGCTGCCCATTACTCGTCGTCCGCAAGCCCGCGCCTACGGTGGCCGGGAATGGGCGATCGATTCTCGCCGCCCAGGGCGTCTCCTACGGCGGCTAGGGGCGCGATGGCGCGGCTGTTGCCTCTCCCTCACGAGCTCCGCTTCCTCTTTCGCGAGCATTACTGCTTCGTAGAAGGAGGTAACGGCCTCCCATGCACTCTCGCTCCGCACCGTGGCCTGGACCAGGTTTGGACGCGAGAGATCGCCGCCGCCGATCGCCTCCGCGAGAAAACGGCGGTGCTCCGCCCAAGCCGGGCAGACCTCCACTGTATGCTCCACCGTGTCCTCCGGGCGATCCACATAATGGTGACACCCGGGCGTTTCCTTCCGCCATATCCGAAACAGGAACCTCCCCGAAACAACCGTGTCCGGTGAGGACCTGCGTCAGGCGGAAGGTGAGGATGCCGTGGCGCCTCTCCAACCACTCCTCAAAAAGGGGACTTATCGCCGCAATTGTGGCGTACCCAGCGCTGAGTTGCGACAATCGCACTCTCCATGTCGTCATGAGATTGTGCCGGAGCTCTGTCCGCTGTACCGTGATTTCTCGCGGCAGCGGAGTTACGCCCCGGCGTTTCGCCTCCTCGCGCCATTCCCACACGTGCGCGAGGACTTTTGCCTCCAGATCCCATGGCGGTAATCCGGCAAGGAGGCTCGCCGCCTCACGTGAGACCGTGCGGTATCCCCGGACTAGCCAGATGGCCATGCCCCTCTGGGACGCGTTCAACTAGCGAGCCGGTCGCAGCCTCAGGGAACGCGCCCACACCGGTGCTCAGTAAAGGGCCATGGACCGCACGACCCCCGCGTAAAGCCTCCGGCAGGAGGCGTTTGGTCCCCCCAGATTGGGCAGGAGCTACTTCAAGGCAGCCCCGGCCTGCTCCAGTCTGGGAGCCAAACATCGGAACATGACGTGTGACTCCGGATTTTTAATTTGTCTGTCTTTTTATAATTTCAGATGAGAATATTTTTTTGTTTCATATTTTTTAGAGCGTGATTTTTCAATAGGCGGGTTTTAGTTTTTAAACTTATTTTTTATTTTTATTATTTTGGGATTATAATTTCGTGATAAAGTATATTATTGTGCAGAGCCACTTTACATTTTTAAAGAAGAATAATATTATTATGTATGTATTTTGGGTAGGTTTGGAGAGAAAATATGTTTGGCTCACATCTGAGGCGTGATTTTAGAAATTATTCCCAATTATCGGGTGCATACAAGCAAAGCCGCGAGGAAAACAATATTTATATTTTTGAAATGTGCTAATTAAGCCCTTTCATTTGGTGTGGTGTGTAAGGTATTTGACTGTTACCCTTTTCTTTATTCATCGTTTGTCTATTGTTCTGACCCAGCTGTGAGTTTCTTGCCCGTTCTTCTCCATAGGTACCTACTATGCTTTGGAATGGGCGCCTAGCTTCATCTTTCTGACTGACCGACCCCTTGACAATTCAAAAGTGCCTGTAATTGGTTTAATTGAAATAAATGCTTTGAGTTTGAGTTTGAGTTGAGTAGCTTCTAAGATGTTTTTTTTTTGCACAGCCCCCACAAAAAAAAAAAAACTCGAGTGGCGTGACCATTTTTGTCTCGTTCGTTTTAATGTCATCTCTGCGCTACATGTTGCTCCAAAATGCTATTTTAGAAATTTGTAAATAAATCAATAACTAATAACGTTTAATGAAATTAAAATATCTATACAAATCGAAAACGCGGATCCGTATACGCGTGTCAAGTTAATGTCGTCAAAGTAGCGGCACGTTGTATATTGTTAGCTATAGCTCGCAGCTCTGCTTGCTTGCACCCGATAATTGGGAATAATTTCCCAACCAAGTGCTCAGATGTGAGCCAAACATATTTTCTCTTCAAATCAACCCAAAAATATAATAAAATTATTCTTCTTTAAAAATGTAAAGTGGCTCTGCAAATACTATAATAATCACGAAATTATAACCCCACAATAATTCAAATAAAAAGTAAGTATGAAACAAGAAAATATTCTCACACAAAACACCCTACACACGGCATCATTATTTTTTATTTCATGACTATAATTATGTCCTCTAGAGGGCGCCATAATAAATTTAATGTGACGTTACATAGCCTATAACGCGCATCTGAGATATCGTTGGAAGCGTCTTGATCATCTGATCTGATCTGAATAGATAATCATCTGATCAAGACGCTTCCAACGATATCTCATTTGTCAAATTATAATATAATAAGCAGTTTAGAAATTATGAGAAAATAGATGAACATACATACTTACATACCGGTCAAAATCATAACTCTCCTTTTTGCTTCGCCGCAGTTGGGTAAAAAGAGAGTACATTTTTGTTTTCTCACACGCTTGTACACTATAACAAGGCAAGGCTTATCTTGTTGAAGTAGGGCGATGTAACCGACATTCGGTCAGGAGGGTATTATAGCACTTACATGTGGAGCCATGGCCCGCGCCTCCTTAGCGCCGACGCACAGCCGTTCGCTGTCGTCCTCGGGCCCCAGCGAGCGCACAGAGCTCTCGTCCTCTAAGCACGAGCACGCACCCCACGTGCGCACACTCCAGTAGTATGAGTACACCATCGAACTGAAACAACAACATACTATAAATAATTGCATTATACACTTTTTCATAGCGTGTCGTAGATTCTTCTTCATATATTTGCCAATGTATTTTGCTTTTTACAGTTCATGGGTTTTTAATATGAAAACTAATTACGAATATTGAAATAGTTGCTAATTAACAACGCAGCTTCATGTGAAGCATTCGTCGGAGTTAATAATTGCTTTAGAGCATGATTCAATGAAAACCAACTCGTCAAAACTCATGCTTAGATCACATATTCCTTAAATCAAGATATCAGACTGTTATAGGATTAGTTTGTGATATTGATATCACCGATCACCGTATGGTAATGATGGGGTACAATATGCTCACACCTTCCGATTCAAAATATCTCCAACGCAAAATAATTAAAATTAATTTCCCTGCACTGGTAGAGGAACTTAAAGATGTAGACTGGTCTAGAGTGGTGTCCGAACTAGATGTAAACAATGCAACCAATAATTTCAACAACATTCTTACAAGTGCAGTACAAAAACACACGGTAGAAAAGACAATTAGCCGCTCTAAATACATCAGAAAACCTTGGATTACACCCGGACTTATCAGATGCATGAACCACAGAGACAAACTTCATCGCGATTCGAGTAAACACCCCAAAGACCAAACAAAAAAACTAATTTACAACCGTTACAGGAACTTCTTTACAAATATCGTACACAGACTTAAACGCGAACACGACAATAAAAAATTAGAAGATAACAAAAACAATGCTAAAGGTTTATGGAAAGCTATCAGAAATATTACTGAACAGACCAACAACAGAAGTGCTCCTAATGAACTACTTAAAAGTGAATCTTTGGCACAAACTTCCATAAACTACTGCAATGATTACTTCTCCTCCATTGGCAAAAACCTAGCCAGTCAAATTCTCGCAGACATCAATGAAACCCAGGAATCAGTTATAAACAAACTACAGCTAGAAGAATCTCAAAGCACAAATTTCTTTATGCAACCCACGGACGTCTTTGAGATAGACAAAATAATCACAAATCTGAGAAATGACAGTGCCCCAGGCCCGGATAATTTTACACCAACACTTATCAAACAAATAAAAAGCGAAGTCGTAATACCATTAACCCATATTATAAACCTTAGCTTAGAGTCAGGCATATTTCCTAACATATGGAAAGATTCACAGGTCACTCCAGTACATAAGAGCGGTCCCAAACAAAACCCAACTAATTATAGACCCATCTCACTGTTAACAATATTTTCCAAAATTCTCGAAAAAATTGTTAACAAACGACTTACCTCATACTTAGATTCCAACAATATATTATCCAGCAAGCAGTTTGGTTTCAGACAGGGAAAATCTACAGAAGACGCAGTAAGTCTCTTAGTCAACCTTGTAACATCTTATTTAGATAATAATGAAAAATGCATAGGAATATTCCTAGACCTTGCAAAAGCTTTCGACACCGTTGCTATTCCTATACTACTAAAAAAGCTAGAGAGGATTGGTATAAGAGGTCTGCCACTCAAATGGTTTGAGACCTACCTTTCTAACAGAAGGCAATGTGTGAAAATTGGAGAAACCACCAGTTGTCACAGGAGCGTAGAATTTGGAGTGCCTCAAGGTAGCGTTCTGGGCCCGACACTATTTATCATCTATATTAATGATATTCATCACGCCATTACGCAAAATGCAGAAGTCATCTGCTACGCAGATGACACAGCTATTATTTTTCATAGCAAATCTTGGGAAACAGTCCGCGATGAAGCCCAAAACGGATTAACTAGCATAAAAAAATGGCTCGACCTTAACCTTTTGTCACTTAATATTAAAAAAACTAACTTCATCTGCTTCCATAAAACTCTTTCATCAGCACCAAAACTTCCTTTACAGCTTAGAATCCACCCTTCAACATGCAGCACAGGTGAGGAAATTAAAAATGTCGAATCTCTAAAATACTTAGGGGTTCTACTAGATCAACGTCTTACGTTTAGACCCCATATCGACTTAGTAGCTAAGCGAATCAGAAAGCTGATTCACGTAATGAAACTGTTACGTAACTCGGCCAGCAAAAAGGTCCTACACCTGGTGTATGTAGCATTATGTGAGTCAGTTCTCTGTTACTGCATTACAGTATGGGGCGGATTCGGCATAACCTCAATGATACAAATAGAAAGAGCCCAAAGATCAGTGCTAAAGGTTATGTATAGAAAACACTTTTGTTATCCCACAGATCATTTGTATAAAGAAGCATCAGTACTTAATATCCGACAGTTATACATTCTTAAATTAGTACTAAAACAACACAAAATAACAATCCAATCTTCAGAATATCAACAACTACTTAACCAACGAATCTACAAATGTCCGCTTACTGTAGTAAAAACCGCTTTTGCACAACATATGCAAGAATTTATGCTCAGTTTCGTTTACAATAAAATTGCAAAAATCTGTGAAATTAAGAATTGTAGCACCATCAAAGTTAAACAAAATATTAAACATTGGCTGTTAACTCAATCCTACTCAGAAACCGAAGCTTTCGTTAGAGTAATGTCTTAACATATTTATCATATCGCAAACACTTTTAACTCACTCACTTCCTCACTCATACCTTCACTCTCACACTGCCTCCCAAACCCTTACATACAAGTACTGTAACATTCTCTTGGACGCACCCTTGCAAAATTGTGAATAATAAGTACTTACCTACATTTAAGATGCATCCTATTTCAAACATAGTTGTTGTAACGATTTAATTTAATTTTTTCAAGTCTTTTATTTTTATTTTGTCTTACGTTAAATTTTCAAAACAATATGTACCTAATAAATAAATTTAAAATTAAAATACAGTATCGATCCTGAATATTCAGATTGTCTAAAACTGTCTAGGACTCCACGAGACAGGCTTGACCTAGTGTGGAGTCCACAAGTTAATTTATTAAAATTATGTTTCCTTAATTCCTAACTTTATTTTAAGGAGTAGTTTATTTTTGTATTACTTTTAAGGAAATGTAAAACATTATTTGGTTAATAAACGATTATTATTATTATTATTATTATTAATGGAATATTGGGTTTAGTATTAGAGTTATCAGCCTATAACGTTCCCACTGCTGGGACACAGGCCTCCTCTCGGTGAGAGGGAGTGGGCTGTAATCCAGTCCGCGGGCCCAGTGCGGGTTGGTAGACGTCACACGTCTTCGAATTTTTGGTTGTAGGACATGCCGGTTTCCTCACAATGTTTTCCTTTACTGTTTTGAGAGCAGTGGTGATGAAATAATTTAGACAAAGTAAAGCGCCTGTCAGAGTCCGAACCTACGACCTACAACTCGGTAAGTCGCGTGCGTTACCACTGGGCCACCATTATTTTGGGCTTGGGTTAAATATTGTGTATTAAAGGTAAAATCTATTCAGATCAGATCTCTGTAAATTCAAATTGTCCAAATAAAATATTTAAACGTCACATTAGTGTACATTAATTAGATTATTAAAAATGTAGTACTATTGTTGTAAATGAAGTACTAATAAAAATGTTTAAAAATATTAAAATTGTAGAATCAAAACTTCATAAAATATGCTGTTAAAAAATATTTTTATGAAATGGAGAAGAGGTCCAAATGTGGGAACATTATTGGCCGATTATGAGGGCGCATAAGTATGTGAGTGAGTAGGCACCTGTGGTTGATGAGCTGCACACGGTGGCGGAGAGCGAGCGGTGCGGGAAGGCCGTGCCGAGGTGCATGTGGTACTCGCACGCTAGCTCGCCCTCGCCACAGATGTTGTAGCATGTGTGTGAATAGGCACCTGTGGTTGATGAGCTGCACACGGTGGCGGAGAGCGAGCGGTGCGGGAAGGCCGTGCCGAGGTGCATGTGGTACTCGCACGGTAGCTCGCCCTCGCCACAGATGTTGTAGCATGTGTGTGAGTAGGCACCTGTGGTTGATGAGCTGCACACGGTGGCGGAGAGCGAGCGGTGCGGGAAGGCCGTGCCGAGGTGCATGTGGTACTCGCACGGTAGCTCGCCCTCGCCACAGATGTTGTAGCATGTGTGTGAGTAGGCACCTGTTGTTGAAGAGCTGCACGGTGGCGGAGAGCGAGCGGAGCGGGAAGGCGGTGCCGAGGTGCATGTGGTACTCGCACGGTAGCTCGCCCTCGCCACAGATGTTGTAGCATGTGAGTGAGTAGGCACCTGTGGTTGATGAGCTGCACACGGTGGCGGAGAGCGAGCGGTGCGGGAAGGCCGTGCCGAGGTGCATGTGGTACTCGCACGGTAGCTCGCCCTCGCCACAGATGTTGTAGCATGTGAGTGAGTAGGCACCTGTGGTTGATGAGCTGCACACGGTGGCGGAGAGCGAGCGGTGCGGGAAGGCCGTGCCGAGGTGCATGTGGTACTCGCACGGTAGCTCGCCCTCGCCACAGATGTTGTAGCATGTGTGTGAGTAGGCACCTGTTGTTGAAGAGCTGCACGGTGGCGGAGAGCGAGCGGTGCGGGAAGGCGGTGCCGAGGTGCACGTAGTACTCGCACGCTGGCTCGCCCTCGCCACAGATGTCGTAATCTTTTTCTTGAGCCTAGAGTAATTGCACCAGTGAGTACTTTAGTTAATATCTAAATATGTATGTATTAAATTAAAACTTTTTTACAAAAAAATACAACCGACTTCCAAAAACAACACTACAAAGTGAAAAATAACTTTAATTTCGGAAGTCGGTGTCTAGTTAAATGTATTTTCGTTTTTTGCCACCGACTTCGGAAATTAAAGTTATTTTTCACTTTGTAGTGTTGTTTTTGGAAGTCGGTTGTATTTTTTTGTAAAAAAGTTTTTATTTTTCACTTTTTCGTTGTGTACCTACCCCACACAAATTCTAATACCACTACATGCAAAACAAACTAGAACATCATCCATATAAAAGTGAGGAAAAAATACGTATTATTGAAGCTAACTCAAAAACTGCCAAAGCAAAGTTAATCAATTTTATATGGGACCAACTGTGATGTATACCCTCTCGAATAAAACAAAAAAAATCTAAATCGGTCCAGCCATCTTCGAGTAATCAAAAGGTTCAACCTCCTCCTTTTTGAAGTCGGTTAAAAAATCCTAGCTGACTGACTGATATATCAACGCACAGCCCAAATCGCTGGACCTAGACTTGATATTTTGCATATTGATACCTTATACAGTGTAGGCTCTAAAGAAGAATTTTTGGAAATTCCATCCATATGGAGGTAAAATAGGGGATGAAAGTTTGTATAAAAAATCTTAATCCGTGTTAGACTTAAAACTTGGCACGAATACTTACGAGTATCTAAGTAAATTATAATGTTTTGTCATTTTTAGTTTTCCTAAACTACCCCCTAAGGAGGGATTGAGGGGCGTCAAAGTTTGTACACAACAATTATGCAAAATCTTATTAATTTGGTTAATTAACTTGAAACTTGGCACAAATATTTGCTTAAGTAGGTAATAAAGTTTGTCATTATTAGTTTTTCAAAACTACCCCTCATACGGGGTTTAGGGATGTTAAAGTATGTACGGAAGAATTTTAAATCACGATCCGATTAACTGAAACTCATTAACTAGAGAGAACTCAGTTATTTTTTTGTAGAGTATTCTATCTATCTACACAGTACAGTACAGAGGACAGTAAACTTGAAGCTCAACTGCCCCTGAACCTGGAAAAGTGAACCGGTGCACCGGCGTCTACGCGAGCACGTGGCTCCAGTAAAGGTTTGTGCTTCCCTCCCTAATTTGTTTCGGGTTGTGTTCTATTGTCCTACACCCACCGCAGCTCGAATTACCTATCGCCAAGCGTTTGTCAATCGTATTGTTCCGCATCGCAAATACAGTCCACTAAATTAGCACCTCGCGCCACCACTAGTAAAGACCGGTTTTCACACATTATTTTTATAGCAGCGATACGCACACTACTGCACGGAATAACGACCACCTCCGGGAACACAGCTGATCTCCACAACAGGGCCACACCCCCGTACGGTAAAGCAATACGGCATAGCCCAGTAACCTCCAGTTACTCATCTTTCCTTTATGCGAACCCCCACGGGAGCGCCGAATCTCTCCTGGACTCTATGGTTTTCACTGAAACCCGACCTCCGCCAGAGTTGACTGCTTACCGCGTACTCACGGACTACTTCAGTAGTAGACACCGATTTCTATTGAGCTACGGCTACACGACAACCTCTGGTATAGTCCAATCATCATGCAAACTTAAATATTCTCCTCATTGTTGCAACTACTACTTTGCTCAACCTCAAATCAGTTATACTCTGATTTTCTGGAAAATACAAAATTTGGCCACAGTTTCTGCACGTCCAATTCTGACTCATACGAAGACTAATGAGATAAAGGAACTTGACTTTAAAATCCGTTTTGTTTTCAACCAATTTGCAAATAACATTCAAATTAGGAATTAAAGACTAGGTTAATCTACGAATCGGAACTATCGGGTTTCGAGATTACCGAGACCAAGCACAATGATTCATGGTCAACAACACTCACACACTATTCCCCACGGGAATACCGAGTCAACCCTTGACTCTACGGTCTTTGCTTCTAGGCAAAAGCCGACTATACCATCCAGAGCTACCGTCTACTACGATACTCTGGTATAGTCTCCGACTCTCTGAACTGAGAACCTGTTTACACAAACTAAAGTGATGCCAACTCATCATTTTTTTCGTTTACAATCTCAATTGGTACTTGGCCGTCGGGCATCTTACGAAGACGGTCATGAGCGTATTTGTAAGTACGCTTGTTGATTTTAAAACATATCGATCACCATCTAACACATAAAAAAAATTTGAAATGACCCTCTATACTTCACGTCAAACTTAGTTTGATTACGCTCTTCATTCTCAATAAGCACGAATTCACCGACAGAAAACCTACACGCTTGCCTTTGTACTATCAAAACGACTTTTATCGTAACGCGACTTCTCAATGCCTTCAGATACTAATCTCATAACGTCATCAAAGTTTATAATATCGTCATTGTTGACGATACGCTGGACTAGCAAACGGCGAACTACTGGGTCTAATTATCTTAGCTCGCAACAATTCGTTAATCCTATCGCGCATGATTCGACGTTGATCCGGAGACAGTCTGTAAAGATGTCTTTGCACTGTACGTTTAGGGTCGATTCACCAGTGTTAACACGCGTTGTAGGAAAATCGTTAATAAAAAAGTTAGACTATAATTCCAAGATGTTTACAAGGTCACGTCTAGTATCAAATGATAAAAATTTGGAATAATTGAAAATACAACAATCACTACCCTAGGCAATGTACCATAGTCGTTCGAATCAACCTTTAAAACTACTGCAACCAAAACTGCCAAGCTGACAGAAACCCTCGAGTAAAACCTCTAACGCCACGGCTCTCCAGCCGACCAGCAATCGCATTGCTCTCACAAATCCATTCCTCTCTCATTTTTATATTTTTTTTTTTTTTTAATCCAGCGCATGGATCACCCGTGTGCATCACCCACTGAATACATACTATGGTCTTTCCAGACCCTGACCTCCGTCAGAGATACACGCCGTTGGGTTTTTGATTTTTTGGAAAATCATCACCTAGAGGGGAAAATACGGGATGCAAGTATGTAATTGTAAACGGGCTCTGCGATTGTGGGAAAGAATGCCCGCTACTCTCACCCCGCACTGTCTTCGCCGGTAGATATCGTGCCGATATCGGTGTCGGTGTGTGTGGAAATCGGCTATCATAGTATGGGCATGTGATGCGGAGACATTAAGAAAATTTCATCTGGAATGTTTTGATTATGAACCTGGATGACTATACGAGTAAGGGAAGATCAAAGGAACGTTGTAAACGTGTGAAAGATGATATGGCTAGAGAGGGAGTGACTACCGAGATGACGACTAATAGAAACGTATGGAAGATAAAAACAAGTTGTTTAGACACCAAAAAAAATGGGAATAAGGGCAGGAGAATGATGATCTGTGTCGGTCGTTGTCTACGACGATATAGGTGACAATAAAACAATGTAAAAGCGAATTATTCCATTACTTCATTGGGCTGAGTAGGAAACGAATATAGCAGATAGTTACAGATTTATCCTTTAAATGATTATTTTCGCGCTCAATCTTTATGGAGTTAAGGCTAAGCGGATTGAAGGAATGTCAATCGTGACATAAAAATAACATAAGAACGGCTACTTTGTTGACGTTGAGTTCACGACTGCTTTGTATCTCGATGATTATCTCGTGTGCACAGGTGTGTGTATCTACTGTTATATTTTTTAGCGATAGCCGGGTTCGTCAGGAATAATTGTAAAAATCACTTAGTGTATGCAGAAACGGCACAAACAGGCGTTTATTTATTCCAGAAAACAAAATCCCGTGTTTATCGGTGTCGGATCTTAATTGTAGTGCGGAAGCGCTGTAACAGCTATGAAAGAAAAGGGGATTAGGTGAAAATTTAAAAAAAAAAACAATTGTAGGTACATACTCCAATAAATTATGTTGCTCTATAAATGTATTTATAACGTTTTAATTATATTTCCCTAAAAACTAAACCCCCGAAATATTAATATGAAATCCGTAAAACAAAGTTACAAAGACTGTGATGCCACATTTTTGCACAGCCGGGTCAGCAAGTACATTTGAACTGCGCGTTTGCACGACTTGCCACGTGGGGAGTGAGGTAACGCTAAATGCTACTGCGCTCGAATGTATTGGCTTTATCGTTCGTTACAAAAGGAACTTTTGTGCAAAATTTCTTGCTTCTAGACCCAGCGGTGTAGGCTGTGCATTGTCTGGCAGTGAATAAAATAATTATATCAAGTAGACAAGCCGTGTGCCGATAGTATTTTCCTTCATCATAAATGGTAAATTCTAATACGAACTTTCATAGGTTCCCTTTTTAAGAATAAGCCCGTTTAGTGGCAGAATTTTCAAAAATCCTGAATTTATTTTCTTTATTAAGTAGTACAGGCTAGAAATGGTCCTACAGTTTTCCTTACACTGTAACCATATTCTTTTGTTTTTGATGTTTGCCATCGCTCATGAAGATTCGTAAATTTTCCAGCTACTTAAGGTCAGGTTGTTCGGGCCTGTAGGCCTTTGAAACGCTACCTCCGCCTCCCCCAAATGCAGCGCGACGTGTTTATTTACGACGCGCCGCCGACGATTTCGCAGAAAATCCATGCCACAGTGTAAAATATTTGCAGTTGATCAACTTAATTAGTTTTTCTTAGGTCGATATTTATTCCTTAGGTTTACATTTTATGGTGTCTACGGTGGAGTGAACTAAGATGATTACATAAAATGTCGTGAATTTGTTTTCACATTATCAGATAACGATACCAACACGATTCGATAGCGATAGGTTCAATTATTACCGGCCCCATGATATTGGTGAATATCGATGACCATCGCGACTCGACAAACAAGCACACTACTAAGTATCGACGTCTCGAAGCCGGCAGTGCGAAAAATTTTGCTCAAGTGAAAGAATAGAATAGAATAGAATAGAATACTCTTTATTATGCACACCATTTAAATTACTGTTACAATTTTACAATGTTGAAATTTTACATACGAGTGACACAATGGGCGGTCTTATCGCTAAAAGCGATCTTTTACAGACAACCTTTGGATGGAGTATGGGGACAAGGAGAGACAATTCTGTAGGTAGTCCGTGGTGTACCATATACATATACATACATTAATAAATTTATATATATATATACTTATACAATAATAAACATGAAACAAGAGCAAGGAACTATATAATGTAATAATGACGTTTAAAGAGAGAGGAAGTGTTTTTTTACCAGAATTTTAAAAGTGGCCAAAGTTTGAGCTCGCCTTATCAACACTGGCAAGGCATTCCATAATCGTACTGCTTGAACTGTAAAAGACTTGTCATAAAAGCTGGTGGAATGCATCGGCATCTCAAGTCTCAAGTTTTCCGATGACCTCAGATATCTATTATGTGTGTCATGAAGGAACTTGAAACGCTCTTTAAGATAAGATGGGGTTGTAGGATTGAACAGAATACTGTAGAGCTGAAACAAGATATGTGAATTCCGGCGAAGACGTATAGGAAGCCACTTGAGCTTTATACGAAATTCAGAAATGTGATCATATTTTCGCAGGCCAAATATAAATCTTATGCAAAAATTTTGAAGTCGCTCAAGTTTATCGAGTTGTGCCTCAGTGAGATCGAGATAACTGACATCAGCGTAGTCAAGGATGGGAAGTAAAAGGGATTGCGCGAGCGCAGTTTTAGTGGCAGTTGGAAGAAAGTTCCGCAATCGTCTCAGGGACTTACCAGATGCAAAAATCTTGCGACTTACGTCCTGTAGCTGGGGACCCCAAGAAAGATGTTTGTCGATCCAAACTCCAAGGTTCTTAACCTTTTCGCTTACTGGGATAACAGTTCCATTAAATTGAACTTGGGGAAGCTGCGCCCAGTCTATTTTGGGGGTCATCCTTGAGCTGCCAACAACAATGACCTGAGTCTTCGATGGATTAACTTGCAACCCATGTGCCTCACTCCACTCACAAATCGAACCCAAATCCTTGTTTATGATATTAATTGCATCAGCCAAATCCGAAAAGGCAGCTTGTCTATATATTTGTAAATCATCTGCATAAAGGTGGTAGGAAGAAAGAAGTTTTTTGGAAATAGAGTTTATAAATATTGCGAAGAGTAAAGGAGATAAAACGCCACCCTGAGGTACACCGGCAGAAGTGTAACACCAGGAAGAGCAAAACTCTTCTATGCATATACGTTGCCGACGGCCATACAGGTAACTACGAAACCAGTCAATCGCCGTTGGAGATATGTTAAGCGAGCGAAGCATGGCAATCAGGATATCGAAATCGACAGTATTAAATGCGTTACTAAAATCCAGTAATCCAAGAACCGTCAGATGTCCTCCTTCCATGCCTAACCGTATGTCATCAGAACCGTATGTCAAAGAATGCCTGCTACTCTCACCCCGCACTGTCTTCACCGGTAGATATCGTGCCGATATCGGTGTCGGTGTATGTGGAAATCGGTTACAATGTTATGGGCATGTGATGCGGAGAATGAAGAAAATGTCGTCTGGAATATTTTGATTATGAATCTGGATGGCTATACGAGTAAGGGAAGACCAAAGAAACGATAAATGATCTGTGTGAAAGATGATATGGCTAGAAAGGGAGTGACTACCGTGATGACAACTAAGTAATAGAGAAGTATGGAAGATAAAAACAAGTTGTATCGACCCGAAAAAAAATGGGATAAGGGCAGGAGAATGTAGATGATCGGTGTCTGTCGTTGACTACGACGATATAGGTGGCCATAAAACACAATGTAAAAGCGAATTATTCCATTACTTCACTGGGCGGAGCAGGAAACGAATATAGCAGATAGTTTCAGATTTAACCTTTAAATGATTATCATCACGCTAAATCTTTATGGAGTTAAGGCTTAGCGGATGGAAGGATGTCAATCGTGATACTCGTATAATACTAACATAAGATCGGCTATTTTAGTCAACATTCATCCAAGCAAATAGCTTAGTGGTTCGACGACTTCTTTGCAAACCTGTAGTTAAAAGTTCGATTCTCAACTGTTGATATTTTTTTCGATTCTTTTTTTTACATTTTGTTATACTGTTATTTGATAGTTCGTAGAACATACACAGAATCCATGAAGTTTATTCCTTTTATATCATCTACGGTTATAATAAAAATAAATATCAATGGTTAGCTGACAGTATTAATGAGAAATCCCGTGTGTACAATCTACTGTTATATTTTTAGCGATAGCCGGGTTCGTCAGGAATAATCTGTAGAATCACTCAGTGTATCAGTGTTGTGCCATTGTGTATTAAATGCAGGAACGGCACGAACAGGCGTTTACGAGTATTTATTCACTAAAAACGAAAAACTTTGCAAGCAATGGGAAATTGCTACTGAAGGCTGCGGGTTTTGACCTTAGGACGAGCTGCTTCTCAAACGGACGACTCTCTGTATATTTTGGCTGCTGAGACCACAACTACAAACGTACTGTACAGAAAAGTTTTATAAAATATGGCTGTTGTTTTAGTATATTGTGAAGTCGCGGGCGGAAGCTAGTTAGAGATAAACATGATTTTGAGGTAGTAAGGTGAAAGTTTCAAATTGCAATGGTTCTACTGGGTATCAAAAAGTCACGCAAAAGTTAATGTTAATTGAAATTTAATTTTTTCGTTAAAAAAAGATCTCTTTTGCAAAATTTCATGCTTCTAGCCCAGCGATTTAGGCTGTGGATTGTCTGTCAGTGAATATAAGAATTTTATCAAGACAAGCCGTGTGCCCGATGGTATTTCCCATCGACATAAATGGTGAATTTTCATCCCCTATTTAACCCCTTTAGTGACTGAATGAAAAAACAATAAGATTTTTATTAAGTACGGGCTAAAAATGGTCGTACTGCTTTGCTTCTGCTGTAACCATATTCTTTTGTTTTTGATGTCGACCACTGCTCATAAAGATAAGTAAATATCGACAACTACTTATGATGGAACAATTGCCGTACTTTATTGTCAAGGGACGTACCTACTGCTACAGCTATAATTTATCGAATCTACTATTCTAAGACATCAAAATTTATTTATTTATTTATTTATTTATTTAAACTTTACGCACTTAAAATGTACAAAGGCGGACTTAATGCCTTAGGCATTCTCTACCAGTCAACCAAGGGTGGTGAAGAGATTAGATGGCAGGTGCTCAATATGAGAGGAATACATAAAAAAAGAACACTAAAAATATATCTTAATTAATTATAAATAGACTTTATACAAGCACATAAATATGTTATAAACCAATAATACACATACATACACTCACTATAAGATATACCTATAATATATATATATATATATATATATATACAATACATATTATACATATATATACAATATATATTACAATACATATTATATACAAATTCAAGAGAGAGAGAGGTGAAAATTAATTTAGTGTATTTTTAACCGGCCCCGCTCATGGATTGGATTGGACTATTAGCCTAAAAAAAAAATTGCAAGTATCAATATGTTAAAAGTTACAAACCAACAAACATACGATAGGTACGTCATCGACTAACTTGCTTTGGAACATGAGCACCGAGTGATAGGTACGGTTACCGCCTAACCAGGCTACGTTCACACGGCGCTATTTTTCAAGTGTATAGAATACGATATTTTATCGTATACAGTGACTTTTTGTACTCAAAACTGAAAGTTTGTTCACACAGCTAAAACGATACAAGAAAATAATCTTTTCGATCGACAATTTTTATCGTGTTCATGCATGAGGTCATGTTAGTATAGCACTTTTGTTTGAAACAGCTCGACGAAATTCTCTGGCAGAAAATCGTCACGTAACGAAAAAACGTTTAAATGCCCCCTACATGCGACTTTGTCTCTTTCTATTATATCTTGAAAGAGACAAAGAGAGAGAGGACAAAACGACGACAGGCGAGGACGGAGAGGGGGAAAATTTCCGTATTTTACTTCATGGGTGTCGTTTTCATGGTTTTCGAGGGAGCCAAAGCCGGTAGTGAAGTTAAATTGAAAATTCAAGATGGCGGCTGTGAAAATTTTGTGTTTGTGTTTTAAATCATACGTTAGAAGGAACTTCATTCCTGACGGTGGTCCCCGACCGCATATTTTTATTTTTTTCTAATTTTCATTGTTGTTGCCAGAGTGAAAGTTGATTATATTAGTATCCAACCGACAACCGGATACATTGTATTTATACATATTATGTGTAATTAATGTAGGATATGGTAGTAGCAAAGACAGTTCGATGGAGAGTGAAATAGTAATATGGATGAATCTGATGAAAAAATCTTAGAAAAATGTGTTTTAAAACTTCTTCATAAAGGACCACGATAAAAAAATATAAACTACTCGCGCTTGACTATAATTTTATCGATAATATTTTTCAATGTGTCTTAACACTATCGTAAGATGTCAATTAAACGTCATCATACCACATATAAATAATCACATTTTCGAAAACGATATTATGAATTAAAACTATAATATAATTACGAGATATTTTATCTGAGCTGTCGCAATTTCATATCTAATGTGTTCCTCTTTTATTTGAATTTTTTGAACAACTGCAGAGAGAGCGAATTTTTAAAAATTTTGACACAGGTCCAACCTCCATGACGTCCCCGCAGGACTCTGATCGCGATCGGATTTAGCCAAATTGACTAATTTTGAGTTTATTTTAAAAAAGTCTATTAAACTCAAAAATCCAACCGTTAAATTCCCTCCGAAATACGATTACCTCATGATTCATGCAATTTTCATATAATTTTATGCTGTAATTAGGAAATGAAACGGAAAATGGTTTTGAAATCGACCATGTTTCGGATTTTTTTTTCATCAAGGAAAGTACAACTTATCGTGTTTTGAACCGTTAATTTCCCTCAAGCAAGGATGTATCTATGGCATATATTTTTTTCAGGACCTTAATACACTAATTTGACCATTTAAAATTGATTCTGAAAACAGGAAAATTCGGATAACCCCCCGTTAAATAGGAACAATTTATTTATTGAATACTTCAAGCACAGATGTACAGAGGCGGACTTAATGCCATAGGCATTATCTACCAGTCAACCTTTGGGTAATGCAGAGACAAACAGTGGCAGGTGCAATTATGAAAAATTAAGGAATAAATATTTATTCACATATGAAGATACACATATACCTATCAAAACTATAAATATCATAATATATCCTTAATTATAAATATATAAATATAAGCACAAATAAATATACACAGATACACGAATATACTAAAACAAATAAGACAAACAATGGGAAAACATTACCGTTGTGATGATACTGCCAACTTCTTGCGAATGTGCTCACGAACTTTAACTTTAAAGGATAATCGGTTGGTTACCATCCTGATTTCCTGAGGGAGCGCATTCCACAGAGAGATGGACAGAATTGCCGTACTTTATTGCCAAGTGACGTACCTAGTACCTACTGCTACAGCTACAAATTATTGAATTTAATATTTTAGGACATCAAAATTAATTTAGTATATTTTTAACCGTCCCCGGACATGTCGGATTGCCGTCCCATCGGACTATTTACCAAAATAAAAGTGGCTTCAATGCAAGTATTCAATAAATGTTTAAAGTTACAAACCAACAAAGATACGATACGTCATCGACGAACTTCTTTAGAACATGAGCACCGAGTGATACGGTTACCGCCTGACCAGGCTACATTCACAGTCACACAGGGCTATTTTTCAAGTGTATAGAATACGATATTTTATCGTAAACAGTGACTTGTACTCAAAACTAAAAAAAAATACAAAAAAAATTCTTGTGTTAGCTTCACCGTTTGAGAAATAATACATTACGATTTTTAACGTGTTCCATGCGTGGTCGTGTTAGTATAGCACTTTTGTTTGAAACAGCTATTGGAAAGAAATTCTCGGGTATAAAAAAACCATCACGTAACGAAAAAGCGTTTAAATGCCCCTCCATGAGACTTTCTCTCTCTGTCTCTCTTTTTTAAATCATACGTTAAAAGGAACTTCATTCCTGACGGTGGTTCCCGACCGCACATTTTTATTTTTTTCTAATTTTCATTGTTTTTGCCAGAGTGAAAGTTGGTATCCTACCGACAACCGAACACATTGTATTTATATTATGCGTAATTAATGTAGGTTATGGTAGTAACGAAGACAGTTGAATATAGTAATATGTATGAATCTGATGAAAAATCCTTTTATCGATAATAATTTGCAATGTGTCTTAATACTATCGTATGATGACAATTCAACGTCATCATGCCACATAGAAATAATCACATTTTCGAAAATAATATCTCGTAATTATAAACGAAAAACGAGATATTTTTTCTGAGCTGTTGCAATTTCTTAGCTAATGTATTTTTCTTTTATTTGAAATTTTTTGAACAACTGCAGGCAGAGCAAATTTTTCAAAATTTTGACACAGGTCCAACCTCGATGACGTCCCGCAGGACTGAGCGCAAGCCGATTTAGCCCGATTTACTATTTTTGTGTTTATTTAGAAAAAATGTATTCCACTAAAATTTCCAACCGTAGAATTCCCTCTTAAATACTATTATCTCATGGTACATGCAATTTTTAAATCATTTTGCGCTATAACTAGGAAATGAAACGAAAAATAGTTTTGAAATCGACCGCATTTCAGATTTTTTTTTCATCGAGCAAATTACAATATATCGTGTTTTGAACCGTAGATTTTCCTAAAGCAAGGATGCATCTATGACATATATTTTTTTCAGGACCTTAATACCCTAATTTGACTATTTAATATTGATTCTAAAAACAGGAAAATTCAAATAGTGTGCCCTTAAGAGGGGACAGGGCCTGCGTGGAATTTGAAAAATAGGTATTTGAAGAAACTATTGCCGTCGCGCTACGCCCAAACAGTCATAAGAGAGTGCGATAGGGACAGCTGCAGCTCAGACCGATTATATCACAAAAAATTTGACGAGATTGACGTTTCGTATTCCCCTTTTTTCTCCTCGAAAACTGAGTCTATTCAATTATTTTTTATATTAAAATTTTAAGAAAGAGTAAGTCTAGGTTCCTATTATTTTCTTAGATAAAAACGTTTAGAATTTGTCTGCTAGTCCTCTAATCACGGCGGTAAAAATTAGGTATTTTTCTGTAATTTTTGGAGGGTCATATTTTCTTTACTAATTAGTTCCTGAAAAAAAAATTAAATGACAGGGTCGTGTTTACAGCAGAATTTGATTTTGTGGAAAAAAAAAATTGTTATAAAGGCATTATTCAGGAACAAAAACGGGGAATACATTTGTATGGAGAATCGCAGGCCCTGTTCCCTCTTAATCTGGAATTGGAAATTCATAGGCCACAGAAACACATAGGTTCACTTGAGTGAAGCCGTCGGCAGCCGGGCACAACTTTAAGGTGGAACCCTCAGGGTGTGAGTTTATTTTTGTACTTGCGCGGTTTTTTTTAATTAATGCCTATTGACATATACTCGTAAACACCGGAATATAATAAAGCCACTTGCGCGACCGCGGGAAGTTTGTTCCCGAACAGTAGATTGTCCGTGGGAACAAAGATCCCAAGACAATCTTTTTTTTTTTATTTTTAACCTTGTTCCACCACTATTAAGTAGTAATATCCAATTCCATGCATTTACTGTGATAGATTATCTGTGTCCGAACCTTTTGAGATACGATAAAACTCACGGAACTAGTCTATGATATTAAAAAAATATTATTTTCGCTGTCATAAAATCTAAAGTAAACAATAACAAGTTTTTGTCTCAACTTCGGAAGCTTGTAAATAATGAATATTGTACTGTGGTAAGTGGTTTTATTTATGTTTCACGTTAAGAGTTAACACAGCATGCATTTTAAACCATAAAAAATACAGGTCATCGCTTGGTTTTTCGATGTAGAAAATCTAGAAATCTAGAATCTAGAAGTCTGAAACTGACTGTGTTTGCTCTTTACATACCCATTTTTGTGAATTTTGTGATCATACATTCAAACGAAACATACACTACGATATAGTCCAGTTCTCTGGCATCTATAAAAATATTCGAGCGTTACAAGATTCCAAGAATCTTAGTCGCTTTGGCATTGTTTGTAAACACGTGCGAAGTGCCGGCTGACGTCACGGTGCGCGTACGCATGACTGTACGATGGAGTGTTTTTTGTGTAGAGCCGCTTTCGTACTAGTGGCTATCAATTAAGTTCAAATAAAAAGGTTTAAATAAAATAGTCGCCCACCAAATTCCTCTTGGGCCCTGTCCCCTCTCAAATGACAAATTAACAATGCAGTAAAAAAAAAATTCTCAGATTAGAGAGCAGACCGACTTGAATGAAATAAAGACTGTTTCTCCAAGTTACGGACTATAAATTTACGATTCTGAATTGAAGGACTAACATAACTATGTAGTTGAGAAAATATCCTCCCATACATCATGTAATATAAGTACAAATGAACAATTTACGGAAATTTTCTTATACCTTTTAGTGCTGTAAGACCTTACTTCTTGTCATATTTGTGATTTCGACAGTTTGGGATAGAAAACTTTCTTTCGTAATAGTCTACATAAAAAAGGATCTAGACATAGATGGTTAGAAACGAAAGACAAAATGACAGATTGTAGAAGGATTTCTACGGTGCGATGTCAAAAATGGAGGAACAAAATGTCATTTTATAGAAAGTGATGTGTCTATTCTTCGTAGAGATAGAAGTGGTCATGCTACGCGTGCTGCTTGACGAAATCGTACAATAGCCGCGATGATGTTGCGTAAGGGTCTTCATAGCTCTTGAACCATAAGAAATCGCATGGTGACGTCAATCTCTGTTCCCGAAGGCTGCTACGTGTACCACCTATTGAGCCCCACAATCGCAGAGCCCGTTTACAATTAGAAACTTGCATCCCGTATTTTCCCCCCTAGGTGATGATTTTCCAAAAAACCAAGACAATACCAATTTTATGGGTTAAATTTGCGGGTTTCCCATACAAACTTTCATCCTCTGTTTTACTACCTTAGGAATTGAATTTCAAAAAATCCTTCCTTACTCCTTGTCTACATTATAAAGAGAACCTCTGTGCAAAATTTCAGCTTTCTAGGTCCAAGGGCTGGGCCTTGATGAGTCAGTCAGTCAAGACTTTCCTTTTTATTTAAGTATACAGATAGATATAGATTCATCTTTTACAAGAAACCTCATGATATCATCACAATCAAATGAAACCTAATTATTATAATGTCATCAGAGTATTTTTTTTTATTATTCATCGAAGTATTTAATTAAAATTCTAGATGGTGTTTCTTCTCTTCAAGAACTACCTAGAACTTAAAATTTTATACTTACTACTAAGAAAGTTGTCTTAAATAGACAATTTACACTAAGTGAGACAACTTTCAAAGTGTCCTATATCCATAAATTACTAACTACCAATGTAAACTCAATTTCTTTTATTAGCTGCATAAAATTTGTTCCGCTCGACACTTTTATGTAAGTTGTGAGAACTTTACTGCATAAAATTGATTTTCTAAGACGAGATGAGGATTTTGGCTCGTCGACAAACAGATATTTTATGAATATTTTATGAGAGTAACGTTTTATTGGTGTCACTTTTCTTTGAACATTATCGTCTTCTCAAAGGATTAGGATATAGGATTTTTGCTATTAAGTCAAAAGTATGTATGTACATTAAAATCAAAATTTTTAAGATCTTCTATGAATCAATCTCGAACTTTGTTAGGCTGCTACAACATTGTGTTTTTGCATGTTCTTCCTGTTATTCTCCAATGTTACTGGGGTCGGCACAAAACGTTTTCCCCTGCCTGTCAACTGTCTCGTTATCATTTTATATTATTTTCATTCATATTATTATTCCTATCTTTTGTTTAACCTTCCTCTCATAAAATTGTTTACTAACATATTTTAGTAACATGTGTTTAATTTCTCGTGATAAACGTTCATAACACGCTCACGCGATATAAGGTCTAAGAGCACGATGTGTGTGTGTTCGCAGTGCGGGAGTAAAATTTAACTTATTTGCTCGATGAAGAGCGTTACGTCGATGTTTACTGAAGAGTGACGAAGATAAATATACATTTTAATTCGTCGATAAAAATAAAAATCTCTAGTAGGTAAAAAAAAATGTATAAGGTCTTTCGACATGTAATCGCATTGACCGGCAAATCTTACGACTCTGTGCGATGACGGGTACATAGACCAGTCAAAAAGTGCGGCTTTTTCACCCCCTCCCGCACCAATTTATGCAGCTGCATTGTATATGCATGTTTACAACATGATGACAAGTTGTTTACTGATCTGCCAACACCAAACAGCGAAGACGGCGTGATGCTCCAACCGGCCGGAATGCGGCGCTGACGGTGGCGCCTCCGGTGAATGGGTGAATGTGTGAATGTGAGCCAACAAAGTGAAGTGAGTGACTAATACACCAATATGGAGAATTCGTGTGGATGGAACGTTTGAACTGTTTTATATTAATTTATTGTTTCTGCAAAACCTTGTAAAAGTTTCATTAAATTCGTATAAGTAACTGCATTGTAGCCTGTAGTACTCATTTCGTTTCCTATCTACCACACACACTCGTCGCATAAATAGATACGAGATCTTCAAAAAGAAAAGGATACCAAGCAGCCATCTTAGCGGGAGATAATCGCGGAGCTAGCGAGGCGCCCTAACACAAGTGTTGTGATTATCGTATGGACGTTTGTAATTTTTGATGTGAGGATTATTACGAGTAATTATTAGTCAGTTCGCGTCATAAAAGGGCAACAAACGCAGGACGTGTGTAGGGTGCTACAAATAACATTTTATTATATTCAATTTTTGCCCTGTAATATACACCGCACCTTTTGTAAGACAAGGGCATAACTGCACTTTTGTGATTTTAGAGGAGAACCATTTTAAGTTTTTTTATACATTCAATACCGTATTGTTCTGCTTATTACTACTTTGAAGCAATTATTCTGTACATAAAACAAGCCTTATACTTTTGTGACTTGGAGCATGTTCTGTACAGGAGTAAAATATTATTGTCTTATTATTTATTATTAAACTGAAAACTTCTTTAGGCACGTTGAGCAATTGTCGGCAGAGGGAAATCTTACGGATTCGCGTCACCGTGATACCTCGACATGATATGCATACTTTTACGTTTATATTTGCTTTTTAAAGAACGGAGTACATAATTATATGCCTTCGTTGCATCAAAATTTAAATCATTTTATAATTGTGACCCTTTTTAACCGACTTCAAAAAGGAGGAGGTTCTCAATTCGTCGGAACCGATTTGGATTTTTTTTGTTTTATTCGAGAGGGTATACATCACAGTTGGTCCCATATAAAATTGATTAACTTTGCTTCGGTAGTTTTTGAGTTAGCTTCAATAATACGTATTTTTTCCCCACTTTTATATGGATGATGTTCTATTAGGTCTTTACCTATGAAATTGCCGTTCTGCAGTACTAGCCATTTCAAATCAAAATAATTTTTGTTTGGCTAAGAATTCTAATTTCAAATTAATTTTATTTTAACAACATGGATTTTTTTTTCCAAAAGTAGTCATTTGTTTATTGATTAGTGTTACATTTTCATCGCATTTCAATCTTTTTCGTCATCATGGATACGTTAAAAATTCGAGTAATTATGGAATATGAGTACCGTCGTGGCAGCAACGCGGCACAAGCGGCACGCAACATCAACGACGTTTACGGAGCTAACACTACAAACCAACGCACCACTTGTTATTGGTTTGCTCGCTTCCGTTCTGGAAATTTCGACCTGAAAAATGAACCTCGCGGTCGTCCGAAGACTTTGGTCGACAATGACGAATTAAAGGCGATTGTGGAAGCTGATGATACACAATCTACGGCTGAATTAGCAGCAGCTTTCGACGTTAGCGTCAAAACAATATTGGTCCATTTGCGTTAAATTGGCAAGGTAAAAAAGCTTGACAAATGGGTGCCCCACGAACTCAATGATCGCCAGCGCGAAGTACGCGTCGAGACGTGCCTTGCACTGCTCAACAGACACACAAATGAAGGAATTTTGAACCGCATTGTTACCTGCGATAAAAAATGGATTCTGTTTGATAACCGCAAGCGCTCAGCAAATTGGTTGGATCCTGGTTCAGCACCTAAAATGCCCTAAACGAAAACTTACCCCTAGAAAAGTGATGGTCACTGTTTGGTGGTCTAGCGCCGGTGTAATTCATCACAGCTTCTTACCAAACGGGGTGAGCATTACTTCAGATGCGTACTGTGAAGAACTGAACACAATGATGGAGAACCTGGCACATCTCCAACCAGCATTGGTCAATCGCTCGTCTCCGCTGCTCCTGCACGACAACGCGCGACCTCATACTGCACAGCAGACGGTCTCCAAGTTGCAAGAACTGGGGTTGGAAGCTCTCCGTCATCCGCCCTACTCATCAGACTTTGCGCCTACAGACTACTACTTTTTCCAGAATTTGGATAACTTCTTGGCGGGAAAAAAATTCAATACCCGAGAGGCAGAACAAAATGCCTTTGAAGAATTTGTTGCCTCCCGTCCAGCTGATTTCTTTAAGAAGGGCATCAATAAACTGCCACTGCGTTGGCAAAGATGCATTGATTGCATGGGTGATTACTTCGATTAATACAAATAAAAAATACATGAAAAAAATTCGTTTAAATTTTTTCATACAAAACGGCAATTTCATAGGTAAAGACCTATTAGTTTGTTTTGCAGATAGTGGTATTAGAATTTGTGTGGGATAGGTACACAACTAAAAAGTGAAAAATAAAAACTTTTTTACAAAAAAATACAACCGACTTCCAAAAACAACACTACAAAGTGAAAAATAACTTTGATTTCGGAAGTCGGTGGCAAAAAACGAAAATACATTTAACTAGACACCGACTTCCGAAATTAAAGTTATTTTTCACTTTGTAGTGTTGTTTTTGGAAGTCGGTTGTATTTTTTTGTAAAAAAGTTTTTATTACACTTTTATTTTGGATAATGTTAGACAAAACATACATACTTTCTTTTATGTAAAAATATTTTATTAACATGATTTAAAGTATTTTTAGGAATTTTATTTTACATACGTGTATAAATTACTAGCAAAAGTCTTTACAATTTCAGTTAAAAAAAAATTAAAACGAGGGATACACAAATCTTTGTCTGTGATTTTGGGATTTTTTTTGTTTAACGTTTTTTCCTCTAAATATGTCCTCATAAAATTGGCATAGTGTACCAAATGTGCCTTTGTCCTTCCAGAAACCTCAAATGCAAAAGGTCGCTCCAGCTTACTACTGCTTCGAGCGGTCGCGGCTCTGCGAACGCGGTGTGAATCAGGTCCGTGGAGTCATTTTACCTAATATTGTACGTGGTATGAGTTCTATACCAAGAAAATATTGTTTTATTATTAACGTTGTTCCATCACTATTAAGCACGAGTACTAATATCGAATTCTATGCATTTAATTTGATGCGTTATCTATTTCCGAACGATTTAAGATACATCAACACTGAGTGAGACTCGTCTATGACATTAATTTTTTTTTTTTTTTCTGACATGTCATTGTTCGGTCGGTCGACTGTGAAAGTGTTTTACTCAGTTAATAGTTTAATTGTACTGTGGTAAGTGAGTTTATTTATGTTTCATGTTAAGAATTAACACACCATGCATTTTAAACTTTAAAACATATAGGTCATCGCTTGTTTTTTCTTACTAGAGCCATTTCTTTGAAATCTGAAGCTAAATTGTCTTTGTTCGTCTTTTTAACCATTTCTAGAAATGTAAACAATAACAAATTCAAACGAAATACACAATATAATGCTGGTTTAGTCGAATGGTTTACAAGAAATGAACTGTAGCTACAGAATTCCTAGAAACTATGCCGCTAGCGCATTATGTAAACAAACGCGCGCCGCGGGCCGAATGACGTCAGCGGGTCGTACACTTGACTAGTTTTTTAAGCGGGCGTACCTGTCCGTGTGAGCGGTTATCAGACTAATGAGATTTTGTCGCACCAAGATAGCCAAAAAATGCACCAATATGACAAAGGCACTGTTGCCCTATGGCGCTTTAAGCATGCTTTTTCGCTTAGAAATAAGTATTTTAAGTGACCAATTCCATACCTGAGGGTCTTCGTACCTTATGACAAATGGGACAAATATTCAGGTTCAGTGCTCATGGGCCTTATATAGCACATGTTGAAAGTTTTTGAAAATAATGTCCGCAGTCAGCGTGTTAATATTTTAAAAAGCAGTGTCTTACCACGATCGTAACATGTTCAGGGCTGAAGAGCAGCGTATCAGCAATGATGTTCAGGTGGCGCACCATGGCCGTGGAGCTGAGCACGCGCAGCGACGCCGTGTGCAGCCCCGTGACCTCTGCGTGGCACCACGCGCACCCACGCACCTCACCCCCGCCACCCCACCACGCCGGCCACAGCACGAACGGGCCTGCCTTCACCGAGCCACGCGTCGTGAGACACTGCAACAATAACCGAGCAAGCCACAGTCAGCTACTGGCAGATAGACGAACTCGCACCACAAGGGTTTTACCCATTGAGGTACAGAACCCTAAAAATGCTTTGGTAAGTAATGCGAATTTAATAATATATCAAAACTTAGGTAATTGTGATGTAGCAAATAGCTATTTACAACAAGAACGAAGTACCTACATAATTTGTTTACTGTACAATGTAGTGTTTGCAGAAAGCAGTGCAGAAACTGTCGCTCTTCATACTCGTAAATGTGATTGTGAAGCATCATATGCTTATCTTGTTAATATAAATGTTTGCATGGTGAAATATGGCTGTGCTTTAATGTATCGTAACTTACCCATATTTGGAAAAGAAATGACTATTCTATTACATACATTTTAATGCGGTAAATTGTAGTAATTTTCTGTTGCACTGGATCTGGGGCTGCAGTCGCGACGCAAATAGCGATCGCTTTAAGACTGAATTCGGTTGCAAAGTCCTGATGCGGTCAATAGCTCCTTAGACGGTCAAAATTGATTGACAACCAAGAAAAATATCATTTTCCATTTCAAGCCAGTTGCGACGAGAACTGTTGTGACGACTAGTTTTCGTTCTATGGAAAACGGTTGCGTTTTGAGGTCAAAATAATTGACATCGACCCACCACAAAAATCACGTGTTTATAGCAAAGTCCTAAGAATCGGGTCATCGGGATGTAATGATATTTGTTATTCTCGATACTCAAAGTTATCGTATTTTACAGAACTTTGTCGCAAACTTTATAGTTGTCGTAATGTGTACGAATATAGTGTGCGACCATTTTTAAGAGCTCGCAAAGTGATTCGGTAGCTAGTTTATCCTCACGCGCCTGGCTCTCCCGCGCGACGCCCCTTCGCACGGCCCCGAACATTTTTGTCGGCGCGCAACGGGTACGCATGCGCACCTATACACGGATTCTATGTAAAATATTTCTATGAATAGATAATAAACTAATGACTGTTAATTAAAGTGGATAGACTAGGCTAGATTACGAATTTTGTTTTTGAACAATAGATGACTTAGTTTTTTTTCAATACCCACAAAAAAATCAATTTATTTATATTACCGCCAATAAAAAACAATTAAAAAAATATTTCAAAATCTAAATCGATAATCCTATTTTTTTGTTGCCTAAAATATTGCCTATGTGTCAAATAATCAAATGACATCATAATATTTACCTTTGCGTTTTCATAGTTTTGAAATACGAACAATAATCTTGGTAAAAAAGGCCTCCCCGCGCACGCCTCCCGTGCCGCAAACAGATTTTCAACCACAGACTAAATTTGTTCGTAATGCCGATACAACCTCACGGCTTGTGGCAAAAATATACTACAAATTTTGAATTTTTTTTTTTTTATAGGTGTTTAGTTTGGACGCTATTAACGTTCTGCATCCTTTTCACATGTATAGTTTCAACAAGTATGTAACGAATATTTTGTAACCATATTTTGATTTAAAGAAGTGTCCGTGGAGTTTCTTGCCCGTTCTTCTCCATAGGTCCCTACTACGCTTTGAAATGGGCGACTAGCTTCATCTTTCTGATTGTCCGACCCCTTGACAATTCAAAAGTGCCTGTAATTAGTTTATTTTAAATAAATGCTTTGAGTTTGAGTTGAGTTTGACACCCCGCGTCTCCGTAAAAGTAGACTTCCGAGGTCAGCGGCCGAAGCGTTAGACGCGCGCGGCCATGCTAGGCGACAAAAGCGCGCGTTAGAGGCGCGCAGCCGACGACCACACCACTTCCATGTGCGCGTTTGTCGCTCGCGTCAGACGCGCACGGCTGACGACACATCCATGCGCGTCAATGGCTCCCCAGTCAGTGTTGTTCGCACATCACTTGCAGTCGTATCAATGAAAAATTACTAAGAAAATACCATTAAAATGACGTAGTTTCCAATAACAACTAATAATAAACATGACTTAAACTTGACACTGGACAAGTTTGGCATTAGTATAATAATGCTGCAAGGAGGCAAATTTTGATGTCCTTAGATATTTTATTTTAATTCTTCTAATTATTAGTTTCCATGAAAAATCGTGTTTTCAAGATCTTTTTAACCGACTTCAATAAGGAGGAGGTTCTCAATTCGTCGGAACCTTTTTTTTTTTTACATAGTCCTTTACAATTTTTAAGAATACCAATTATTTTATTAAATTACTAGCTTCTGTCCGCGACTTCGTCCGCGTAAAATTTCTTGTTCCTCCGCCCCACCCCGTCGCATCGCATCGCCTGCCCGAACATTTCTTGTTCCTCCGCCCCACCCCGTCGCATCGCATCGCCTGCCCGAACATTTCTTGTTCCTCCGCCCCACCCCGTCGCATCGCATCGCCTGCCCGAACATTTCTTGTTCCTCCGCCCCACCCCGTCGCATCGCATCGCCTGCCCGAACATTTCTTGTTCCTCCGCCCCACCCCGTCGCATCGCATCGCCTGCCCGAACATTTCTTGTTCCTCCGCCCCACCCCGTCGCATCGCATCGCCTGCCCGAACATTTCTTGTTCCTCCGCCCCACCCCGTCGCATCGCATCGCCTGCCCGAACATTTCTTGTTCCTCCGCCCCACCCCGTCGCATCGCATCGCCTGCCCGAACATTTCTTCGTTTTCGCTGAATGTTCTTTCTCATATTTTTTTCTTTTTTCTCGGCTTCTAATGGTTTCAGCGTGATGTGAAATAGCCTTCCTCAAGACAAGGATATCAAATGCAAAAATATTTTTTCAAATCCGATTGGCAGTTCCAGAGATTAGTGCGTTAAAGCATACAAACAAAGTTTTCAGCTTTATTATTAGTATAGATTTGATCACCATTAAAAAAGTTATAGTGAGTCAACCTTAAAAGATAGACAAGTGCTAGCGCAGACTTTTTAGAACTTTTTTTTTTAGAACTTTTTAAGAGTAACAATTCCGTCGTACACGATTGTTGCGTAACTTTAACCGTTTCCGCAGCGCACGCAACGGAAGCTCTCAAAAGGAATAAATTTTCCCCGTTTTTTAAATATTTTTCATTGATGCTCCGCTCTTATTGGTCGTAGCATGATGCTATATAGCCTATATAGCCTTTCTCGATAAATGGGCTATCTAACACTAAAATATTTTTTTTTTTCAATTTAAACCAGTAGTTCCTGAGATTAACCGACAGACAGACAGAACAACAGAGAGACAGACAGACTAACCTAATCAAACAAATAAACTCTTCAGCTTTATAATATTAGTTTATAATATTTATAATATTAGAGAACATCTATATGTTCTCCAATTTTGAGGAGCTCGTGGCTAAGTAATAACAGCTGCACGGGTCGATCCATCAGGTTAAGCTACGCTTGCCGGGGTTGGTCCGTGCATGGGTGACCATCTTTACATATCGAGACTCCTTCGTGCCTCGGAAAGCACGTTAAGCCGTTGGTCCCGGCTGTCATTCGTGGAACTTTGACAGTCGTTACGGGTCGTTAGAAGCCCGAAAGTCTGACAACCAGTCTTACCAAGGGGTATCTATTACCCAGTTACTGGGTTGTGGAGGTCAGATAGGCAGTCGCTCCATGTAAAATACTGGTATTCAGCTGCATCCGGTTAGACTGGAAGCCAACCCCAACATAGTTGGGAAAACGCTAGACAGATTGATTGATGTTCTCCAATTTTCCCCGTTATTCAAAGAGATTTTGAAGTGGCCAATAATTGTTTTTCAAATAACCGGACTATGACCATTTGACCGTCTGGAGACCCCATTAGGACTTTGCGACTGAATTCGGTCGTAAAACAATCGCTATCTATGTGGAGACTGCATCCCCTGGTACATTAACTTGACTGTGGTTTTTGACAACAAGATGAATTAAGAGCTTTGGTTTTATTACACTGCTCCTGTCCTGTTCGGAATATAGATTTCTGACTGTACAATATACGTGATTAAAAAGAGAATATTTATTTTAAAAAAGTCGAGAGGTGTCGTGCGACACCCGCTTCACCCGCTTGCCACGAACTTCCTTTCAATGTATTCATGCATTGCACGTGCATATAGTAAAGAAGCACCAAACATTATTTTTAGATTTTATTGCAAACTCAAACTCAAAGCATTTATTTCAAATATAGCAATTACATGAACTTTTGAATTGTCAAGGGGTCGGTCAGTCAGAAAGATGAAGTTAGGCGCCCATTCCAAAGCGAAGTAGGTTCCTATGGGGAAGAACGAGCAAACAACTCCATGGACACTCTTTTAAATCAAAAGATTGTTACAAAATATTGGTTACATCATTCATGTTGAAAATACAAGGTTGATATGATCGAAAGGCATTAAAATTAAACCACATATACTTTGTATTTTCAGCCTCTTTACTAAAAATCAGATAAACAGAAGCAATCGTTTAGTCACAGGATTATTTTTTAGTTTTTTCTTTGTTGAAACACGACGTAACTGCCCTAACAGCTGACTAAGTATCTTGTTGAAAATTCTGTTGTTTAAAGGTGTATGACCCTAGATAACTATGCGTAGGTACCTACGCATAGTTATCTAGAGTCATACACCATAAAACGACACAAATTTTGACGCGACGTTGCCGTTTTGTTACGCACGTCAGTGGAAATGTCTACAAAGGATGTTTACATTATAATTAGATCATTAAGCTATTTTATTTGTTTAAATAAAGTTTATTATTATTTTTCTTCTAAACTTTTTTTTAATAGTTCCGAGTTAACACTATGAATCTATAGTATATGTGGTTTAATTCAATGTCTCTCGCTCATATCAACCTTGTTTATATGTGAGAGCAGTTTGGAAAGACGTGCACGTTAAAAGCGTCCGTAATAAAAGATGAAAGCTAAAAACAACTAAATAAAAAATTTTGATTAGTGAGATGAGTTCGGGGAGTTCCAAGTAACACGTTATATTTTACCAACTTCGAATTACCGACTCTCTTTGAAACTCGAGTTATAGAGCATAATTATTTACCTACTATCAATACCTCGCAGGGAAACAACATTTTGTTCGAGTTATAAAGTCTAACTAATTCGAGATACTTTATTTTATTTATTTATTCTTCGGAAAGCTTACAGTCTAATATCTATAAAGGTATGTTATGTACAATGTCGCTTTAAATTGCCATTTAAAATCTTCTACAAATTAAAAACCATGTACTTAAAACTAAAAAAAAAATAGAACGTGTAAAAACTAAAATTAAAAAATAAAATCTCCTTATAAGTAATTCAACAAATTCTTCTAAACAAAACAAAACATATTCTTCTTTAAAACAAAACATAAAAGATCTTTACTAGTATCAGTAATCGTGACAGTTATTGTACTAAAACATAATTATGCACATCTTAATTAATTAATGATGAATAATGCTACTCATTGCGGTCTATAACAAAGTATTCTTTGTTTATAGTTCGTCCTTGTGCTAGGGCTGGTTCTAAATAGAATAACATCTAAATGAGAGGGAAGGTTATTGAAGCTTGCTGCACTACGTAAGGAGGCATTCCGTCGGTAGTTGGTTGATGCGAATACCGGTGTATTTAGAAGTTCAGCGGACGGGAATGGCAATTTTTTTTCACTTACTGAGGAATACAACTTAACGAGGTTCAAGTTATTGACATTCCAGTGAAATATGAACGCTTTTTCGTAAGTGAGGATTTGTACCGTAACGCCTTCCTTACACAAATACTTAAGAACTTCCTTACAAAAATACATATTTCGGTATTTTGTTTACAGCTAAATAGATAGATGGCCTAGACACTACACAGCTCTAGCACCTGTCGGCGATAAAGCTCACAGGACAATATAGCTGTTACCGACATCCTATTGCGTCTAGTTAGCATTGGAAATAATTAATTGGCAAAGATATTATAAAACTTAGATCGTGTGGTAGATTTCAAGGTTATAAAGGGGATTGTAGCATTTGGCAACAATATAATAAACTAGCACAGTGCTGTGGGGCCCGCCCGCAGAGTGGCAGTGGCAGAGGTCACTTGCTTGCTGGCGCTCGAACGTTGCGCACGTGTGACCACTGCTGTTGTACAGTGAAGTGTTGTTTAATTTACCTACCCGAATACTTTCTCCAATATGGTATGCACGTATGTATGTATGGTATGGTGTGGTGGTGTGGTAGTGTGGTATGTGTGTGAGTCTATATGGCAGGCCCCAGCGAGATAATGTCAACAGATGATAGCTTTTCATAAAGACATTATTTTGTACCTAAAGAAAACAAATAAGATATATTTTGTACCTCGACAGTTTTTGATTGAATGACGTTTTGATGAAGTGTCCAGCCAGCGGGCCCCTTTTTAAATACTAGTCTTTTGTATCATACATACATAGTGTTAGGAGCTTGATACTATTATGTACCTTACAAATCTAGAATTTCGACTTTCTGTGAGCTATACTTCAAAAGATATTCGTTATTTAAACAAACGTCCAGCCAGCGGGCCCTTTTTAAATAGTACTCTTTTAGATCATACAATAGTGTTTGGAGCTTGACACTATTATATACCTTACAAATCCAAAATTTCAACTTCCTGTAAGCTATACTTTAAAAGATATTCATTATTTAAACAAACGCCTAGCCAAACGCCGTCACCGCCGTCTACAAATCCGAAATCCGAATCGGAAATCCGAATCTTGAGTTTTGATTTTGACCTCATTGTCGTTTTCAGCGATCTCAAAAACCTACATGGTTTTTGAGATCGCTGAAAACGATAATAAGGTCAAAATCAAAACTCAAGATGGTGGCAGTGAAAATGTTCAAATTCGAAATTTCGGATTTGTAGACGGCGGTGACGGTGTTTGGCTAGGCGTTTGTTTAAATAACGAATATCTTTTAAAGTATAGCTCACAGGAAGTTGAAATTTTGGATTTGTAAGGTACATAATAGTATCAAGCTCCTAACACTATGTATGTATGATACAAAAGACTAGTATTTAAAAAGGGGCCCGCTGGCTGGACACTTCATCAAAACGTCATTCAATCAAAAACTGTCGAGGTACAAAATATATCTTATTTGTTTTCTTTAGGTACAAAATAATGTCAATTGGAAAAGCTCTCCTGTTGACATATCTCGTTGGGGCCAGATAGACTCACACTATGGTGGTGTGGTGGTGTGGTATGGTTGTGTGTATGGTGGTATGGTGTGGTGGCATATACGTATGCGTGTGTGTATGGACGTGTGCGTGCGTGACTATCAGAGTTGGTGTTTTATTAATACTAGTTTAGTAACCTGTACAGGGATGACAACTGGAATTACTGATTATGGAAGACGTGCTGTGTTGACCCTCAATGTTATAAGGGCGACATGATGTTGAATTGTTGATAATGCTTAATGTTATAAGGGCGAGATGATGTTGATGATGAGTAATATTATAAGGGCGAGATGATGTTGATGATGAATAATATTATAAGGGCGAGATGATGTTGATGATGCTTAATATTATAAGGGCGAGATGATGTTGATGATGATTCATATTATAAGGGCGAGATGATGTTGATGATGCTTAATATTATAAGGGCGAGATGATGTCGATGATGATTCATATTATAAGGGCGAGATGATGTTGATGATGCTTAATATTATAAGGGCGAGATGATGTTGATGATGAGTATTATTATAAGGGCGAGATGATGTTGATGATGAATAATATTATAAGGGCGAGATGATGTTGATGATGCTAAATTAAAACAAGCAACATAAACGTGTTGACATCGTGTACCTAGCTTCTGTTGCTTCTTAAGGGCCCTTGTAGGCCCCTTGGGCCTTTGTTTTATGTGTTGTTTTTTTAATTTATTTGAATTTTTTACATTTAATACTTATGTTTCATGCTGGATTATATTCGAACGCAATGTGAATTGTTACTGAATAAAGAAATTGAAAAAAAATTAAAAACTTACATCAAGATTCAACGAGAACCAGGCATCCTCAGAGAGCATGAAGAAGGACGCATGGTCGGCATCGCACTGCAGCAGAATGGCAGTGCTGTGCACGTCGCCGAGGAGACGTGAGCCCAGTTCGAGCACGTCGGGGCTTTGTAGTAGCGCGCACGCGGTCGCATCGCGTGGCGTGCACGACATTACTGATGACGTCATGTTCGGGATCAGGACTACACAACAGGGAATACACAAGTCATTCAAAACTTGTTAATTATTTCAATATAAGTACTAAATTGTAAAGGAGTTGTTAATTATGTAATTAACAATATTATTTGCTATTTGCTTGTCTATAATACAATATTTCATATAATTCAGTATTATGTTCTGTTCTGTATCTAATTACTATCAATTAAAATGCAAAGTCAAGAAATAATTTGCAATTTTTTCAATTGCGTTACTTATTTTACAATTATAATTTTACTATGCATACAGTAGTGAGAACTTCTTACAGGCAACACTCGTACCTGATAAGAACGTGGCGTGTGTTTAGAGTAGTCAGTAGCCTGCCATAAAGTGGACATCAATCTTTGTAATACTGAGTTTTGTAAATTGATAAGGACTCTCTGCAATCATTTTGTTGGTCAAACACAAGCAATTGATGCCTCTATAGTATACCCTACCTACTGTCTAGAATATTGACATTTGAACTGTAGTAGAACATTGTTGGAGTTCAATCATTTTATTGAGCAACAAGCGATGATAATTTTAGCCATTAACATGTAGGTACTGCCGTTCACACTGGTCAATTGGTCACAGGCTTTCCTGAGCCGCGACCGACATCGACAGATAGATAGACAGAGTATATCTTATTGTGATCGAAAAAAAACTAGTCGTTATCGTTTATCACTAGTGTAACTATTTCCAGTCTAAAATTTGGAATGTCAGACAGTCCCACCTGGCTGGGATGCGTATTTATTTCGTTTAGCATTATACTGATCATCCTTCAAAAATATAAGCCTTTGCTATGGGCCGGGGGAAGAAATCATCCAGTCGATAAATCCGTACTTACTATTCAAGACAGGCGACTGCATATAACACGCTATCGGCACTAAGAAGTTCCTCCCCATGGAGACGCGTATGAACAGCGTGTCCCTGACGGTCCTGACATCACACGGCCTAAAGTGCACGCGGAACTCAGCCGCCGCGCCTGCCGTCACGGTCAGCCCCCGAGGGCCACTGATCTCGACGTCCAACTCCCGCCTCTTCGGAGGATGCACTGACAAACGGATCTCGTATTTTGACACGTTGACAAGCCGAAGACCTTGCTGGGAAGAGAATTTGACAGGCAAGTGATGATGAAGAAGACTGAAAAACGCGAAAAAAGACTTCAAGTTACGTGAACAGCTCAGTTTTATGGTCGCCTTGTTGAAGGTCTCAATAAGCTGTTAAACGGGGTGATCATAAAAGAAACAGTAATAGTATAGGAACAAGTTAAATGCTTTAGTTTCAATAAGCGATACGACATCGGATATTTGTGGCAGAAGTATTGTACTGATCGATACCATTCCCGACTGACTCAGATATTTCAATAAGCGATTCGACATCGGATATTTGTTGCAGAAGTATTGTACTGATTGATACCATTCACAACTGTCCCAGATATTTCAATAAGCGATTCGACATCGGATATTTGTGGCAGTGGTATTTTACTGATCGATACCATTCCCAACTGTCCCAGATGTTTCAGTAAGTGATTCGACATCGGATATTTGTGGCAAAAGTATTGTACTGATCGATACCATTCCCGACTGTCCCAGATATTTCAATAAGCGATTCGACATGGGATATTTGGAGCAGAAGTATTGTACTGATCGATACCATTCCCAACTGTCCCAGATATTTCAATGGTCCTGAAATGGAACAGAACTAATTATTAGCACCTAGAATTATGGCTGCCCCATAAATTGCTTTTTAAACAACGGAAGGAATTTGGCTATAAATTATTCTGGAAACTCCAAAACTGGCCAACGGACCGATATTAAGGTCGATACAATTTAAACAGTTCTGTAATACCCTTTAACAGATGTTGGGGCTATAAATCTTGAAATAGAATTCCCAACTGTGTACTTATTTGATTATGTATTTATCGTATAACTTTGAGTACCTTCGCAAGTTATAGCAATCAAGTGGCTCAACATTTTCCTGAGAAAGGCCAAATGACCTCCAAAAGTACCAGCCTACGCTACTTATACGCCCGAAATTAATCATTCTAATTTTGGTCATCTAGAACGACATTTTAATTACTTGTTAGGGTTCCGTACCTCAAAAGGAAAAAATATAGAATCACTTCGTTGTCCGTCTGTCTGTCTGTCAGTCTTTCAAGACCCTTTATTTTTAAAGAACGCGTGAAGGTATCAAGTTGAAATTAATATTAAATACGTAAGTCTATAGTCTCTTGAAGCTCTTAAAAAATCAAGCTTCTAAGTCAACGCAGTAAGAAAATACGGCCATTTATGCGACATATTATAATACTCGCAAGTAAATCAAATCCTTGGTACTTATCGTTGACCTAGAACCATGAAATTTGGCAAGAAGCAAGGTCTCACAGCACAAGTACAATAAAAAGTTTGAATACCTGTTAATTTGTAATTTATATCAAATAAAAATGGCATTACAAACTTAAATTTGCAGTTGGAGAATTTACCGTGACGTATATCACTATGCGGGAACATGTTTTACAACTACCATGTTATATTTGAATTTTTGGGATAAATTCTTTTCAACTACGGAACCCTTCATTGTGCGTGGTCCGGCACGCACTCGGCCGGTTTTTTGGGTGAAAACCAATGTTGAGTATGTCCTCTTTAATCTGTTAGGGGGTAAAAATCTGAACTTTGTAAAATGACAATTATCGCATATCGAAATGCGATATGTTCACTGACATGTACGTAGATATGTACGTACCTACGTGTATATATATATTGGCACGTGGACCACGTGGATACACTGATAAAATACGCAGCAGTTAAGTTCGGACATCAAATGGCAATATTACCAAACAATAAAGTGTCATTTATTTATTTATTTATTTATTAAAACTTTATGCACAAGTAAAAAAATACCGTACAAAGGCGGACTTAATGCCTGAGGCATTTTCTACCAGTCAACCTTAGGGTGGTGCAGAGAGAAGACATGGCAGGTGCAACATAAAGGATAGATAACAAGAAAATAACTATAAAATATAAGAATAAATACATAGACATTATATAATTACATAAATACATACATATATATACCTATATATATATACACTTCTGGACACATCTTTTGGCCCACCTTGTATTTTCAGTTTCGTTTGGTCCTAGCTAAAATTTTATATTAGGTCGAGCAAAAAGTTTTTATGCAGTTTTGAACCTGGCACATTCACAATTTCATTCAATAGTCTTTTTTTGAATTTGGAACACAGAATTTAAAGAAACAAAAGACAATTTGGAGCCTGTTAGTTGATATCAAACAATCGAATACTAAGAAAACTTGGTTTTATTGGTTTACTTGGATTTAATTCTTGAAAAAGTGATTGATATCTTTGGTTTTGCAACAAACATTACTTATTCTTAACATTAAGGTGAGGTTCTATCAATAATCTATGGATACTTCACCTGAAGTCGCCGCCCAAGCTGTGGCACTTATTCAGGCCGGACACAGCCAAAGAAACGTGAGTGCTCAACTTAATTTAAGTCGATCTGCAGTCCGAAATGTTTATCGGAGGTACCTAGAGACTGGCGGCTTTGTTCGTCGCCAAGGAAGGCCACGATCTCGGGTCACAACTGAAAGGCAGGATCGATTCATCGTGACGACCAGCTTGAGAAATCGTCACCTTACCTCCATTGAGATACAGAACCAACTTCGCGACTTCCACGGAGTATCTGTGAGCGCTCGAACTGTTCGGAGAAGGTTAAAAGAACGCGATATGGTACCACACAAGCCAGCTAATGGCCCCAAACTAACGCGAGCCCACCGAACAGCGCGCCTTCATTTCGCACGCAGTCATTTAAATTGGACACAGCAAGATTGGAGCCGTGTACTCTTTTCTGATGAGTCTAAAATTGTGTTACATGGCAATGATGGAAGGAAGAAGGTCTACCGACGTAAGGGAGAGCGTTTCGCACAATGCTGCTTTGAAGAGAGGGTTGCTTATGGCGGTGGCTCATGGACTGTCTGGGGCGGTATATCCGCGAGCGGCAAAACTCAACTTGAGGTTGTTACAGGACCACGGCTGCCAACATTAAATGCTGAAAGGTACATTCGTGAGTGCTTAGAACCTCACGTGATACCATACGCGGACTATGTGGGCCCAAATTTCCTTTTTATGCATGATAATGCAAGAGCCCATGCGGCCGGCATCGTCAGGGAATATCTTCGGGATGTGAACATCACAGTTATGGACTGGCCAGCCAGAAGCCCAGACATGAACCCCATTGAGCACATGTGGGACGAGCTAAAAAGACGTGTTAGGGCTCGTCAGCCAGTTGCCCAGACGATGCAGGAGTTGAAAACTGCCATAGAAGAGAAATGGGAGATGATCCCTCAAAATTTCATAGAGCGGTTGATAAACTCTATGCCTAATCGTATGAGAGCTGTGGTAGATGTCCATGGAGGCAACACGCGTTATTAAATTAAACCTTTATTTGATAAAACATGTTTTTTATTCAAAAATCAATTGCCTTTAACAAGGCGCATATCCGACTTGTTAGGCGTAGCTCCATGTCGTATGGTATTCTGAATTCAAATTTAAAACAATACGATCGAAAAAGATGGTAAAATGTATCAGGTTTAAAACTGCATCAACAGTTTTTGTTCAATCTAGCAATCATATTTCGGTAGGGGCCATCGAAACCTAAACTCTAAGGTGGGCCAATAGATGTGTCCAGAAGTGTATATAAACGAAATAAACTTTGTAAGGAGAAATAACGATCGGTAGAGGAGAAACAACGATCAGTAGAGGAGAAAATGAAACCAGAAAATCAGCGCTGGGATGCCTCTGCCAACTTCTTACGTATATACTCACGTGTCATCACTTTAAAAGACAACCGATTGGTTGCCATCCTGATGTTCAGAGGGAGCGCGTTCCAAAGAAAGACCGCCTGGACAAAGAAAGAAGAGTGAATGAATCCAGAGCGGTGAGAAGGACATCGTAGAAGACGATTATTGGAGGACCTAAGGTTTTTACTATGGGCAGAGCATAAGTACTGAATATGGGAAGTCAGATAAGAAGGAGAAGTGGGATTGTCGAGAATAGAAAACAACATAGACAGAGCCCTCAGCTCTCTGCGCTGACGAATGGGTAACCATTTTAACTGCAATCGGTGCCCGGATACATGGTCATACTTACGAAGATTGAAGACGAATCGAATGCAATTATTGAGAAGGCGGTCAAGTTTATTGAGGAGATCTGCATTCAGGTCATAGTAACACACATCACCATAGTCAATTATGGGAAAGATTAGGGACTGTACAAGCATTGCCTTTATGTATGATGGGAGAAGGTTTTTCAACCGATAGAGCGACCGCAACGTTCCGGTGACTTTTTTACTAACAGTAGTGACCTGCTTTCGCCAGTCAAGACGAGTGTCGACATACAGACCAAGATCCTTAACATCGGAGCTAAACGGAATGATAGAGCCGTCAAAGATTATAGGTGGTACAGCTAAGTCATCCAGCTTTCTTATACTGTAGGGGCTCCCTATTATAATAGCCTGACACTTGGTAGGGTTAACCGCCACTCCAAATCGGTCAGACCAGTCCTTAACCACACCCAAACTCCGGTTTAGCTCCTCAATCGCATCGGAAATGTTATCAACACTTGTCTGGCTGTAAAGCTGCAAATCGTCGGCATAAAGATGATACGCGGTGCGAAGCACGGTAGTTATGAGATTAATAAAAATGGAAAACAAAAGAGGAGACAATATACCGCCTTGAGGAACGCCAGCTACAAGATCACACCAACTCGACGAAGAGTCCCCAGCATGAACAGACTGCTGACGCCCTCGAAGATAAGAGGAAAACCATTGTAATACCTCCGGAGAGACCATAAGATAGGAAAGGATGGACAAAAGGACTTCGTGACTGACGGTATTAAAAGCATTGGAGAAGTCAATTAACACTAAGACTGTAACTTTAGTGTCTTCCATTCCCCGCCTTATATCGTCAGTCACTTTAAGGAGAGCTGAAACGGTACTGTGCCCGGGCCTGAAACCGGATTGAAAGGGACTAATGAGGGAATTGTGGTGAATAAAGTGGGAGAATTGTTTATGAACACAGGCCTCGAGCACTTTAGACAGAAAGGGAAGGATGGAAATTGGGCGAAAGTGACTAGGAAGAGAGGAGTTGGGTATCTTAGGCAGGGGCCGAACAAAAGCTTTTCGCCACAGGGAGGGGAAAACACCGGTGTAAAGGGAGAAGTTTATTATGTGGGATATTGCAGGAAGAAGTTGGTCAAGAGCCGTTACGATCATATGGCGGCTGATATTATCGTAGCCAACGGCTTTGGATTTAATGGAAAGGATAATCTTTCTGATCTCGCCTGGGTCGACTGGGGTGAAGACAAAGGGGTTAATTTTGGGACGCGTCAGACCAGCAAGGTAGTCGAGGGTTTGACATTGGGTTAGACTATCTAGAGTGGGAACAGTGGAGAAATGGCGATTTAGATCGTCCAAGCCAATTGTGTTAGGAAGGTCCTAATGTCGCGATTTGCCGATGCCTAAAGTTCCAAGGAACTTCCAAACATCGGCAGGAGAAGAAGAAGTGATATTATTTAAGATGTGGCGGCGTTTAGCGTTGCGTACCATCTGATTACATCGATTCCTAGCAGCCCTAAAGAATGTCCAATTTTCCTCCGAGCGATCCCTTTTAAATTTCCGAAACGCGCGGTCCCTCCGTTGCATCGCCATCCGAACTCCTCTGTTCATCCAAGGCGCAGGCGGACGCTTCAACTTGACTTTCTTGATAGGAGCATGGGTATCGTAAAGCCTGACCACAACATTGTTGAAGAAACTAACTTTTTCGTCAACTGAAACAGCAGCTTCCAGGGGTGACCAGTCAATATTGGATGCATCTTTTTGAAGCCTCTCGCTATTCATACGTGCAAAGGCACGCCTGTATTGGAACTTGGGTTTCGGTTTAGGGGGTTTAAGGACATAGGATAGAAAAATAAGGTCATGATGGGAAAACCCAGGTGCAGTATGTTGACCATGTGAGGAAACTAGGGAAGGATTAGACGTGAGGATCAGGTCAAGCCAAGTATCATCACCGACTACATTATGATGAGTGGGTTGGAGAGGCAAAACATGCAGACTGGCTGACTCGATTAAATACAGGAGTTTACGGGACCGAGGGGAGTTGTGGGAAAGGAGGTTGGTATTGAAATCCCCCATAACAATGTGATGTGCATACTCCGAACCCAGAGATTCAAGTACCGATTCGAATTCAGTGAAGTAATCAATAGAAGGGGGGCAATAGACGACACCAAGAACGGTTTTAGCTCCTTTGACACAAACCTCGAGGAAAAGAAACTCTGCGGATTCATTGGAAGAGGAAGAAGCTAGAATTTTAAATGGGAAATCATCACGAAGGTATATGGCTACACCACCCCCCCTCCTACCGATCCGGTCATTCCGAATAAGTACGAAACCGGGGAGTGGGTAAGTGGTTGAAAGTAGGTTAGGTTTGAGCCAAGTCTCCGAAATCAGGACGGCGTGAACATTGTTGTCAGTGAACGTGACATACAATTCGTTAAAGTGACTGGGAATACTCTGAGCATTGAGGTGGCATACGTTAAATAGCCGGCCAGTATCCTTACTGAAATCTTGGCGTAGAAGATCACCTAAAGTGTCTGTAATAGAAATAAAACTTTCATCACCAGAAGAGGCACTAGATTCATTGGCAGAATAAAAAGATTCGTTATCAGATGTCATAAATACTATTACAATATATGTAAATAAAATAGATATTTATAATAATTATAAATAATGTGAGAAAAACTACATGAATAACTGGTACGACGTTTGCATCTCTGCACCACCCGCCAGCTCACAACATCATCTAAATTAATCTAATTGTATGGTTATAAGCACTTTTAACACAAAACAGAATAACTATCATGCAATATAAAATAGTACCTAACACTATCAAGATAAAAATAAAACTATGTCCACAAATATTACGGAGGATAATTTAAATAAATCGTAAACGTATCCGATCATGAATACGCTAACCAGAGTCTTATTGTCTTAGCTAATCTGTGGACTTTGTTGACATATAGACATTTTTGCGTCTACCTACACACAATAAAATAAAATAATGATTGAAACAGAATTGAAGTTTTCTACAGAATTTGTTGAGGGTAATTATTCTTTAAAGCGTGGTAAAACTAAATTCACAAGGGATTATGAGGCAATTACGTAATTAATAAACAAAAGAAAAAGAAGGACTACACAGAACATAACCAAGGAAATTATAACACGGTAAGTAACTCCTTAACATCAACACTGTATGCAAGCAAACTTTTTAGTAAGTAGGTATAGACAACATAATACCATTATTAACCCGCTCTGTTTTGCAGGCTATCTCCTGTGCCTTGGGCCTTTGGATCTTGGGCCTTTGGAAACTTCGCAAGCAGTGGACTAAGCTCGTCCATTGAAGATACTTTATGCCTGCTTCCATCAAAGGCCTTCAAAACAATAACACCGTCCAGCGTCCAACAAGACCGCATTCCGAAGTGAAGACGCGCCTTCCCAAAGATGGATTGCCGGACCCTGGTCAGGAACTCCTTGACGGAGACGGATGTTCCCTTCAAGCGTGTCTTAGCTTTCCAGACCAATGATTTATCATCGTACCCGGAAAACCTCACCAGCAATGGCCTGTGATGTTCTTTGTTTGCTGCGCCAAGTCTGTGACACACCTTTATGGAGGATGCAGAGAAGTTCTTGAGAGCCAGCTTATTGGTAATAATATCAAGGATGACTGCAGTACTGTCTTCACCATCAGCTTCAGCAATACCCTGAAAAATCAGTGCTTTCCGCCTGTGTCTGTTCTCCAATGCGTCAACCTGCTTAGCACACTCACTAATCTGAGTCCGGAGCAAGCCAAGCATGCTGAACATAAGCTCCCTGAAGGTCCGGAACTCCTCGGCTACTCTAGCCACAGTATCTTTGGCAGGCCCAGCGCACTGAATTTGAGCTTCCAGTGCTTCCATCTTCCGTGCAAAGCTCTCTTCCAAGCTCTTCTGTGCAGACAATATCTCAACAACAAGATGGGACATAGCGATCCAAGAGTGTTAAAGTGCAAGTGAAGTGACTTTGTAGATGATGAGCTGGCAGGTGGTGTAATTTTAATATTAGAGTCACATAAATGTGCCACAAACGTGAGTACCCGTGTAACAGAGGTTAAATACTAATAATTGATAAATTTATGGCAAATAACTGTATAATTCGATTCATTTACCGTGTGTAGTTGTCCAACAGTAAAGTTGATGAAGTCGAGCTGTGGCGGCATGCACAGCATGAAGTCAGGTTGCGACGGCGGAGTAGCTGGCAAGAGCGGCGGGAGCGGGACGCGCCTCTCAACATCGCCCACACTGTGACCACGTACTGAAACCCTCACTCATACGATAAACGTTATTTACACTAAGCTTTATGTTGCTTTTATACGGCTTACAATAATAGCGTAATAGGTTGAGGAGCTCGTGGCTAAGTAATAAGAGCCGCACGGGTCGATCCATCAGGTTAAGCTACGCTTGCTGGGGTTGCTCCGTGGATGGGTAACCATCTTTACGTACCAAGACTCCTCCGACATTCAAGCCGTTGGTCCCGGCTGTTATTCGTGGATCTTTGACAGTCGTTATGGGTCGTCAGAAGCCCGAAAATCTGACAACCTGTCATACCAAGGGGTATTAGTATTACCCAGTTACTGGGCTGTGGAGGCCAGATAGGTAGTCGTTCCATGTAAAACTTTTTTACAAAAAAATACTACCGACTTCCAAAAACAACACTACAAAGTCAACAGTCTCGATGCGTGCGCGACGTAGTACGGTTGTGGCATTACGTTTACCGGTGACTCATCGCGGAGGACAATGACCTCAAATACTGTGAAGTGTGTAAATTGCAATATTGTAATAAATGAAGTCCTGGCATTCCTGCGTAATGTCCTGGGCTTTATGGATGAGCAGAGTATACAGCAGTTGTGTACTACGTCTTTTTCGGCTGACGATATAGTGAAGGCTAAATCCTTGTTGTTTGAATCAGTACCTAATATGAAGAAGATGCCGATTCGACGAAAAGATGGGAAGAAAAAAGTGATACGTGACCTGGAAGATATAATCAGTCTTATGAAGAGCACAGATCAAGATTTATTCCCAATATTTGTAGCTAAGGAATTACATAAGGTCCCACCGGTCACCTTTGATCATGTAGATGTGACCCGGCTGTTAAAGGACATAATAAAGCTGCAAAACCAACTTAGTGTGTTGGAGGAAAAAACGGTTACTATGGAAAAGTTTGAATTACTCAAGATGGAGGTAGATAATATGAAACATGCATCAATATTAGATCACGTTTCGTCCCATGTCAATATAAATAAAAGAAGAGGGGCCTGTTTACTGAATAGCCCCCTTGACAGTGGTCCCATAGGTCTTCAATACGTGCCCATAAAGATGTCACAAATATCAGCTGAGACTAGTGTCAATGACCACCCGACCTTGGTGAGTCACTCATCTATGTTAACATCAAATGGTGAAGCTGATTTTGTCTCTTTTCTGCACACACAAAAAGCTGCAACAGAAACTCAGGGACACGTGGAGGCGCAATCGTGCACTGCGGCATCGAAACGAACGAGCGAGTGCGAGCATAGTCAAGGACTCGGCGGTCGTGATAGTCCGAGCAGGACAGCGCAGCAAATGGAACGAGTCGAGGCCACGAAGGCGGCAGCGAGCGCTTCGGTATTGCACAAGACACCGACTGAGTCGTTTGCGCTAGCGCTCACTTCAGTGCAGCCAGCGACTAGTGGTGAGCGGTCGTCGGTCGCCGCTGCAGTGTTACGTGGAAATAACACGAATATGTCACCAAAATCAAAAGCGAGTATGTGTATGCTGGAGTCAAACACAAAATGTGAAGAACCGGTAAGCGAGGGAAATACGGAATGGACGTTAGTGCAGAGTAAAACATCCAAACGGTATAAATTGATAGGGCAGAAAGGTCGTGCAGCTGTTGCACCGGACGGTAAATTTAAAGCGGCGGATGTCAAAGTACCTTTGTTTATTTCAAATGTTAGCAAAGAAACGAGTGAACAGGACATAATTAATTACGTAAGTGAGAAAACAAGTGAAAGTGTATCTCTTAAAATGATAAACATAAAAGCCACAAAGAAATATAATGCTTATAAGCTGTTTGTTTCTAAAACGAAACTACACTTATTTTTAAACGATGAGTTATGGCCAGACGGCATAACTTTTAGGCGTTTCGTGCGTTTTACGTACCGAAAGAAATCGGAGGAGAATAAGTTATAGCCATGTAAAGTGTTACAATTATGAACAATAACCTTAGTAAATATTGTAAATTTGTTAGCTTTAATTGCAAGTCTGTAAAACGTTCAATTGACAGCGTAAGGAATATTTGTGAGATGTCAGACATAGTGGCCCTCCAAGAGACGTGGCTTCTCCCTTATGACATTCCCTTTTTAGGAACAATTTGTGAGAAATTTGATTATACCGGTAAGTCGGCTGTTGACACATCTGTGGGGCTACTGGTGGGAAGGCCACATGGGGGAGTGGCCATTCTCTGGAGGAAGGGGATCTTTGAGGCAGTGACCATATTAAAGTGCACTAGCTCCCGTCTGGCTGCAATCAGGGCTACTATTGGCGGTCGTTCTATTATTGTTATCTCGGTTTACATGCCAACTGATTCGCTTGACAATTTGCCTGTTTTTACAGAAGTCTTAGGTGAGATCAGTGCAATTGTTGAGAGTGGGGGTGTTGAGTGTGTTTTTATGCTGGGTGACTTTAATGCGCATCCTCATGAACTGTTTTTTAGGGAACTTACAGATTTCTGTGCTGATCAATCCTGGATCTGTGCCGATATTGAGAAACTGGGCTGCGCGGCAAATAACTACACTTTTGTTAGCGAAGCTCACGGGTGCAGGCGATGGTTAGACCACTGCGTTGTATCGTTATCAGCGTGGCAAACGATTGTTAGGGTAGGCATAGATGAGGATGTCTTTTTATCTGACCACTTACCACTATACATTGAGTGCGATCTGAATATGGTAAGGCCAAAGTTGACAACGCAAAATGCTCCACACTGTAGCGTAATTTGGGGGGAAAGGGATGAATCGCAAATTAATAGATACCATAATATATGTAATGATAGGTTGTGGAACATTGATTTCCCTCAAGAATTTGCAAAGTGTAGTTATGGGTCATGTAGCCTAGTTGAACATAAGCATATTTTAGACAAATTGTACAAGAATATAGTAGACATTTTATGTGACGCTGCTGTACAAACGAGTGTGAAAGTAAGGTATGGGCCAAAAAGAGGTAAAGTGTGTGGATGGAACAATCATGTTCGTGACGCTCACCGAGAGGCCAGGCTTAAACTCAAAATGTGGGTATTACATAATAGACCGACTTCTGGCGTAATTTATGAAGAAATGTGTGAGACTCGAAAAATTTTTAAGGGTCGTCATAAATGGTGCCAAAGAAATAGGGAACAAATAAAAATGGATTTTATAGCAAAGCAAAGAATGACGAATAATTTCAGTAAATTTTGGAAAGCTACGGGTAAGTTAGATACCAAGCCTGGGCTACCGGTGAGCGTTGGGGGAATAAATGATCCAGAGGGAATCGCAAACATGTTCATGGAACATTTTAAAGTGCGGTCACCTCTTGGTCCCTCAGTGATGATGACCGGTGCTGAGTCCTGCCGTGAGGGAGTGGAAACTATAGTGTATTTTTCGGCGAAGCAGATTGGAGCTACAATTAAAAACATGAGTAGAGGCAAGTCTCCCGGACACGATGGGCTCAGCATCGAGCATTTTAAGTATGCAGGTGTTCATCTGCCGAGGGTCCTGTCCTTGTTTTACTCATTATGCATTAGTCACTCATACCTACCAGCTGAACTAATGAAAACTATAATAATACCTATAGTGAAAAACAGGACAGGAGATGTCTCGGACAAGGGAAATTACCGACCAATCTCTCTTGCGACGACCATTGCTAAGATATTGGACAGTATGCTTGATTCGTGCTTGAAAAAACATCTGTGCGTGCACGATGCACAATTTGGGTTTCAACCAAAACTTTCAACGGAAAGTGCAATCTTAAGTCTCAAGAATACTGTCCAATATTACACTGATCGTAGAACGCCGGTATATGCCTGTTTCCTGGATCTTTCCAGAGCCTTTGACCTTGTGTCATACGATGTGCTCTGGAAAAAGTTGGGGGACAGGGATGTGCCGGCGGAAGTTCGTAAAATCTTGCAGTATTGGTATGCCAACCAAACTAATAATGTAAAGTGGTCTAACACACTCTCAAAAACATATGGGTTGGAGTGTGGTGTGAGACAGGGGGGATTGACATTCCCCGGGCTCTTCAACCTATATATTAATGACCTCATAGTCGAGCTCAGCAGCATGCGTGTTGGTTGTCGGGTTGGTGGTGTTAATATTAACTGCATCAGCTATGCGGACGACATGGTGCTGCTGGGCCCGACTGCAGGATCTATTGCGGAGATGTTAAAAGTATGCGAGGACTATGCTGCTGCACATGGGCTCGTGTACAACGTAAAAAAATGTGAGTACATGGTCTTTAAGGCCGCCGGTAAATGCACAGACTATGCACCTAATCTTACCCTAAATGGCTTGAACATAAAAAGAGTGAACACATTTAAATATCTGGGGCATATAATTGCCGACGACCTTAAAGATAATGCAGATATTGAGAGGGAGCGTAGGGCATTGGCGGTCCGAGGTAATATGTTGGCTCGTAGATTCTCCCGGTGTGCCGACCAGGTCAAGATAACGCTATTCAAAGCATATTGTCAGGGTCTGTACGCGGGGGGTCTATGGATCAACTACACCAAAAGATCGCTAGATGTCTTACGCGTCCAATTTAATAATATTTTCAGAGTGCTCTTGGGACTGCCCCGTTTCTGTAGTGCGTCAGAAATGTTTGCACAGAATCGAACTGACGGATTTCATGCGATCATCCGGAAAAAAATCGCATCATTAGTAACTAGAACCCGGGGCAGTAGCAACAGCATTCTGCAAACAGTGACTGAGAGTTTCTATTCTCCCATTTTGAGGCATCTTGTAGAGAGGATGGCCGGGTGAGAAACTTGTACCTTACTTGGTCATCTTCTGTGCAAAATGCTTCTAACACAGTTGAAAATTACCTACAAATAATAACATTACTTACTAACACTAGCTATAAGATATTACTAACACTGTGGATCGTTTGTTGTCCGATTTAATAAAATTTTGATTTGATTTGATTTGAAAGTGAAAAATAACTTTAATTTCGAAAGTCGGTGTCTAGTTGTATTTTCGTTTTTGCCACCGACTTCCGAAATTAAAGTTATTTTTCACTTTGTAGTGTTGTTTTTGGAAGTCGGTTGTATTTTTTTGTAAAAAAGTTTTTATTTCTCGCTTTTTAGTGGGTCTGTTTATAATTTGTATAAGTTACAATAGTCTAATGTCAATTGCTCATCACATGTTACAAAATATTGCTTTTCCCGATGCTGGGACGTTAATTGTTGAGGAGTTCTGCTGGTAAGAAGCAGGAGAACTCCTCAACAACCACTCACCACACGCATTGTGTGACGAGCGGAAATTGCTTAGCAACCATATTAAAGTAATCGAATCGCAACCCGTGAAATATTTATCATTGAGTAGTTCCGGTAGCCATCTGTGGTCTTCATCATCAGTTCCACTTCACCAAGTGGTGCTTTCCGAGAGCAAATGCACGAGCTACTATAAAAAATACCCAAATCGCTATAGGTGTGCCTATAATATTTGAAGAGTTCCTTCGATTTCTCCAGGATCCCATCATCAGAACTGGATTTTGACAAAAATGGGACCATTTGGAAAGTATACCCTTTCCAACAAAAAAATATTTTTTTAAATCGTTTGGCAAGCGACGGAGCTATGCGCGAAGAAACATAAAAAAAAAAAAAATACAAACATCCGAATTGAGAACCTCCTCCTTTTATAGAAGTCGGTTAAAAATACTGGTATTCAGTGGCATCCGGTTAGACTGGAAGCCGACCCCAACATAGTTGGGAAAAAGCTAGGCATATGAATAATAGCGTAAAGTAGTATAGGAAACTGTTGCATAATGAGGGTATTAAAACACGGGCGAGGTTTTTAATAATATCACACGAGTGTTTTAATATCTAGTTACGTGCAGTTTCATGCACTACTTTATCTACTCTCATACTCGTACTATTGGCGCCAAAGCCCAATACATCACCGCGCATGCATTAAAGCGGGCGCTGCCTCAAGTGAAAATTTTAATAACTTTTTTACTATAGAGGCATGAGCAACAGGGTGTAAAGTTCACTCATCCTCCATAGAAAAGGGAGAATCCTCCAACCAGACGTGTATTGTGTCTGGTGGGCAACTGCCGACGGTTGATGTCGGGACGTTGTATATTATGCTAGTCGCGCGGGTCGCGCTTTGATTGCGCGATGCAGCATTTTTGCGTGACGTCATGTCATTGTGATGCGTAGTTCGTATGTGGCGATGTAGATGCCGCCACATTACAATGCTATAAAAATGGCACGCCCCGCATATGCATTCCATTAGAAAAAAATGATTGATGGAGATCTCCATGGTGATATTAACTTTTGGTTTGCCCTGCATCGTGTGGATACAAAAATTGTTTTAAAACATTATTTTTTTAGAGAAAAAGTGTTATTATTATGATTCTATTTCGGTATTGTGTTTATATGTCAACATAAACTAGTTTTGAAGTTTATAATTAAAATTTTACGATTATGAGAGCCGATAAAATATTTTTATCTACACTCATATCGTAAAGTTCTTATTATGAATCAAAAATTGTACCCTAATGCTAATGACAGATTTTATGCATGTACGACTGAAATAAAATTTAAAGTTTTATTATGATATAGATTTCTTAACAAGATAATGCTATAAAATAACTTTTCTCCTACTATAGGTAGTAGGTACACTTCGGATCGACCAAAGAGTTTTCAATTCGATTTTAGCATTGTATATGGGGACCGCGCTAGGGCGCATGCGCGGTTGACCAATGATAGCTATCCGTAACCATAGTAACGTAATCCGCGTCACGATGATTTTCTTTCCCTTTTTCGTATCTCTATCTATATTATAGTCTGTGATGGTTTCGGAGCCGTTATTGTGTTTGTTTACTTTTTGCTAACAGGGCTTTTTATTTTTATTTATAAATAGGTAACTACCTATTGCACGAGTGTAGATAAAGTACTGTATGAAACTGCATGTAAGTAGGTATATTAATTAAAATTCGAATTATAAACTTCAAAACGAATACCTCTCATCATGCAACAGTTTCATAAACTGCTATTAAGGGGCGATAGTACATAAAAGCTCACTTGTTATAATGTAAGTTGTTCATATTTACACACACATAACCTCACGCCTTCTTCTCATGGGGTAGGAAGAAACTACAGAACGCTACCTGCTACTATCCTTACAGACTCCTTTTGCCTCGTTTACGCCGTTCATACTGGTCATACACGCCGGTTGCGAGTACCTACTATGCACCTGACCTTTCTGAAGAACATCACCAATAAGGTCCTCCTAGAGCATCCTCCCGGCGTTCATATTCAAGAGTACTAAACTCGCTACAAAATAATAGGTCCCTTTTGACAGCCCATATCGTTTCACATGCCAAAGAGAGACAAACATAGCGGGACAAAGAGGGACACCCTCATGTCAAATCGGACTTCTTAGATTGACCAAACTTTAATAACCGTCCTTTAAAATAATTTGCACTTTGATTCTTATACGTTAAATTGGAAAGAAGGTACCTACAGTCTGATTTTTAATTCGATGGAATTCTGACAGCTGTAACTTTTTGACACTTTAGATATCCTAAACCTTTTCTGTCTTGTCCTTTTTATAAATGATTTATATGACTACAATTTTTTGGATTTAAAATAGCAAAAAATATGAAAGAGAATGAGATCAAGTAAACTATAATTATGACAATGTAAATAGTGTTTGTTCTGTGCATTCAATGCAACCAACTAAAATATTAATTTTATATGGCTAAATGGAAAAAAGATTAAAAGAACATATTTTTCAATTTAAATATTTATTTAGGTATTATTACCGCTAATATCATTGTCGTTGTCTGTATGTAGTTACAAGAAGCGAAGATCTTACAAACAAAAAGATATTTCTAAAAAATATACTTTAAAAAAAGTAATAAGCGATTTCAAAACCAAAAAAGAATAAAATAACTTTCATAAAATACTTACAGCTTCTGAAGTCGGTGTCAAGCTAAAGTGCATTGAAGAAGTGAAGACACCGACTTCAGAAGCTGTTAAGTGTTTTATGAAAGTTATTTTATTCGTTTTTGATTTTGAAGTCGGTTTTTACTTTTTTTAAAATAAATTTATTTTTCCATCGAAGTCGGTTAAAAACGTTTGTAATCTATGGATTAGTGGACAGGGATCCCTGTGAAATAAAAATATTTACCTTAGAAATTACTGTAACTTTAATAATTTGATAATAAAAAATCTGATTACCATTTTAAAATTATCAGTAATTTTTTAAGTTTTAGTTTTTCTAAATGAAAAAAGGTTTTTTTTTTATTTCGCATAAATGCGTTCCATTTTTAGTAGGACCGTTTTATTATTGGCAACACTTCTGACATGTCAGATTTCCATCGAATTAAAAATCAGACTGTACGCTGTTTGCGCTGTAGCATGGTGCAGGTGACAGATGTCAGTATCGCATGATTAGATCAGTGACATGTATGCAATTCGTCCTCAATTCGTTTAAATTTTTGCTATGAGAATCGTTAACGATTCTACGCAAAAATCTCTTTCTCTTTATTATAATATTTTATTTAATATGTCTTTGACATATCTTATTCTTATGAAATTTATTTTAAAATATGTATTTAATACAAAACATTTAAAAACACATTCACAGCGCAACCGATATTTAAAAAAAATTTTTTTTTCGTGGTAACATTTTTGCCATGTGGCGCGGTGCGTGGGCCATTTTGCGTCAGCACGACTGATACTGTATAGCAACAAAAATTTAAAATATATATACTAAACTTCTTTTTCTATAAAAAATATCAACTACCCATCATAGCAATACATCCCGTCACTAAACATGTCTATGACGTTCCGTTACACACATAACACTCTGCTTCATTTTTATTTCAATTTGATTTTGTCAGGGTAAATCTATTTAATTTACTACAGTTATTACTGATTCTGTCTTTTACGACTATTACATTTAGCGTGCAGCTAAAATATTCAATCATGATTGTAAATCGCGATAACGTTCGAGGTGCATAGGAACAGTTTGTCTAATGTCACCCGCACGTGCATAGGAACAGTTTGTCTAATGTCACCCGCACGTGCATAGGAACAGTTTGTCTAATGTCACCCGCACGTGCATAGGAACAGTTTGTCTAATGTCACCCGCACGTGCATAGGAACAGTTTGTCTAATGTCACCCGCACGTGCATAGGAACAGTTTGTCTAATGTCACCCGCACGTGCATAGGAACAGTTTGTCTAATGTCACCCGCACGTGCATAGGAACAGTTTGTCTAATGTCACCCGCACGTGCATAGGAACAGTTTGTCTAATGTCACCCGCACGTGCATAGGAACAGTTTGTCTAATGTCACCCGCACGTGCATAGGAACAGTTTGTCTAATGTCACCCGCACGTGCATAGGAACAGTTTGTCTAATGTCACCCGCACGTGCATAGGAACAGTTTGTCTAATGTCACCCGCACGTGCATAGGAACAGTTTGTCTAATGTCACCCGCACGTGCATAGGAACAGTTTGTCTAATGTCACCCGCACGTGCATAGGAACAGTTTGTCTAATGTCACCCGCACCGTGCCACAGCTCCAGCGCAAACAGTACGGGTATAGATTCTTTCTTATATCTATGCTTTAGATACTTGAGACATAAAATGTAAATATTCCCATTATGAAAGTTCTTATGGTTTTGGTTAAATTGCTGTGCAAAATAATAAAATAATGTAGGCGTGTGTTGGTGGGACGAATATAAGACGAAAAGCCTCTGTACTGTGTTCCCTCTACTCCGGTAATAACATACGCCTGTCTAAATCATAAAGCCAATGTGTCGGAAATTACCGGCGACCTTCAAGATATTGGTTCCGTTACCTAAAGAATGGCCGCCTCACTGGCTTTCAACTAGGGTTCACTGGCTCGTAGCAAGAATGTATCCATCATGTCTTGAGTCATATGCCCAGTACAAGTAAATGTGATGTTCTTGGGAAACAATTTAGAATAGAATAGAATAGAATATTATTGATTGTTGCCCACAGTTGGCAAAATTAAAAAAGTATCTCAGCGACATTCCTCTACATAGTGTAGAATAATTTAAGAAAACACATAAAATTAATATTCTAACATAGGTAAACAGATAACTAAACTATAAACGAGAATTATTCTAAGTAATATACGGTCAAATAATATAGGAATAGGTACACATAGATTTAGTATAAAAGAAAGCAGGTAAAAGTCCAGGCCCTTTATGGAGTCTATTATAGACTCATAAATGTATAATGAACTCAATAAATAACATAATGGAGTAAATTATAGATTCATAAGAGTATAATAAACTCAATAAATAACATTATGGAGTCTATTATAAATTTTTTGTTATATGTTTTCAACTATAGAAGAGTAATTTAAAGTTTTGTACAAAGCAATGATGCCGCGCACCTACTAAAGTATTCGAGCTGCCTCTTTATTTTATACTTATGTCCTGAAACAGTTCAAACAAAATCTTGGCAAAATGCCTGGATTCACTTTACTAACAACTACTAGCAAGAGTAGTTTCTGAGTAAAAAATGGCTGCAGTTTTTGTAGTTTAAGGCCAGGAATACAAAGAGCCTGGGGTGACCGATACTGTCATGTTGCAGTAATATAAAGAGCCTGGGGTGGCCGATATTGTCATGTCGCAGGAATATAAAGAACCTGGGGTGACCGATACTGTCATGTTGCAGTAATATAAAGAGCCTGGGGTGGCCGAAATTGTCATGTCGCAGGAATATAAAGAACCTGGGGTGACCGATACTGTCATGTTGCAGTAATATAAAGAGCCTGGGGTGGCCGATATTGTCATGTCGCAGGAATATAAAGAACCTGGGGTGACCGATACTGTCATGTTGCAGTAATATAAAGAGCCTGGGGTGGCCGATATTGTCATGTCGCAGGAATATAAAGAACCTGGGGTGACCGATACTGTCATGTTGCAGTAATATAAAGAGCCTGGGGTGGCCGATATTGTCATGTCGCAGGAATATAAAGAACCTGGGGTGACCGATACTGTCATGTTGCAGTAATATAAAGAGCCTGGGGTGGCCGATATTGTCATGTCGCAGGAATATAAAGAACCTGGGGTGACCGATACTGTCATGTTGCAGTAATATAAAGAGCCTGGGGTGGCCGATATTGTCATGTCGCAGGAATATAAAGAACCTGGGGTGACCGATACTGTCATGTTGCAGTAATATAAAGAGCCTGGGGTGGCCGATATTGTCATGTCGCAGGAATATAAAGAACCTGGGGTGACCGATACTGTCATGTTGCAGTAATATAAAGAGCCTGGGGTGGCCGATATTGTCATGTCGCAGGAATATAAAGAACCTGGGGTGACCGATACTGTCATGTTGCAGTAATATAAAGAGCCTGGGGTGGCCGATATTGTCATGTCGCAGGAATATAAAGAACCTGGGGTGACCGATACTGTCATGTTGCAGTAATATAAAGAGCCTGGGGTGGCCGATATTGTCATGTCGCAGGAATATAAAGAACCTGGGGTGACCGATACTGTCATGTTGCAGTAATATAAAGAGCCTGGGGTGGCCGATATTGTCATGTCGCAGGAATATAAAGAACCTGGGGTGACCGATACTGTCATGTCGCAAGACATATCCTTACGTCTACAAGGTATTAGATTAAATGAGGGACATTCTTTCATAATGTGTAGTGCACATGAAAATAAACGATTTTACCGAAGACCCAACTCAAAAGAAAAAAAACCTGCCAAGTGCGTATGTACAATGTGCAAGGTTCCGTAGTTGGGATGAATTAACCCAATTGGTTGCAATTGGTTGGTTGGTTGGATTGGTTGGCAATTGGTTGTTATTGGGTGGTTGGGTTGGGGTTATTGTTGGGATTATTATTGTAGTTGGTTTGATTTTTCATGTTATTTTAAGACCATAAACTTCTTTTAGGTTTTCTTGTAATCTTTATGTACCTATGGAACTATTTTGTATTTTTTTTTTTTATTTTAGCTTAGTAGTTTCGGAGATAAGGGAGAAGAATGGTAAATGTTCGTCTATTTTCTTAAATAACTTTAAAATAATATATTTTAAAATAATAAAAAAAAATTAAACCCTCAAAGTAAACCCTTTCAATTTATATGTCACACGGTACAGTTTGCAAAACTTTTTCTTGTAATTTTCTTAGTTGAACCACTAAAGTGATATGTACGTTACACGTCCGAGTTTAGCTCACAGAAATTCATATGTGTACCAAATCGGGCTATTAGATTTGGAGCAAATTGGCTGTGACAAACGGACAGACAGACAGACACACACGTGATCCTATAGGGGTTCCGTTTTTTTCTTTTTGAGGTATGGAACCCTAAAAACTTCGGAAAAAACGGAACTTTGTTGTTAGAAGCTTCCATACAATTTGATCCTGTATTGCACTTTTGTATGGAAGAGCTAAATCTTCATATTTCAGGGATAGTAGAAGATGTTAATTTCTATGAGCACTGCACTCTCCTCAAAGTATGTCCGTTGGTTAACCTAACACAATAATGCCGTCTATACCCTAAGTCATCAATTCAGATAATTTATGTAAACAAAGGTGATAACAGATCAAAAAAATATCGTCATAATGGTAATTCACATAAAATGGCGGAAAACAAGGCTATATTGGCTTTTATGTACTTATTTTAGAAATAATAATTAAACAATTATCATACCGTGTTAATTTTTATAAGTTTTCGGTTTTAAACAAAGTTATTAAAAAAAGAAAATTTTGTAGTATAAAAAATATTATGATACTGGTAACACTACAGGAGTTCCCAACATTCTCAAATTTCATTTGACATAATTTGCAAACTCGCGTCTTTTCAATACGTTCGTGTTCTTTTCTCCGATCATATTATTCGCTGCGTGTTTGTTAATTGTGCTTTGTTATCATCGTGTTAAGTGTTTCATTTTGTTGTTGTATTTAGTCACTTACATCTTCAACAACACACATTCATACTACTCTCATACTACGACTCCGACACAGAACAAACACTGTTCGGCTACGGTATTTTGTTTGCATAGCTCATCTAAATAGTTAATTAACTGTAATTAAAAGATATAATTTTTTTATGATAAATTGTTTTGCAGCACTGTCCTGTCATTTTGACAGTGACATTTCTTTGTTTACTAAAATTATCTGAATTGATGACTTAGGGTTTAGTCGCGTTACCGTCGAATGTTCTCAAATAAAGCAACCAGGGCTTTCTACTCAGTGTTCATAGATAAATGCTTCTTTCCTTATTAGAACCTAGCTTATAACCTGATTACCTGTAATGTAAGGACATTCCCCAAAACGTCGTAAATATCCTCATTCCACTATCATTTATCACAGAGAGGTTATGTATGGCCGCGCATGCGCACTCTCTATGGTGACGTATTGCTCACAAAAAGTATTGGAACATTATTATTACGGTCGACGGTTGTCGCTCGTATCCTCGTCGATTCCTCACGATGTTTGCGCCATTCGACGATAAATGCAATTTTACTTGGATTATTTCGTTTAAGTTTTATCGTAATAATTGTTTAATTTATAGCGTCGTCACCTCGTAGCATCGTGGTGAAAAAATATAATTTTACCCAGTAAATACTACAGCTTTATTAGGCACCTAAATCTATATAAATAAAAAGAGAAGTCCTGAAGTGTTGACTCATCAACGCCCAGCCCAAGCCCTTGAACCTAGAAAGCTGAAATTTCGCACAGAGGTTCCCTTTATAATGTAGACAAGGAACAAGGAAGGAATTCCCGATAATACGTTCCCGTGGGATATTTTCCGACATCCACGCGAGCGAAGCCGCGTGGGAAGTGCTAGTATTTATACAAAATTAGATCCTTCGTACGTGTAAGGACCAATTTCTTTGACTGACACACTTAATTATTATTTTATCATCATCTTTTATTTGTTCATGTCTCCCCAGCGCCACCTCTACTTAATCACGTCCAGTAGTCTAGCTGTTGTACATCACAAGCATGTGTCATGTGACATTTACGCCATTGACATAAGGTATGAGCTGCAACGATTACTGAACTACATCTACATCACCTGAACGACTGGATGTTCATGCTCTCCTCGTAGGTCAGCAGACGAAGTGGTGGCTGGCTGAGCGAGGGGCCGACGACCTCCACCGCACTCACGTCGCACGAGCTGCGGTTCAGAATGTTCTTGATCCAGAGACTCCCATCACCTAAGAAACAAGCGAGTTTTAGCAGTGGTCTAAAGATATTTTTGTAGTCTCATTTTAATTCTTTACTATTAATATAATATTTATTTTATAAACTTGTAGAATCTGAGGTACCGTATTACAAGTATGTGCCCGACCTCGGTCTATCTTTACTGACTGGACTGGTGTAGCCAATAAGTCTGATATAGTGGTGATAGATCGATTAGGGCGCCGCGCAATGATAGTCGATGTTACCATTCCACGTGACGAGAACTTCGTGAAAGCTGAGAAAGAGAAACAAATAAAATATCTTGACTTAGCCCACGAGGTTTTTGACATGTGGAATGTAAGCTCGGCTGTCATTGTGCCGATTGTCGAAGGGCCAATGGCCTGATGGCCAAAAGTCTCAACCAACATATCTCGAGGCTCTCGTTAGGTGACTTTTTTTCAAGGGCCTGATTTAGAAGGCAGTACTCCTTGATACGGCTCGCATTGTGAGAAGGTTCCTGTCTCTGCAGCCCTAACCACCGGCAGCTTGGACCGTGCTCCCCACATTGGTGGACCTCTATTTTTAACCGACTTCAAAAAGGAGGACCTTTTTTTTTTATGTATGTTCCCCGATTTGGATCTTTTTTGTTTTATTCGAGAGGGTAACCACACACACCATCACCATCACATCACCACCATCACCATCACAGCCATCACGGCCATCACAGTTGGTCCCATATAAAATTGATTAACTTTGCTTGGGTAGTTTTTGAGTTAGCTTCAATAATACGTATTTTTTCCCCACTTTTATATGGATGAGTTCTAGTTTGTTTTGCAGGTAGTGGTAGGTATTAGAATTTGTGTGGGGTAGGTACACAACTAAAAAGCGAAAAATAAAAACTTTTTTACAAAAAAATACAACTGACTTCCAAAAACAACACTACAAAGTGAAAAATAACTTTAATTTCGGAAGTCGGTGGCAAAAAACGAAAATATATTTAACTAGACACCGACTTCCGAAATTAAAGTTATTTTTCACTTTGTAGTGTTGTTTTTGGAAGTCGGTTGTATTTTTTTGTAAAAAAGTTTTTTTAATATTTTATTTATGACTATTTTTAAATAAATGAAATATTTCAAAATTTATCAAAATAAGAAAGAAAACTAACAAACGGCATATACTCGTACTATCTATTTACTTATTTATTTATTAACTTTAATTAAAACAGTTAAAAACCAATATTAATAGTTAAATATACATACCTACTTATAAAAAAGAAAATAGAAAATTATAAACTTGAGGTTAAAACATAAAAATCTGATAATACTTTAATGAACCTCCCGCACAGTACTTCTGACATGTCTTTAAAATCTTCTAATTTTTGATCTCGATCACAATCTGGTCACAATCTTGTCGTACACACTGTAGGTTCCTACATGTTGGCCAATGATTGTTATGATTTTAAATATTGTAATAACTTTTGTTGACCAAGTAAACCGGTTTAAATAAAATAAAGACTAAACGTTACCTCAATTTACGGACTTTGACCACATTTCCAATAACTTAAATCTCTTTATAAGAAGGACACAAAATATCAATATATATGTGTCGGGTCCGGTCAATAGTACGGACGCGTAACGAATCGCAAGCGCGCCACTGGCGACATCACGTGAGGTGCCCATGCCTTCAGCGCGCTTCTACAGAGTCGTGATGTTTTAACCTGATGGCGAGAAGAACAGTCTAGTGTCGGATCTCATCGGGATCGCATCGGGGTTACTGCGCCACGGAACTGTATTCGATTCGTTGTGCTTAGTGATTGTGTTAGATTGTGATTTTAAACACCGTGTATCGCACCCAGTGTGTTTTCATTGCACGAAACCCATCTTCTGCCCACGTGTCTGTCTAAATCTAACTGAGTAAATCCTGACGTTCCGACATATGAAAATTTTAAAATCATCCCTTTACCCTCTTGAGGATGATCTTTATTTCTCACCAAAAGCATACATTTGAATTTTGATATGCGTAACTTAAGAAATTTTGCGTTAGATGCCATCTAACTCCTTGCCTTTTGTTGAAATCCGTTCAGTGGTTTAGGCGTGAAAAGGTAACAGACAGGCAGACAGAGTTACTTTCGAAATTAAAATTATATATTATTTTTATTATTTATAATTTTTATATGTTAACATATCTCGGGACCATGGGGTCCCAGACCTTTGGAAGGCGTACGAGAGGCCGAAACCAGCTCGCAGAGACGTAAGACGTTTTTTATGATATGAGGTACCAGCTGACGATTATCCTTGTATGCACTGTGCAAGTGCATACAAGGACAAACCCCGGTTGGACTATTGCAGGTTATGAAAATTAAGATATTGGACTATGGATTTGAGTGGCTATAGTGGACTGGTTACCTAGAACTATGGAAGGACTATTTATAACCTAAATATATAAAAGAAGAAACTGACTGACTGATTGACTGACTGACTGACTGACATGTCAACGCACAGCCCAAACCGCTGGGTCTAGAGGTTCCAAATTTTGCACGTAGGTTCCTTATAAGGTCTAAGAAAGTATTTTTAAAATTTACCCTCTATAGGGGTGAAAGGGGTGTCCAAAGTTTGTATGAAAAATCTTATTCCTTGAGTTAATAGACTTGAAACTTGGCACGAATATTTATCTAAGCAAATTATAAAGTTTGCCATTTTTAGTTTTCCTAAACTACCCCCAAAAAAGGGATGGGATGTCAAAGTTTGTATGGAGTAATTTTGACGCGCGGTCCGATTAACTCGAAATTCAGTATTTATACTTGAGATCAAACATGAAGAATAACATGTATCAGGGTTTTTCGAAAATCTACCTATGGGGGTGAAGAGGGATAGTCAATTTTACAGGGCAAGTTTTACTGTGTGGCTTGATAAAATCGAAAATTGGTGGTAATAATATTTCAGTCAAATTACGGAAATATCCCAAACGGTTTTTTTTAAATTACACCTTTGTGGGGGTGAAAACAGGGAATATGGTTTATATGAAATATCTTATTCATTTAGTTAATTAACTTGAAACTTGGCACAAATACTTGCCTAAGCAATTTGTAATTCATAGTTTTTCCTCCAGAGGGAAGGGTAGAGGGTGAGGGGAGCAAGGGAGGGGGTGGTGAGGAGGGCATGGAGGAAGGGGAGGGAGTGGTGAGGAGGGAGATGGGGAGGATGATCAAGGGAGAAGGAGAGAGGAAGGAGGTGTAGAGGAAGAAGAGGGGGAGGAGGAGTTATTAAGGGTAGAGGAAGGGGAAACCGGTGAAGGGGAGGTTAGCGGAAAGGGGATGTGGTGAGGAGGGTAAGAGGGAAATGGGGATGGGGATGGAGAGGGTGAGGGTAATCACCCATGCAATCAATGCATCTTTGCCAACGCAGTGGCAGTTTATTGATGCCCTTCTTAAAGAAATCAGCTGGACGGGAGGCAACAAATTCTGCAAAGGCATTTTGTACTGCCTCTCGGGTATTGAATTTTTTTCCCGCCAAGAAGTTATCCAAATTCTGGAAAAAGTAGTAGTCTGTAGGCGCAAGGTCTGGTGAGTAGGGCGGATGACGGAGAGCTTCCAACGCCAGTTCTTACAACTTGGAGACCGTCTGCTGTGCAGTATGAGGTCGCACGTTGTCGTGCAGGAGCAGCGGAGACGAGCGATTGACCAATGCTGGTTGGAGATGTGCCAGCTTCTCCATCAATGTGTTCAGTTCTTCACAGTACACATCTGAAGTAATGCTCACCCCATTTGGTAAGAAACTGTGATGAATCACACCGGCGCTAGACCACCAAACAGTGACCATCACTTTTCTAGGGGTAAGTTTTCGTTTAGGGCATTGTTTAGGTGCTGAACCAGGATCCAACCAACTTGCTGAGCGCTTGCGGTTATCAAACAGAATCCATTTTTCATCGCAGGTAACAATGCAGTTCAAAATTCCTTCAGTTGTGTGTCTGTTGAGCAGTGCAAGGCACGTCTCGACGCGTACTTCGCGCTGGCGATCAATGAGTTCGTGGGGCACCCATTTGTCAAGCTTTTTTACCTTGCCAATGTGACGCAAATGGACCAATATTGTTTTGACGCTAACGTCGAAAGCTGCTGCTAATTCAGCCGTAGATTGTGTATCATCAGCTTCCACAATCGCCTTTAATTCGTCATTGTCGACCAAAGTCTTCGGACGACCGCGAGGTTCATTTTTCAGGTCGAAATTTCCAGAACGGAAGCGAGCAAACCAATAACAAGTGGTGCGTTGGTTTGTAGTGTTAGTTCCATAAACGTCGTTGATGTTGCGTGCCGCTTGTGCCGCGTTGCTGCCACGACGGTACTCATATTCCATAATTACTCGAATTTTTAACGTATCCATGATGACGAAAAAGATTGAAATGCGATGAAAATGTAACACTACTCAATAAACAAATGACTACTTTTGGAAAAAAAAATCCATGTTTTTAAAATAAAATTAATTTGAAATTAGAATTCTTAGCCAAACAAAAATTATTTTGATTTGAAATGGCCAGTACTGCAAAACGGCAATTTCATAGGTAAAGACCTAATACTTACCTAAGCAAGTAATAAAGTTTGTTTTTAATATTTTTTCCCCCAGAGGGAAGGGTAGAGAGGGAGAGGGGAAGTGAGAGGGTAGTGAGAAGGGGAGGGGATGGTGATGAGAGAAAGGGGGATGGGGAGGGTGTGGTGAGAGGGAGAGGGAGGGGAGGGGTAGTAAGGAGGGATAGGGGAGGTTAATGGAGGGAGGGGGAGAGCGGGGAGAGGGATAGGAGGGCGTAGTGAGGGGGTGTAGTGAGGGGGAAGGGTGTTGAGAAGGGAAGAGAGGAAAGGGATGAGTTGGTGAGGGTAGAGGGAAAGGGGAAAGTGGTAAAGGGGTGTGAGGGGGTAAGTGGAGGAGGGGAAGGACAGCAGGAAGAGATGTGGTGAGGGGGTGATACGGAGAGGGAGATGGAGAGGGTGAGGGGGTGGGAGAGGTGGTGAGGAGGAAAATGGGACGAGTGAGAAGGGGTTAGAGGGAGAGGAGGGGTGAGAGGGGGATTAGAGGGAGGAGTGAGAGGTGAGGGGGGACGAGTGCCCTTACACCTAACAGTTGCTTTTTATATAGCACTGATTCATTGAAGAAACCTGACAGAAATGACTGAAAAATAGAAAGTCGGAAACTCGGAACGGCACAAAAAACAGAAGTAAACTCCAGTCGTTCTTCGGAGCTGACACATACTTTTTTTGTTTGCTTGAACGCGCTAATCTCTGGAACTACCAGTTGGACTTTAATAATTATGTCTGAATTTGATAGCCCAATTCTTAAGGAAGGCTTAGGCATATTTAACTTCACTCTAGGACTCTTAGATGCCGAGCAAAAAGAAATAAAAGTCAGAAAGAACGCTAAGTAAAAACAAAGTAATAGCGCGGACAGGCAATGCGATGCGACGGGGTTACTCAGGGGAACAAGAAATTTCACGCGGACGAAGTCGCGGGCAGAAGCTACGCTCAATAGTTTTAGTTCCTGTGGCTTATTTTCCGACATCCACGCGGGCGAAGCCGCGGGCAAAAGCTAGTCACTTATATAGTAATCAAGTAATCATAATAATGCAATGTTGGTATTCCCCGAAAGGTTTGACAGGCATGTACTTATTTACAGTGCGCCAGGTTTAAATCGGATGTTATGGGTGAGCCTATTACTATCAACCGACGCCGACGGCGACGAGGCAGTTCTATAAGCCATTCCTTTTCTGAGATTTGATGAATTCATTTTGAAATTGGCTTCAAAATGAGAACTGTTATTTTATAGTTACAATTGTTTCACCTAATTCGAGCACAAAACATAACAAACTTAATTCTCGACTGAGATTACCAAATCTAGTTCAGTAAAATTAGCTCCACCATACGTACGGAATAGCTCATTTATTACTCGAGTGCAAACGTAACAGACGAGCTCTACATGTCACAAGTGGCTTGAGTACGTCTCTAAGCTGAGTGTAATCCTGTGTACACACAGTGTTTTAGTTCGCGTAAATCTTGTGATTTTCATGGTAATTGACACAAGGTTTAAATTACAATAATTGACGCGCGATCCAGAAATGCGTTAATTATACTTGGTCATAAGACCAAATTAGTTTCAATAAATGCTTCAACAAACTGATTAAATAATCATTTTGATTGGAATTCTGATAATCCTGTAGGAATACAGGATATTTTAATAAGGATTCAATTGTGTGTTCGTTTCCAAACAAACAACCAAATATGCTCAAAGTTGGATGACAGCTGTCAACGTGAGCACATCGCTGCGGAACGCGGGTAAACAGAGCTCGAAATTTATAATAACCTCAAAGATTTGTTGAGAGCAGTAAAACATTTAGTACGTGTCACTTTTAATTATTTCCTAATCATAAAATATGTCTGTTTCATACTAGAAAATAATGTATGCGTAATGAGATATTAAAATTGACCTGAATAATTAATAAAATAAAAATATTCTTCTACAAAAAACTTCTGTAAGCCAAAGATAATTACGAACCAGATTAATAAAAACTTTTTTACAAAAAAATACAACCGACTTCCAAAAACAACACTGCAAAGTGAAAATTATCTTTAATTTCGGAAATCGGTGTCGGTGTCGGTGTTTTAATTGTATTTTCGTTTTTTGCCACCGACTTCCGAAATTTTTTATTTTTAAAGTTTTTATTTTTCACTTTTTAGTTGTGTACCTACCCCACACAAATTCTAATACCACTATCTGCAAAACAAACTAGAACATCATCAATATAAAAGTGGGGAAAAAATACGTATTATTGAAGCTAACTCAAAAACTACCAAAGTAAAGTTAATCAATTTTATATGGGACCAACTGTGATGTAGGTATACCCTCTCGAATAAAACAAAAAAATCCAAATCGGTCTAGCCATCTTCGAGTAATCGGGGAACATACATAAAAAAAAAAAGGTTCCGACGAATTGAGAACCTACCAAGCAAGTACCAGGACCAGGGTTAAGTTACCAGGAGGAGGGACGGACCAGCTGAATATCTAAGTTAGCTGTCACTTACCGATTATAAGAAACCACTGGTGAATACAGTAGATGATAGGTAACAAATAACGATCTGGTTCCGATATGAAAAAAGGATGGTGCTATAGGTCGTATATAGCTCCGTCTCTCTCTCACACTGGAACCATGATGGATCCCATGATCTTTTTTTCAGTCGTAGTACGGCCCCAGATCGTACACACGCTATAACTACTGGAGCCAACCTGAACCTAGTTGATAACATCCTTGAAGGATGACAATCAAGAATAAGAGGTCTTGGGTTCAATACCCAAGTCTGTCGAGTATTATGGGGTTGTTCCTATAGGTGTTTATACGATTATAGCAGCTTGGATTCTGAATTTATATCAGCTTATACGAACTTCAACATAGCTGACAAAATGTGTGTGCAATAGAAACAAGGGTAGAGAAATACCTGTCCCTTGTCCTGTATCCTTCGGAGAACAAAGGTGTGACAACATGTTAATCACTCTCAAAACTTACGTCCAGCATTCTGTTTGATGCTCGGCACGAGGTCCCTGCGGGCGATGAGTCCTCGGTCGAGTCGCCAGGGCAGAGGCGAGTCGGTGCGGGCCAAGGGCGAGCCGGTGCGGGGCAGGGGCGAGTCGGCGTGAAGCAGGGGCAAGTCCGTGCGAGGCGAGGACAGGTGGTAGATGTTGGGCAGCGGTTTCCGGGACAGCCTCGTGGCTTGTTGACGCTTCAGCTCACCCTCACGCGACCAGAGCTCTTTGCGTTCTGATTTAATTTTGTACTTTTCTGTCTGTTTAAGAAAATTTTGGGTTAATTGGTAGCCTCAGCTAATCCGTAAATGTTGTATGCCTTATAGGCGGGACACGATCAGATTCTGAACTAATTTAATATCTCACCTCAAAAATAAATTCATTTTAATCTAATTTGCAACTTTTGCTTCTGACGTTGAAAGCGTTACTTTTGAGGGTCAAATAAATACAAACTTAGTAATGAAAGCATCAAGTTTTGGATTCTTAGAATGTTATAAGCATTTTCATGATAAAATACCATCCATAAAAAGGTTTAGTGTTCGTGAATCCATAAATAAATAAAATAATTTGAAATACATAAGCACGCAATAAGAATAATGTGTTGAGTAGTTGAATCGGCACTTTACTCACATTTATATTCTCGCTTAAAGCAAATTGGTGTTTTATTGCACTATTTTTTCCGCTAAAAAGAGTTATGGATATTACTTAAATATTATCCACGTTCACTTACTGCGTAGAAAAGTTCACCAACATGGTATAATGACCTAAGGGTCGTTTTCAAAATTAATGTACGTGTTTATTTTGTGTTATCATAACATAAAAGTAACACAAATGAAGAGTGTTACGCGCGTCGCTATTAAGGAAAGCGCTGACACCAAGGCACGAGGCATGCCGCGTGCGCATCATCGACCCAGTTGCTACGTGGGGGAAACTGCTGACATAGAACATGAGGCCCGAAGACACCGTCTACGTGACCGAGCCCGCGCACTTCGTATCCATCATCGATCGAGTCAAATCTGATATTCAATAATTGTAATTTTTTTTATTAAAATAAATTAGTGTGTAATTAATTCGGTTTTTTTTGAGTCCTCCGGCAGTAGCCTACGTAATTGGCGCAGTCGGTAGGATTCCCGGGTCGTACTTGCGATTACCGGTACATCGCACCGCGTTCGCTACGATAGACTTTCAACGTCGCACCGGGAGATCCTGAACAACGAGACTACGCCGGAGATCCAGATATCGATACCGCTCAACGAAGACCAGAATGTTCATGTAAGTCCGCTGAATTTTCTTAGTGGTTGCTTGCTTCCTTTTTAGTGTGTAGATCCTATATACCTTATCCAACATTTTTTATCCACGTAGATCGAGCACACCTAGGTTAGTTAGTAATAGGAATAGAAGTGTAGATTCTAGACGCCGTATTAGTCCCGAGATTGAACCCGAGATGGCCGACTTAGACAGTATATTTAAAGCCCTCCGCTTAGTTCCCGATTTTGATGGGAATCCGAACGTACTTACAAGGTTCATCAAATTGTGCGACGTTAGCGCATGAGTTCATCCGGGAGGATCAGCCGTTAAATAAATTAGCGCTGTTAAACGGCATATTGAACAAAGTTACGGGACCCGCCGCCCGTCTGATTAACGCTAACGGTGTACCTAATGATTGGGCAGGCATACGTAGTGCTCTTGTTAATAACTTTGCCGACCAGCGAGATGAGACTGCTCTCTACAACGATTTGGCTTTACTTACACAAGGTTCCGGCACGCCGCAGGAATTTTATGAGCGTTGCCAGAGTCTTTTCAGCACCGTCATGACATATGTTTCATTGCACGATACCTTAGATTCAACTATTGCGGCCAAACGCGATTTATATCGTAAGCTAACTTTGCAGGCCTATCTCCGAGGTTTGAAAGATCCTTTAGGCGCGCGTATTAGATGTATGAGACCAGAAACTATTGAGAAGGCTCTAGAGTTCGTGCATGAGGAGACCAACACTATGTATTTGCAGAGCAGAAATGATAACCTGTCGGATAAAAAAACCTCAGCTCGTATACCATCTAATCAACAGCACGAAATTAATCATAAAATGCCAATCCATCCAAATAACATGCTTGTTCCGTTTAAGCCTAGCCTTTTTAACATCCCCGGTCCGTTTAGACCGCAAGGACCGCAATTTATGCCACGGCCTTGGCCATCTCAGCACCAATTTGGAGTGCCGTTTAATCCAAATAACATGCAACCACGTGGCCCGACTCGTACGCAACAGGTATTCGGAGCACCACCGCCTAATAATAATCAGGGCGGTTCTGGATTCAGAATACCCCCAAGAAACCCGTACCCGCCGAATAACGGCTCCAGGCCGATGAGCGGCGTGAGCCACTTTGTGCCCAGGCCCCTACCTGCTACCAACAGCTGGAATTGGGCACTACAGGGCAATCCACCACCTTCCAACTATCTTAAAACCCGCGATGTTAATGTGAACGAGTGTTCAAACTATGGGGAAGACTACTATTACCCCGACCCATTTGACTTCTTTTATATTGACCCTTATAACGAAGACTACTTTTACTTCAACGACTGTACATATGACCACGTCACACCGGAACGGACCGACGGGACTAACGACAAAGACAAGCCAAGTACTGCTGACCAACAGCAACCCTCAACCAGTCAGGATTTTCAGAAAGCTCCGAAGTCAAACAGCTCAGGATAGAATTAAATTTGCAAACCCAAAGGCAACTACCGTTTGTTCGTATCCGTAACCCTCCACTTAACTTTCTAATAGATACCGGTGCAAACCAATCATTCATTAGTCCAGAAGCAGTCCAGAAATATTTCCCACACATACCTCTTAACTATGACCCATTCGAGGTTACTAACGTTCATGCTACAAGTAGAAGCGACTACTCTATTAACTTACCCTGTTTTCCTGAATTCGTAGACACGGAATCAATTAAACTATTCGTATATAGATTCCACGATCGTTTTGATGGTTTGATAGGAATGGATTTACTTACCAAATGGGAGGCTAAGTTAGATTTGAAAGATCTTACATTCATAACTAAATTTGCAATTAATCCCATCCAAATTTATAATTCTCGAAATTTAAATCTCTATGAGGAAATCATACCAGCGGGAAGTTCTAAATTAATACGGTTGCCTATTAATGCACCGGGTGGTGAGGTTCTTGTAGAGGAGCAGGTAATTTGCAATTGTATAATATCCGAATGCCTGACCACCGTTTCTAATAGTCGTGGTATAGTCGAAGTGACCAACCCAACTCGTAACGATATAATATTTTCACTCGACCATGCCACCGAGGCAATGATATTCAATGCTGAATGCAATGAGCAATTGTCACCCCGCGCTAAAGACGTTACATCTCGGATACGCACCGGTCACCTAAACGAAGAGGAAAAGGCAAACTTGTTGGCATTGTGTTCAAAGTACGCTGACGTTTTTTACATTGAAGGCGAGGCATTAACCTTCACTAACAAAGTAAAGCACAGTATTAAAACCACAGATGAAATTCCAATTTATACTAAAAGTTACAGATATCCGTTTATACACCGTCAGGAAGTTAATGATCAAATAGCGAAGATGTTAGATCAGGGAATCATTAGGCCGTCTGAATCTGCATGGAGCTCACCAATTTGGGTCGTCCCAAAGAAAGGTGACGCCTCTGGAAAACAGAAATGGCGTATAGTCATTGACTTTCGGAAGCTAAATGAAAAAACGATCGATGACAAATACCCTATCCCGAATATTACAGACGTACTTGACAAACTAGGCAAGTGCCAATATTTCAGTACCCTTGACCTTGCATCAGGATTCTACCAGGTGGAGATGAACCCCAGTGACATTCCCAAGACCGCCTTTAATGTTGAACATGGGCATTTCGAATTTTTGAGAATGCCCATGGGACTTAAAAATTCCCCTTCCACATTCCAGCGAGTGATGGATAACGTACTCAAAGGACTCCAAAATGTTATATGTCTCGTTTATCTTGACGATATCATAATATTCAGTACCTCTCTCCAGGAACACATGAATAACCTAGAGAAGGTGTTTCAGAGGTTAAGAGAATCTAACTTCAAAATCCAACTAAATAAATCAGAGTTCTTAAAACTTGAAACCGCGTATCTAGGTCATGTCATCAGTACCGAAGGGATAAAGCCTAACCCAGACAAGATCATAGCTATACAAAATTACCCAATACCTAAAACACCTAAAGAAATTAAACAGTTTCTCGGACTTCTCGGTTATTACCGAAAATTCATTCCAGACTTTTCCCGTATTACGAAACCTCTGACACAATGTTTAAAGAAAGGAAAAAAAATAACTTTAGACTCAGATTATATTAGTTGTTTTGAGAAGTGTAAGACTCTACTGACCAACGACCCTATCCTTAAGTATCCCGACTTTGACAAAGAATTCATCTTGACCACTGACGCCTCCAATTTTGCAATCGGCGCGATACTCTCACAAGGTTCTATTGGCTCAGATAAACCTGTAGCTTACGCGTCACGGACACTTAATGAAAGTGAAGTAAATTACAGTACGATAGAAAAGGAATTACTGGCCATTGTATGGGCCACAAAATACTTTCGGCCTTACCTCTTTGGACGCAAGTTCAAAATAGTAACGGACCACAAACCATTACAGTGGGTCATGAGCCTTAAAGAACCAAATTCACGATTAACTAGGTGGCGGTTAAAATTAAGCGAATATGATTTCACTGTCATCTATAAAAAAGGCAAACACAACACCAATGCCGACGCCCTTTCTCGCGTCGAGATCTACAACGAGGAGATTAGTTCGATGATTGCAAACGCAACTGACAGACCTCCATCCCTAGCTAACTCCAACACCCTGACAGCGCATACCTCTGAGGAAAACCCCATACTTGAAAATACCCATTACCGACGAACCACTTAATAAATTTCACCGACAGTTGTGTTTAACCGTTGTAGGTGACTGTAAAAAACGGACTACCGCAACCAAGCCATTTGACACCCATACTCGAACATCCATCCAGCTATCTGAATCTAACCTGGATGAGGACCTGATCAACGCCATTAAGGAGTACGTCAATCCTAAAATTAAAACTGCCCTGTTGATAAATCCACCCCTTGCAATGTACAACATAATCCCTCTGTTACAAAAATATTTTAAAAGCTCATCTATGAAATTGGTATTGGCAAAGAAGGAACTTGAAAATGTAAAAGAATACCTGAGGCAGCAGGAAATTATTCGTCACTACCACGAAGGCAAGACCAACCATCGTGGCATTAACGAGTGCTTTCTAGCTTTATCTGTTAAATACTATTGGCCTAAGATGCGAGAACATATAACCAAATTCATAAATGACTGCACAACATGTGGGCAAGCAAAGTACGATAGGAACCCTATAACCCCTCATACGGTTCGTCCGTGAGTAATTTGCCTAATATTGTGCGTGGTATGGGTTCTATACCGGGAAAATATTTTTTTATTATTAACGTTGTTCCATCACTATTAAGTAATAGTAAAAAAATTACTTAATAGTGATGGAACAACGTTAATAATAAAAAAATATTTAAAATCTCACGGACCCGATTCACACCGAAACCGTATGAGCGGATAAAGCAGAAGTTCAAGATAGCGCCGCCGGCCACCAGACCGTTCGAAATAGTACATATGGATAGCTTTTCAGCACAGAATGAAAAATACCTAACGTTCATAGACGCCTTCTCAAAGTATGGTCAAGCCTACCTCCTTCGAGATGGGACTGCAGTTAGTGTTATACAAGCTTTACTAACTTTCAGCACGCATCATGGCCTACCACTAACCATTATTACAGATCAAGGGACTGAATTCACCAACCAGATGTTCTCCGAGTTCTGCAAGGTACATAAAATAATCCATCACCAAACACTTGCATATTCACCTAACGCTAACGGTAACATTGAACGCTTCCATTCCACTATACTGGAACATCTTCGTATTTTGAAATTAAAATACAAAGATGAGCCAGTTGTACATCTGATGCCATATGCAATCATAGCGTATAATAGTTCGATTCATTCCTTCACACGGTGCAAACCATACGACCTTATACTAGGGCACACTGACCCACGAGACCCGATTGACATAGATTTGACTGGACACCTATTACAACAATACACTGAAACGCATAGAGAACGCATGCAAAAAGTATATGAACTAATCAATGAGACATCTCTCGCTAATCGAACGGCGCTCGTGGAGAGTCGTAATAAAACCCGAGAAAATGAGCTCGATTATGAACCCGACCAACAAATATTCATCAGTAATCCCTCCGCTAGTAGATCTAAACTTGCACCCAGATATAACCAGGACACCGTCCTAGCTAATTTACCAATCCACATTTATACATCCAAGAAAAAGGGACCTATAGCTAAATCTAGACTAAAGCGCGTCCCTAAAACTGCAAAATTATTGCAGGATACCCCTGATGCTGTCACTTAGCCTAACATGGGCGCAGGAGATCAATCTGGAACGACTTGAGAATGGACCTGGACTATTACCCTTCAAACTAGGACCCATGAAACTCATTACTCATTATCATACATTCCTGCAGAACATAGAACTAACAGACATAGACAACAACATTAATGAAATACGAATTCAACTTATTAAAGCCACAGATAGACTAAATAATTACACTCGCACTTTATACGAGCTTCAAATAGATAGCTTGAATGTGAAATTAAATAAAGCCTTATCTCATTTACAAAGCCTAAAGCCCAATCGATTCAAGAGAGGTCTAGTAGACGGTCTTGGATCCGTAATCAAGAGCATTACAGGAAACCTGGACCACACAGATGCCATTAAATATGATAACGCCCTTAAAGCCCTCAATAATAATCAGCAACAAATGATAATTGAGCAAAATCATCATATAAGCCTGAGTAAAGGTTTGATGAATGAGCATACAAAAATTATTACAAAATTAGTAGAAAACCAAGTACAATTAAATGACAGTCTGCATATTTTACTTGACGCTGATAAGTATAAACAATACAACCTCATAAAGTTTGCAAAGTTTTCGCAAATATTGCAAATAATCAGTAATAACGTAGATAGTTTATTAAGCGAGTTAAGTAGGTTAGAGAACGCAATAGCACTTTCCGGTCAATTGCACACTCATCATTCCATGTTAGGTACAGAAATGCTAAGCGATATGATACGCAAGCTAAGCGCGCTTTATAATAAAAACCAACTATTAGAGTTAGAAATCAGAGAATATTATGATATTATTAAACCATTAGCTTATTATCGTGGAAGTCAAATAGTTTTTGCGTTTAAATTTCCCATAACGTCTCCACTAAAATTCCTGTTGTATAAATTAGTCATTGTACCAAACAGAAATAAGCAAGCCATCATCCCGTCCTACCCATTCCTAGCAATCACTGGAAACATTCATGCGTACATAGAGGCAGAATGCCCGAAGGTAGCTTCAGAGTATCTCTGCGAAGAAAAACTCAACCATCAAATGAGAACCCAACCAGACTGCATCTGCGCCATCATTGGAAGTCAAACACCGCACAAATCTTGCAACACAATTACCATTAGCCTGACGAAGCCCGCAATGGAAAAGTTAGACGACCGCCGCTACGCTCTCGTGTTTCCGAAACCAACACAAGTCCAGTTAATCAGCGAACAAGAAGAATCCATAACCCTAGCCGGAAGCTTCCTAGCCACTATTCCACATAACTGCAAGCTACAAACAGACGAGTTCACCATCATCAACATCAACGACCACATTAGAGGACATCCCATGAAGATAAGCAATGTGCCAGATGACATCGAGGGATCAACCATGCCACCCCTTTAAATCAGTGCTATTAACTTAAAGAAGCTGCACGATATTCAAGATAGAATAGACTCACAGAAGGCAATCCACATTGAACCAACCTCAACTATTTACCATACGACAATCCCATTTTATGGTACACTAATTGCCTTACTTGTACTGGGAGCAATACTACTATACCGAGTCCACATCCACCGAAAGAAGCAGATGACAACTCCAGATGAAGCCACGTACGCCGAGCCTGAAACATCTGAAACACGCCGGAACCAACCGGCATCCCAAGATCAACCCAAACTCTCGACGATATTTCATCTCAAAATCTGAAATAGTCGTCGATCTGAAGGGGGAGGTGTTACGCGCGTCGCTATTAAGGAAAGCGCTGACACCAAGGCACGAGGCATGCCGCGTGCGCATCATCGACCCAGTTGCTACGTGGGGGAAACTGCTGACATAGAACATGAGGCCCGAAGACACCGTCTACGTGACCGAGCCCGCGCACTTCGTATCCATCATCGATCGAGTCAAATCTGATATTCAATAATTGTAATTTTTTTTATTAAAATAAATTAGTGTGTAATTAATTCGGTTTTTTTTGAGTCCTCCGGCAGTAGCCTACGTAATTAGAGTAAAAGCAGAGTCACACCGAAGTATTTAAAAACCAATTTGTTAGTAGTGAATAAGTTTAATCTAATTTTAGTTCTAATCAAATTCTTTTCTCGTATTTCCTTCCATTTTTGTGGATGATTTAATTTTAAACGCTCTCGGTAACGTCTTTGTCGTTCAGCAGGCGTTGGCATTATTTCATAAAACGGAAAATGAAAAAGTGAATATACTGTAAACAAGCCCTAATCCATTTCATTGTGTAACGTGACACAAAAATAATAACACAATGGTCACACAAATGAACAAAATGAACGTGTCCCTGACCTACAAATAATAATAATCTTGTAATTTCACCCTCCAGTTACTCGTGAAACATGCATTTGACTATAATTTACCATCGACTACACTGACATGCTGCACTACTGAGGCAACGACCAGCCCGCCGGTTGAACGCGTCCCAGAGGGTTATGGCCATCCGTCTAGTCCGGGGATACCGCACGGTCTCCTGTGAGGCGGCGAGCCTCCTTGCTGGATTACCGCCATGGGATGCAGTGATGAGTGAGATGCATGGGAGGCAAAAGTCCTCGCGCACGTGTGGGAGTGGCGCGAGAAGGCGAAACGCCAGGGCGTAACTCCGCTGCCGCGAGAAATCACGGTACAGCAGACAGAGCTCCGGTAGGATCTCATCGCGACATGGAGAGTGCGATTGTCGCAACCCAGCGCTGGGCACGCTACAACTGCGGCGATATGTCTCCTGTTTGTGGAGTGGTTGGAGAGGCGCCACGGCGTCCTCACCTTCCGCCTGACGCAGGCCCTCACCAGACACGGCTGTTTCAGGAGGTTCCTGTTTCAGATAAGGCGGGAGGAAACGCCCGGGTGTCACCATTGTGTGGATCGCCCGGAGGATACGGTGGAGCATACAGTGGAGGTCTGCCCGGCTTGGGTGGAGCACCGCCGTGTTCTCACGGAGGCGATCGGCGGCGGCGATCTCTCGCGTCTAAACCTGGTCCAGGCCATGGTGCGGAGCGAGAGTGCATGGGAGGCCGTCACCTCCTTCTGCGAAGCAGTAATGATCGCGAAGGAGGAGGCAGAACGCATGAGGGAGAGGCAACAGTCGCGCCCTCGCGCCCCTAGCCACCGCAGGAGACGCCCTGGGCGGCGGGAATCTATTGGGGATTCCCGACCACCGTAGGCGCGGGCTTGCGGACGACGAGTAACGGGCAGCTCACCGTCCGGTAAGGGCCAGGCCCGGGTCGACGGAGCGTTGTGTTCCACGCGGGCCTCAAAGAGATGTCAGCAGTGACGGGGTGCAATAGGGCCGATGCCGCCGGGGTCGCAGGTAGTTCGAAAGAGATACCGTGGCCCTGGCACGGGCAACTGAAGGATCATGGGTGGGTTTTAGTCAGTAAAAGTCTGACACGCCCTCCCGCTCTGCCCAGAGCGGGAGTAGTCATTTGATGATTTCCCATACACAAAAAAATAAAAAATAATAATAATACTGCACTATAAGGTACCGAATTCACGTACTTAATTTGGAACTTTTAAAACAAATTTTTATTTTGCTTTTCACGAAGCGCTTGAAGCGACACCAACAGTTACAAAACAAAATTAATTATAGATTCTAAAAATTACTTTCGGCAAAGAATTAAAAAAATGTTTAATGATGTTGCCTAACTGCTGGTGCCGCTTGTACAAAGTTGAGTTCAACTTTCCTAATTATCGTCTCAAAGGAAAATTGTCTCAAGAAAAAGAGGCTGAAAAGCAAAAACAGTAACTTGTTTTGTGAAATAGTTTTTAAAACACTGTCCCAGTCGTCTCTCACTTTCGTTACTAAAACACTGTCCCAGTCGTCTCTCACTTTCGTTGCTAAAACACTTTCCCAGTCTTCCCTCACTTTCGTTGCTAAAACACTGTCCCAGTCGTCTCTCACTTTCGTTACTAAAACACTGTCCCAGTCGTCTCTCACTTTCGTTGCTAAAACACTGTCCCAGTCGTCCCTCACTTTCGTTGCTAAAACACTGTCCCAGTCGTCTCTCACTTTCGTTGCTAAAACACTGTCCCAGTCGTCTCTCACTTTCGTTGCTAAAACACTGTCCCAGTCGTCTCTCACTTTCGTTGCTAAAACACTGTTCCAGTCGTCTGTCACTTTCATTGCTAAAATTCTATTTGAAATACCTAATGTTTAATTTTATGACAAAGTTGTGAAGTTCGCATTATTCCGATATCCATCGGAGTGGCAAAGAGCCCTTACTCGTAGTTGCTCTGCGACTGATCGCACCACTGTAATTGCCAAGTGACCCGATTGTTTAGCGGATAGCCGACCTCACGTAAACAGCTCCCGCTTACCCTCCCAGATTCCATTGCGAATTGTATTGATAATTTAATATTTCGGAGAGATGATGAATGGTACTTCAAAACCTAGGAGATCACCTTGTGCGGTAAGAGCGCTCATTACTTTATGTTCTGTATTTTTGTTCTTTTGTTGATGTTTCATACAAAAATAGATATTAAGTCCTGTACATACTCTTGTTTTCTAATCTAAACTTATAAAGAGATAAGATATTTTGCATATTTGCTTGTAATGGATAGACTTAAAAATACTTCCCCGATTTTAAAAACTTTTTCACTTATAGAAAGCTACATTATCAGCGAGCGATTATTATCGACATGTATTTTATCGACTTAAAGGCGAACAAAGTCGCGGGTAGAAGCTAGTTTTATTATAAAACTAAAATAACTGGTATTTATTACCTGTATCGTTATGCAGGTAGGTACCACATACTATTTCTTATTTCTACTAAAACTAATTAGCTAACGGAACGGTCGCCAAGTTATTCAAGCAAGCCATGACAATACAAATAATATAAACCTAAGAAAAACAAAGGACGGAATCGGAACGAATCCTGCTCCAGACTTATCGGAGGGTGAAATATGTCGGCACCAGAGATTAATGTCGGAATTATGACTATCCGTTATCCCTGAGTAACAGATCTGCGGCCACCACGCATTAGCTTTGTAAAAGAATTCGCATTTTTATTTTATCTAGAACTAGAACAATCTTAAGATTGCTACTCGACTCAATTAACAAACTTCTACAATTACAAGGCAAAAGGCTTGTAATTGTAGAAATTTGTTCATTTTTAGGGTTCCGTACCTCAAAAGGAAAAAGCGGTACGCTTAATAGTATCACTCGTGTGTCTGTCCGTCTGTCTGTCTGTTTGTATGTCTGTCTGTATGTCTGTCTGTCCATCTGTCACAGCCAATTTGCCCCGAATCTAAAGGACCGATTTAGTTGAAATTTAGATATGAATTTTTGTTACTCAACCACGGACGGGTAAAGTAATTAAATGAATTTTGAATATGGGGGTTACTTTTGGGGGCAAATACGAAAAAATTTTTTTTTTGCAAAATACACCGTGTGATATATCAAATGAAAGAAGGAGGGATGAGGGTCTCAAATATATTTTTTTAATAATTTTACAATAAGTTGTTTTAAAGTTATTTAAGAAAATAGACGAAAATTGACAATTCCCGCCCCTTCTCTCCGAAACTACTGAGCCTAAACTTTTGAAAAAAATAAAGTAAATAGATCTTTATCTTTAAATTATAGGACAACATATAAGAAGTCTGTGGTCTTAAAATAACATGGTAAATCCCTCAATATTGTGAGTACAAACTTACATTTACAGTTGGAATGTATGGGAGAACATGGTTTTCAACTACAATGTTAAGTTTGTTCTTGGGATACGGAACCCTTCATTGTGCGTGGTCCAACACGCACTTGGCCGGTTTTTTAGAATATTTTAGGATTATTCAAAAGCAATCGCTCTCAACTTTATTCAAAAGAAGACGTCATATCTATACAAATAAATAAAATTGGAGTGTCTGTTTGTAATGTCAAAATAACAGCTTTTTACTAAATGCATATGACAGTATATACGGTAGGTACTTATAACAAAAAAAAAAAACCAGCCCAGTGCGTGTCGGACCACGCACAATGAAGGGTTCTGTAGTTGAAAAGAATTTATCCCAAACACAATCTTTTACCTCGGCCAGAGGCTAAGCATTGCCATACAACACCGTATTTTAGTTTATGAATAGTTTAATTGAGTAAGGATATAATTTTGCTATTTTTATTTTCGTAAATATTATTTTAATTCTGAATAAAGCATTACAAAAACAAACTTAACATTATAGTTGAAAAACATGCTCTGCCATACATTGATATAAAAAAAATAAAAAATAAAAATAAATAAATAATAACTTACAATTTGCGGCAATGAGTTAATTATATGACAAAATGTCACGGTAAGTTTTTTGTAATCGCAAAAAACTATATTTGTCTGTGAAAAACTACAAATTAACAATTTTTGGAGTTTTTCCTTTAGTTGTGCTGTGAGATGTTGCTTCTTGTCAAATGTCATGATTCTAAGACTATAGGTAGGTTTCGATTTACTCGCGAGTATTGAAATATGTCGCATGACCTGTTTTTTTATTGCGTTGACTTAGAAGCTTGATTTTTTTAGAGTTCCAAGTGCCCATAAACCTACGTATTTGATATTAATTTTAACTTGATACCGCCACGCGTTTCCGAGAAAAAAGACCTTAACAGACTGACAGACAGACAGACGGATAACGCAGTAAGGGATAAGGCGAGAGGGTTCCTTTTTTTCCCTAAAAAACGATTTGTAAAATTTTTTCGGGTGTCTGTCTGTCTGTTTGTTCCGACTACTCTCCGAAACGGCTGGACTGATTTTGACAGGACTTTCACTGGCAGATAGCTGATGTTATAAGGACTACTTTTATTTTAGAAAAAGAATTAGAGTTCCACGCAAAAAAATTAAAACCCATGAAAATTGTGAACAAAATCAGATTCAAATAGGGAAATATTGACATCCACGAGAACGAAGCCGCGGGCTACAGCTAGTTTTATTATAAACTAGCGTCTCACCCCTGCTCCGCACGGTTTAAACAACTTGACAAAACCTAGAGATTTCTTTATGAACTAGTTTCTGCCCGCGACTTCGTCTGCGTGAAATTTCTTGCTCTCCCGACTTAACCCGTCGCATCGCATCGCTTGCCAGCGCTGGTAGTTCGTTTTTTCTGACTTTCTTTTTTTTTGCTCTGCTCCTAAGTGTACTAGCGTGATGTTTAATAGATAATAATAGGTCTTTACCTATGAAATTGCCGTTTTGTATGAAAAAATTTAAACGAATTTTTTTCATGCATTTTTTATTTGTATTAGTCGAAGTAATCACCCATGCAATCAATGCATCTTTGCCAACGCAGTGGCAGTTTATTGATGCCCTTCTTAAAGAAATCAGCTGGACGGGAGGCAACAAATCCTTCAAAGGCATTTTGTACTGCCTCTCGGGTATTGAATTTTTTTCCCACCAAGAAGTTATCCAAATTCTGGAAAAAGTAGTAGTCTGTAGGCGCAAGGTCTGGTGAGTAGGGTGGATGACGGAGAGCTTCCAACCCCAGTTTTTGCAACTTGGAGACCGTCTGCTGTGCAGTATGAGGTCGCGCGTTGTCGTGCAGGAGCAGCGGAGACGAGCGATTGACCAATACTGGTTGGAGATGTGCCAGCTTCTCCATCATTGTATTCAGTTCTTCACAGTACACATCTGAAGTAATGCTCACCCCGTTTGGTAAGAAGCTGTGATGAATCACACCGGCGCTAGACCACCAAACAGTGACCATCACTTTTCTAGGGGTAAGTTTTCGTTTAGGGCATTGTTTAGGTGCTGAACCAGGATCCAACCAACTTGCTGAGCGCTTGCGGTTATCAAACAGAATCCATTTTTCATCGCAGGTAACAATGCGGTTCAAAATTCCTTCATTTGTGTGTCTGTTGAGCAGTGCAAGGCACGTCTCGACGCGTACTTCGCGCTGGCGATCATTGAGTTCGTGGGGCACCCATTTGTCAATCTTTTTTACCTTGCCAATTTGACGCAAATGGACCAATATTGTTTTGACGCTAACGTCCAAAGCTGTTGCTAATTCAGCCGTAGATTGTGTATCATCAGCTTCCACAATCGCCTTTAATTCGTCATTGTCGACCAAAGTCTTCGGACGACCGCGAGGTTCATTTTTCAGGTCGAAATTTCCAGAACGGAAGCGAGCAAACCAATAACAAGTGGTGCGTTGGTTTGTAGTGTTAGCTCCGTAAACGTCGTTGATGTTGCGTGCCGCTTGTGCCGCGTTGCTGCCACGACGGTACTCATATTCCATAATTACTCGAATTTTTAACGTATCCATGATGACGAAAAAGATTGAAATGCGATGAAAATGTAACAGTAATGAATAAACAAATGACTACTTTTGGAAAAAAAATCCATGTTTTTAAAATAAAATTAATTTGAAATTAGAATTCTTAGCCAAACAAAAATTATTTTGATTTGAAATGGCCAGTACTGCAGAACGGCAATTTCATAGGTAAAGACCTAATACATATTATATAGCCTTCCTCAAGAATTGTGCTACCAAATGCAAAGTCTCCTACGATCAGTAACAAGCTCACCCATTGGTCACCCTGGATACCATTGAGTGCGTTGGTCAGGCAGTCGGTAGCGACTGGCGACGGTAGCTCGGTGGTGAGGGAGGCCGGTAGTCCAGCTCCTTAGTGTGCTATGTTCAGTAATTAGTTGACCTATGGTCACCTTGGATACCATTGAGTGCGTCGGTTAGGCAGTCAGTAGCGACCGGCGACGGTAGCTCGGTGGTGAGGGGAGCCGGTAGTCCAGCTCCTTAGTGTGCTATGTTCAGTAATTAGTTGACCTATGGTCACCTTGGATACCATTGAGTGCGTCGGTTAGGCAGTCAGTAGCGACCGGCGACGGTAGCTCGGTGGTGAGGGAGGCCGGTAGTCCAGCTCCTTAGTGTGCTATGTTCAGTAACAAGTTGACCTATGGTCACCTTGGATACCATTGAGTGCATTGGTTAGGCAGTCAGTAGCGACCGGCGACGGTAGCTCGGTGGTGAGGGAGGCCGGTAGTCCAGCTCCTTAGTGTGCTATGTTCAGTAACAAGTTGACCTATGGTCACCCTGGATACCATTGAGTGCGTCGGTTAGGCAGTCAGTAGCGACCGGCGACGGTAGCTCGGTGGTGAGGGAGGCCGGTAGTCCAGCTCCTTAGTGTGCTATGTTCAGTAACAAGTTGACCTATGGTCACCCTGGATACCATTGAGTGCGTCGGTTAGGCAGTCAGTATCGACCGGCGACGGTAGCTCGGTGGTGAGGGAGGCCGGTAGTCCAGCTCCTTAGTGTGCTATGTTCAGTAACAAGTTGACCTATGGTCACCCTGGATACCATTGAGTGCGTCGGTTAGGCAGTCAGTAGCGACCGGCGACGGTAGCTCGGTGGTGAGGGAGGCCGGTAGTCCAGCTCCTTAGTGTGCTATGTTCAGCAATTTGACCTATGGTCACCCTGGATACCATTGATACGTTGGTCAGTCAGCCGGTAGCGACCGGCGACGGTAGCTCGGTGGTGAGGGAGGCCGGTAGTCCAGCTCCTTAGTGTGCTATGTTCAGCAAGTTGACCTATGGTCACCTTGGATCCCCCCCGGAGGGTTCCCGCATTGTCGAGGCGGGGGGGCTCAGTAGCCGTGGCTTGGTCACCCACGGTGAAGCGAAGAGGAACCCGAGGCGGGGGCCGCTCGTCAGGGCTTTTACGGACAAGCCGACGACGTAGCGGCCAGCGGGTAGGTTGCGGTGGCCGTATGGGCGACACCGCAACTGAGGCGGGCCGCGGTGTCTTATGGGAGGCATCGCGGCTGAGGATTGGAGGCCGCGGCGGGAGAGGAGTGCCGGTATTGCGGTGCGCCGCTCTCCCTACCTTCCGCGGCCTTGACGGGGCCGCCACCGTTTGATGGCGGACGCGGTGGGGCCGCAGGGGAAGAGGAGTGTCGGTATGACGTCGGCCGCTCTCCCTATCCTCTGCGGCCGAAATGGCGGCGGAGCGCGCGCGGGAGGACGACCCTCACGCGGCGCCACTCCGAAGGCGGAGGAGGGGTCGGAGCAGACGACTCCTCCCAGGTGGGGGCCAGCAGGCAACGGGTGTGGGGGCATCCTTGCCTGTATTGCACAGGCCCCCACCAGTGTCGGACGGGAATGGCCAGGTGTTCCCGGTCATTCCCGTAGCCCCCCACCAGGGGGGGCATGCGGGGCCCGCCAGCTAGGCGGGCATGCGCCGGGAGGGTTGTGGAAGTAAAGGCTGAGCCGGTTTCCCATGGCCCTCCCATCACGGCGATGTGGGAACACTGCTGAGTTTTAGTGGTTATACTGTCATTCCGACAGGAGTCCCACATACCCCGCCTCGTCCCCCACGAGCGGGGATGCATAAAGATTTCTCAGCGTCAAAAAAAAAAAAAAAAAAAAAAAAAATACCTTGGATACCATTGATGCGTTGGTCAGTCAGCCGGTAGCGACCGGCGACGGTAGCTCGGTGGTGTGGGGAGCCGGTAGTCCAGCTCCTTAGTGTGCTATGTTCAGTAACAAGTTGACCGATGGTCACCCTAGATTCCATTGAGTGGATTGGTCAAGCCGTCGCTGGTGACCGGAGACGGCAGCTCAGTGGTAAGTGGAGGAAGGCACTCCAGCTCTTTGTTCCAATTTCACCAATTAAACTGAAAGCGATCAGCGCATCTAAACCTCGTTCGAGAGCTGTCAGTGTCAATATTCCACAACAATGACAACAGCTTTTGAACGCAGTTTAGATGTGCTGATCGCGTTCAGTTTCATTGGTGAAATCAGCCCTTATTCTGTTACGTTAAAAAACGAGCTCACCCATTGGTCACCGTGGCTCTCATTGAGTGCCTTGATCAGACATTCCTTGGCAACTGGTGACGGCAGCTCGGTGGTGAGTGGAGGGAGGTAGTCAAGTTCACGGAACACGTCGCGGATGATGGGGCGCACGTCTGCGCATGTCGACCTGAAACGTACGAGTGTTGTACAAATTAAACAGTTAAATCCCAACTGCAACTAAAAAGTTCAAAACAAGCTCACTCGAAGCAGTCTGATGCAGTTGGCGGCAGTTATTTTAGTTCGATCTCACATTTGATGCCACCAACTGCAGCAGGCTGCTTGACAGTCAACCTTTTAGTGTGTTTTATTTTTGAAAACGTCTCTTCAAGCCTCTCATTCTGATTGCCATGGTATGATTTTTTTTTTTGTCAAGACCTTATTGTCGTCTGAAATCGATAACGTCTTGATAACGTAAATAGCGCATTGAATTTTGTTGAATTGACAAAATGAAACCGATTCCGATTGATAGTGTTACGCAATTGCCCCGCAGTTCATCGCAAAAGGCTCACCCGCTCGGACACCTTGCTTTTCCCTTTGGGGGAACACAAGCGTGTTATTATGTGATTATAAATATTATCTATTCTACAAAAAAAAAATAGGAACATGAGGACATTGTAATTTTATTTTGTAATGTATTTACGTACTCCTTTTCAGGAAGCAAAGGCAAAGTATCACCCATTACTCCTTCAGTTTCTTACACATAAACACTTATTATCAAACCGATCCAATCCACAAACCTATTATACAAACAAAAAGGTAAACATTTAAAAAGAGCTTCTGTGATATTTTATTAACGCAACTTTGTCAGAAGGTTGACAATCAGTTGACATTGACGGATACATACTGAAGGCGAAAAATAAAAATAAATTCAACATACAAATGAGGTTGGGACTTGAATTATTTGCGGACCAAAGACTTTGAACCTGTTTTTTACCGCCTCATTGAAGCCGTGGCTGAGCTACTGAGCGTGACGTCGACATCGTACATGGTTTGACAGCAATATTTATAAGTTTCTGAAATTATTGGTAGCAGATTCGAGTTTGAAATTGATTCCTGGTGATTGATAAGCTTGCCTTTAATAAAATGTGGTCTTAACATCGACGTGTCAATAAACTGTGGGCACGTTTTTTGGCTTTCCCAGATATTGTTAACACACCCCTGCGGTGGAACGTTAGTGCGGGCGCCATGACAAACACATTATTATTTATGTGTTATTGATCAAGTTTAGTTATATTAGTGTATGAAACTACGTAACTAGGTATTAAAACTGTCGTGTGTTACTATTAGAAGCCTTGCCTGCAGCTGGGTTTAGAAACTCATAAATTAAGTTAACAAGAGTTTGACGACGAATGTATTATATGTCAGTGTAGCAGAGTATTCTGTTGGATTCCTTCCGCGACAATTATGAGCCGAACAAACTAAAAGTAATATAAAGCGGCCAAGCGCTTGCCGGGCCACGCGCAGTGATAGGGTTCCGTAGTTGCACAATAATGGGGACTAAGAAGAGGGCTTTTTGTTGTTTCATGAATATTTGACTATTATTCGTAAACTTAAAAATCCTACTTAGCTGTGATAGTTTTCCTTTTAACTTCGTTATACATATAATACTACTACCATGAATTTTTTCACTCATCCAAAACTAACCATTTAGCTGGCTGGGGACACACTTGACCCTAACAAAAATTAGCTAATATAATATAATAAAGCTTAATATTTCAGAAACGGAACCATAAATCGAAAAATTGTTTCCACAACTCGCAATATTTTTGAAAGGCCCGTCCAACCCAATCAATGGGGTAAACGAGAAAAAAAAAAACATCCCCACTTTACGTGTACAGAAGGTTACGATTTTATTTTACCACTTTGTTGGCGTGATATATATGTATATCCATGCCAAATTATAGCTAACTAGTACTAAAAGTCTGTGAGCTAAGGTGCGGACCATGAAATATCTTTCTTATATCTATGATGCGGACGGACAGACGGACGGACATAGCGAAACTACAAGGGTTCCTTCTTGACTACGGAACCCTAAAAAGAATGTCCATGTAGGTACATTGCAAAACAAAGTGAAAAAAATATGGAGTTTATTCCTTACGAAAAGATTTTCATATAAGGCCCCCATTATATTAGGAATGAAATTAATACAATCATTAACTCAAAAGTGTTACGTTTTTTGGCTCAACGTACCTTGCGTGAAAGTGATCTGTAGCCGTGCGTACATGTACTTAAGGAGTAAAGTCCAGTCGTGCGTCGGAGCTGAAACACTATTTTTTTTGTGCGTGTGAGTGTTTTGTGTTAGATCACAGTAAGTCATGGTCATTACAGCCGAACAACTTCCACGGACGTAACTCACTTTAACGTAATCATTATTTTAACCTCTTGAAGTAATACTAACTTTCACATTAATTCTATTCCATTAATGGAACATTAATAAATCAATGATCAGGTACTTTCAATACTGTATATAAACGCACACTTACAGTATGTAAACATCGTTGGTGAGATGGACTGTGGGTTCAGTCGGACCCATTATTAGGGTTCCGTACCTCAAAAGGAAAAAAACGGCCCCCTAATAGGATCACTTGTTTGTATATACTAGTTTATAATATTTTATAGTCTATATATTAGTTTCGATGCATTTATGTGGGATAAGCTAAATATTTCTTGAAAAAGAACTTCTGCTTCTTCCTTAATTTCTGTATTTTTATAACCTCTTCGTCTTACAACTTTTCTTCATTAGTTCAAACTTACTACTTAATCTACATTTTAATCCTTCATTGACTATCTCTTTCACTCCTTGACTATTTCGTACATTCATCTCTGTCACTCGTTTATGCTTCATGTCTGTCATACATCATCACGTCTCATTGCACTATCCTTTCATAACATTCCGTTCCTACATACATACATACATATGCTACATAGTTTAGAGCAGTAACGATCTAATTAGCAAGAGCTTAGCGGTTCATTGTTGCGTGAGGGATCAGATCTCTGCGTTAAACGTACTGAAACATTCTGGAATATACTGGAACATGCCGCGTTTATGTGCTGTGCCCTACACTCATCCAACAACAGATGTGCCAGTGATAAGTAAGGCTAAGAAAAATACGTAGTAGTTGCTTTGATGGTGCTCGTTGTTGTTGTTGGTAGTAGTAGAGTTGTTATCAGTGTGATAGTTTGTGTGTTCATTTATTTATGGAACCAAAAATTTAATATGATACACGTTTGAATCGATAAGAAGAAGCGGTTTATGGAGATCGTGTCATTGGTTTTTGTATCCGACTAATGATTGTACCTACATACATACGACTTCGTTGTAGGTCTTCTTCTGAAATAATTTCCTATTCCAATAATTTCTATCTGTCGTCATCTCAGTATTCACTCCCTTTCTAGCCACAACACAATCCGTCGTTGTTTTTCCGATTATTGTGTTGCGAATAACTTAATGAAAAAAACTTTTTTACAAAAAAATACAACCGACTTCCAAAAACAACACTACAAAGTGAAAAATAACTTTAATTTCGGAAGTCGGTGTCTGATTAAATGTATTTTCGTTTTTGCCACCGACTTCTGAAATTAAAGTTATTTTTCACTTTGTAGTGTTGTTTTTGGAAGTCGGTTGTATTTTTTTGTAAAAAAGTTTTTATTTTTCACTTTTTAGTGGTTCACATGTGCTTACCCCTTCACAGCGTACTGGCGTGATGTTATGTTATGAACTGGTGTGAACAACAAACAGACATGAGATTTCAGCAATCCCAGTCCATTTGCTATCATTTATTGAGGAGTTCCGTTGCCTATCTCAGAAGTTCTTCATCAGATCTTCACCAAATTGAAATGGGACCACTCCAAGAAAGTACTCTTCCAAAAACTATCCAAATCGCTTCAAGTGTGCCTATAAAATGACTTGATGATCATGGGACACCAAACAAAAAAAAAATAATCCAAATCGGCCAGCCATCTTCGAGTAATCGGGGAACATACATAAAAAAAAAAAAAAAAAAACAGTTCCGTCGAATTGAGAACCTCCTCCTTTTTGAAGTCGGTTAAAAAAAAAGACCATTATGACCGATTTACTTAGAAGTTAAACTAAATGAATGGTTGGATACAGACCTACACTAGAATCTTACGGACGTTACCAAGTGGACGTCTTTGTGGTATTGTGTTCTTGTCCCCCACTTACATTGTGAACAAACATGACATCAAATGAAACAAACGAAAGATTCGAGATGTCTTGTAGGTACTTGTAGGTAGATATTACCCATCGTCAAATCCAAGAGATTTTTCGTAGAAAGATTAACTTGAAATACAAAAACACTTTTTAACAAAAAAAAAAAAAATAACCGACTTCCAAAAAAATACTACAAAGTGAAAAATAACTTTAATTTCGGAAGTCGGTATCTTTGGATCTATATTTTAGCTTTTTGCCACCGACTTCCGAAATTAAAGTTATTTTTCACTTTGTAGTATTTTTTTGGAAGGCGATTGTTTTTTTTTTTGTAAAAAAGTTTTTTATTCTTCACTTTTTAGTAGGGCAGTCTGTAATTTATCCAAGTTAGAATAGCCCAATGCCAACTGCTCATCACCTTTTACAAAATATTGCTTTTCCCGATACAAGGACGTTAACTCTTGCGGAGTTCTCCCAGTAAGGAACCAGGAGAACTGAAACTGACACCATCAGCTCCACTTCAATATATATATATTGTATGAGCATAAATTGCTTAGCAATAATCGAATCGCAACCTGTGAATACGTATTATTGAGTAGTTCCGATGGCCATCTGTGGTCTTCCTCATCGGTTCCACTTCACCAAATGGTGCTTTGCAGTAGCAAATGCATGAGTTATTATAAAAAATACCCAAATCGTTATAGGTGTGCCTATAAAAATTTAAGGTTTCCCTCGATTTGTCTAGGATGCCATCATCAGATCCTAGTTTCCTTATCACATTACCACCCTTGGAATATCTCCTTTTCAACAAAAAAAGAATCATCAAAATCGGTTCACAAACGATGAAGTTATCCGCGAACACACATAAAAAAATATACGGTCGAATTGAGAAACCTCCTTTTTTGAAGTCGCTTAAAAATAAATTACAACTTTTTTTCTAATTTAAATAACATAAGGTAGCTTTATCACAATAATAAAGCTGCCTACAATGCTAGTTGGATACTTTAAGAAAGAGACGTAAGAACTGTCGTTCCGTAGCTTCTTGGAAACTCCACAATTAAATTGAGTTCTGGAAATTGACACATGAATAACTCATTAGAAAATTGTGGTAGCAACAAATGTTGACACATGAATAACTCATTAGAAAATTGTGGTAGCAACAAATGTTGACACATGAATAACTCATTAGAAAATTGTGGTAGCAACAAATGTTGACACATGAATAACTCATTAGAAAATTATGGTAGCAACAAATGTTGACACATGAATAACTCATTAGAAAATTGTGGTAGCAACAAATGTTGACACATGAATAACTCATTAGAAAATTGTGGTAGCAACAAATGTTGACACATGAATAACTCATTAGAAAATTATGGTAGCAATAAATGTTGACACATGAATAACTCATTAGAAAATTGTGGTAGCAACAAATGTTGACACACGAATAACTCATTAGAAAATTGTGGTAGCAACAAATGTTGACACATGAATAACTCATTAGAAAATTGTGGTAGCAACAAATGTTGACACATGAATAACTCATTAGAAAATTATGGTAGCAACAAATGTTGACACATGAATAACTCATTAGAAAATTGTGGTAGCAACAAATGTTGACACATGAATAACTCATTAGAAAATTGTGGTAGCAACAAATGTTGACACATGAATAACTCATTAGAAAATTGTGGTAGCAACAAATGTTGACACATGAATAACTCATTAGAAAATTGTGGTAGCAACAAATGTTGACACATGAATAACTCATTAGAAAATTGTGGTAGCATCAAATGTTGACACATGAATAACTCATTAGAAAATTGTAGTAGCAACAAATGTTGACACATGAATAACTCATTAGAAAATTGTGGTAGCAACAAATGTTGACACATGAATAACTCATTAGAAAATTGTGGTAGCATCAAATGTTGACACATGAATAACTCATTAGAAAATTTCACATAAACGCATACATTTTATAACATGGTACTAAACTAAAACATCCAGAAGATTTAGGTATTTTTTCTCCTATTATTGTACAATACAAATTGTACTATTGTTTGTTTTCCCTAAATAAATAAATAAATAAATATTACGTAGGTACAGTTCCAGTGGTTCTCCTTCTCAAGCAGGTATGTAATTATCCGTACATACCAATTTACCGGACAAAGGCAACAAGTCCTCAACTTTTTTCACAATTAGCATTCATGTTCGTGGTCTGTAATAAGAAGTTACTACAAATACTTCCCTTCAAAGGAACTAAGTGGAGCAACGGTGACTGCGGCATAACAGGAAAGCACAGAAGGCTCACGTTATATTATCTCCTGCTGCTATATTATTATTATTTATTTTGGTGTTATTTTACTAGGTACATCTATATACTCGTACATACATAAAACTCAGGCCATTTTCTCCATGGGGAATGGCCATGGGGAAAATGATGAAATGGCCTGTTACGATCCTTACGTACTCCTTTTAATTCATTTACGTCATACACGCACGCCGATTGCGAGTATAACGCACTTGACCTTTCCGAAGAACATCATAGGATTAACACTCAGGATTAATCAGCATAGGATTAACACTGGATGGATGAAATGGCGGCAGGTCACGGGGACAATCTGCGACTCCCGCATTCCCCTTAAACTTAAGGGAAAGATATATAAAACAATGGTTAGACCTGCTGTCTTGTATGGATCAGAATGTTGGGCCACAAAAGGGATGAATGAAAAGCAGTTGCATGCAGCTGAGATGAGAATGCTAAGAGGGATGTGTGGTGTTACACGAATGGGTAGAATAAGAAATGAGTACATAAGAGGAAGTCTAAAAGTGGCACCGGTGACTGAAAAGTTGTGCGGAAATCGGCTGTCATGGTATGGGCATGTGATGCGGAGGAGTGAGGAAAATGTCGTGAGGAAAGTTTTAAGTATCCGCTCACACGGCAGGTACGCCCGCTTAAAAAACTAGTCAAGTGACCACCCGCTGACGTCATTCGGGCCGCGGCGCGCGTTTGTTTACATAATGCGATAGCGGCATAGTTTCTAAGAATTCTGTAGCTCCAATTCTTTACTTGGAAACCCAATGAGTAAAGCGCCATTATATTGAATGTTTCATTTGAATTTGTTATTGTTTACATTTCTAGAAATGGTTAAAAAGACGAACAAAGACAATTTAGCTTCAGATTTCAAAGAAATGGCTCTAGTAAGAAAAAACAAGCGATGACCTATATGTTTTAAGGTTTAAAATGCATGGTGTGTTAATTCTTAACATGAAACATAAATAAACTTACTTACCACAGTACAATTAAACTATTAACTGAGTAAAACACTTTCACACTCGACCGACCGAACAATGACATGACAGAGAAAAAAATATTTTTTAATGTCATAGACGAGTCTCAGTCAGTGTTGACGTATCTTAAATCATTCGGAAATAGATAACGCATCAAATTAAATGCAAAGAATTCGATATTAGTACTTAATAGTGATGGAACAACGTTAATAATAAAAAAATATTTTCTTGGTATAGAACTCATACCACGTACAATATTAGGTACGGACCCGATTCACACCGCGTTCGTGTGAGCGGGTATGAATGTCGATGGCTATAAGAGCAGGGGAAGACCAAAGAAACGACGGATGGATTGTGTGAAAGATGACATGGCTAGAAAGGGGGTGACTACCGAGATGACGAATAATAGAGAAGTATGGAAAAAAAGGACATGTTACGCCGACCCCAAATAGATTGGGATAAGGGCAGGAGAATGATGACCTTTCCGAAGAACATCACCAACATGATCGGTATTTACTTTCATTAAAAACTACAAACGTGGGCGAAAATATAAAACATATTTAACTTTTGATATGGCAACAATGCCGTTCTGATCGCTCCACTAAGTTATATAGCAGCTGGATTAAGATCGACCGATATCCATTACTTTCACCGATCGCTGGTCGGTGGATTTTGTTTATTCGCAAACAATATCAACTGATCGAGTCGATAGACCGCAATCCTTTTAGTTGCATTTTTCGATACTTAATAATATCGTAAGAGAAAATAATATGAGTAATATAAACAAATTTTCTGCTCTAAATACAAAATGAACCTTTTGTTCTTAAGTTTTGTGTGTTGTTGTAATTTAAGAAGTGATTACTTTATTTATTTTTCTCTTTGAAGACATTTTTTATTCCTTGGGCCAAGTTTCAACGACGGCCTTCATGGAACATTTTTGATATTTATTGTATTGTAACAAAACATGTTAAGAAACCTGCACTGCACCTGTTACTTTGCATTTGTAAATAGTTTACTATTTACAAATGCAAAGTATAATAATTTGTTGTTTTTAGGGTTCCGAACCTCAAAAGGAAAAAAAAAAACGGAACCCTAATAGGATCACTCATGTGTGTATCTGTCTGTCTGTCTGTCCGTCTGTCACAGCCAGTTTGCTCTGAATCTAATAGACCGATTAAGTTGAAATTTGGTACACATAATTATGAATTTCTATGACCCAAACACGGACAGGCAAATAAAAAAAAAAAAAAAAAGTTTTGCAAACTACACCGTGTGACATATCAAATGAAAGGGCTTACTATGAGGATCTCAAATATATTTTTTTTATAATTTTAAAATAAATTGTTTTAAAATTATTTAAGAAAATAGACGAAAATTGACCAGCCCCCCCTTATCTCTGAACAAACTGAGCCTAAAATTTTGAAGAAAATATAAAAATAGATCTTTACCTGTAGTTTACAGGAAAGCCTATAAGAAGTCTGTGGTCTTAAAATAACATGGTAAATCAATATTTTGAGTACAAACTTACATTTACAGTTGGAGTGTATGGGAGAACATGTTTTTCAACTACAATGTTGTTTTTTCTTGGGATAAATTCATCCCAACTACGGAATCCTTCATTGTGCGTGGTCCGACACGCACTTGGCCGGTTTTTTTATAATTGGAAGCTCAGTGCGACGATCTGAGTTCAGGAAAAATGTGCTTCAATAAATATAGGAGAATCAAATCAAAAGAAAAGGGTTTCATAATTTTCGAGGACTTACTAAATAATTTTCCTTGGGGAAAGTAGAATTGTGTTATAAACGAATTACACTCGCTGATTCAACAAATGTTGGTGGATTATGTAAACGGATACAATCTTCTGGCGTTGCAAGGAGACACGTTTGTGTAAAATTTACATTATCCAACCCTTCAAGCCGCACTCAGCATCGATGTACTCAACCAAAATTAGTACTTAAATTGTATTAATCGACCTTCCATGAAAACATTGCAAAAGTATTTGATAGCATTACATGGGTAAGCAAAAAAGGTTGCGTATCATTCATTATTAAACCGTTCTCACACCCAGTTTAGACTGTTATAAATAAAGTTCCTAACGACTAAGCATTAATAGCTTTTCACAAATTATTCACCGTCACCTCCTCAAACGAGTTCTTGGAGCGAATATAAAGTGCACTTTGCCTCTCGCCACAAGCAATTACTCTTAAATACGGGTTTAGTTAAACGCTGTGCGATTCACAGCGTCTCCGTGCGATTCCCGTCGTGGCGCTGCGATTCCGTGCGTTGCTGATTCTTCCGTTCCAATAAACAGGCGATGAGCTGACTCACTAATGGATTCCACACAGATTATGCCTTTGTATTTAATCAGATATTTTGCCTTTACAACAAATTCACTTTGAATAAAAAAATAATGAGTGGCGAGTTGCAACACATTACGTACTACATGATTACATTGATCGTATATAAAAATAATCTAATAAAGTTAATCTTTCTCTATGTCTCGCGTGTGATTTGTGTAATTATGCTAAATATTGTAAAACATTAGCACATTTAGCGAAATATTTAAACATTAACATAGAGTCTCTTAAGAAAAACGATTCTGTTCACTTTTTAAAATATGTTTGAAATATACAGACAAGTGCCAAAAAAAATTGAAATAAAACATGTCACAAAAAGGCCAAACTTTCAACTGCAAACTGCTCTAACGAAATAATTAAAAGGAACTAAGTAGGATTACTTCCGCGCCACTAGGCCACTAACATTTCTTTATTTTCCGGTCGACTTGTTCCACGGAATCCCATTTAAATACGCTTGCTTCAGTTTGCTAACTATTGTGAAGAGCTTTGATACTTTGTTGTTTAGAGGCACTTATTTAAAGCGGCAGTTGTTTATTGTAGTTTTAGTAAATTAAATATTACATAATGCATGTTTATTAACAAATTCGGCAGTAAAAACTGAGCAATACTTAAACTGAATAAAAATGAGTCATAACAAATATTTTTAACACACATATAAATAAACTCACGCCTTCTTCCATGGGGGTAGGCAGAAACTACAGAATGCCACCTGTTACGATCCTTACATAAATAGTTAAGCAGTAAAATGACTGAACGAGCAGTTACGTGTGGGAATTAGTCGTTAAGAAATCTAACTTGGAAGAAGCGCTCGCTCGGCTCCCACGCGGTTGGTCACAGTTCTAACCTAACCTAACTTATTTGGTCGGGGTGTCCTGGCTTGGTTACTAAGGCCAATTCCGCTCGCGCGAAGCTGGTCACAGTTCTAACGTAACCTACAAACTGCGGAACTATTTATCTAATCGCCCATTTCAACATTTTCGCTGCCCATTCATTTATTATACTACTTGAATACGTTTTCACATTATTGTGTGATGAAATAACCGACCACTTTTTTTTTCATTACTATTCATGTTTGACTGTCACACTAATTTACCAACCGCTAAAAAATTAAATCACGGCCCGTTAATTTTTTCAAGTAAACATAATTACCAATGTTTAAATAACAGTTGTAAATCGGTGATGGAAAACATCGTGAGGAAGCATATCCTAGAACCAAAAATTTGGAGACATGTGATATCAAGCCGCAATGGGCCCGCGTGGTGGATTACGGCCCAGTCCCTCTCACAGAGAGGAGGCCTGTGTCCCAGAAGTGGAAACATTTTAGGCTGTATATGCTATGAAAAATTATTACTGTTTATAAACAACAAGCTGCGCCCCGCGGTTTCACCCGCGTAGACCGGGATAAAAAGCAGTCTATGTTTTAATCCAGGGTATAACCTTCTAACTGCGAGATGTGATAGCTTAATTCATAACGATACCAACGACAGTATAATATACAGCTATCATAGAAAACTTTTGAGATATCGTCTACCGCGCGAGACCACCCAGAAATACTCTAACACAAAAACCCACAAAACAAAATGGCCGTCACATTGAATAGGTTATGCTATCTACATACCAAATAACATCCAAATCGGTCCAGCCGCTTGAGCGTGAAGAAGTAACAAACATACAAACACACGCGCACACACTCACAAACTTTCGCCTTTATAATATTAGGGTAATTGTATATTATATAATACAGCTGCTGCCTGCGACTTCGTCCGCGCTTGTTTCCCCAACCCACCTCGTCGCATCGCATTGCCTGCCCGCGCTATTACTTCGTTTTCACTTAGGTGTTACTTCTGCCTTTTTTTCTTTTATTTCGGCACGTAAAGGTCCTAAAGTGATGTTAAATATGCCTATAGCCTTCCTTAAGGTTTGGGGGTTATAAAGTGCAAAAAGATTTTTTAAAGGCCGACTGGTAGTTCCAGAGATTAGCACGTTCGTTCACCGTATCCCCTTCCCGCTAACCTCTCCCTGCCCCTCTCACCCACTCTAACACCCCCTTCATCACTTCCCCTTCCTCTCCCTCTCACCTCACCTCCCCCTCACCAACCCCTCCCCTCCCCTCCCCCTCCAACTCCTCTCCCCTCCCCTCCCCCTGCCCCTCCCCCTTCTCCACCCGCTCCTCTTCCCTCTCCCCCTCTAACCCTCCCTCCAGGGTAGTTTTGAAAAACTATTGATGACAAACCTTATTACTTAGGCAAATATCTGTGCCAAGTTTCAAGTTAATTAACCAAATGAATAAGATTTTTCATGTATTCCCTGTTTTCATGCCCACAGGAGTGCAATTTTAAAGAATCGTTTCGGATGTTTCCATAACTTGACTGAAAGATTATTTACACCAATTTTCGATTTAATCAAGCCCTGCAGTAAAATCCTCCCCTGAAAAATTTAGTACCCCTTTTCACCCCATTATGGGTAGATTTTCGAAAAACTTACGTTATTATTTTATATTATTTTTAGGGTTCCGTATCTCAAAAGGAAAAAAACGGAACCCTTAATAGGATCACTCGTGTGTCTGTCTGTCCGTCTGTCACAGCCAATTTGCTCCGAATCTACAAGGCCGATTTAGTTGAAATTTGGTACACATATGAATTTCTGTGACCCAAACACGAACGGGTAAAGTAAATAAATGAATTTTGAAATCAGGGTCAGTTTTGGGGGGCAAATAAGAAAAATAAAAAAAAAGTTTTGCAAACTATACCGTGTGACATATCAAATGAAAGGCTTCTTACAATGGGAGTATCAAATATATTTTTTTTTATAATTTTCAAATAATTTGTTTTGAAATTATTTAAGTAAAAAGACGAAAATTTACCAATTGACCCCTTTATGTGCGAAACTACTGAGCCTAAAATTTTGAAAAAAATACAGAAAATAGATACCTGTAGATTACAGGGAAACCTATAAGAAGTCTGTGGTCTTAAAATAACATGGTAAATCAATATTGTGAGTACTTAGAGAATAATTTAGCTTTCTATTGGTGAAAAAATGATTCAAATCCGTCCAATAGTTTTGGAGCCTATTCGGTACAAACAAACAAACAAAAAAATATTTCCTCTTTATAATATTAGTATAGATTTATCATTGATAACGTTTTAGAGATGTTATGAAACAATGTTGAAGTTACTGCTCTTGTAAACTAAAATAGGCAAGACTACGAAATAAATTATCATTTCTTTTATGCTACGACGTAGCTGGGTGCTACGAAGTCGTAGCTGCGGCTACGCTTTTGTAGCAAATCATTATCGTCGTTTTTAGGGTTCCGTAACCGAAGGGTGCCAAATGGAAGCCTATTACTAAGCCTCCGCTGTCCGCCAGTCCGCTGTCTATCAGCGGGCTGTATCTTATGAACCATAAAATAGTAATAGGTAGACAGTTGATATTTTTCAGAAATTCTGTGTATTGTGTTAATTTGTGATTAATGTATTGCCGTTCTAATAAAAAATAATAATAAAAATAAAATGAAGAAATAGAATAGAAATAATCAAAAAATTAAATCGGACAGATGATGAAACAATACAACAAACTATTGATTTGAAAAAGAAAATATTACTGGCATGTATTACTGGTGTGTATGTCATTGCCTAAAATTCACAGAGTACACTATATATATTTATATAGATTTTTTTTCCTTCAACAATGAACAAATATGTGGCCGTAAAAGTTGTCAGTTTTAGACAATTTTTGTAAGCTCTAATGCAACAACTGAATTTTAAATTTCTGTATATCATGTACACTGTATTTAATCAACAAATACTATAACCCACTTCATAAGGTATTTTGGTGAGTATTTTGTTGTTTATAAATTGTTATTATTTTAATTTTCTATTTGATTGTGCTGTTAAAATGTTACCCACTTTAAAATTATTGTATGCCATTATGGCGGGTCATAGCTGTGTACAATTTCGGAAACATGTAACAACTTATTGCTTACCTATGTACCACAATAAAGAATATTTGTATTTGTATTTGATGATTTTCTGCAGCTGCAAATAATAACTTTGTAATATAAAGTATCATTATGAAATACAAAGTTATCTTTGCGATTTTAATTGCTAAATGTAAGATGCAAAATATTTTTAGTTTAGTATTTATAAGTATCTGAACTAAAAAAAAACGGAAGTACGGAACCCTCGGTGCGCGAGTCCAACTCGCATTTGGTCGGTTTTTAACAGTAGCAGTGGTCATGTCGAACATCACGTCGTTTTTGAATACAATTCCTCCAATCAGTAATAATGAATGAACACTCGTAGAACTACACAAGCAGCTACAGCTATTACAAGTACTCAGTATATCGTGATCGCTATCACTATTTTATTGTATTTCAGTGAGCAGTTGGAGACGCCTATAAAATAAACCAACTAGATAAGATTCGACTGATCTGGTTCAAAATCGTCGTGTTATTATCTTGTTACTGCCATTAAGAGCCGTCAACAAAGGATTATGACGTGATTAAGGCTAACATTAATTTGAAATAGCCTAGCATTGTTTGATTCCACAATAGTGACCTTTGTTTATTCAAGCTGTCAATGTAGAACGTCTTCTTCTATCGTATCAGCAGGAGTGGCACAATAGTAGTTTCTTGTAACGAACAGTCCACCCAGTCAGTAGTGTAAAATATAAAATATCTAATAATCTAGCGAAACTCCGCAGACGTGATGGGTTTCAAGAAATAAAAAGTTAATGTAGGTAACGAAATGTAATATTGTAATGAAATGAAATGTAATGTTTAATTGGACCCCGTACAATACTGCACATGAACAAAATTGTACAATTTATTAGCGTGACTGGTAATTTAGTTTACAAAATAAAGAGATATATCTGTAGCAGGTAGCCGGGCCTGCAGGGTTGACTGACCGCTGACCAGGGTGCACGTGACGAGTTGGACACATGTCTCCTTGTACTTAATCAAGAATGAAACCGAGGATGTGACAAGACAATCTAACTTACAATGTTACCAGCTTCGCTACGTTTACCCGTGATATTATTACTATTTTCTAGTCAAATAAGAAAGACCGACCGAATAGCCCTTAGTAAACACAGTTCACAGCTACATTTCTTTTAACATCCCATCGCTAAAAGAACAGACCTCGGTTGTTCCCTTGGGAACAGATCTGTACTATATCATAGCCTCACCTCAGACTTTAATGCATAAGTAAAACAGAACCTTCCTAGTTTACGTTTCTGATAAACAAATACTCGACGATCACACCTGAGTCTTATTACTCTGTGGGGACTGAACAAGGAGCAGTTGAGCAAACTAAGTTTAAGTTATACCTTCGTCGTGGAGGGGACTTGTTTGTTTGGGCATGTCACGGCATTTCCCATAGGACAAGGGAAGAATTTGTTTAAGAATTTGAAGTAAGAAAATCCTCTTATGGTAGTTAGCTACTTTACTTTTACCCATGGGTGTTGAATGGATAATGTGATTATTTTTTTGAGACTGGATTAGTGCCCGGTTGCTGGCAATGTAGGCTCGCCCCCTATAACATGGGTACATCTCTGCCACACCCTTCGGGTAGAAGAGGCGTGATGTTATGTTATATTACAATCGACTGTTGACAGCAATCAGATATTAACCTCATCGCTTGGGATCGACCTTGATACCCAGTGTTGATACCTCAAAGCCGATATAACGCAAACGGTAAAAACTGCTACAAATGGGACAAAGAGAATATAAAGAGCTACCGTGAAGCCACGAAAATATAAAGAGCTACCGTGAAGCCACGAAAATATAAAGAGCTACCGTGAAGCCACGAAAATATAAAGAGCTACCGTGAAGCCACGAAAATATAAAGAGCTACCGTGAAGCCACGAAAATATAAAGAGCTACCGTGAAGCCACGAAAATATAAAGAGCTACCGTGAAGCCACGAAAATATAAAGAGCTACCGTGAAGCCGTGAAGCCGTGAAGCCGTGAAGTCACGAAAACAACTCGTTTTCAGAAGGGTTTTTGCATTTGTTCTTTATTAGATATTGATTTCCCCACTACGAGGTAAACGCAAATTCAGTTTATTACAGCAGAATTGACTACTTACATAAAAGAGAATTCGATCGTGTTTTCTACTTTTTCTCAAAGCCTATCAAGTACTCGTACATAGGTACTTGATAGGCTTTAGAGATATCAAAATCTTTTGTATTACTTGCTAAAGCAGATAAAAGCAATTGCGATTGGAAACACTCGACTTACTCTTTCATCAAGGCTATGTAAATACATATGTAATTCCGCGCAAGGCAAATCATTTTCTTGAGGAATTCATTCCTCTTAAGAGAAAGGTAATAATTGTCACTGTGTCAGACGTGTTGTCGCTTCGAAGACGTACATACATATTTACATATAAAATAACATATTTGAATTATAATTTAATTATTAGTTGATTTATTTGTTAAAAACATGTTTAATTAATAACCATGGACTACTCAAACTTATACCTATTTAAAATTATTCGATTAATATTTAGGTTGGCAGCACTGGTGTCGCGCCATTATTGTTCCGTTGCAAACTTCCAGAAACAGTGGTGGGGCGATACTTGCCACACCAATATTGGAAGAGCGATCGGGAGTTGGTCGTCGGACATAGTGCGAGTAACATCTCCAGAATTGTTATAAAATAGCGTGGTTATAGTGTGGTTATATTTTAGACCAGAAAATAAAGTAACAATTATTATTTACGTGTACGGTTTGATTCAAGTGTATTACAGACGGAAACGTTAGGAGTCAAAGCATCGATGTACACAAAAAATCACAAATGAGTATCTAATGGATTGAAAGTCGAACGAATACGTATGTGTATTTTCTCGTCGGAAAAGCTTGCAATGCGAGGAAATAAGTAAGAATTTTATGCATAAAGAATTTGTATGTGTAACTAACTAACAATTATTTTCAACTCTTAGGGTTTTTGTTCTGGATACAAAAACATTTACAGTACGACAATCTTCAAAGGTTCCATCGTTTACCTTCGGAAAAACCGAAATATAGCGAATAAAAAATTCATGAACGACGTTACGGGAAACTCGGTTATACAATTTAACTATACTATTGAAACCATTTACATATATTCAGCTACTGACTAATAGATTCAAAGCCTCGCAGCTGCAAATAACATGGTTCAGTGCCGCGCTATACGTAGCCCAAAGCGCTATAAATGTGCATATTTACCTTCCGATATTACGCTGGAATAGATGGTAATTATCCCACGGTAACGTAATATCGGGATTAAAGTTCCGAATCGCTGGGTGGAAAAAGTTATTGCACAATAAAGCCAAACTTGTGCAAACAATTTTTTTTTCAGCATTTTTCATAAAATGGTATAGCAACGAGCAATACGTCATTCTATGTAGGTACTACAACTCAGATAGCCTGTGACAATATGCGAGGGCGCATACAAAATGTATATTATAACCGTAACTTGTCTATACAATACGCGCCTCGAAAGATGGTCCCGTCCCGCGCTCAGACCTCACACCGCTCAGGCGGATGGGTGGCAAGACTAGCAAGAGGTGTTTGCGGAGGAGAGGGGAAATTGAGCCGCGGCGGCACATCACAGACGCGCGCGCGCATGTTCGTTAGTCGTTATTTTGATTTGAGTGTAGCGAGTACGTTTTACTACTACCATTTTCATTCGTCATCAATTCATTCGACTATGACCTTTGGCTTTGTTTATTGGACTCAGTGGTTTGTTATATATGATACCACTGGTGTGCAAAATGCACCTCTGTTGAGGATTTAATCCTCGAAAGAGGTTTTCGTGATTGTACTCGTGAATCATGCGGTTGTGAAGTTCATTTGCCACCAACAAAGAGCAGAAATGACACTCGATTATCTACCGTACAGGCCAACAAAGTGAGACTTGTTACTTTGGGTCGGTGGGTAGTAGAAGTCATTAACGGTCGTTTCGAGTTGTTGCGTAACATTGTTTTAATACAACACTACGGAATCTGTTTCTCGACTTTAAAATTGCAGGTGCTCTAAATTAACTCTTTTTGTGAACAAGTGACTGAAAACAGAAAAAGCTAAAAAAAAGCAAAAAAAAAGCTAAAAGCAAAAAGTTTAAAGTAAAGCTTTAAATCACTTTCTGTTACCAGAAAGTGATTAAAAGCTTTACATCCCGGGATGATATCAGCTTAAACTAGTCAAATCTTATTGTGCAGAGCATTTGAATTTGCATAATTGAAGAGAATAGGGATGATTCAATTGGTGATTCGCAACGGTACAATATGCCTCAAAATGTCTGGTTGTTAAGAGGCCGTATACAGTCTCGCCATGTAAGGGCAAAAATATATCTATGTTACCTTTTGGTTATTACTTATTAGGGACGTAATTGGTATCAGATAGCACAATATTATTGCACTGGTTTAACAGGGCAGACAGCAGGAAGTTGTGCCCGAGTAACCGCTATTGTCTGCTATCTACGAGTATAGGAAGGCATGAGCCGTTTAAATCTCATAAACTTTATTATTATCTTGCTAATAAAAATACGAGTAATATGTATTTGATATATTATTGTATTGTAATACTAAAAGCAAGTGTTAGAGTGCGCTGGAGCATTCATACTTTTGTTTTCCTTTTAAATCCTTTAACTTGTATCTATTGTCATCCGACCGTCCGTTAGACCGTCTCAAATGTTTCTTTAACAAAGTATGATATTGTAAAACGTTTGATTTAATTGTTATTGATAATAAATCTCATAAATGTTTTTTTTTCCACTTGTTGTTTTATTTTGTAAAGCAAGATCTTAGGTTTCCCAGACCTTAAAAGTAGTGTTAGTGTGTAAGTACTTAGAGTTTAAACATACCAGCGCCTGTAGCATGAGATGACTGAGAGTGTAATACAGCCTTAGCCAAAAGTATTAGACACCCCTATATAACACGTGCAACTAATAAAGTTTAACAAAAACAGAGCTATCTGTTGAACAATACTCCACGCGGTGTATTCAAACGTTAAATAAAACAACAAATAAAGTATTTTGATGTGCTATAAAACACCTGGTCCACAATTAATGGGAAATGGCATTTTTGTGAATGAAGTCTGGCTTTGTTGCACCATAATTTCATCCACTACCCGCCATGACAATAGTTGAAATACATAAAAAAAAACCTTTCCAATGATATATCGCTTGTTGTTATTGTTTCTTAGGCTGGTTTCCATAAATTCTTGCTCGTTCTCCAAGATGAACCTAAACGAATGTTAAAAAGCATCGTTCTGCTTCATTCAATCGTTTGAAGTGTACAGAGACAGCACGATGTTTTAATAAAATTTAGCAATTGGTCCAAGCGGGTTTGAGCCAAATTAAAGTGTTTTTACTTTTATACTTAAACGCAAAGTAGCACATTCAGTTTAAGAGAGAGTGCACACAAGTGTGAGTGACGTCACAGATACGGCGGGCTACATCCACACTCTGAAACATATTCAACTGTATACGGCACGGTGTACAGGGGCAAAAATAACAACACAATAATGCCCCTACCTTCCATGGGAAGTTAGAAACAATAACAGCATTATAATGTTCAAGTACGTGAGACCAAACAGCGGTATCACTGACAGGTGCCGCGGGATACCGGACCGCAACTGTCTCTGAGAAACTAGGCTAGTCGTACGAACCAGACACGAAAGAAATGTGCAGAAGAATAATGGACAAGGAACTTGCGTCGATGCTGTGACTGTACCGAAACTGTAGATATACATAACATCGCGATCGTCAGCTTTGTTAACTTTAAAAAAAACATACAGCTTTGCATCGTTCAACTTGTGATTTATTTTCTTGAGAGTCTATTAAGCTTGGTTTGATTTTTGTTTATTGGTTAACAATGGCATAAGCCTTATGCTGGAGCTAACCAAGGTTCCCAAAAATCACCATTCTTTGAGCTATCACTAGAGCGGCATTTTATAGTGTTGTAGTCCTTCCGTTTCTCTTTACATTACAGTAACACGATGCTTTTCCGTCCACGCTTAAGACAAGTGTGTGAGTTTCGATACATTTGCTATTTTTCTTTTCAGACACAGAAAAAGTAAAACAAATCGAATTTTATTTCAATTGGAAACTGAACGTTAAAAGGAAATGGCAGTTGCTTTTAAAGTTCACTGCAAATACAGGTATCACTTAGTAAAGTCCTCTTCTTTTCTAATGTGTTTTATTAACTGTTTATTGTTTTTTATTGATACCTGCTTCATACCATAGCATTCAACCAGTACCAGAGAAACTATGTTTATGTCACTAAAACCGAGCACACTGAACAAAGTGAACAATAGATTTGGTTCATAAAATATTTAAGGGGCGTTCTGATAAGGATAACTAATGGTGAGGCTTAGCCGCAGATCTATCAATATCAGTTACTATTCAGGCGATAGTCAGGTACGTTCCGCACGGTACATCAATCTTCAGGCTAATACATCCCAGGCGTACGTGACTATGAAAGCGTGCGTAAATCTTGTACTCGATTTAGTATTCTAAAGGTGGCAACTAAGCTGAGGAGTATATCTTTGATTATTCAACTGTTTCATTGATGCATTTACTAACAAAAGTCACTTGCATAGACACGCAGCACACACATTAATTAAAGATTATTTGTATATTATATTAAGGTCGCTTTTTGTGTCTATCTGAATGACCGCGTTGTTTTTGAAACCCATCGGATTTTGATGTTGTTTTCATCATTATTTAGAGAATTTATTCCGAAAAGTTTTTATATATTAAATTAATATTAAACTTATACGGAATAGTAGATGACAACAGCTATTGAAATATTCAGACGGAATGGGAATCTGTTCCGTTATGTGTGTCACAGAAGCGATAATATTACACAATATTATACAGCTCACCCACTACGCCGGCACCGTTCCTAAAAGCATTGCTCGAATCCAAGCTGTTCCGAAACACGTAATCCTGCCATTCAGTACATTGTTCAGTACGTATCCTTTGAAATGCGGCTCCTTTCAAATTCATATTCTACTAGAAAATCTGTAGGCTAGTCTTGTCGAAAGAATGATTACTTTCCTGCTACGAATAATGTGCCATACCATTACGTACACGTGTGAATATAATTATATTCTTGCTTGAGAACATTGAAATAAAGTGTTCGAAAGCATAATCTTATGTAGAACGAAATTCCCTTGTATATAGCTTAAGATACAGAACGTCCTTGTAAAATATGCGTTATTATGAATTGAAAGTACCTATTCTGAAAATTTTATGGATACTTTAAATTTTGAAATAACTCCTTGTTGAACAATATTCTCTTTATATCGAGAAGGCAGTTAAGTTTAATTTGCTTTAAAAGATCTTCTGGTATATATTTCAAGAGCGAAATCTACTTTCAGCGCTAAATACTTAAATAATTTATAAAGGGCCTTCTTGAATAATTTTGTGGGAGTAAAATATGTCTAACTTGTTGACAGATATGTATGTGACCGTACTTTATGAGTATTGTCGAGGTGTCTCGGGATTTCTTTGTAAAAGACTTCTTTTTTGACGTGATCTAGAATACTGTGCGGATTTCTTTTCTTACTTGAAATGCCATGTCTGCTGTAATTTAGGATATTATGCAGGGTTCCGCACCCAGAGAGCGCCATAGAGACCTTATTACTATGTATACGTTGTCTGTATGTCGGTTACGAGGTTATCTTAGTTTGATAGCTGACATTTTCACTGATTTTTTTGCTAAGGCATGAACAAAATGGTTGGCTTAGTGCAGGTATGGGGCTTGACCTTGGCTAGTTTATTTTCGTTGGCTACTAACGTTTACTAGGTAGACAGCTATAGCTAGCTTCTGGTCTCTTCAAATTCATAAGCTCCAGTAGGCTATAATTACTTTGAAATTTTGTATACCTAAGGTACCTATTCTAACGTTCGATACTTGGTTAACAAAACTCGTAACAAAAGCGATCATTTATCACAATTGCGGGTATCGTGTCGAAGCCCACTTATTACCAATAACCCCTCAAAGCCTTGAAACACTTTTTCTTTTACTTTGATGAGAAAACTACGACCCTTTGATAAACTTCGAGAGTCTGTAATACGACTTGTAACTTTGCACTTTACCGAAATGTACACATATTATGTATAGCTAACAGTACCTATGTACTACATAAGTACACAACACTACAGCTGTAATCATGTAAAACTTTCCTTTGCGAAAGTTTAGTCTTAGATTATAACTTTAACATTTGGGCTGGTAGCTAATTATTTCTGTAAGATAACAAACTGTTACTTGTTAATTAGAATTTAAAATATACGACGTAAACAAAATAAGTAATAATATATGTTGAATTATTTATTTACGTCTACTTAGCATCAACTTAGATGTTGATGCTAAGTAGGCGAAATCAAAGCAATACGTAGTGATATGATATCCCACTAAAAACATTTCATGTAAAGTAGGTTGCCGAGACTCATAAGACTCACTCACTGCTAAAATGTTATCAGATTCAAATTCATTTTATTTTCATTGAAACATGGTATTACAGGTGTAATGTAGAGCCAAGCCCCTAACTCTATAATGCCTAACTCTACAAACCTTACATCTTGGTCAAAATGTATGGCTAGGCCGATCCATTGAAATATTGCATGACACAACATTAAAAACCAGTGACTTAATTTCATACCGTAAGCCCATAGGAGTGTCTGTGCGGTCTAGCACTATCCGCGAGGAAGCTATGAGGGTTTGAAAACGCGACGAAACGCTTCGAGAAAACATAGCTAGTGCCCCCCTGCTTTTTGTTTTTGGCTCGTCTTAGCGGGGCAGTACTGCGCGCCCAGATTTTCATGAAGTTATTATAAATTAAAGTAAGTAACTATATTAATCTGATGAATGAAATAACATTATGGGACGTTACCAAACATATTTTAAGTATTTCTTGTTTATCGACTTTGTTTTTAACCGATTTTAAGTGGCCTATTGCTGACAAAATATTATATAATACTAGGAATCTTTAGGGCTTAGGACTTGTCCTAAGCCTAAATTATATTTTCCTTAATTCATAACAATCATTATTTACACGAACTACGTCTAAAATAAAACAACTGTCTCGACAATTTAATTCATTCACAAAAGTTTAAAAAATTTCAAGTCAATTTCACCTAATTTGACTTGAAAGTCAAGCTCAAGCCTATTCTGGTCCACATCTGACTTAATTATGTTGTTAGTTCCGAACTTCAGAACGCTGAGTGCGCTGCGTGACACGCGCGTTGGCGGACTTTATATATAGGAAAGTCTCAATTTAACTAGTTAGTTTAGACTAAACTACTAGTTAGTTTAAATATTGAATCAATTGGGAGAAGAGTTGCACATTTATAACCTACATTTTGAACAATGTTTACAGCTTCTGCAATGTAACACAAATAAAATGTTTCAAGTAACAACTATCCGCGCGTTTGCACTGACGAAACATCGCATAAAAACATATTGCTATCTCTATTTCTGTCAATGTATCTGACAGAGAATCAACCTAGTTTTAACTGAATGTATCGCCTGTGCATACGCACGGTAAGTTAAGTAATAATTGAACACGTTAAAGTTCCGAACTGTTAGTAGTTAAAGAGAATAGTTGAGGAACACAAACTTGCCTCTTAATGTAAAGTGGGGGAAGGCTCATGGGAATGAGATTAAACAATCAAAGTGGGGAGTTTTTCGCTGAGGCTGCGCATTTAAGATGGCGGACAGAGCGGCTCGTGCTCTCTGGTATTATTTTGTGCGGAAGGAGCCTCTTTTTGGTCAATTGTGGTTTGTTTTTGTGGTTTTTTTTTTCTTTCTATCGTGCTTGTTAGTGATCTTAAGATTTGTACTACTTTTTCTGTTTTTACCTGTGAGAACCTGTAATTGGCTTTATGTTTTATTTTCAATTGTTATCTATCTGTTAAAGCTGTTGGTTCTCCTTAAAATAAATAAATAAATAAATAAATAAATAAATAAATTTCTTAGCACTGCTGTAAAGATTTTGATTTTTGAACTTATGTTTTTATTACTTTTCGGAAGGAGACTCTAGATTGCTTTATCAAAGCATGAGTTCCCTGTATAGTTACCATGAAGACTAGACTTTTCTTTAAATGGCAAAAGTATGCAAAAAAGTTAAAATATACACATATATTGATAAGCTCAGTGCAATGATCCAAACACAGGAAAAATGTTCTTGAATAAATATACAACGTGTCGTTTTGCATTCTCGTCAAATTTAAGGGTGTGATATAGACCATCAAATCGAACAACTTTTTCCATGGCACCAACATCGTGATCGCGAAAAAATAGTCAGCCGTCCCATACATTTGCGTCGAGTTGGTATTGAAGTTTTTTATGGGACAATTGAAAATTTTTTCGCAATGTTGGTCTCATGGAGAAAGTTGCTCGGTTTGATGTTCTGTATCATCAGAAATTTGACGAGGATGCAAAACGACACGTTGTATAGAGGGAAACAAATTAAAGTCAAAAATGAAAACTTTCTTCTCAGAGTAATCAGTTAGGGAACGCCGAACTGATCTAGTTTTTTTTTTAATATGATTGATGTGTAAAAGTGTTTGTACAAACCCACTATCAGAAATAAAATCATTTACCAAAAGAAAACGGTTTCAATATTTTCAAGGACTTACTAAAATAGAATTGAGTTCAAAACATATTACTGTCTACGTTTCTACAATTATTGATGGATTACGTAAACGGATAAAGGCTTCTAGCGCTGCAAGTAGAAATGTTTGCTTTACATTATCTCACTCTTCAAACCGCTCTCAGCATCAATGTACACATTGTACACAAACAAAATCAGCGAATTATATTTATACAGCTTCCTAGAAGATACAGATACCTGAGTGTGTCTTTCTATGTCAGCAGTGAATTAGATGGCCGAGTAAAAAAGGGTTTCTACTGTATCATTAATTATTAAACCCTTCTCACATCAGTTTAGACTGTTATAAATAAAGTTCCTAACGACTAATAACTTTTCACAAATTATTCACCGTCACTTCGTCAAACCAGTTTTTGGAGCGAATATAAAGTGCACTTTGCCTCTCGCTGCAAGCAATTAATAATAATAATAATAATTCCTTTATTGTCAGGCAACTAAGGCCCATAGGTAAAATACACAAATTATTGTTATAAAATAAAAATTAATTAAAAATTAAACTATTACATACTAAAAACAACACACTTAAAAACGAGTGCACACGAAGTGACGGCGGCGTGTTGCGCTGCGAGGTGTCGCGAAGTGACGGCGGCGTGTTGCGCTGCGAGGTGTCGCGAAGTGACGGCGTCGTGTTGCGCTGCGAGGTGTCGCGAAGTGACGGCGTCGTGTTGCGCTGCGAGGTGTCGCGAAGCTGAATTACTCTTAAATACGGGTTTAGGCTCCGTGTGATTGCCAGCGTGGTGTTGCGATTCCGTGCGTTGCTGATTCTCCGTTCCAATAAACAGACGGTGAGCTGACTCACTAACTAATGTCTAATGGATTCCATGCAGATTATGCCTTTGTTTTTAATCAAAGGGGTAATTCCCGTATTTTTAACAACGTTCGCAATCTCATCTCAGTCTCAATCTGTCAAAAATTGTATAGCGTTTATATAATAGTAATTCCATGGCGTTTACCTACATGTTTGACATTTGATTGTGTCTGACATGAGATTGCGCCTTGAATTTGAACGTTTTTAGGTACGAGAAATTGACCTAAATTCCAACAGAAAAAATATTTGTGATCGAAAATATTATATGGGGTTTAGTGACAAGTGGCTACAAATTATTGGCATAATTAGATGACGTGTGATACATTGATCGTCAATAAAACTAATGTAATAAAGTTGAGTCTATTTTTAAGTCTTGTTTACAGCATTTAGCGATAAACCTCTTGCAAAAACAAATCTTTCATGAAAAACGATTCAGTATATTTACATAAAATGTTTAAAGTGTACAAGTACTGTGCCTTAAAAACTAAAATAAAACGAAGTGTTCTAAAATGGTTAAAAATGTGGACTTTTAAACATTTTAAAACACTTCGTCTTATTTGCCTCTGTAACTTTGCTAGAGAGAAGGCCCAGTGCGTGTCGAGCAATGAACAGTTCCGTACAAGTTCCGTATGGTTGAAAAGAATTTATCCCAAAAACAAACACATTGTAATCCCAATTTTTTTTATGAGATAAAATTACAAATTAACACTTTTCGGACTTTTTCCTTTATTTCTGCTATGAGACCTTACTTCTTGCAAAATTTCATGGTTCTAGGTCAATGGGAAGTACCCTATAGGTTTTCATTTACTTGCGAGTATCAAAATATTATGTCGTATAAATGACCGCATGTTTTTATTGCGTTGTTAGAGAAGCTCAATATTTTTAGAGCTCTGAGGAACCATAGATCTACGTAGTTGTTATTAATTTCAACTGGATACCTCCACGCGTTCCTGAGAAAAAGGGTCTTGACAGACTGACAGACAGACAGACAGATAGATGGATAACGAAGTGATCCTATAAGGGCTCCGTTTTTTCCTTTTGAGGTACGGAACCCTAATTAACAGAAACTAAGTGAGTAGGATCACTGCCACACTAAAAGGCCTCTAACATTTCTTTATTTTCCTTCCTATTTATGCCTCTTTAAATACGCTTGCTTCTAATGGCTGACTCTTACAATGAGAACTTTGATACTTTATTTTGTAGTATAATTTGATTGATATCGTTAAGAAACAATTAAGAAACAATGTTTACAGTTTTCGTAGCAGTAGCTACGCTTTCGTAGCTAATCATTGTCATCATTATTTACAGAAGAAGTGATAACGTTAGTCATCACGTCATTTTAGAAATCAAATCATCCAACATTTCAACATCAGCCAGAACGTTACAGTCTAATCTAAAGTAAAATCAAAACCATCTAGTTACTTTTTTTACTTTTTTATATTAAATTATTATTTTGTTTAAGCTTCACATGCCATACTAAGGCTAAATAAATAAAAAATCGTTTCAAAGTACGGTATCTGCGCCTGCGCAAGTGGAGGTAGACATGAAAAAAAATAATTGCGATGCTAACGAGGAATCAAAGCAAAAGACCTTAGCGGATGTTGTAAAGCAACCAGGTATTTGGAAAGGAAATAAGCATGATGAAGAATGGATAGAAGTTAGGAAAAAACGATACAAAAATCGTTTTATTGGGCAAAAAGGTACAGCAAAGAATGAGACTGATATGAAGTTCAAAGCGGCAGATATTAAAGTCCCACTGTTTATCAATAACGTAGACAAAGGTGCCTCAGTGAGTGACATATCGAGCTATATTTTTAGTAAAACTCAGGTGTCCGTACAGTTGGAAAAGGTTACTATGAAACAGGATAGGGACTACAATTCCTATAAAGTTTATGTTCCGAGACATAAGTTACCAGTCTTCATGGACGATAACCTATGGCCCGAAGGTGTTAGTTTCAGGAAATTTATTAATTTTAGAGGTTAATCTACTGAGATATTACGAGTACCTACACCTAGCTGTTATGATGGAACAAAGTCTAGTTAAGTTTATAAGCTTCAACTGTAAATCTATTCATAGATCTATTGACGGTGTGAGATCACTTTGCCAATCTGCTGATATCATTGCACTTCAGGAGACGTGGCTCCTGCCGCACGACATAGCCTACCTTGGAACTATCCATAAGGAGTTTGCATTTGCGGGCAAGTCAGCTGTGGATACGTCGACCGAGATACTACGCGGGCGGCCGTACGGTGGTGTGGCACTTATATGGAGAAGTAGTTTGTTTACATCGGTGTCCGTCATTGAGTGTAAAAGTGTGCGTCTAGTGGCAGCAAAGTTTGTAGTGGCGGAGCGAGTGTTTATAGTTTTTTCCATTTACATGCCTACGGATTCAGTGGACAACCTTATTGAGTTTACGGAATGTTTAAGTGAAGTAAGTGCAATTATTGAGAGCGAGAATGTTGAAAGTGTATTTGTGTTGGGAGATTATAATTCACACCCTGGTGTGCGTTTTGGTATTGAGTTGCTTAGTTTCTGTAATGAGCAAAAGTGGTTATGTGCAGATATAGAGAGACTGGGACTGAATTCTGATACATTCACATATGTTAGTGATGCGCATGATAACTGTCGTAGGTGGCTTGACCACTGTGTGGTCACTCAAGCCTCTTGGCAAACTATTGTTGATGTTAAGATTTTATGTGATGTTTTCTGGTCTGACCACTTACCTTTAGAGCTGACATGCAACTTGAAAGTATTGCAGCCAAACCTTGTTAGCAGTAATATCATATGCAATAAGGTTGGGTGGGGGTTTAGAGAAATTAGTCAGATAAAAAGCTACCATGAATTGTGTCATAATAAGTTGAGAGAGGTCGACTTTCCTATTGTTTTTCATGAATGCTGTGATAATATGTGCCATAACCTTGAGCATAGACCACATATAGATAGCTTATATAAAACTGTTGTTAACATTTTGAGTGAGTCAGCAGCGACGACATGTGTGTGTCGGACGGAATGTAAGCGGAGGTATGTCACGGGCTGGAACAAGCATGTGAGAGAGTCTCATGCGGAGGCGCGACTCAGGTTTGAGCTTTGGATGCAGTATGGTAAACCCGGAGCGGGGCCTATTTACAACCAAATGCGTGACTCTCGAAAGGCTTTTAAGGCCAAACTAAAGTGGTGTCAAAACAACCAGCAACAAATTAAAATGAACATTATTGCTTCACACCACTCGGCGCGGAACTTTGGAAGTTTTTGGAGAGAAACGAAGAGGTTGAATCCTGAGTCGAGTATCCCCTCGTGTGTTGAGGGCAAAAGTAAGGGGGACGATATTGCTAACTTATTTCGACAGCGTTTCAAAATTGACCCACCTTTAGGTCCAGCAGACCAAACACCAAATGTAGGCTGTTATGGCCTAAGTGTACGTTTCACTGCTCGTGACGTGTCCTCCGTAATCAAAAACATGTCCAGGGGAAAGTCGCCTGGTCACGATGGCTTAAGTATTGAGCATCTGCAGAACGCAGGTGTTCACCTCCCAAGGATTCTTGCCTTACTTTTCAACCTCTGTGTCAGTCATTCTTATCTGCCGGCTGATCTAGTGAAAACAGTTGTGGTGCCCGTTCCTAAGAATAAAACTGGTGATATGTCGGATGTAAGTAATTACAGACCGATTTCTTTAGCAACAGTTATAGCTAAAATTTTGGATAGTTTACTTAACAGTTATCTAGGTAAACAATTAAATATAAATGACAGACAGTTTGGTTTTAGGAATGGGTTATCTACCGAGTCTGCTATTATGACGCTAAAGAGCACAGTGCAATATTACACTGGGAGGAGGACACCTGTGTATGCATGCTTCCTGGATTTATCCAGAGCTTTTGACCTTGTCTCTTATGACATCCTTTGGAAAAAATTGTCGAATGAAACTAACCTGCCGCCAGAAATAATTAATATGTTCAAGTTCTGGTACGGTCACCAATATAACACTGTGAGGTGGGCAGGCGCATACTCAGATGTGTACAGGTTAGAGTGCGGGGTGAGGCAAGGGGGTCTGACCTCACCCAGGTTGTTTAACATTTATGTGAATAAGCTGATTGAGGAACTCAGCAGCACTGGCATCGGATGCACGATAGATGGTGTGTCTTTTAACAACATCAGTTATGCTGACGATATGGTGCTGCTGAGTCCGTCGATCAGTGCCCTCAGGAAGCTGTTAAATATATGTGAGCGCTATGCTGGAGCCCATGGACTAAGGTATAATTCCAAGAAAAGCGAGCTTTTAGTTTCTATGGCGCAAAACAAGACGTATGAAGTAGTACCACCAGTCTCGCTATGTGGTGCTACTCTAAACAGAGTAAAGCAGTTTAAATACCTTGGTTACTGGGTTACAGAGGATGGCACTGATAACTGTGATATGGAGAGACAGCGCAGGGCATTGGCCGTACGATGCAACATGCTGGCCCGCAGATTTGCAAAGTGCGACCATAACGTAAAGTTAACACTGTTTAGGGCATATTGCCAGGCTTTTTACACCTGCAGTCTGTGGACCAGATACACGCAAAAAACGTTTCAAGCCCTGCGGGTGCAATACAACAATGCTTTTAGGATGCTGCTGTCGCTGCCACGTTTCTGTAGCGCATCTGGGATGTTCGCAGCAGCGCATACAGATGACTTCTTTGCGATCATGCGTAAAAGATCCGCGTCACTGCTGCGTAGGATGCGAGACAGCGACAGCAGTCTCCTGAGCATTGTTGCCAGTAAGACTGAAGGCCATCTGATGGGGCACCTGTGCGCAGTGCATGTATTGTTGCCAGGTGTCTCCGGCAGATGGCAGAACAGGTATAGATTTTAACATAAGTTGTGTTATTTTATTAGTATTGTTTCTTTCTTGTTTATCTTTGTGTCCTAAATTGATTATACTAACATAGTTTAAGTAATACTAACAAATTATGGGTAATTTGCCTGAATTAAAGTTGAAATAAATAAATAAATAAATAGACTATAAGACCAAATAATGTAACACATCAAACCACCGATTGTACTTACTCAATTTAAATGTGAATAAATGATTATGATTATTATTATTAGTTATTACTTCCATTTCAAACCTTCTTTTGCCAAACCATCAGCGTTACTATAAAACTTTTGCCTTTTGCGTACTTTTCCTGTTGACAGCGAAGCCGATGAGTTTTTTGATGGTCTATGATTCTTTACTCACCTTTTTCATATAATTGTACATATTATTATTATTTTTAAACTGCTAGCTTATACATTATGTAAATGCTGTTGTGCCCCGCGACTTTGTTCACATGGAAGTTGTAATAAAATATACTACAATATACTAAAATAACAACCACATTTTAATAAAACTTCCTCGTCCCCCGAACCACCGCGTTACGTCGCCCGCTCGCGCTATTTGTTCACAAATTCATGGGTTTTAAATTCTTTTTTTAGGCTTCCGTACCTCAAAAGGAAAAAACAGAATCCTTATAGGATCACTTCGCTGTCCATCTGTCTGTCTGCTGTCAGTCTGTCAAGACCCTTTTTCTCAGGAACGCGTGGTGGTATCAAGTTGATACTCGCAACTGTCGCAAGTAAATCAAAAACTATAGGGTACTTCCCGTTGAACTAGAATTATGAAATTTAGCAAGAAACAAGGTCTCACAGCACAAGTAATGGAAAAAGTCCGAAAATCGTTACAAAGTTACATTTGCATTTGGAGAAAAGACCGTGACGTATCGTCGATGTATGGGAAAACATGTTTTTCAACAATGTTAAGTTTGTTTTTCGGATAAATTCTATCCAACTACGGAACCCTTCATTGTGCGTGGTCCGACACGCACTTCGATACATTTTAAATGGAGCGACTGCCTAGGTCAAATAGGCAGTCGCTCCGCTGGTAAGACTGGTTGTCAGACTTTCGGGCTTCTGACGACCCGTAACGACTGTCAAAGATCAACGAATGATAGCCGGGACCAACGGCTTAACGTAGTTTTGAAAAAATTTCTATAATCTAACATCGTTTTTGAAAAGACAGCCTCAGGGGTTCAAGAGCAAAAAATCTAAGGTTTTCACCTCTCACGAAATGGAAACATTTTTAAATGAAGCTCCTGGCGAGATATATTTGGCAGTAAAGGTACCTAAGCTTTAAACTTTATCTAGGCAGAGAGAGGTCTTTTACTCTAAAAATGAACGTTGTTCCCAACGTCTTTACTCTGATATGTGTTATGGATAGGTTTGCATAAAAAGACGCAATGACATTGACCAGCTTGCGTATATTGAGAGTAAAGACGTTGGAACGGCGTCCATTTTAAGAGTAAAAGATCTCTTGGTAGGTTTATTTTACCTACATACCTAAAAGATAAATACTGACAAAATTATGTATTTTTCACAGGCGGTATTGATACTCGGAATAAGCGGCCCCTGCAGAAGCAGCGTAAAATTGACTAAAACGAAAACAAATATTGAGCGCACGTTTCACGCAAATAGTAAAAAAGTATTAAAAAATCAGACCTAATAACATAAAAACGGATCGCTTTTTTCTCAACTACTAAAAGAGAAAATGCTATAAACAAGTGATCGGTAAAAGAAAAATCTCAGGTATGTCGAAGCAGATAGCAACATATTTGAATTTACCAAACTGTGAGCAGTATACTGCTATTGCTATAGCAATGCCCGGTATACTCAGAACGTCAGCGACACTGTTAACCGATTCTGGGGCTAACTTGACAATGTTAAAAAGACATGGAGGATGGAAATCCAGCACAGTCGCGGAAGGCTACATTGAGGATTCTGTCCAAAATAAAACTAAAATTTCAAACAAATTAACTGAGACTATATATTTACGTCCCAATTCGCCTCAACCAACTACTTCAAGGGAGTCTCTACCATAGATTTCACCGTCTAATCAAATACCAGGGTTTCTTACTTTTACAGACATCCAGCAAAGCCAAATTTGTCATAATTTATCAAACAGCGTAAATATTCCAAACAAAAATTTAACTTCAAATTTCACAAATTGTTCTAACTTCTCAATTAATTTTAAATAGGTATTACAAATGTATTTTTATCAATAAATATTTTAGAAAAACTGCTATTTTTTTACTTTCCTTTAATTCGAAATGAAAAGTAGAGTGTTTTACACGGGTGAAAGTTCCACCCGTGTATAACAATCTACTTTATAATGTCACAATATTTTAACAAGCACCACAGTTTATAAAATGTGTAAGGTTAATTCTAAAATAATAGGTGAGTTACGATGAAAATGACTACCTGTAGTTTTCGGTAAAATGCAATTTAAGCCGGTGGAAAAATATTACGTCAGCAAAATGCTGTATTGTTTTTTCGGAATTTTCAGTATTTTGTTTGTTCGATTCTTTATTTGTATTCGCATATAAGCTGCCGGAAAATTAGTATATAAAGCAGTAAATTTCATATTTTGAGTATGCTCATATTTTTTTTGGTGGTATTATTAGTACCCTTAAAAGAATCTATGGCGACGGAATTCGCCTCAGTGTGGCCAGAGATTTCTATTGGTACACTAAGTAAACTAATCTAAACGGCTCACATGAGATTTGGTTGCAGAATATATTACATGAGATTTGGTTGCAGAATATATTACATGATTTTAGTAACCGGGGAAAAGGCGACAAGATTTCAAGAAGACAGTTTTATTATTATGACACAGTATTTTACTAATGTAGGTATTATCGCACTAAATGTTATTGTCATACTGTGTTTTTTGTTCAATAAAGAATTTTATTATTTATTATTATATAAACAAATATCAGTAAAGAAAACCGCCATCAGTCGGTTGTGATCGACCTCGATACTTCAAAGCCAATATAACGTAAAGGGTTAAAAGTGCTACAAAAGTGACAAAAAGAATATATTGAGCTACCTTAAAGCCACGAAAACGACTCGTTTTCACATGTAATGGAAAATCAATGTGAAATAAAGGATAACTTGTTTACATTTATCCTTTATTTCATATTGATTTTCCATTACGAGGTAAACTCAAATTCAGATTATTGCAACAGCAATGATTACACAGTTATGAGAGAATTTGATTTTGTATTCCTCGTTTACGAACTAAGTATCTATTAGATATCAAAATCTTTTGTATTACTTGTTAAAGTAGATAAAAGCAATAGCGTTAGTAATCATTCAACATTACTTACTCTTTACACCTAGAAAAGAAAAAGAATTGAATTAAGGAAAGAAAAGAAAGAAAAAAAAAATAAATCAAAGAAAAAGAATTAAGGAATTTTTCAATTAAAGAATTTGATCGCAATAACACTTGCAAAAACATTTTCAATTCTGCGCATGGCATTTCATTTACTTGGGGAAATAATCCTCTGAAGAGAAAGGTAATAGACGTGCACGTAAAAATGAAGAGGGGGGGGGGGGGGGGTTAGCAACCTGTCATTATGTCGGACGGAAATGTTAGGAGTCAAAGCATTGATGTACACACAGGTACAAAAGATCAGACGAGTATCTAATGGATTGAAAGTAGAACGAAAACGTGCATCTTCTCGTCGGAAAAAGCTGTAATGCGAGGAAGTAATATTTTATGTACAAAGATTTTTTTAACCAACACTAATACTTGTAGTATCGGTACCGTAACTGTAAGTTTCCGCAACAAATAAAATAAAAATAAATTTGATTGTCTCCGAATTTTTCAATGAAGAAGATATTTTAATGCTACTCTCGCAAAACAATACAAAGCGACTAGTACAACAAAGCAGCAAAGAAAAAAACAAATAAGCAATATATTTCTGCGGCGCCAACAACAATGATGGCCGTTTTCACAAATCAAATGACACCTCATTTGTGAACACCCTGATTCTGGCCGCTCGGAATACACTCGTACCTACATCATTTGAGAAAATTGCTTTCATATCTGAGAAACTATTGTGAGATATATCAAAAGTAATCTGGACCGAAAGAGAAATAAAAGAGACTCAATGTAGTATTGTTTATTTGTAGTTTATTGCGGATGGAACGCTGCCGCCGTCATATTTTATAAATAGATAATAAACACTTTCAAGTGAGGTCAGTGGACGTTGTAACCTTGTCATTCAAATAGTGTTCGCACCTCAGACTTGGTGTATTTGTCAGTTATACTTTTGTGTCGTTTACATAACAATTATTTAATCATTTTTCGTCAGAAGTTGGGTTACCATCTTACCGATCAAAACAATATTTTAAACCCATTGAATTAGCTTTCGACGTTTGTAGCTAAGTGTGTTTACAGTATGACATTTCAGAAAAGTAATACCTATTGTGGTCACTTGCAAAGTGTAGTGAGCTATTAACCTAAAATACAATGCTCTTCCAAACTGACATGTTCCACCAGGGTCACTGGTGTCTGTTCCAATCAAATCGTCACGGTTTGAGGCGTGATTGATGGCGCACACTTCAGCCAGTCACTCCCCCCCACTACTGCCTCCTTGTTACAAGTAATTAACTTGTAATTAAAGCTGATCATTTATTTGGTTTACAATTGATTAGAGTAATACGATAATGCTTAGCAAGGTTGATAGGTTTCTATCTTAGAAGCAAATACGGAGGGGTTTATTTTCCTATACATATAGAACATTTAAATTCTTTGATTCTGTAAATTTGGAAATATTGATATGAGTGATTGGTTGACAAGCTTAGAGCTGGCTCCTACTAGCTATAAGTGTTTGGTTGACAAGCTTAGAGCTGGCTCCTACTAACTATAAGTGATTGGTTGACAAGCTTAGAGCTGGCTCCTACTAGCTATAAGTGATTGGTTGACAAGCTTAGAGCTGGCTCCTACTAGCTATAAGTGATTGGTTGACAAGCTTAGAGCTGGCTCCTCTTGGTTGACAAGCTTAGAGCTGGCTCCTACTAACTATAAGTGATTGGTTGACAAGCTTATAGCTGGCTCCTACTAACTATAACACTAGAAAAAGTAGAACAAAATTAGCACTCCTTGAGATTAGGTACGTCTGTTTCACATTTTTAGGGTTCCGTACCTAAAAATGAAAAAACGGAACCCGTATAGGATCACTTTGTTGTCCGTCTGTCTGTCAGTCTGTCAAGACCCTATTTCTCAAAAACGCGTGAAGGTATCAAGTTGAAATGAATATCAAATACGTAAGTCTATGTTCCCTAAGGAGTTTAAAAAAAATAAGCTTCTATTGTCAACGCAATAAAAAAATACGGCCATTTATGCGACATATTTTGATAATTGCAAGTAAATCAAAACATAGAGGGTGCTTCCCGTTGTCCTAAAATCATGAAGTTTGGCAAGAAGCAAGGTCTCACAGCACAAGTAAAGGAATATTGTTAATTTGTAATTTTATCACATAAACTATTTTTATTTGGGATTGCAATGTTAAGTTTGTTTTTGGGATCAATTCTTTTCTACTACGGAACCCTTCATTTTGCGTGCACCGACACGCACTTGGCCAATTTTTTTGTGTGTGAATTGGGTACCTCAACTCGATAAATTGCACTGAGTGACGACGAGACGGCGCAGCGTGACGGCGCGTTGGTGGAGTGACGTATTGCCAACTCACTGCCGAACTGTTAGAGCAATTAACCCTTTGAGCCCTTCGCTGACTTCAACACTAGCTGCTTCATAAAGCCTTTAGTTTTTACTATCCTAGAGTAGGCTAAGAAATTAGAGGCGATTAAATTAACACAATGTTTACTGCAGTGCGATTCTGTAACTATCTCACCGTGAAAACTTAGGTGAAGTGAGCTGTCAATAGTGTCAATTCCTAGCAAAAACAAACTCACCACCTAAATTTTCACGGTGAGATTTTTACAGAATCGAGCGGCTGAGGGATAGTTGTATTAAGTTTTGAAAAAGGCTTTCGAAATATTAGTAAGACCTCTATTAAGAGGAATAAATAATTTAAGCCACGTTTTAACCATTATTCTCAGTAACAAGCGTAATTGACGCGACGCGCTTCTAATTTTTTAAAAGTTACGTGTAATTTTCTTACGAAATATATATTGTCTCGTTAGTTTTTTTTTTTAATACTTATGAGGCTCGATGACGATAAAGAGTGCCCACCTTTCATTGGACTGATCGCGGTAAGTGTCAAATCAAATCAAATCATATGTGTAGATTATATTAGATATTATCACAAATCTATGTAAGTATTACGTGCTAGTACGTCAGTCAAAATACCTTCCGCAAAAGATTGAAAAGCTTTTGTTCCAAAGGGGTGTTTGTTCTGTGTTGGACCAAAACTATACAGAGCTCCCCAGGATCCTTTTCATTATGTTTAAGTGACAAAAATAAACACTCATCGTGATTTTGTACGAAGACCTAATCCCGACAATATGGCGGAAGATTCGTGTTAAGTACATCCACTAAATTTAACTGTCGCACTTTGTCGTTGTTATAGCAGCCTAAGCTGTTGACCCTGTGACCTTCAGTGTATCTGTCTATGTGTAAGAGACCCTTGGTGATTATCACAGGCAGGCGAAAGAACTCGTTTCCCCTCGTTTTATGTTATTGTAGGTAGACATGTCTGATGAAAGGAGACCCTTGCCTTTTCAAAAATGTAACTAATTGGCAATTGCTATAGGTTCTCGTTATTGGATGTCAAAGTCAAATCATTTATTTCAAATAGGCACATAAAAGGCACTTTTGAACGTCAAAAATTGCAAAAAAAAAATTGAATTGATTAAATCGCTCCCTTCCAAATGGTAGTTTCTTATGGAGGAGAATGTGCAAGAAACACCACCGTTACTCTTTTAAAACTGTTTTACAATATTTTGTATACATTAATCAATTATATTTTATCATTAGTCAATTTAAATTGCAATGCCTTAACAGGCAACTAAGTTCTAAGAACCTACTATTGTTAACATCTTCAAAGTTATACACTTAGTTCGCAATAAAGAATTTGAATTTAAATTTGAATGTGAATATCATTATATTATGTGAAGACGATGCGAGGATCTCGTGGCTAAGTAATTAAGAGCCGCATGGGTCGATCTATCAGGTCAAGCTACGCTTGCCACGGTTGGTCCATGGATAGGTGACCATCTTTACATATCGAGACTCCTCCGTGCCTCGGAAAGCACATTGAGCCATTGGTACCGGCTGTCTTTCGTGGATCTTTGACAGTCGTTACTGGTCGTCAGAAGCCCGAAAGTCTGACAACCAGTACTATAAATGAACGTCTTTTATTCCGATGAGGACTCTTATACATTTTCACCAGATAAGGGTCATAATTGGCTGCAGGTAGACGGTATTACAGGTATACACAACATTATTTGGCATCGTTTACCCAACATAAAACAAAAGTGATCTATTCAGAAATTCTAATAACAATTCCATGTCACCACGCTATACACAAACGTTTACATTTCCTCCAAGGAGGTTTCACTAACAGTAGTCCATTTGCGAAAAGCATTTAGCAAATTGTTTCGTTCCCACTGTTATCTACAAGATAGCTTTGCTAAATGATAGGGAGTACCTACCCAACGAGTATAGTCATAGTTATTGGTGTAGATACCGAGACATGACAGGGGAACCGTTATAACATGGGGGTAAATGGTAAACAAAATGCTTACCAATATTTTTTAGGGTGGCAGTTTATTATACCGCTGCTGTGTCTGCATGTCATATGATAAAGGTTTTCTGTTATGAGTAGGTAATGTTTCCAAGATTTTAATAGCATAGGAAGAATAGAAACTATGTTCTTATCCAGAATCATGCTTTTCATGTTTATAGCTACCACACATTGTGAACACACACACATGTATTGAATTTAGGATTAAAACAGCACGCATCCCTTCCATATAGCGCTGAATGTACTAAAAAACGACGGAAAGATATAGTTTGTCCTCGAATAATGGAAAGGAAACATGCATTCACGTCCAAATTTTATGTTTTTCTTGGTCCGCTAAACTATAATAGAATAAATGTAGCAGCGAACATCTATCCTCAAAATAACAGGAATAGCAAAAAAACTCTCCAGGAGACTCTTCAACGAAGATACAGAAAAATTATCAGCTGTCGTGAAATAATTGCTGTTTCCTAATTATATTAAGTAGGTATTAAAGTACACTAATTGACTAATTCGTATGCAATTTATGTCTTACTTTTTGTATTTGCCGACATACATTAATGTTTTAGTTGTAACTAATAATTCATGATTATTTTACATAGTTTAAGCTTATGCCATATTGTCTGAAACACAGGATTACCTAGTTCAGGCACATGTAGTTTATTGACCTAGATTAAGATTATGCATTGTTATTATCATGAAATTGTAAAACCTTGAATGAATTGAAATTGAATTGAAATTGTTACCTTAAAACTTTGGAAGAATTCATCAAATCCAAACTCACCAAGCAAAAATAATATTATTCTTCGTTCGTTCATTTATTCACCATCCATATCTTGCCATCATAATTTATTCCTCTACACCTCACAATAAAAACAGCAGACAATTATTAATCTGCACCGGCCTGAAGCCAATCTTTCATACGCCATTCTGCCCGAGCCACGCCGAGCCACATTGAGCCATACCGAGCCGTGACACTGCGCGACACTGGGCACATCCGTCATTGTCCTCACTTCCGACGCCCGCGAGCCGCCAGACCAAAGGGACGCCATTTCCTCCCCTTTGTGATCACATAATGTATGGTATTTACCATTTTGTGTGAGCCTTTGTATTCTAGCCAAAATAAAGTTGATATATCTCTGCGTAAGGCCAAATAGGCTGTCCCCTAAATTATCTGCATGGCTGGCGACATCCCCGTGTACTAATCCAAAAGGATTAGCGTCATTCTGCCTGCTCAATTGTAATAAAAAACTGAGATACTTGTCCAGACAAAATGGCTGTTTATCACGGCGGTCATAATGGCATAACTTATGTTCACAGTAAACGCTTACGTGCTGGCACGAAGCTCGTAACAAACTATGACTAACAGTTTCAACAAACTCTCCGATGGAAATAGGTTTGCAGGAGCTCCTATCTAAATCAGAATCTTAACAAGGACATTGAAAATGTAGGTTCCCTGAAATCAGCTGAAGCATAGGTATGTAGCGAAAATCACTTTATGTAAGTTCATGCCTTCTCGTCGAAAAATAAAACCGTCTAATCAAATCGAACAAATTGATTTAATTTAATTAAATTAAGAACATTATTTTACTAATTCTGCATCCCAATGAATGAAGTAAGTCAATTTTATGGTACATTCATTGGAGTCGATTGCGTGATTAGATTCTTGTTTACAAAGTAATATTAGAGGTTCATGTGTCCACATATCCCGGCTCTAATGAACCATTAATACTTGTACGTGATGGACGATTTTCTGCCGTCAAGGGCAAACATAAACGCTTAGTGAAACTTATCAACGACTATGTGAAATTCGGTATCGGAATTTGCTAATTGCTTTATGGCGGCGATAGCCTAAAAAACGTCGTTTTGTATTGTGTTTTATTCGTAGATAACACGGATTTAAATTTTGAAATAAATATATTACTTAGATATTTCGGCCGTCCCATACACGATTACTTGCACTTTACTGCATCCAATTAAATCGCAAAGACAAGTCTGATTATGATCTTTAATCTTATTTCATTTGACATACATTAGGCTTAGAACAATCAAACTTGTACCATAATAAAGGTCTTAAAAAATTTGAGATAAAACGGCCGTCATAATGTGAAATAATAAAATACCTGTACCACTAATTCCAGCATCAATTGTTTTCACCTTTTCAAGCGCTCGCCCTGAGCCATTTAGTCCCGAGCGAAACGTGTCAGAGGTCGGACGTGTGCCAATTTTTTCGAACCCGCCACCCCCACTAATTTCTATTTCCGGCTGAGCCAAAAATAGCTTATAAATGTACCTGTCTATAGGTTTAGTTTTTAAATTGTTGTAGTAGATTTTATTAAAATAGCAAACCACAAATTCACATGTGTATTATAACAGTTGAATTTAAGCCCTATACCTATGTCAATAAAGACGTCACGCCTGCAAAAGCTTTATTGGTTTATTATTCTCGCGGCATAGTTTACCAATGGCATCAAGTGTGTAAAACAGTTGAATTTGAACTAGCCTACACTGGAGTTTATAAAGCCGCCTCACGCGCAAATGTTTGGTTTACTGTTTTCAAATCTCTAATAGGTAGGTCACCCCGCTGCCACAGAATAAATACTGGTACCACTGTTGGTTATCATTGCCCATCCTGGTTGGGTGTCATTTTCATGGTATTTGAGGTCGTTGAAAACGATAGTGGGGTCAAACTGAAAATCCAAGATGGCGGCTGCGAAAATTTTCTACTTTTTCGTCATGGGTGTCATTTTCATGGTATTTGAGGTCGCTGAAAACGATAGTGGAGTCAATATGAAAATCCAAGGTGGCGGTTGCGAAAATTTTCAAATTTTTCGTTATGGGTGTCATTTTCATGGTTGTTGAAGTCGCTGAAAGCGATAATGAGGTCAAAATGAAAATCCAAGATGGCGGCTGCGAAAATTTTAAAATTTATCGTCATGGGTGTCATTTTCATGGTTTTGAGGTCGCTGAAAACGATAGTGGGGTCAAAATGAAAATCCAAGATGGCCGCTGCAAAAATTTTCCAATTTTTGATCATGAGTGTCATTTTCAAGGTTCTTGAGTGCGCTGAAAACGATAATGTGGTCAAAATGAAAATCCAAAACGACGGCTGTGAAAATTTTAAAATTTTTCGATGGCTGCAAAAGCCGCCATCTTTGATTTTCATTTTGACCTCATTATCGTTTTCAGCGACCTCAAAAACCATGAAAATGACACTCATGATGAAAACTTTGAAAATTTTCGCAGCCGCCATCTTGGATTTTTATTTTGACCTTATTATCGTTTTCAGCGACCTCAAGAACCATGAAAATGACACCAATGACGAATAATTTAAAATTTTCGCAGCCGCCATCTTGGATTTTCCTTTTGACCCCACTATCGTTTTCAGCGACCTCAAATACCATGAAAATGACACCCATGTTGATAAAAAATAAAAGTAAACTAAAATAAAAAAGATAATAAGAAAAAAAAACTTTAGAAAATAAGTAGGCACTCAAATGTATTTTTCTGTATTTTCAGCGACCTTAAATACCATGAAAATGACACCCGTCGAAAAATTTAAAAAACTTTCGCAGCCGCCATCTTGGATTTTATTTTGACCTTATTATCGTTTTCAGCGACCTCAAGAACCATGAAAATGACACCAATGACAAATAATTTGAAAATTTTCGCAGCCGCCATATTGGATTTTCCTTTTGACCTCACTATCGTTTTCAGCGACCTCAAATACTATGAAAATGATACCCATGTCGATAAAAAATAAAAGTAAACTAAAATAAAAAGATAATTAGAAAAAAAAACTTTAGAAAATAAGTAGGCACTCAAATATATTTTTCTGTATATAAATAAAAAAAAAATTAAATGTACTATAGATCTCTGCCCAACCTTTTGAAAGAATACAGGCGTGATGTTATGAAGAAATCTCATTTCCGCAACTTTTTCGCGCAACTGTCCTGTCGCGCAAGTGGACTCGCGCAAGTGTCTTTCGCGCAAGCGGGTTCGCGCAAGTGGCACAAGTGTCTTGCGCGCAAATGTCCAAATGTCCCTTCGCGCAAAAGTCCGCTCGCGCAAAAGTCCATGTGCGGAAATGCCTTTTCGCGCAAATGGGTTCGCGCAAGTGTCTTTCGCGGAAATGTCTTTCGCGCAAGTGTCCCAGATCCTATAGAAAGTGTCTAGGTCATTATGCACATCATTTATAAGGTCTCAAGCTAATTTCGACCTTATTGACATTTTACAACCTCTTGGTTTTTTTGCTCCAGGATACTCGGTAAGTAATCTGGAAGCTGAATTTAACAAAAAAAATATGAATGCCAATAAGGTCTAAATTAGCTTGACACCTCAGAAAGTGTCGAGATTATTATGCACATCATTTCTAGGGTGTCAAGCTAATTTCGACCTTATTGAAATTTTACAACTCCATTGTTTTGCTGCAGTGTTATAACTTCGGTAATACTGTGACTAATGTATACAAAGCTGACTTATTACCAAGTGCTTATTAAAGCACGATCAATGTCATTACGAGAGATCTTTTTGTAGTTTTTTTTTTCAAACTAGAGCGTTTTACGATTCGTAATAGGACTCCTAAAGAACTTCGTCCCAAAAATAACGCTGTATCATCGTTGTTATGTAGCTGGGCATCACTAACAGCACAATACAGTCGGTGGTGTTGTGGGGAATAGTAGTTTCTGTCATTCCCGACGACACCAGCAGTGGTATCGTTTTCAGTGGTGTCGCTGTGGTGGGGAATGAACGGAAAGTAGAATGGCGCGCGGCGCGTGGTTTTGAATCCTACGGGTATTTATGATCTTCGTGTCAGTCAGATTTTAAATCCACCTTATTCGCAAAAATAAATAATTATACTTATTTTTATTTACTTTAACTGTTCAAGTTTACAATGCATACCTAATTTATCTAAAACTTTAAAAAATACTTACTAGAAAAATAAAACAAAATAAACCTATACTAATCAATTCAAGTTTATCTACTGCATTGCTCTATTCTGTGACGCAACGTAGTACCTACGAGTACGAGTTCGTAAACTCATGAGCGGTGCGCTTGGCGCGCGTTTTAGAATATTAACGATTGTTCGTATTTATGGAGAATTATTAAGTAATTGAATAATTTATTGATCAACAAGATGAAATCTTATTACGAACGTCAGTGTCACTCTGTCAGAATGAAAGATGACAGTGACGTGAGTGGTGTTTTTAATAACATTTGAATAAACTTGATAAACGTAAACTAATGTTTCACGAATAGAATAATTAATGTTGTACTTATAATATAATATGATATTGATCCTATTGATCAAAACAAAGTCACAGAACGTCAGCTATCACTCTTGTCAGATTAAAGATGACTGTCCAAAATATTAGAAAAAGTTGCAAACAAAAGGCTAGTAAGATATTTAGAGACAAATAATATACTTTCGTTAAACCATTTCGGTTTTAGAGCCAATCGGTCCACTCAAGACGCTATTCTAAAACTTACTGAAAACATAACCAAGTACAAAAGCGAAAAATGTGTCAGTCTTTTTCTCGATCTTCAGAAGGCATTCGATACTGTCTCTATACCTATTCTAATTAGTAGATTAGAAAACATTGGAACCAGAGGAGTGCCTCAGGAATGGATACTTAGTTACCTGTCTGGAAGAAGTCAATGCGTTCGCCTTGATAATAAGACTAGCGATGAAGCTTCCTATTCATACGGAGTTCTCCAGGGTAGTACGATTGCTCCGACCCTATTTCTGATGTACATCAATGAGCTGTGTGATATCAAAATCAGTAAAGCCGATGTCATGATGTTTGCTGACGACACAGTTCTTCTGTTTCATGATAAATTATGGAAATGTCTAGAAAGTGTCTGTGGTGCGGATCTTTCCTAAGTAACAGCTTAGCTGAAAGACAGTTTGGTGTCATTAAACACAAATAAAACAAAACACCTATGTTTTAGTAAGGGTCGAACAGGAAGCCCCAAAGACTTTAAAATTACAGCTCACATGTTTCCGTGCAATAGGAATAGCAATAACTTTGCCTCCTGCGCGTGCCGCACGCTAGACAGAGCGAACTCGGTCAAAAGGAGTAATTGTTGACGACAATCTGAAATAGTCACAACATATTTCGGGTACCGCTAAAAAAGTGTGCAAGCTGATCCATATTTTTAAAACCCTGAGACGATGTTGCCAGTGCCAAACTTTTGTTGCTAATATACAAAGCCCTATACCACTGTGTCTTGGGATATGCTATTTACGCTTCGGGTGTGACAGGCAAGACCCATTTGATTGAGCTTGAGTGGGCTCAGCGTGTGGTGCTAAAAGTTCTTCTTTCACTGAGATACCGGACGTCCACGACTGAGGTATACGAAAAAGCCAAAGTACTCAGCATTCGCAAGATCATCGACCTTTACGAATGCTTGCGAAGATACCACCGATACGCCATCCCGAGTCTGCTAATCTCAACCAAGAGGGTTGACACCTGTCAACTCTGGGCACCTGCCCAGTCGTAGGTACCAAAAGCGTCTTTGCGAGCAAACATTACTGTTACGTTGCCCCACGTCTCTACAACAAAATTGGCAAAGAAAAGGGGATCAAACAAAACTTAAGCAGCTAAACAACTACAAATTAAAAAAAAACTATTATTCACTGGCTAGACAATTACGATTATGAGGAAACAGAGAATCTTTTCGGCAGCGTAACATGATACCCAGTCATATTCTCCATATACACCTTGCACGAACACACCTCACATACTCACACATCACTCACACTCACCCATATTTTCTACAGAACGCATTGTTAATTTAAACTCTTTTATCATTATTTTTTTTTTATTGTTGTTTTTTTTTTGTTCTCTTGTATTAGGTCTTTACCTATGAAATTGCCGTTCTGCAGTACTGGCCATTTCAAATCAAAATAATTTTTGTTTGGCTAAGAATTCTAATTTAAATTAATTTTATTTTAAAAACATGGATTTTTTTTTCAAAAGTAGTCATTTGTTTATTGATTAGTGTTACATTTTCATCGCATTTCAATCTTTTTCGTCATCATGGATACGTTAAAAATTCGAGTAATTATGGAATATGAGTACCGTCGTGGCAGCAACGCGGCACAAGCGGCACGCAACATCAACGACGTTTACGGAGCTAACACTACAAACCAACGCACCACTTGTTATTGGTTTGCTCGCTTCCGTTCTGGAAATATCGACCTGAAAAATGAACCTCGCGGTCGTCCGAAGACTTTGGTCGACAATGACGAATTAAAGGCGATTGTGGAAGCTGATGATACACAATCTACGGCTGAATTAACAGCAGCTTTCGACGTTAGCGTCAAAACAATATTGGTCCATTTGCGTCAAATTGGCAAGGTAAAAAAGCTTGACAAATGGGTGCCCCACGAACTCAATGATCGCCAGCGCGAAGTACGCGTCGAGACGTGCCTTGCACTGCTCAACAGACGCACAAATGAAGAAATTTTGAACCGCATTGTTACCTGCGATGAAAAATGGATTCTGTTTGATAACCGCAAGTGCTCAGCAAGTTTGTTGGATCCTGGTTCAGCACCTAAACAATGCCCTAAACGAAAACTTACCCCTAGAAAAGTGATGGTCACTGTTTGGTGGTCTAGCGCTGGTGTGATTCATCACAGCTTCTTACCAAACGGGGTGAGCATTACTTCAGATGTGTACTGTGAAGAACTGAACACAATGATGGAGAAGCTGGCACATCTCCAACCAGCATTGGTCAATCGCTCGTCAGCAGACGGTCTCCAAGTTGCAAGAACTGGGGTTGGAAGCTCTCCGTCATCCGCCCTACTCACCAGACCTTGCGCCTACAGACTACTACTTTTTCCAGAATTTGGATAACTTCTTGGCGGGAAAAAAATTCAATACCCGAGAGGCAGTACAAAATGCCTTTGAAGAATTTGTTGCCTCCCGTCCAGCTGATTTCTTTAAGAAGGGAATCAATAAACTGCCACTGCGTTGGCAAAGATGCATTGATTGCATGGGTGATTACTTCGATTAATACAAATAAAAAATGCATGAAAAAAATTCGTTTAAATTTTTTTCATACAAAACGGCATTTTCATAGGTAAAGACCTATTATAATGTTGTAAACCTACCTGTCAATGCAACTGTAGTTTATTTCATTTGTTTTTGTAATTTTATTTTGTCTATCTCGCTTCTACATCATATTTCCTGTAAATTGAGAGGTCTGGCTCTTGTGATACAGGAATTCCTAGTACCAGAGTCAGGGCTACACAGATGTTTGTGACTTTTGAAGTGTAAATAAAGAATTTATTTATTCTAGGAAAAAAAAAAATAACATGCTCTCAGAATTCAGCCAAGAGGTTCTTGTACGAATACTAATATTTCTGGCCGTTTCGATTACTGACAAGTGGCATTTTTGAAAGTAAGACTTCAACACTGAAAAAAACTGGAAAAACTCTAAAAAAGAACGAGGAGAAAACAACAGAAGTGGTGAAAAACGTGGATATGAGGTTATATAAGCCATGACTGCCACATTACCTGGTGAATTTGATTCTGGATTCCGAGAGGGAAACATCTCTACGTCAAGAAGTCAAACTTTACCTACTTATTGAGTCGGGGTCTGTGCTGACGATATCGACCCGTGTTTTTTTTGGAATTATCAGGCCTCAGAGCTGACAAGGCTTGACATCTAGCCTGGTCTGGTGCCATGTTTCAAGTTTCCTTTTTACCCGACTGCGGCGAAGCCCAAAAGGAGGGTTGTGTTTGTTACTAAAAATCTGAGAGTGTGTTATAGGTAGGGAGGTGTTTTTTTTTAAATTTAATCTGTATTTATTATCTTATTTTCCTAAATTATATTTTGTTTCAAGTTCTTCTTTTATTTAACCAGGATAGTAGATTCGTTACAACGTTAAATACCTATGGCGCTTGGGTTATCCTCGCCTTAACTGTGCTATTAAATTCATTTTATATTATTCAGTTAGCAATGACTAATAGATTCAAAGCCAAATCGTATCTCTAAATAGCACGGTTCTGTGCCGTGCTATAAAATAGCTCGAAGCGCTGAAAATATGCATATTACCTTCCGTTATTGGAATAGGACGTACGGCTACTAGGAATATATTTACCTTCCGATATTGCGCTGAAATAGGACGTGCGGCTACTAGGAATATATTTACCTTCCGATATTGCGCTGAAATAGGACGTGCGGCTACTAGGAATATATTTACCTTCCGATATTGCGCTGAAATAGGACGTACGGCTACTAGGAATATATTTACCTTCCGATATTGCGCTGAAATAGGACGTGCGGCTACTAGGAATATATTTACCTTCCGATATTGCGCTGAAATAGGACGTACGGCTACTAGGAATATATTTACCTTCCGATATTGCGCTGAAATAGGACGTGCGGCTACTAGGAATATATTTACCTTACGATATGGCGCTGAAATAGGACGTGCGGCTACTAGGAATATATTTACCATCCGATATTGCGCTAAATAGGACGTACGGCTACTAGGAATATGTTTTCTATTGAATTGAATACTGCTGATAACTTTGTTTATTTCGATTTCGTGGAACAATAGGAACTGATTAACTGTTATAAGTTTCCTGAACTCTTAGTTCCGTTGTTTATTTATTCGAATTTAATTACAACGGTAGTAGTCATATTTTTGATATTTACATAAGAAATTGAGCAGGTGCTAAAGTGCAAGTTCGAGATGTACTGAACCTTTGTATTTCTGTAAATCGTTTGAAGTTTACGGAGACAAGTTAAACGCATTTAGTGATGTATGTAGTAGTAGCAGGTATAAGTAAAATTCAAGCGTTTTTTATACTAATAGCACAGATCATTTTACTACGTCTTATAGTTAAATAACACATCTAGTTTAAGCGAGAAACTGTCACACAATAGTATGACTGAAAGACAACAACGGTCCACACGCTCGAACATATTCTTGAACTTTCTGACCAACATTTTTGGTCAACTAAATAATTCAATGGCCACTTCAAACTCTGATAAACTGTTTCTACCTGTACAGATATACGTCACAGTACAGGGACAGAAATAACAACACAATAAATCCCTTCCATGCGAAGTTTGAAACAATAACAGCATAATACGTGAGATATACCAGAGGTATCACATAACCGGATCCGGGCCGCGTACACTTTGACGGAAGCCGGATACCGGACCACAACGATGAGAAACAATGCTAGTCGTACGAACCGGACACGGAATAAAAATACGCAGAAGGCAATGATCGACAAGAAACTTGCTCTGTGTTAGCGACTTCCGGTCCTGCATATACCACCTCGACTTAATAATCATTTGTTAGCGACTTCCGGTCTTGCATCCACCTCGACTTATTTTAGTATTAATTATTATAAAATTGTTTAGCCAAATGTTTGATCTATTCTCGGTGTTTAAAATAATCACAATTGTTGAATATCCATTATGGCGCCTTCGGGTTGCCAGCTTCCGGCGCACCAAGTATTAAGTTTAAATTAATGATTGCTTAAGATTATTGATTTAGGTAATTCATTTCATTTATTTCTTTGTTAATAATTGTTATTTAATTTTACTCATTATAATAAGTGGTGCAAACAAAATATTAAGTGATGAGTGAAATCTATAAAAGCGGATGTGTTGGGCAGTTCGAGTCAGGAGGAGGATTCGACGCTTGGCTGCCGTTGCGAGCGGTTGTGTGCTGCCGCTCCCTCCCGCTGCCCCGGCTCGCTGAGTCATCGCTCCCCACCCGTCACTGCGCTGCGCTCTCGCGGCGCGCATCGTAGTCGCCCCGACTACGTCCGATCCTTCGAGGAATTAATTATTTATTTAATTAATTCCTCGATCTATGATCACCAAAGAGTCTTTTTCAAGACTATTGTTTCTTTAACGTTATCGTCGAAACGTGTCTAGCTGCACTAGGCCCCTTCGGGGCAAATCCACAGTTTCGTGGTCCTCGGTGGAAACCTTACGGTGCCAACGAAGCCGAGTGGGGTGTTGACCCAATACACCCGCCGAACCCCGTCGGGGTGAGGCAGTCAATTGGACGGGTCCCAGTGTTAACCGGCCTTGGGGGATCTCCTAGTCGGCACTGGTGTACAGTCTTCCTTTCACAGCTTGCACCTAGTGTCTTTAGGGTGTGTCTACACCCTTCGCGCTAGATTGGTTAGGGCCCCGTTCGCACAATAAGACTGGCGACGGGTACACACAGCTTAGGGCACACCTTAGGTACACACCTCCCTGTCTGCACCCGACAGGGAGACTTACACATCCCCGGGCCAACCCACCCGGGGAGTTAGATATAGGGTTTGTCGCGTCAGTGACCATGTCGCTCGATAGAGAGCACTTGTTCGACTTCATTAAGGAGCTCCTCCTAAAGGAGCCCGACGTGTTCCTGGACGCAGTCCTGAGGAACGCGAACCTCAAGGCGCGTCTAGCCGCTTTTCAGCGGACCGGCCCCTCCCCCCCTCCCCCCTCCCCCCCCCCTCCCCCCCCTCCCCCCCCCCTCCCCCTCCCCTTCTGTCTCAGGCATCGCTGATTTCAGCGATGCCCTAGAGCCCACTCCCGTCCCTCCTTGTGAGGATTCAGGTGACTCTATGGACACCTCCCCGGTGTCCGGGAGACCCACCTCTCCCTACTCTAACATTTCTGAGGCATCCGACTCTGAACCTGCTCAGGATCAGTCAGCCTCCTCGTGCCCTCCTTCTTCCCCTTCCTCCGCTGAGGACGATGGTTTCGCCACCGTCCAAGGTAAGAGGAAGAGGAAGAAGAATCGCGTTGATTCTTCTGCCCAGACTAGGAAGGGAAGGAAAGTGGGTGATTCCCCCACTCCTCCCTCTGCGGCTTCCACCGCTATCCCTCCCCCCCCTCCGACCGCGGATCCCACGGCCTCAGTTGCCCCCACCGCCACCCCCCCCGTTTCGTCTTCTGTCCCCAAGAAGGCACCTTCCCCCCCTCCTGTGTACATCCAGGACAAGGGGAAGTGGACAGACGTCTCGCGTTGGTGTACCGATCTTAGGATCAATTACACCGCCGCACGATCTACCCAGCAGGGTATCAAAGTGAGCATCCCTACGTCTCATGACTTCAGGGAGCTCACGAAACTCCTTAGGTCGAGGAACGTGTCTTTCCACACGTATACTCTCCCTGAGGAGCGCCAGACTAGAGTGGTGATCCGCAGGATCCCGAAGGAGCTCTCCGTCAAGGAGATCAAAGACGACCTTCTGTCGCAGTCTATCCCGGTGGATGAGGTCCATCGTATGCACCGCTCCAGGGCAGGAGAAGCATACGACATGGTCCTCGTTATCTGTCCCCATTTCGAGGGGTACCACCTTATCTTCCAGGTCAGATCGATCTGTAACCTCACGGGTTTCGAAATCGAGAAACCCTGGAAGAGTGGCATCATTGGTCAGTGTCACCGCTGCCAATTGTATGGCCACTCGCAGAGGAACTGCCACGCGAAACCCAGGTGCGTCAAGTGCCTGGGGGACCACGGCACTTCGGACTGTTTGCGTTCGAAGGATCGTACTTTGTGCACCGACCCGCCTAGCTGTGTGCTATGCGGCGAATCTGGGCACCCAGCCAATTACCGTGGCTGTCCCAAAGCCCCAAAGTCCTTCTCCTCCTCGAAGCTGAACAAGCGTGCAGACGCTCGTGAGCAGAGAGAACGCCCTCCGCTACTCCCCATCCCATCTTCCCAGATGCCGACCCGGCTAAGTCCGCAGCGACCTAACCCGTGGTTTCCCCTACACCACCAGCAGGCTTTCCCTGCATTGGCGTACTCCCAACCCCCTCCTCCTCCCCCGCTCGCTCCTAGGGATCCGAGAACCCGCGCTCCCCCAACCGTTCTCTCTCAGCCCCCTAAACCCGCGTCCGCGCCCGCTCCTAAAGCCACCCCTCCTGCCGCTTTGGCTCCCCCCCCCCCCTACCATACCCCCAACCATGCCAGTGCTCAGCCAAAATGTTGACTCGTTCAGCATTATTGCTGGCACTTTTATGGCTTTTTATACCCCCCGCGCTAGACAGATGGCTCTTGAGCTAACCGCCGCCAGAAATGTCGGCGATTTGCCCAGGATCATTAATATATTCAATGCGTATCCCGAGATTACGCAACCTCTGAATTCCTTTTCCAACAACTCAAATAAATAATGGATAAAGGAATCATAGCTAGGATCAAACCCCGATCATTAAACTTAGGCTTTTTCAACGCGAATGGCTTTGCAGGCCAACGCGATGAGATCGCCACTTTTCTCCGCGACCACCATATCGACGTTTTCCTCTTACAGGAAACGTTCTTGAAGCCCCATCACCGAAGTCCGTCGATTGCCAACTATCGCATAGTTCGCAATGACAGGTCTCGGTGTCACAAGGGTGGTACTATGATTTACTATAAATCGTCCCTATACTGCATCCCTATGGACCCTCCCCCTCTCTCGCGATTAGAAGTGTCTGTCTGCCGCTTAGGCATGACAGGTCACCAGCCGATCACTCTTGTATCGGTCTACCTCCCCCCCCGCGCCCCCCGCACTTCAGAGGATTTCCAATCCCTCTCTGACGATCTGACCATTCTGTTCGGCTTGAGTGACTCCGTTATCATAGCGGGCGATCTCAACGCCAAACATACCTCCTGGAATAGTTCCACCACCACTTCTAGAGGAAGACACTTGTTCGACCTCTGTCCCATTTTGGGTTTCGATGTCATTGCCCCAATGACTCCCACTCACTATCCCCATGACCCCGCTCATTCCCCCGACGTACTTGATGTAGCGCTTCTAAAGAATGTCAACCTTCGGTTGGACTCTATAGAAGCGATACATGAACTAACGTCTGATCATCGTCCCGTGATCTTAAATCTGGCCCCCCGCATAGGTCTCCGCGATCCCTCTCAACCTCTCCCCACCCGGTTGGTGACGGACTGGAGGAAAGTAAGCGAATGTCTGAAATCCTCCTCATCTCCCCACTTAGACTCTATTCCTGATCAGTTTGACTCTCTCGCTGACACGACAGCTGCGATCGACTCATTCACGGAGCACGTACAATCAGTCCTGAACGATTGTTCAAGGGAGGTTCCAGCGGTGGATGACCATCGCTGGAAGCTGCCGGACGATGTACGTGCCCTGATGAATGAGAAGAACGCGGCTGTCCGTGCCTACAGCAGCTTTCCCTGCCGCTTGAACAAAGTCCATATGCGCTATTTGCAGAAATCTGTAAAGAAACGCATAGAGGAACTGCGTTCCACGCGTTGGGACAAGATGTTGAGTGAGCTCGAGCCAACTCATCAGGCCTTCTGGCACCTACAGAGGAAACTCAGGTCCTCAGAGACAGCTTCTATGCCCCCCTTAGTACGCCCAGACAATACCATCGCTTTCGATGATATCGACAAGGCCGAATGCCTTGCCGATAGTCTTGAGGCCCAGTGCTCACCCAGCTCTCAACCAGTAGACGAAGCCCACCTCTCTGAGGTTGACGCTGAAGTCGAACGTAGAGCCTCCCTTCCCCCCGTTGAGGACCCTGATTGTCCCTTGCCTCCCGTCACTCCTGACGAGGTGCACGGGTCTAAAACACCGTAAAGCCCCCGGCTCAGATGGAATCACCAATAGGGTGTTCCAACTTTTCCCTGCCCGTTTGATTATGCTCATGACCATCATCTTCAATGGTGCCATGGGTAATAATATCTTTCCTCACGCCTGGAAACAGGCTACCGTTATCGGTATCCCTAAGCCCGGCAAGCCTAAGAGCGAGCCCTCTAGCTACCGGCCTATCAGTCTGCTCAACGTCTTCGGCAAAATATATGAGAGGCTTATTTATAAGCGTCTCAGAGATTATGCCGAGACAAAGGGTCTCATTCCCGACGAGCAATTCGGTTTTCGAACCCAGCACTATTGCGTGCAGCAGGTCCACCGTATTGTCGAGCACATCAGCGTTGGGTTCCAACGCGGTGCGATGACTGGTGCTGTCTTCTTTGATATAGCGAAAGCCTTTGACAAAGTCTGGCACAACGGCTTATTATATAAGCTGTACCAACTCGGTGTGCCGGATCGTCTCGTGCTCATCCTACGAGACTTTTTGTCAAACCGCACCTTTCGCTATCGCATTGAAGGAGCACTTTCCTCCCCCCACCCTATTCGCGCAGGAGTCCCTCAGGGCTCTGTGCTTTCCCCCCTCATATTCATCCTCTTCGCCAGCGATATCCCGAAGAGTAAAAAGGCACAGTTGGCGCTGTTCGCAGACGATACGGCCATTTTCTCCAAGGGAATTCGCCCTGACTCGATCGCTCGCACCCTCCAAACCGCAGTCGATGCCCTCGGCAAGTGGTTTCGAAAGTGGAGAATCGAAGTCAATCCCGATAGAAGCCAAGCCTTTCTCTTTACGAGACGGCGTAGTCGGCTCACCGCCCCTCCTCGGCCGATCACCATGTTTGGCAAGCAGATCCCTTGGGAAAAGCGAGCCAAATATTTAGGTGTGACGCTCGATAGTCATTTAACATTTTCAGAGCACATAAAGCAGGTTCGTTCGCGGGCCTACTTTGCTCTCGGCCGTTTACACTCCGTTCTGAATGCACGCAGCAAGTTGTCCCTTAAGTGCAAGTTGCGTATTTACACAGCGTGCATTCGACCTATCATGACCTATGCGGGCCCAGTCTTTATTTTATTTTACTTTACTACATTGGGACACAAAACAATTACATGTTATAATATTACTATAAAAGTTATGAGGTGAAGTGGGCTAGGGTAAACATGTAATCCACACTAATGTCCGCGGAATAAATATACTAGGGTAAGTTTGAAAAAGAACGCGCGTCAGGCCACAAGCAGCATTTTGAGGAATTGAAATTATTGAAGCAATTCGACGGCCATTTTTTTAAATTTTGTAAGGGATAAAGAGAATAAATCAAGATCAATAAAGTGTGTGTTATATGTTTGTAAGAGACGGCGAAGAGGTGCCCGCTCACCAGCACGGGTTCTGCACTGTGCAGTGTGGAACAGCCGGGGAACGCGCACCCCTCGCCGCATTACAGTTCTGGGTACAGTGTAACAAACTTTATTTGTAATATCGGAACAGTCAAACCTGTTATTACATATACCATGAACCATCATGGCCATCAATAACGTGCGTCTGGACTCCAGGCTCAGAAGTTTATATTGTTTTAATAATGCTATGTAAGACAATTTTGAATGATAGCACTTGAAGTGCATGGAGCGTAAAAATTTTTTTTGGACCATTTCGAGACTATGTTTATACTTATCGTATAAAGGACACCAAATTGGGACTGCGTACTCTAATTGGGAACGTATTAATGTTTTGTATAAAGTAAGAAACGTGTGCGGACGTTTAAAATCATTTGAAGATCGCATTACGAAACCATACATTCTATACGCTTTGTTAATGATGTTATCTATGTGAAGATTGAAATGCAGTTTAGAATCTAGAATGACACCTAAATCACGGACGTGGTCAACTTTTAGAAGGCAGGTACCTTGTAAAGTGTAACAGAATTTTGTAACATTTTTATTTTTTGTGTAAGATATTACGTTGCATTTTGGTATGCTAAGGTGGAGTTTATTATGTCTACAATAGTTGGAGAGCCTGTCAAGATCCTCTTGAAGTAGTATGCAGTCTTGTATGTTCTTGCATGACTTATAGATTTTGATGTCATCGGCATACATCACAAAATGTGAGTTGGTGAAACAATGTCCTATGTCGTTTGTGAACAGAATAAACAGAACGGGACCTAAAATTGATCCCTGAGGAACCCCGGAAGTAACAACAACTGAGTCGGATTCGAAACCGTTGATAACGACTTTCTGTGTTCTGTTATAAATGTAAGACATAAACCACCTTAACAAATTACCACGAATGCCATTGTAGGCTATCTTGTCCAAAAGCAGTTTGTGGTCCACCTTGTCGAACGCCTTTTGATAGTCAGTGTACACAGCATCGACTTGGGTTTGATCATCCATGCTTTCAAATAAAAAATTAGTAAATACCATAAGGTTAGTAGTCGTTGAGCGATGTTTAACAAAACCATGCTGTTGAGGTACAATAAGGTGGTGAATGTGAGAGTAAAGTTTGTCATGTACTAGACCCTCAAAAAGCTTCGACAAGGTGGACAAAAGGGAAATGGGCCTGTAATTTTTTATATTGTTGATATCGCCGCTTTTATGTATAGGCGTGATAAATGCACGCTTCCAAATAACAGGGAATACGCCATCATGGAGGCATTTATTAAATAATATGTGGAGCGGGACAAGAATGCTACCCGCTGTATACTTAATAAAAATTGGAGGCAGAACATCTGGTCCAGGACCTTTATTAATGTCTAATTTATTTAATGCTTTTTTTATGTCATCAAAATGTAAATAAATGTCTGAAATACATAGAGAGCAATCCGCGTATGAGGACGGAGATTGCCAAAGATCTGGATCGAGGAAGGAAGGCTCATAGACAGAAGTGAAGAAGGAAGAGAACATGTTACAAATTTGAGTAGGGTCTTTGCGCATGCAAAGCCCCACCTCATCCATAGGATGCAGACCCTTCAGAACCGTCTCCTCCGAAAGGTAACGGGAGCCCCCTGGTTCGTTCGGAACGCGGACCTCCACCTTGACCTTAAAGTCCCGACCATCCGTCAGTACTTGAAACGCCTTTCCAAGCGTTTCTTTGATTCCGCCGTGAAACATCGCAACCCCTTGGTTGTCGAAGCCGCTAGCTATGTCCCCAGTAGAATCAGTAGTATCCGCCGTCCGCGACATGCCCTCACTGAACCCGATGACCCTATCACCCTCCTCCAGGAAAGTAGTAGGGACACTAGCACAGTCCAACACAAACACAGATCTACATTCCGGCCTCGCCGCCGAGGCCCATCGCGTTTAAGACCATCTAACGTAAATGTAAATTCATGTCCCTTGATCGGTTTAATCGAGCCAGCTGGTGGCGTAGCTGAGCCTGTAGCTTTAAACTCCCCTGATAATAATAATTCCCCTAACTTGATCCAGCCTATTGCTTTGCCTTGTCTATCATTGGTCAATGACAACGACTCCCTAAGCCGAGGTCCGTACCCCACAGGGGGTGCCCTTAGTGCGCAGTCGTTTAGTTTATAATTTAGTTAGTATTTTATGCCCCTAGCTGGAGGCTTTTGAGCTCGCTTGAAGGCACCCACAGGAAAGTCCGGTTAAGTAGTCGAGACCTCTCATGGTCACACTACGAGATGCCATTCCAAAAAAAAAAAAAAAAAAACAGTTCGAGTCAGTCGTGTTATAACCATCACCAAGTGGAGCCGTAAGTGGAAACTCTGTCCAATTGTAGTTATAGTGTTATAATAAACCAAGTGCAAGTACATCGTTTGTATTTCTGACTGTGCCCGCCGTTTCACATCTGATATAGTGATTAGTATAGCTATACTATTACCGATACTATAATTTTGCAATCGTCGCTTTTGTTAACTTTTGTAAAAAAAAGTGTTGGAAAGAGCTTTTCAATACACTTCCTCGAAAACTGGTTCATATCGCAATACGATTAGGTTCACAATGCAATGTATTTCACACGCGTGTGATTTTTCATTTTTCAACACGTGTGCGGGAATAAAAATTGCCACAGATAACTTATACTTAGACTTAGTCCAAATTGGTTCAACACCTCTATTCATATTCTCTATTGGGAGGAGAATGTTTATTTTAATCTCGGCAAAGAGATATGCGTATTTACGGCGTTAATATTTTTTGAATATTTAAATGTTTATAAATACAATATCATCAAAAACCATGATTATTACAATAAAAAAAACGTTTATGAACAAATTAACATTTATTTGTGTTCTAAACTCAAAAATATTTGAATTTTCTATTTTTCATATTAGGCTGTTTATCGGCTTTATACCTTTGCTTCTCCTTCAGCCTGGCGAAAGTAAAGCGCGGAAAAAAAAGAAAATTTAAATCATAGTTTCTTAATAATTCACGATGAAAAGATTTTTCGTTATTTTATTTTATTTCTTCAAAAGTGTATTGAAAAACGTTGTTTGATACACGTGGACATTTGTTATTGCAGTTCTCGGCTCAAAAACAACCTCGCCTACAGCTCGGGTGTTAATTCCGCCTCGAATGCAATAAAAAAAATCTCCACTTGTATCAAAATGTACTATTGCATCATTGTATCAAGACAGACCCTTCTTTACGTTTATACTTAATTACGAGTTTGTTTAGCTTGGTTTGATAAAAGCTATGACATTGGTAACCAAAGTTCCCAAGCGCCGCTTTTCTTCCCGCTGTCTTTGGATCAATATTTTAAAGTGTTACGATCCTTCTGTTTCTATTTATTTTGCAGTAACACAGTGTATTTCCGCACTGGATCAGTTTCGATACAATTGCCAATTTTCTTTTCAGCCCCAGTAAAAGTAAAAGTAAAACAAATCGAAGGTTCTTTTAATTGGAAACAGGAGGTTTAAAAGAAATAGAAGTTGCTTTTAAAGTTTACTGCAAATACAGGTATCATTTGGTAATGTAATAAATATTTTTTTCTAAAGTTTTCTGTCAATTTATCACTCTAAAACAATAATTGATACTTTAGCATTAAACCAGTACTAGAGGAACAATATTCTGGTCACTAAAACCGAGCATACTGAACAAAGTGAACAATAGATTTGGTTCGTAAAATATTCAAGGGGCGTTCTGATAAGGATAACTAATGGTGAGCTTAGCCACAGTTGTAGTTCTGTCAATATAGGTTAGTACTCAATCGGGTACTTTCCGAACGGCCCGGTACATCAATCTTTAGGCCAATACATCCTAGGCATACATGATTATGGCGGCGTACGTTTGTTTTTAATCCTAAAGATGGATAGGATATAAAAAAAACCTACTCTCTTTTTTATTATACTAATGTTTCATGCATGCATGCAATGTATGCATTCCGTGGCCAAAGTCACTTGCACAAAAGAGCATACTAGCGTTAACTATGTATATTGTAATTGGTCACGAACAACAAACGTGACGGAAATAAATGGACGGAAATTAAATCTCGTAGCCAGAACCCCATATTGAAAATCTTGCGAAATGCGTTTATAGCAGGGTTCACCCACTCTACGCCTTTCTCAATGCGATGCTCAAATCCAAGCTGTTCTAAAACACGTAACCCTCCCATTCAGTACTAATCCTTAGAAATGCGGCTCTTTTCAAATTCGATTCAGATACTCTATGGACTACCATTGTAGAAAGAGAATGATTACTTTTCAAGAACCTATGAATAATTAATGAAATGCTTTTACAAATAATAATTATCGTTTTCCAGCAAATATAATTGTTTTCTTGGTTCAAGAACATAAAAACAATGACGTGTTTGTAAAACAAAATTTTCTGTTCAATTAAATTATTTGAATACAGTTGGATTTAATTGAACATAAAATAACAAGGACGTTGTTTGTTTTAAGCCAATTTTAATAAATATTAGCTTAAAACAAAGAACGTCCTTGTAAAGTATGCGTTATTGCGACATCGAAAGTATCTTTTCTCAAAATGTTATTAGATGGACTAGGACTAGGAAGCTAGGTTGAACAATATTCTCGTTTTTTTCGAGAAGACAGTTCAATTTTATATGCTTTAAAAACATTTTGTAGGTACACGTCAAAAGAGAAAATCTTTTAGTGTTACCTACGTACCTAAATAATTTATAGTGAGCTGTCTGGAATAACTTTGTGAGAGTAAAATGTGTGTAAATTGTTGAAAGAAGAATGTACGTGATAGTACGTTCAGGATTAATGTCAAAGTGCCGCAGGATTTTTGAGAGTAAAAGACTTCTTTTTTAAACTGCCCTAGAATACTGTGCGGCCATACATAAGTGTGTTCGTGCTTTATGAATGAAATTTCTGCTTTAGTTTAGGGTTTTATGCTGGGTTCCGCACCAAGAGGGCACCAAAGGGACCTTATGACTATGTCTACGATGTCTGTACTATTTATGTCGGTTACGAGGTTGTACCTCAGTTTGGCAGTTGAAATTTTCACAGATTTTGTTGCTAAGGCATGTAAAAAAATGCCAAGTTAAGTGCATGTACCTAATATTATGCAAGATTCTCTTGATCGCCAAAATCATAAGCTCCAGTAGGTTATAATTACTTTGAAGTTTTGTGGTACCTATCTATTCTAATAATCGATACTTGGTTAACAAAAGCGATCATTTATCACAACTACGGGTATCGTGTCGAAGCCCACTTATTACCAATAATCCCTCAAAACCTCGAAACACTGTTTCTTTTACTTTGATGAGAAAACTACGAGCCTTTGATAAACTCCGAGAGCTTGTATACCGACTTGTAACTTTGCACTACACCCAGATGTGTTCCTACATTATTATGTATATGTCACCGTATGATTGTGAGCACCGTTAGTTTATAATCTATCTCGCGTGATTGTAACTGTCGATAGATTGTGAATTATACTGTAGAGGCTTTGAGCGTGAGGTTCGACCCCTCACAGTACCATATTGCTTACAATATAAATATGAATTTTCTTACAAAATATTCAAAATTCGCTTACAAAATAAATATGATAGTTTATAATCTATCCATGTCAAACCGTTAAATTGTGTATGAACCTGCATTACCCGACAAGGTTCACAATCTGTTCAATTTTATCAGTCGTAAAATTGTGAACCATGTTAGTTTGAAACCAGTTAGTTTGCCATGGATAGATTATAAACTATCGAAAATGATGCGTTAATTTTATAATTTTTTTTTATTTTATTTATTTAATTGACCAACTTATACTAACAGTAATATACTACACATATAAGTTATAGATCATACATACAAATAGGTACACAACACAAAATTAATACACATAACAAAACATAAATAAAATTTACTACGCAGAGATAGTGCTAGGAGTGGCAATACACTCCAGGTAAGCATTAGCAGTTTTTTTTTTTTAATCTTTATTTATTAATGGAGGTTTGTTCATAATTGAACATGTCACCCCCGTAAGAATATACATGAAAATATAGATATATATAGGAAACTCAATTCGGTACTTGCAAAAGCATCAAGCGTCTCATCATACTGTAATATTTGATTGACGAGGGTAAGGGACTAGTTTTTAGAGTCACAGAACTAGCTTGAGGAACTGAAACGCTGGCGAGGGCGAAGTATATGCCTGATAGGTAAAGGAACGTTGATGGAGACGTATTCTAGTAATGAAGAATTGAATAGGGAACCACGAATAAGGCGGATAAAATATTTCACGAGCGTAAGATTTCTCCTAACCTCTAAACTTTGATATGTAACCATTTCTAGCACGAATGATGTTGGGTACATATATGGGTAATATCCATATAACCTTAAGTACAGATAGCAAACAAACGATTTCTGAACTTGTTCAATAAGTAGAGTGTAAGCTTTTTCATGAGGGTTCCAAATAACACCATTCACTTCCAGCAGACTACGGATAAAAGAGTTGTACAGTATGGTAATGGACTGCCTATTGTTAAATATTTTTGCTTGTTGCAAAACAAATCCAAGATTTTAACGGGATTTATTACCAATATATATTATATGTTGATTCAAAGTGATGTGTGAATCGAAGTATGTGCCAAGATCACATACGGTGGAAACACGATTCAAAGTCTCGTTGTTTAATGTGTAGACGTTATGTATGGGTTGTTTGGTTTTTGTGTAGGACATGACCGAGCATTTACTGATATTTAGACTGAGATTGTTAATAGTTTTCCAAGTGTGAATATTGTCGATATCATGCTGGAGTGTGACTGTGTCAGTAATGCTAGTTATTGGAAGAGCAACTTTGATATCAACAGCAAACATCAGAACGGTAGCGTGCTTTACATATGCTGGAATATGCGAGGTTAGTACCCTGCCCAATGCCAGATGTAACTAAGTAGACATCCGAATTGACGTTCATATAGGTGACATATTGCTTGCGGTCATACAGGTAGTTTGCAAAGAATTTTAGCAGTGGTTCTGAGAAACCAGCTACTGCCATTTTAGTTAATAATAATAAAATAATAATAATAAATATGTTTGGACATATCACACAACGCCATCTAGCCCCAAGCTAAGCAACCTAATGCTTGTGTTATGGTAACGAGATGGCTGATAAACTACTTATATACATTTATTTTTTTTTTGTAAATACATACATATTATAGATAGAAAAACACCCAGACTCGGAACAAATACTTGTAGGTCGTACAAATATTTGTTCCGTGCGGGAATCGAACCCGCGACATGCTGCGCAGCAGTCAATCGCTCAACCACTGCGCCAACCGTGTCGTCAAAAGTTAATAATATGTCGTTATCGACCCGATCAAAAGCTTTTTGAAAGTCAAAAAAATATAAGTACATACATTCTACATCGACCTGTTTCTTGTCATTAACATTTTTAGCTAGAAGAGTTGTAATGTTAAGAAGGTTTGAAGTGGTTGAGCGTTTTGGCAAGAAACCGTGTTGTTCGTCCGCAAACCACCGCTGTAGCCTATTGCATATTATTTTATGGAGAACTGATTTGAAAACTTGGCCAAATATGCATAAAACAGCTATTGGTCTATAATTATGGATATCACTTTTTAGACCACTTTTATGAACTGGTAATACTTTAGATGTTTTCCATACTGTCGGATATGTGCTAGTTTTAATAGACAAATTAAATATAAATTGCAATGGTAGCTTGAAGATTTCACAGCCGTCTTTGACTAAGTACTGTAGTATTCCATCCGGACCCTGGGTGGATTTAGGCTAAAGACGTGCCATAGCACTACGAACTTCTGGCTCTTCGATGTGATCAACGTTTACAATGTGGGACATGTTGTCAGGGTACATATTTGCATTAGAACACGCGTGTTCAACATTTAGTGATGGCAAGTTAGGCAGAAAAACGCTGCTGAAATATTTTGAGAAAGCAGCTGATAAATTGTAAATGGTTTGTTGCATTTCCCAATTTTACTATAGTTTATAATCTCGCGAGATGTATTATAAACTAACGATGTTCTTAATATACTCATACATTATGTATAGTGTATAAAACACAAGTACACAAGGCTACAGCTGTAACCATGTAAAAGTTCTCCTTTGCTAAAAGTTTAATCTTTTATTATAGCTAATGCTAATGCTAGTGCATTTGGGTATATACATACATAATTATGTTCTTGTGGCACCACCAACAATAAACACGCACACTTATTAGCCGTATGCATGTTGCACTATTATATTCCTACAAGTGGTGACCCCGACAAAGGAACTCAAGAGTCGAGGTGGCGGTGTCCGATTCTGGAGTAGGAAACAAGGCTACTAAAGGAAATACGAGTGATATTTGGCGTGTTGGAGTGCGAGTACCGCCATTTTATCCAGATGATCCGGAACTTTGGTTCGCTCAGTTGGAAGCCCAATTTACGCTGTCAAATATTAATAGTGACTCGACAAAATTTTATTACGCCGTGACTCAGCTAGAACATACGTATATAGCTCATGTACATACTGTGTGTGTGTGTATGCTGTGTCATCCGCCCGTGAATGGTGCGTTTGAAAAGCTTAAGTACGAATTGATCAAGCGTCTTAGTGCATCTAAGAAAAATAAACTGAAGCAGCTGTTCCTGCATGAAGACATGGGAGACCGTAAGCCCTCACTATTTTTAAGACATCTTAGGAATCTGGCTGGCCCAACCGTATCAGATGACGTGTTAACCACATTATGGACCGCTCGCTTGCCACATAGCTTGCAAACCGTCGTAGCTTCACAGCCCAAGCTTGTTTTAGACGATCTGGCTGAACTGGCAGACCGGGTGCACGAAATAGCACCATCAACGCCTCATCATCAAGTGGCTATGGCTTCAACCTCAGCACAACCATCCACATCCTCGCGCATGGACGAGCTGGGTCAGGAGATTTGTGCCTTGAAGAAAGAAGTTTCTAAATTCACCTCTTATGTGTACAGGCAGTCACGCGCGCGTTCCAGATCCAGGTCCAGGGCCCCCCACAGCCACAACCACAGCCGCAACCGCCGCCAATATTCTTGTGGATTGTAGAAACCAGCGCCTCATAGATGGGAAGACGTCACTATCAATAGCTGTACCGAAGCAAAGCATACCAGTTAGCATTGTGTCCATCAAGACTGTCACGGAGGAGTTAGAGTATCACGACATACTGCGCGAGTTCCCTGAGGTTACGCGACCTACTGGAGTGGTACGTACCATTAAGCACAATACAGTTCACCGTATTAACACCACTCCAGGCCCTCCTGTAGCCTTCAGACCGCGACGCTTGGATGCCGTTCGACTCAAAGCGGCCAAAAAGGAGTTTGATGAAATGTTGGCTAATGGCACAGCTAAGCGTTCGGAAAGCTGTTGGTCTCCGCTTTTACACATGGTCAAAAAGAAAGATGACGGCTGGAGACCCTGTGGTGATTACAGGGCACTCAACACAAGGACCATGCCAGACAGATATCCAGTTCGTCACATTCAGGATTTTTCTCACCAGCTATCAGGCTGCACAATCTTCTCTACAATAGATTTTGTTAAAGCATATAACCAAATTTCAGTCAATCCAGAAGACATCAAGAAAACTGCCATAACAACACCATTCGGGCTATTTGAATATAATTTCATGACGTTTGGCTTGCGGAATGCTGCACAAACATTCCAAAGATTCATAGACGAAGTTCTGCACGGTCTTGAGTTTACTTACGGATATTGCGATGATATTATACTCTTCTCTTTTTCAGAAGATCATCATAAAGAGCATCTACGAAAAATTTTTGAGCGTCTCACAAACTACGGTGTTCTCATCAACACGTCCAAATATTTTCTGGGAAAGCCTGAGCTGAGTGTTCTTGGGTACCAAATGTCCGCATCTGGTACTCGACCGCTAGGGAATAAAGTACAAACCATCATGGACTACCCAGCACCGAAAACCGTGAAAGAGTTAAGAAGGTTCCTGGGAATGCTCAGCTTCTACCGACGTTTTGTATCAGAAGCAGCGAAACGGCAGGCATCACTAAATTCACTACTAGAAGGCACAAACATCAAGGGTTCACATCCAGTCCAGATGACTCGGGAGTTATTACAGGCGTTTGTTGAATGTAAAACGTCTCTGTCAAACTACACGCTACTAGCGCATCCAGACCCAAACGCTGAATTAAGCATTGCTACTGATGCTTCAGATGTGGCAATCGGTGCAGTTTTGCAGCAAAAGAGGAATAGCAACTGGAAACTATTAGCGTACTTACTTCTCAAAAAAACACACCGCTTCAGAAAAAGTATAGCCCATTCGATAGGGAATAGAATAGAATAGAATACTCTTTATTATGCACACCATTTAAATTACTGGTTACAATTTTACAATGTTGGAATGTTGGTTGTTGTTGTTGTTGTGGAATGGGAACTGTTAGCTGTGTACAAAGCAATTCGATACTTCCGCCACATGGTCCAGGCGCGTGAGTTTTCTGTCACAACCGATCATAAGCCACTCACACATGCATACAGAGCTAACAGTGAGAAACACTCAACCAGGCAGTTTATACATCTGAAGTTCGTTGCGTAATTCACAACCAACATACGATATATTCCCAGAACGTCGTCGCAGAAGTCATGTCAAGAATCGAAGAAGTCACTCAGGGCATCCACTACCACGCTCTAGCACAATCACAGAATGACGATTCAGAACTGCAAGGTCTGCTAAAAAAAGGATCTTCGCTCAAGCTGAAGAAAGTCAATGTGCCAGGAACATCTATTGAAGTCTTTTGTAACGTTTCAACTCAGCCACCACGTCCGTACATCACGCCAGATTATCCACGACAAGTCTTCGACTCTCTCCATAACTCGAGTCACACTGGAAGAACAACTATAGTGCGACTGGTCGCGCAGAGGTACATGTGGCTAGGGGTTCGAAAAACCTGTAGGGATTGGTCTCGCAAATGCCTCAAATGCCAAGGCACTAAAATAACTCGACATACCTCTTCTCCAATATCCCTATTCCAACCTCCTTCATCCAGGTTCTCCCACATCCACCTTGACATTGTCGGACCATTACCAATTCGTTGCACCTACAGAAGATCACAGTACAGCTGACGTCACTGATCTAGCAACGCGTCTACAAAGCCACATAAACAAACACGCTCCAAAACACGCGACATGGCATCGAAAAGGTCCCTTCTACATACTTAAGGTTTAAGAACAACTTTATTTCTCATAAGAATTGCATACATAATTCACTTACTGAGAAACAATGTCTAACACTAAGATTGATAATTAGAGCGCACAGATGTACGTATATAAAATAACAAAACAAAATAGCAAAGAAAAAAAAAGGAAAAGAAAAAAAAAGAATGTGGGTAAACAGATAACATCATGCAAATCGATCGTAAGTTAACCAAGCACAACATGGATGTATGAATTTGATTTTTACTAGATGTGGCATTGATGGCATAGTTTGTTATTAGCAAGTTTATTATTATAAGACTATTTTATATTTAGTTTATTGTTATATTTGTATATTTTGGGTACATACATGGTTTATAAAATATTTTGAGTGTTGGTTTTTATTTGTTTTTATTTAATTTAAATTAATGTATATTTTTGATTTAGATGTTTATAGTTATTCTATATAATGTGTGTATTTTATTTATGTTTATATATATATATATATATATTATTCCTTTTCCTGCACTTATTTGTATGTATTAATTGTGTGAGTTTTTAGTAGCTTTTTGAACCGGGCATAACTTTGTTCTTTTTTTATTACTGATGGTAACTTATTATAAATTGTAACACCCTCAAACTCCAAATTTCTTCTTCCATAGTTAGTCCTAGGAGGGCGGGTCACTAAGTAACTAGCACGTCTTAAGTTCATCTTTCGTGTTTGTTGTTTTGTTACAAATCTTATATTGGAATGGATTTCTTTATTTAATATTTTACGTATTAGAATACATGTGTAGTATATGTAAGTTTGTTTTATATTCATTATTCTTGTTTCCTCGTATATCTTTTCAGTCGGTGTTCGAAATTTATAGTTAAATAAAATTTTAATTAATCTATTCTGAACTTGTTGAATTGGATCTATATTAGTCTTTGCTGCAGTACCCCAGATTTCAATGAGGTAGTCGATATGAGGCTTAACCAGAGAATTATAGATAAGATATCGCACTTTTCGAGGGAGGCAATTTGTTATATTGCGTAGTGCCCCTGTGAGTGAACTTAGTTTACATACTTTGCTGTCTCGATAGCTCCTCTCATGTATTCTTGCGGCAAGATTACGTCCGAAGACCGCTGGAACCACCATATGCTGGACCTTACAGAGTTCTAGAACGGTATTCAAAATACTAAAAGCTTGATGTTCGTGGGAAAGAGGTGACAGTAAGCGTGGACCGGCTGAAACTAGCATTTCTGACGCGAAAAGATGAGCTCACTTTTTCGTTAAAAGCATCTGAGTCGCCGTCGCCAACTGGAACATCACAGTCCAGAGTAGATGAAGAGAAAAGAAAGAGAAGTGGACGACGAGTACGCTTCCCTGATTTTTATCGCCCGCAGTAGCGGTCTCAGCGGGGGAGTACACTTATTAGCCGTATGCACTCTAACCAAGCGCGTCGACTGTTTACCTCGCCGCCTGCGCCCGCGCACCTGCCTGCCGTAGTGCGCGACGGCCGATCCGCTATCGCTCGGTCACCCTGAGTCCCTGACTAGTGCCCTACATGCTCCGATGGCGAATGCACGCTCATTTTCTTACTCGCGCCTAATCGCTTACGCTTGTGTAGTTTACCTAAATCTAGACTTTCTCGTGTTGTCAAGTGCTTTCTTATCTTTCTCTGTACTCTTCGTGTCTTGCTAGTGATATTATATACCTTCGTGCTATCTGTAACTGTAGCTGGCTAGCAATAAACGTTGTATTAGAAAACTCATCGGTGTCGTGATTTGGCTGTATAACCATAGTCTTATATTCCTACATTCTGTGAGAAATATACTGTCACTGATGTACGAGTTTAACAGTCTAGAAAATTTTTATATCTGTTTATTAAATCTTATGAGAGAGAATTATGAGCTTAGGATTTTATCTACAATTAATTGATCAATTAATTTTCCTGTATCCATGAAAATGATTTCCACGAACTACGTCTGTAATATACCTCTCTCGTCAATTTAATGAATTCACAAAAATAACAAAACTTTGAGGTTACATAGCACAAGCCTAGTCTAGTCCACATCTATAATTAAAGATTTAGGTTTATATCCTAGAGGCCCGACTTAATTATTTATTCAAATCTCCCTTACAAGTACCATTACAGGTTTACAGGTATGTACCCAATGCGACAGTGCGGTCATTTTGCAAATCTATACTAACTTATTTAAAATATTAATATAATATAACTAAAAAACTTGTAATACTAACTTTAACACAATACAAATAAAAGAATAAGAATAATTTATTTTTCAAAAATGTATACAGACATTTAACTAATATCACCATATTATTTAAATGTCTGTATACTTTTTATCACCATATACTATAAAACACTTTATTCTATGATCAGATATACAAACATCTGTGTCTGAACTTAATGTTGTTACGTGAAAATTTCAGATCGCTAAGTGCGGATACGTTAGCGGACTTTTTTACCCGACTGCGCCAGAAGGAGGGTTATGTTTCCTGAACGGCTCGATGGATTTTAGCTTGAGAGGTGTCGTTAGACTTGTATTTACTGTGAGAGTAACACTGAGTATATCAAAATTAAAAAAACAAAATGGCGGATTTTTGGCGCCAAATTATGTCTTAAAAAAATTTTTTTATTCTCAAAACCTGTCGAGTGGGGTATCAAAATAAAGGGTTTTAAAAGGTTATTACAAAAATATACACAACTTATATGGTTAAAAGTAATTCGAAGTGTCAAATCGTAAAAAACACATACCAAGAACTAAATCCCCTGCGAAATCTTTAATTCTCATTTGTAAACAAAAAGCTGGATTTTTACCCGACAATAAAACTAAAAAAATAAAAAAGTAATTGAAAAAATTAAAAAACCCGACTGCGGTAAAAAACTTATGTTAAAAAAACTGAAAAGCTAAAACAAGCCCATTTTAAATTAAATAAATGTTGGAAGCAGGAGGGACCCATTTCAAAATATAATAAAAATGGTATGGATCCCTCCTGCTTCCAACATTCATTTAATTTAAAATGGGCTTGTTTTAGCTTTCAGTTTTTTTTAACATAAGTAAGTTTTTTACCGCAGTCGGGTTTTTTAATTTTTTTAATTACTTTTTTATTTACAGGAAAGTCTACGGCTACTTAACTTGAAAGTTTAAACTGTTACTAAGACATTTAAAACTCGTATCAGTTGAGCTACCGCTGTTGCTATTTTTATTGTCTAATATTTTTTTTTTTTTTTTTTTTTTAGTAGCCATAATTGTCCCACTGCTGGGCAAAGGCCCCAGAGGTGCCAAGCACTAATCTTTATTAAAGGAGTCCAGCTCATCTCGCCATCTCCGTCTGCGCCTGCAAGAAATATTATAGTTCCTAGAAAATTTATTTAAACGTAAACGATGCAAAAGGTAAGGATCGTAGCCGGTGGTGTTCTGTAGTTTCTGCCTACCCCCATGAAAAGCAGGCGTTAGGTTATGTATTTCTATTATCATTAGTTAGAGAACCTAGTAGACTAATAAGCAAAGTTAAGCTTCCTCTGTCCTACTACTTTGCTGTGCCCGACGGGTCCAATGAGAATTGATTCAATCATTTATTGCATTCCACAATGTACAATGAATAGACTTGCATCTTTACAACCTAAATTTTAGCTTCTGCGGAATACATGTAGGTAAATAAAAGTTTCCAGTAACAACTAAGTTCATAATTTAACACGTTATAGTTTCTCACTGTAGCTAAAAGGAACACAAACTTGCCTCCGGGGCGCAGGGGAAGGCTCATGGGAACGAGATTAAACAATCAAAGTGGGGAGTTTTTCCTGAGGCTGCGGATTCAAGATGGCGGACAGGGTAGCTCGTAACTCCTCTTGCATTATTTTGCGTGGAAGGAGATTTTTTGCTCGTTTTATTTTTCTTGGCACTTTGAAGATTTATCTTTTTAATTAAGTAATGTTTTTATTCTTTTTCGTAAGAAAAGTCTAGTTTGCAAATTAAAGTATGCGTTCATTGTATACTTACCCCTATATTAATAAAGTTGCTTAAAGATAATAAATGATTATCGGTTATTTATCCATACATTTTTGGCGTTTATTTAAAACAATGTTTTAAAAGAACCGAATTCTCTATAAAAAGCAAAGGCGTGCAAAAAATTATATCACTCAAGTCAAGTTGTGTACTCTTTGTTCACCCAGCACATACTCGTAGATCTGGATATTTTCCATGATAGGCCGTACCAAGTTTATAAATATTAATATTTATTTCTAAGTAAATAGTATTGTAAGTTAGTATAACTTTTTTTGTTGTATTTTTTTTTTTGCTATTTATAGTTTTAGCTACTAAAATGTAAGTGATTTGGTCGTAAGCACTGTTAAGTTATGCTTTAAATAAATAAATAAATAATAAATGTTATTATCTAGAACAGCTGTTTCCTTTTTCCAAAATGATAATGGTCTATCATTTGGTGCATATTGTCGTAATAATGAGAATTACTTTCAATTTGCAAAACCCAATGCCCGACAGGGAAGGATGGCCTCGCATCATGAGGCAAATCACAGCTGTCCGAACTATCATTGCAACGTGATGACCACGACCGCTCTGTCCAGAGTGTACGGACAAAGAAGAAGAAGAAAGCCTTTCTAACTGTATGCAGTAAAGTTACCTAAAGTACTTTGTCTCAAACTGTTTTTTACGTCCCCTATTTCTCATTTTCATACAAGTGTCGCCCTCTATCATTACATTACATTATGAAGTTGATACAACAGAAATGTACTGAATGACAAAAATGTTGGGAGTCGTGAACCTTTTTGAAGTAAACGAGGCTTAAAGCCTCAACGTTTTCTACTAGTTTCCGGAAAAGTCCGCTAGATGGTGCTGTTCTTAAAAAAAAAGAATAACAAGATAATTTTTGAGCAACCTTTTTAAATAAAATTGGGCCTAGTAGAGGCACAATACGGATTTCAAAACGAAAATGTGTCTTTTTTAACTGTAATAATAACTAACTTTTTTCAATTAGATGGTATTAAAACGACGTTCATTATTTTGATTAATTTTATCCTAATTTTAATATTGTAGTTGGTAATTATATACCTTTTTTTGGGTTGTCGTAATTATTTTTGCATTCTAATGTGGGACTAATTTGCCGTAGTCAGGTTTAGATACCTACTGAGACCTTACAAACAATCACAAAATAATTTTGTCAAATCACTCTGTTCTCGTAACCACTACGACTAACCAACCATAACTCAAACCAGTGAGTTATTTCTACCGAGTGAAACCACAGTCACTTGGTTGACAACTTAAATCTATAGTCTCATTTTGAGTTTGTTTTTATGTGCGTGTAGCCGTGTAGGCGCTACACAAACTATTTTATTGAATGAATCCAAATTGTGCGAGGTTGCTAGGTTAATCTTTCAGACATTATTTTCTTAACAACTTCTGCACAAAATTGATCGAGTGAACTATTTGTACTCAAACAAGTACGCTCGCTTTTCTTAGAAGTTGAATATTTCCAGAAACTTCAAAACTTTTAATTGAATTAATATTTTAATTCGCTCTTCGTCCATAATTTCCACCGTTTTGCTTCCTCGGCAAATTATCACTCGATCTTTGCTCTTTTGAACGTTCAAACTTGTTAAATATTTTGATAAAATTTATCTTCGTTAAACATAATTATAATAATCTTGTTTCATTTTGATTGAATTTTAATGTATCCAGTGGAAACAATTATGAAGACTTGAAGCCTTTTTCAAGTGTTATTCAACAGTTATCTTTAGGAACGCTGATTGATTATGAAATATTTGTGTTTGTCATGTTTAAATTACACTATTTTTAGGAAATTAACTTAATGGTAAAATCTATAATAATATCACCGTCATTTTGTATCAAAACGGAATAGATATCTATATTTAGAAAACCAATTGCCGAACAACTTAATTTCAAAGTTAATTTAGGCGGGTAGGTTCTTTTATACACATTATAGATATAATTTAATAAGAAAACCTTCGAACCTATGTTAAAGCTACAATAAGGAAAACTTCACACTGCGTTGTGGCCGATAGCGCGCTTGTCAATCCTTACTGACAGGGGTTAAATATAAAAGAGATCGCGAATAATACATTCTACAGCTACATCCTTTCAAACGGAAGTACTTTATATCTTTATATTTTTTTTTTTTTTGTCTAGATAGGTATTTACGTTCTTAGATAATTTCGGGATTCTTGGGTAGATAAGTATACGTTGCAGTTGACGTGAATTAAAAAAAATATATATAATAAGGAAAAAATAAAATTTGGCACGGAAAATTTGATTTAAGAATAGCCTGAAAGCACTAACAAGCTGTGAGTTTGTGGCTTGTTCCCAGCGATGCAATAAACTTGTGGGCAATCTATTTTGTGCACTTGTTTTGCATACTTTTGGCTATTTTGTGGTCACACAAACTTGCAATAAAATATGTAATGCAGCTAGCTGGCTGCAGATTTATTCTACATAAATGTTTTCTAAAGCGCTAGTGTGCAGTGCGTTGTCGCATCATCGCCAAGTTGGATGTATTGCACCGGTTTAGTTATAAATTTTTAAAGCTGCTGCTCTACAGCAGTCCACGGCCAAGCTGCATTTTGTATGTAAATGTGGATGGCATCGTCGCTGCGCACGAAACACATGCTGGCAAACAAATGAAGCGCGGCAAAGCTGTTCGTGCACATCCTGCCTAGAGGGGACGGCCGACTTTATTGTGTACAAAGTAATCTGGGGCCAAGTTCTGACGTCATTGTGTGCCACTAGCATAGCATTGGTGACACACAAGAATGCTAAAATGATTTTTAGTAAAATCTCTCTTATTCACCGCTGGGAATCAGGCCTTATTTTTGAGGAAGAGGTGGCGACTTTGCCATTATCTTTATTTCTTTTAATCTTAGATATTTTCTTCCATCTTAGTTATCTATCAATCAATGAATCTGCCTAGCCTTTTCCCAACTATGTTGGGGTCGGCTTCCAGTCTAACCGGATGTAGCTGAATACCTGTATTTTAGATGAAGGGGCTGCCTATCTGACCTCCACAACCCAGTTACTAGTACGACTGGTTGTCAGACTTTCAGGCTTCTGACGACCCATAACGACTGTCAAAGATCCACGAATGACAGCCGGGACCAACAGCTTAACGTGCTTTCCGAGGCATGGAGGAGTCTCGATATGTAAAGATGGTCACCCATCCACGGACCAACCTCGGCAAGCGTAGCTTAACCTGATGAATTGACCCATGTGGCTGTTATTACTTAGCCACGAGCTCTTATCTCTCAAATAAACAAATAATTCCGTCAATATAATTAGTTGGATAGATTCAGGTACTCAAACAGGTAACTATTATGTGATCATGTTACCTACGACTTTTATATTACTTATTTTGCGTTCCTTGCTCACTTCCATTGTCGCAAACGTATGCTGCGCTATCCCTGGCACATTGATCACTGATTCCAATTTACATATTCTGTGTAAATTGGCAATGCATCAACTTATCCACCACACGCGCACGCACACACACACGCTACGTACTCCTGGGAGTACGGAGGATAAGGTGATGCATTGCCTCTAGAGGGAGTACCATTATTGTTACATCGATCACCATCATTCTTAAGTAAGATATAAACCCTTTAAGTAATGAAATATCCAACAGAATTTTTTATTTTTTATTCAAGAGAGTTGAATTTCATCAATATTTCAAAGCTATTGTTACTGTTGAAAGCTCTCGATTTTGATTGACAGTCAATATTGTTAAAATGGATCAAGTCTTTGTGTTCAATGGCCACACAGCAGTGTGTACACTTTGTGTACATAATGGTGACCGCACGTCAGTGGATACACTTTGTGTAAGTACATAACAGTGACCACACGTCAGTGGGTACACTTTGTGTACATAACAGTGACCGCACATCAGTGGGTATACTTTGTGTAAGTACATATTTAACAGTGACCGCACGTCACTGGGTATACTTTGTGTAAGTACATAACAGTGACCACACGTCAGTGGGTACACTTTGTGTACATAACAGTGACCGCACATCAGTGGGTATACTTTGTGTAAGTACATATTTAACAGTGACCGCACGTCACTGGGTATACTTTGTGTAAGTACATAACAGTGACCACACGTCAGTGGGTACACTTTGTGTACATAACAGTGACCGCACGTCACTGGGTATACTTTGTGTACATAACAGTGACCGCACGTCACTGGGTATACTTTGTGTAAGTACATAACAGTGACCACACGTCAGTGGGTACACTTTGTGTACATAACAGTGACCGCACGTCACTGGGTATACTTTGTGTACATAACAGTGACCGCACGTCACTGGGTATACTTTGTGTAAGTACATAACAGTGACCACACGTCAGTGGGTACACTTTGTGTACATAACAGTGACCGCACGTCACTGGGTATTCTTTGTGTACATAACAGTGACTGCACGTCACTGGGTATACTTTGTGTAAGTACATAACAGTGACCACACGTCAGTAGGTACACTTTGTGTACATAACAGTGACCGCACGTCACTGGGTATATTTTGTGTAAGTACATAACAGGGACCACACGTCAGTGGATACACTTTGTGTACATAACAGTGACCGCACGTCACTGGGTATACTTTGTGTACATAACAGTGACCGCACGTCACTGGGTATACTTTGTGTAAGTACATAACAGTGACCGCACGTCAGTGGGTACACTTTGTGTACATAACAGTGACCGCACGTCACTGGGTATACTTTGTGTACATAACAGTGACCGCACGTCAGTGGGTACACTTTGTGTACATAACAATGACCGCACGTCAGTGGGTACACTTTGTGTACATAACAATGACCGCACGTCAGTGGGTACACTTTGTGTACATAACAGTGACCGCACGTCAGTGGGTATACTTTGTGTACATAACAGTGACCGCACGTCACTGGGTATACTTTGTGTAAGTACATAACAGTGACCGCACGTCAGTGGGTACACTTTGTGTACATAACAGTGACCGCACGTCACTGGGTATACTTTGTGTACATAACAGTGACCGCACGTCAGTGGGTACACTTTGTGTACATAACAATGACCGCACGTCAGTGGGTACACTTTGTGTACATAACAATGACCGCACGTCAGTGTGTACACTTTGTGTACATAACAGTGACCGCACGTCAGTGGGTACACTTTGTGTACATAACAATGACCGCACGTCAGTGGGTACACTTTGTGTACATAACAATGACCGCACGTCAGTGGGTACACTTTGTGTACATAACAATGACCGCACGTCAGTGGGTACACTTTGTGTACATAACAATGACCGCACGTCAGTGGGTATACTTTGTGTACATAACAATGACCGCACGTCAGTGGGTACACTTTGTGTACATAACAGTGACCGCACATCAGTGGGTATACTTTGTGTACAGTCAGGCCAAGCGCACTCCGCATTTTAGGTATGAAGCTACAAGTACACGGCGGGCTCGACTTATCGAGCTAATTCAGTGTGGGCTGCCGCGCACCGGCCGGGGCGCACGTTGGTTAAATTAAAAGAACATAACCCTAACGAGTCAGAAGGTATAAGAGTTAGGTACTCGATAGAAAGAGAGGCAACATCTAGGTGAATATTATTAGGTAATTAACGCTGGGCGACCTGAATTGCACTTTATTGTGTCAATAGCAAGAGTCGTTATTTATTTAAATGATTTTGCAGAGTGAATCTTCTGTACCTACTTATACTATTATAATATTTTGTGGTACAGTGACCGCACGTCTGTTGATTCACTTTGACCTTGAGCTAGCCTAGTATAGTAAGGAGTTTGAATAGAATACGAGGTCAGCTTATACTGGTTTAATTACCACTGACGACAGCCTTCTGTACACGGAGGAGCTCGTGGCTAAGTAATAACAGCCGCACGGGTCAATCCATCAGGTTAAGCTACGCTTGCCGGGGTCGGCCCGTGGATGGATGACCATATTTACATACTGAGACTCCTCCGTGCCTCGGAAAGCACGTTAAGCCGTTGGTCCCGGCTGTCATTCGTGGATCTTTGACAGTCGTTACGGGTCGTCAGTAGCCCGAAAGTCTGACAATTAGTCTTACCAAGGGGTATCGTATTACCCAGTTAATGGGTTGTGGAGGTCAGATAGGCAGTCGCTCCATGTAAAATCTGGTATTCAGCTGCATCCAGTTAGACTGGAAGCCGACCCCAACATAGTTGGGAAAAGGCTAGGCAGATTGATTGATTGACAGCCTTCTGTACCCACAAACCAATGGATATTAATTTCTGGCTACTTGAAAATAATTTCTTAGTTAAAAAAGTAAACTGTACAGTAGTTCTTAACATTCTAAGGCCCACTTGCACGTTATCCTAAATAACTCAGAGATAATAGCTAACTCGGGGTTAATCGAATAATTCATCTTGCGCCACCAATTTAGAGGTGAACCTAGGGTTAAAACTTTTTAATTATTTCATCCACTTAGGCCCACTTGCACGTTCAATCGGTTTAAATGAATAAATGTAGAGTTTGTAAGCTCGGAGTAAACTCACAGTACGCGTTGCGCCACCAAAAAGTAACACCGGGTTAGTTAATCTGGCATTAGTATTTTTTGAGTTGGGAAAATTGCAGTTCAATAGACGAACCACAAAAAAGAGTTGCAATATCTTCGCCCTGTTAAGTAATCCCATCAAAAATTAATGAATAAAAATTGTTTACCTTTCTCAGTTACTCTATATTACGATACGTAATACTTTCTTGTGTTTGAAATTTATAACATGACCTTTAATTTAAATCGTATTGTACTAAAAACCACATACAATACGTATGTGGTTTCCATGGAGATTTAGTTTTTTGAGTAACGAAAACGTCACATGGAAAAATGTGTTTTGAGTTTTTTATAATTTGTATTTATCTCTAGATCAATCAATCTGCCTAGCCTTTTCCCAACTATATTTGGGTCGGCTTCCAGTCTAACCGAATGCAGCTGAATACCAGTATTTTGCATGAAGCTACTGCCTATCTGACCTCCACAGCCCAGTAACTGGGTAATACGATACCCCTTGGTAAGACTGGTTGTCAGACTTTCGGGCTTCTGACGACCCGTAACGACTGTCAAAGATCCACGAATGACAGCCGAGTACAACGTCATAACGTGCTTGCAGAGGCACGGAAGAGTCTCGATATGTAAAGATGGTCACCCATCCACTGACCAACCCCGACAAGCGTAGCTTGACCTGATGGATCAACCGGTGCGGCTATTATTACTTAGCCACGAGCTCCTCTATTTATTTCTAGATAATTTAATGAATATATTGCCTGCTGTTAGAGGACCAAATTTTCACTTACGTCGAACAATATAAAACACAAAATAAGTTATCAGGTGCTTCATAACGTCAATTTATTTTGACATTACGTACACTAACCAAGAGTTTAACTCTCCCAAAATAAATATTTAGAAGTTTATCTCTAGGCTTAACTCTAACTCTTAGTGGCTCAAAATGAATTATTTGATTAACCCTGAATAAGCTGTTAATTCCGAGTTATCTAAGATAACCCATGAAAGTGCATGTGGGCCTCATTTATGAGAGTTAAATCGCTGAACTCTGCGTTAGTGTTAGTAAAGTCAAAATAAATTGACGTTAGAGTAAGTAAAAATTCGGTACTTCATCAGCAGGCAATATTATATTCATGGACTCATATAAAAAATTATTTTTAATGAGTCCATGAATATAATATACGGAAAAGAAAGAAAGTTTTTTTTTGTATAAATACAAAAAAAACTAAAAAAAAAAAAAAACAAAAAAAAACAAAAAAAATTCTAAAACTTCTTTTCCGTTCATTGTTCCTTCATTAAAGTCCTCGTGGCAAGGACATTAGAATTCTATTTTATGTTTCGTCAATTGAACTGTAATGTTCCTAATTCAAAAGACACTAATTTCAGGTTTTCTAACCCGGTGTTACTTTTTAGTGGCGCAACGCGTAATACGAGTAAGAGTTAAAATGTTAATTACTTAACTCCGAGTTTACAAACTCTACATTTATTCATTTAACCCGACTAAACGTCCAATTAAGTGGCCTTACATGTACAGATTGGCATTGGCAGTATTCTTGATAAAATCTAATTGCAAGTACTGTACACTGAGCTACTTAGTGAACACAAAAAAAAATGTAATGAAAACTATCATACTCTCTCGTGTTTAAAGTTGAAACAAGAGAATTTTGCAGAAAAATACCTTCTAGAGAATGTTGATTGCCAAAACGTTGAATATTGTAACAAAGGTGAGTTAGTAACCGCAGAGATCTGCAGTCCTATTCTGTACAAATCTCACCGTGAAAACTTAGGTGAAGTGAGCGTGGAGTGAGCTGTCAATAGTGTCAATCCAATCTAGCATTAGGTAGAATGACAACTCACTTCACCTAGGTTTTCACGGTGAGATTTGTACAGAATAGCACTGCTGTTAGTGTTTATCTCCACTTAGCTGCGGCGTGAGTGGTGAACCTAGTACTAATAATAAAGTTTTCTTTACCTAGTTAATAAATGAGTTACAAAACTTAGTTACAGACGATAATTATTGACTATACTTAGTGCTTATAGCAACATTCAAATTCCAAGGGATTTAAACTTAGTCTAACCGATTTTTCTTAGGCAGTGTGTATGAGAAGGGGTATCGTATTATTACCCAGTAACTGGATTGTGGAGGTCAGATAGGCAGTCGCTCCATGTAAAATACTGGTATTCACCTACATCCGGTTAGACTAGAAGCTGACTCCAACATAGTTGGGAGCAGGGTAGGCAGATTGAGTGTGTATGAGTTTTACCCTGACTGAGGCCGAGATCTATGATGTTACTTAGTACGTGATTTGGAAAAGCGTTATTCCTGTAACTGTCAAATTACAATTGCAAGACAGATATGGGGATGTATAAGCAAAAGCACGCGCTAAGTGACGTTTAAAGATCTGGACCAGCAACTCTATGTGGATTATTATCATAACCAGTCCGCCTTTGTACGTTTTAAGTGCGAAATGTTTAAATAAATAAATAAACCAGTTCTGCTTCCTAGTAATGAAATCGCCGAGCACGCGTAGTATCTAACTTCACTGTAAAGCTCAAGCTCTCCTGAAAACAAAGTTATCGAGTTACGAGAACTAAATGGTGGTCTTCTAGGTCTTCTACAGTTTTGTGAAAATCTCCTCGACGCGAAATTCCCTGAGCGTACACTATAGGTGCCTGTAGAGTGCACCACAAACAAACACATCGGATAATTTTAAATTGAATTTCCAAGATCTAGTTTTCTTAGTTCTTTTGAAATCTGTTGTGGAAAATATCGAGAAAATTAAGCAAATTTTTATAGTAGGTATCTTTTGTAATTCTTCGTTAAAGAAATTGAGCTTCTGGAAATTGAAAATTGCATTCGAATAACTTTATATTTTGTATGAAACAATGTGAACTATAGACCTACAGCCCCACAGAGCCTCACAGCTGCATAGCTTGTACCTATATAAACGATATCACATCCACTGTGAAATAAATAAGACACGACCGCTTTCCAAAATATTGAAATCAAAAATAAAGTGATTTAGATGATTACATTACGTAATTAGTTGGTCGCCACCGAGGATCCCCGTAATTGGGCCAGCGATGGATTGCCAATTTATTCATTGAATTTTTAGTAGACGACAACTTATGGAATGTATAATTAATTTAATTACTAGCTTAATATTGAGCTTCGTTGATCTTTGATTAAGTCTCAGATTTCTTTAGGATATTTTTAGATCAAGGTTGTGAAAAAGTTTTAGTTTTATTAATGAAATGAAGATAACGTGGATAACGTGTGTCTCACAGCAGAGTTGGGATTTCCAAATGAAATTAATAAATAACATTCAGATTTAGGTAGGTTAAAAAAAAATTATTCAAAATCAATCAATGGTAATGCGGATTTTATGTTCTAAAGATTTTTTTCAGATGTCTTCCATTTCATAGCATGCATCATCTTCCTGCCCTTATCCCATATTACTTGAGGTCGGCGCAACACGTTTTCTTCTTCCATTCTCCCCTGTCAACCGTCACGCTATCATTCACTCCCTTCTCTTTCATATCATTCCTCACACAATCCATCCATCTTTTCTTTGGCCTTCCTCTGCCTCTCCATCCATCAACATGTATATTCATCACTCTTTTAGTCACATGCGTTTCGTCTCTCCTCATTACATGCCCATACCAAGACAAACGATTTCCTTTCAACTTTTCTGTCACTGGCGCCACTTTCAAACTTCCTCTTATATACTCATTTCTCACTTTATCCATTCTCGTCACTCCACACATCCATCTCAACATTCTCATCTCCGCTGCATGCAATTTTTTTTCATCCGTCTTCTTCACTGCCCAACATTCCGATCCATAAAGTACGACAGGCCTTATCACGGACTTGTAAATTTTCCCCTTCAACTTGAGGGGCATCCGTGGGTCACAAGTTGTTCCTGTAACCTGTCGCCATTTCATCCATCCTGAGTTGATCCGGTGTGTTATGTCTCGGTCTACTTCGCCATCCCCCTGGACAAGCGACCCGAGGTACCGAAAGTCGGAGCAGATCGGTAAGGGCGTTCCGGCAAGAGATATGGGCACAGGACCGGAGAGACCATCAAAATCACAAAACAAATACTCTGTTTTGGTCCGACTTACTCTCAGGCCAACGGTCTCCAGTCTTTTCCACCACACCTCCAATCTGCTCTGGACCTCTAAGCCACTCTCGGCAACCAGCACAATGTCATCGGCGAACAGCATACACCAGGGAGCCTCTTCCTGGATATCCGAAGAAAGAGCATCCATTATCAGCACGAAAAGGTAAGGGCTGAGTGCAGACCCCTGGTGCAAGCCGACAGCCACATCGAAGCTGCCAGTAGTGCCCACTGTAGAACGGACTTGGGTACTGCATCGACTGTACATCGCGCGAATTAACTGCACATACTTCCATCATCCATTTCATAGCATGCACTGAAGGAATATATTCATCACATTCTGCATCACAAGCCTAAACACAGCAAGCTCAATTTCGCGCACTTCACGACGGATATTTTCTTTTAACTTGGCTATATTCCTTGAAATATTGACGTTAAACTTTGCTCTTAAGATATCCCCACAGGAAAAAGTCCATGAGAGTCAAATCTGGTGACCGCGGAGACCATGCGAGGTCACCAAAACAGAATATAAATTTTTAGGGTAACAATTCACGAAGTTGATCTATTAGTGGCTCTAGCAATGTGGAGTGCGGCTCCATCCTAAAGAAACCATGACTGTAAACTGTAGGCAGAATGTTCTCGAAGCTGGGGTGTAAAATAACTGGATAGTCCTTTTGCGTTTTGATAAGCGCGGCTTGTGACGAACGCCAGCAGCAACTTCGTTCATTGTTTCTTCCGTTCTTGAAGTCCTGCTCGGGCCCAGACGCGGTTGATTTATAGCGGCACCTGTAGCTCGAAACTTCTGTACTCATTTACGAATACATTTTTCGCTTGATCCATCTCGTAAACGTCTGATATTGTAGTGGGAACAAAACTGCCTCCTAGCCGTAACGTATGTACTCGTATGTATGGTTCTCCTCCCTTCAAAAACGCACGAACGACAAATCTACTGCGCTCCTCCCCCATTTCGCTCAATTCAAAGTGAGACACCCTGTTAATGTGATAGTAGGTAAAAAAACTTTTTTACAAAAACAAAACAACCGACTTCCAAAACAAACACTACAAGGTGAAAAATAACTTTAATTTCGGAAGTCGGTGTTCTTGATGTTGTATTTTCGTTATTTGCCACTGACTTCCGAAATTAAAGTTATTTTTCACTTTGTAGTGTTTTTTTTTTGGAAGTCGGTTGTATTTTTTTGTAAAAAGTTTTTATTTTTCACTTTTTAGTTGTGGTACTACCCCACACAAATTTAAATACCACTACTTGCAAAAGAAATTAGAACATCATCCACATAAAATGTGGAAATCAACATCATCGACGCTAGGGCCTTGGGGTCCGAGTGCTCATCGAGTATTTCGGGACATCTCCAAGCGGTTGGTCGACTCCTCATGGGACCAGAGGGCTGGCCTATTTTTAGCTCAAAGACAGTTTTCCCACTGACAGCGATGCAAATAAATTTTTTGATGCCCTATGAGCTCTTCGCCTTTCTTATTATTATATACGAGTACTTGTACATAGTTTAAATAATTTAGTGTTAACTTGATGTTTTAATTATAGTAGAGAAACAAAAAGTGGAAAAATACGTATTATTGAAGCTTTTACATGGGACAAACTTCAAGGTATACATACCCTCCCGAATAAAATACGAATCTTTCAAATCAGACTACTCTGTAAAAAGTTATGCGTGGACACAAATTAAAAAAAAAAAACGTGTTGACTTGAGAACCTCCTCCTTTTTTTCGTCGGTTAAAAATGAATAAAATGCCTCTCGACAAAAGAATTTAAGGTTTTAATTTGTGAAAAGAATTACATTAGCTACTTTCCTACCTTGTTTAACTCCCCAAGACATTGTAGAACAATAGAACAGGTAGAACATGTACATGTTGTACATACTGCACATTCCTCATGATTTTGACCTGAAGAGTCAGTCAGTCATTCATTCGTGACATTGGGCTTACTCGATTGTGCACGGACTCTCTCGTACACCATAAAACAGTTAAGAAGCTATTCTTCTAGCCCAAGCGAGCCCTTTAAATCAGTTCACCGCACGTATTCCATAACTCACGCCATATTTACGGTCTCCACGTAATGACATAAATCTTCCAGCCAGAGGGAGTCAGCAGCAGACGCGTTACTTCTACGCATTACGCGGCCGCTCGACAATGGGCGCGCGGGGCAGCCGGGCCATTGGACACAAATGTCCATGAATGATCTGTGGCTATTGTGGAACAGCTGCTATTGTAGTGCAGGGAAATGTTTGTTCTTGATACATTGTCAAGGTCGTTGAATTACTAGGAGCGAATTTTCTAGTGGGAGTGTTAGTCAGCAAAACCAGCGTGGTAGTTATCTTCTGCTATTTCAAAGGTCACAATAATGCTTTTTCTGAGACGTGGTTAAACACTCAGTAACATTTTACAACTTATCTTGAGACCAATGATTAGGCCTGCCGCTGCCGGGGGCCAAACGTAACCCCAAACCCTTCAACCAGTTTAGATTTCGATATGTTCTCTATAAACCACCACGTAACAATCTCACTCACATAATTATTAACTAAGCACAATATAATGTACACAGTGGATATCTGAGAGCCATTACAATTAAGATGAGCGGCGAACTTTACGCTGGTAGCTCACATTAATAATGCTAGTTGGGACGATTACGATAACTTCACGTAATGGATCCTTAGTTACAACATAATATAGACAGGTAGACACAGAAGTTCAGCACCTTAGTACAACAAGCGAGAACTGGCACACGCACCAAGCACACTACTCAAATGTAGAAGCGTACGTACTGCTATCTCAAGCTAAGCACCTACAGTCTAGTCAAATTCTTAATTGTTTCCAATATTGATGTTTTTTCCTTTTCCTTAATCATAATTATATCAATGTGACGCCAGTATAAATTAAGTTGATTTTAGAATGACTAATACCTACTATTGAAAAAGTCATTAACAAAATCAATTCTTCACTTCATTTTTTTGCTCTACAACTTATTTTTTTTTTAAAGATTTAGTTCGTTTCCAAAAACACATAATATTTGTTTACATGTTAGGAAACTAAATTGAACGCAGGATATGTCAACGAATTCGAACATACCTATTGGTATGTTCCGCTATTAATAAAAGTGAATCATATTTGATGGATGCAAAACAGGTAGTGGCACAGGTGCTGAAATCTTCTTGGAGGACTTCAACAAACACATAGCCACACCATTGGGGGTCTAAAACATAGTGTTCCAGGCCGAATGCATGAGTATTTCTCTAGCCACTTCAGCCATCATGGCAAGGGAAGTTAAGGACCACTCGATCCGCATACTCTCAGACAGCATGGCTGCCCTGCAAGCGTAATGAGTCACATAGTTGACTCTTGGCTAATATACGAGTGCCACCAGAGCCTCATCCCGGTGGGTAGACTCAATAACGTAACCGTTCAATGAATTAAAGGACACAGCGGCTCGCGAACTTACCAGAAGGGGGTCGAGCATGGCACCAGTGGGACCAGAACCCATAGTGCCGTTCCCTTTCGGGTACTTGCGCACTCTGGTACCAACATCACAAACTATGGCCGGACCAAGGTGAGTGCAGGCAGGCTAAGGAAGCACTCGCTACAATTGATGGCCGCCTCACAAAACAGCTTCTCCGACTAACTAAACAACAGCTGCGTACAGTTACAGCTGCTATAATTGGCCACGAGTCATTTAATAAACACCTCTTTGTCATAGGAGTCACAAACAGTCCGCTGTTCAGGGCCTGCATGGAGGACGACGAGACAGCGGCTCATGTGCTTCTAAACTGACCGGTAGTCGCCGCATACAGGGCAAAGCACTTCGGTAACCCAGGTACCCTGCGTGAAATTGTCAGTAACACCAAGGCGTTGCTGGCCTTCTTTGAGGAGCTGCCTAGCTGGGGTGAATCGATTAACTCTTAAAATGTCGATTGCACACCATGTGTACGGATAACAATAGAATTTCAATTGTGTCTGCTAATTAGCGCGCGACGGGTTAATCGATTTTCCTACCCATACGCGCAATGACGTTGAGTTGCGCATACCAGCCCTTATTACCTATTGTCTTATTAACGAAACATACGTAGATACTCGCTGTACGTGAAGCGTGTCTATGTATGCGTGCGATTTCGTTCGTTGTGTGAAGCTGGCCTTCTGTAGGGTACTATTGTTGTGGCACACACGTTCGGCCTACGAAGTGGTAGCTCTATGTACATACATAGTGACGAAATAATTAATCTCATTAGTGTTGTAAACCTAGATTAAGACAATGATCTGATATAGGTTGGGAATATATCCCTAATAGGTGTTCCTAGAAACTGTTTGTTATGTCTGCTTGTTACTGCCAACAAGGCGCGTCTATTGAGCGGAACTCTTGGGTTCAATTTTTAGGTCAGTCAAAGTGATATTGAGTTTATTCGTTACGAATTCCTCATTAACAATTTGGAGTAGATTTTCAATTTTTTTTTGCCCAGTTATTATCAATAACCCCTTCCTTCCTTGGTAATAATACCTTCTATTAATAGTACAACCGTATGATTTTCCCATTGCAGGGAAAAGACGTCTCATATACAGAGCGTATAGGCAATTTCAGACTTAAATTAATTGTAATTTCACGATATTTTCCTCACGATATCCAGGTTTTCTCACGATATTTTCCTTCACCGGTGTCAATGGTTCCTAAGAAAGTACTTACCTACATACGTACTTTCTATTGCATGGTACTAACTGGCAAACTGTGGCTGTACACACGGCGTCAGTATGTGCTAACCCCCCAAGTTTTAAAATGTTACACTGCTACAACATTGAATTCGTTACGAATAATCTAAAGAATACTTCAAAAAGAGTTTATTGTTTCGACTTGGATTCAAACCACCGCATCACCGAACGTCGTCATACTCAAACCGGCAGTTTGAGGAACTAGCCAGCGAGCCCATATGAAATGCGATGAAATTGTTATCTACTATTGTCCGAGTCACTATATGTTTATGTCTCTGTCTAATCAACAGATGTTATAATTTGAGGGTATTGATTAATTTTTCTTACTTACGTTTTCTTTATAAAATTAATCCATACCCTCAAGTTATAACTACAACGTTTGATCTTTATTTATTCACACATTAATTTAAATTATAATAAAATGTTTTTGCAAAATACAAAAACCAACTTTGACCTATCACGGATTTGAACCCACACGTCTTTTGGGGGGGTAAGTACTTAATGGAGCCGTGTGTATGTGTACACACCTCTGTCGAACCCTGTGGGCTATACAGGCGTAATATTTTAGTTAATTTAAAAGTATGGGTTTTAATATAGATAGTTTCAGACACACATTTTGCTTACGCGTGCCAACCTAATTAAAAGTAAGTAGAGTTTCTCAGTAAAAGTCCATACACAACGTTTTATTAGGCAACTTGGCTCGACTCGGGCCGTTTGATTTAAACACCTGTGTATGGCGTAAGTTTCGCACTTTCGGCTGTAATAAGCCTCAGTCTACACCGACTTTTATTTGGAGGTGCGTACCTACTGCAGATAGGCTGCGAACACTAGTAAACTTATTGATTAAGTTTACAGGAATAACCTGCGAGTCTGTGTTCCTCAAAAATTTGAATCTTTGAATCATCAAACCGTTCTTATAACTGTTGTATGTACATTCCAACATTTTGTTCAAGTAGAATGTCATTGAACGTTTCGTGTCGTTAGTTATTAAATTAATGGATCATTTACCCTAAGGTTCGTTGCTCGGTCCGTTATTATTTATCATTAACCGACTTCAAAAAGGAGGAGGTTATCAATTTTTTTTTTTATGTATGTTCCCCGATTACTCGAAGATGGCTGGATTGATTTGGATTATTTTTTTTTTTGTTTGAAAGGGTATACTTTCCAGGTGGTCCCATAATCATCAAGTCAGGATCTGATGATGGGATCCTGGAAAAATAGAGAAAACTCTTCCAATTTTATAGGCACACTTGAAGCGATTTGGATAGTTTTTGGAAGAGTACTTTCTTGGAGTGGTCCCATTTCAATTTGGTGAAGACCTGATGAAGAACTTCTGAGATAGGCAACGGAACTCCTCAATAAATGATAGCAAATGGACTGGGATTGCTGAAATCTCATGTCTGTTTGTTGTTCACACCAGTTCATAACATAACATCACGCCAGTACGCTGTGAAGGGGTAAGCACATGTGAACCACTAAAAAGTGAAAAATAAATACTTTTTTACAAAAAAATACAACCGACTTCCAAAAACGAAAATACATATAATCAGACACCGACTTCCGAAATTAAAGTTATTTTTCACTTTGTAGTGTTGTTTTTGGAAGTCGGTTGTATTTTTTTGTAAAAAAGTTTTTTTATGTGAATGATATCGACTCCTGTCTGACCTCATCCAAATTACTCTGTTTCGCTGATGATATGAAATTTTATGCTACTATATCATCGACTGCGGACATGATCGTACTTCAAACTGGCTTACAGTGTCTTGAAGTATACTGCCAAAAAAATAAGCGTGATCTCAATCCCAACAAATGCTCGGTTGTAACGTATTCCCGTGGACGGTCAGCCCTAGCTACAACATATACTCTTGGTGGTCATATATTACCTAGCTATAGTACTATTCGTGATCTGGGGGTTCATCACGATTCCAAACTTATTTTTGATAAGCATGTTGATGCCATCGTCGCTAAAGCCTCAAAATCTATTGGTTTCATAATGCGATTGTCCGGGTGCTTCACACAAGCTAAAACATTAAAAATTCTATACTGCACATTTGTTAGAAGCCACTTGGAATACGCATCTGAAATATGGAATCCATGCTATCACAAATATATTGACCGTATTGAGCGCGTACAAAAAAGATTTATAAAATTTTTATGCTTTCATCTTGGGGTGCCGTATCAGTCCAATAACTATCTCAGTCTCTGTAAAAGATATCATATCTTACCATTGACCAGTGAGATCTCTAACTGTATATTTTTGTTAAAGACGGTTCGAAGTTACATAAATTGTTCTGATATTTTGTCAACTTTCTACTTTAACGTTCCTAGCAGGTCCAAAAGGTTCAATCCACCATTACGTGTGCCATTTGGAAATACTAACTACAGACAAAATTCGTACGTTGTGCGTGTAAGTAGTTATTTTAATAAGGTGTGCAAACAGTTCGACTTTGATCTTTTTGAAATAAGCGTGACCTCGGCAAAAAAGTATTTAGCAATGGATTTCTTTAAAGCTTAAATTCTTTAGACTTGGTTTTTTATTATTATTTTTAATCTTTTATTATATTATTTTTTACGTATTTTAGGTGATGATCTACCTGCATGTTATTTAACTTTTTATTTTTTCGACATTATTTGGCAGTGTGTATATTTTGTTCCACAGTACTTTTATACCAGACAAGCTCTAGACGTGAAGACTTGTAATTGGCTGTCAGATTAGCATACTGTTATCTATTACCATTGTATTTAGCTGTAAGTCTTCCAAAGTCTAAATAAATAAATAAATAAATTTAATAGTAGCTAGTGCTTGGATCGTGGAACGTTTAACTTTATTTACCTCTTTAGATCCCAGAACAGAAATGACCTAATAATATAAGAAAGTGATTTTATGGTTTCTTGTAAAAGCAATTTAATGTTGAGGAACCATAAGCCGTATTAGAGTTTCAGTAAAAGCACGATTGCAGTTTAGCTGTAGTTTATTTCATTTAACTCTGTTTCGATTGTTAAAGGATTTCTTTTCATCCACTTTTCCTCCTGCTATACATAACAGCGAAATTTAAGATGTATGAAATAAAGAATATAATTCTATGAGGATTTTTCTCTTATAAACACAGCTATAGGGGTTTTTTGTACATAAATCTCTTGATCAATTTTAAAAATTAATCCGTTCGTGTAAAATTGTGGTGTCCAATCTAACAAACAATATGAAACAATAAGTGTATCTGACGTGGAGCTTTGCAATATTTTAGATTTATTGCAAGCGAGTACAACACTATCTATCACGCTAGAATGTAACTCAACGTGTTGTTAGATCGGAACTAAAATGTTTAGAGAAAGAACGATTGAAATACTGCACATGTCGGGGATCTATGTTATCTATGTTCTATGTTAAAGGATTTGGTTTCCGCACTTAGTCCTTCATGTGGACCATTGTGCGTGGGCCATGGCGGCCGTCGGGGGTTTATTCCAACCAGCCCACCTCCCTCCAGAAGTTAATCAAATCTCCGGGTTTGTTAAGAACGTCTGTGAAAAATCGGGATATTCCGAGAGTTTCTGTTCTAATCTGGGTGACGCCTGTGCATTCAAAAAGCACATGCGCAACGTTTTCCTCAACCTCCATGCAGGCCCTGCACAGAGGACAGTCTGTTATTCCTATTGTGTGCATGTCGGGGATATTCATAACTAAAATGTTTTTAAGCACAAGAAGATAATGGAATGAAAAATATGCATCATGAGTAATGTGGAAGAAGTGGAACGCGGTTTCCGTGGAAGTTACGTGCCACGTAATGCGACACGACGTCAATTTAATCATCATATCGTGTTCACTGTATTTTATAAGTATAAATATTTTATTATTTATGTACAGCGACAATAAGAAGTATTTATTTCTTTCCTATCGAAGAGAAAACTTCTTAGGCGCCGTGAACGATTTTTGGTAAGGGAAAATGTTACGGGTTCGCGTCACTGCGACACCGGACACCGCCACATGCCATGCCCGGTTTACCATTTCAGTTGTCCCTACTGTCAGCAGTCCTTTTGACTTCCCTTTTTTTTTTGTTTTAGCTTTTTATTTGTATCTATGGGTCTAGTATAAACTTCAAAACTAGTAAACTAGTATCTTTAAACTAGTAAACTGAAATCTCCAAACTATTAACTAGCAGTCAGGACGTACATACTATTGTATTTAAGCAAAGTTTTCACGTCCCCGTAACCAAAGGTCACAAAATACCTTGCCAACATTTAAAACCATTCCCAGACATCCATTAGCAGCGGAGCATCGTAAGCTACCCTCAAACGCTCCGTAAACGCTGCAGTCAACAAGTCGTGACGTCATCGGGAGGCGGCGGCAATGCCTATCAGCAAGCCTGACGCCGACGTGGTTACTGCACGTGCAGTGAGAGCAGGGCTGTCACGTGATGGAAAGTGGAAAGCTTTTCTTTCACATTTTTTGTAGTGACTTAAAACTTTAGTAGCTGGCATACATTCTATGCATTTATTTGTTTACTAATGACAAAAGTCTACGATATTTTGGTCATTTCTATGCCTACCATTTCTGAAATATTTGTTAGTCTAAAAGCCAACTTCCAGGTATACCTGGAAAAATAAATATTCTAATGTAGGTATACCTACATTAGTATATTTTTACACAAAAATCTAATTACAAAAAGACTGATTTGGTATCCAGGTTTATTCAATCAAAGGAGTTAGGACAACAAAGCCACGTACGATATTCGGTGATACAAACTTCATGTACATACGTACATAGTTTATATCGTGTAAGTTTTCTGAAATTGAATTTGGCAGCCCTGTGCGTGTGCGTGTAAGTTTGTTTATTTGTTTCACGCACGCGCAGTGATGGCAGTGTAGCAGCATACTTGCGCCTATAGTCATACAAGTTAGTGGAGCGCGCCCAGCGACCGTCCGGCAGCGCGCGCCGCGCATACTGAGACAAAGGCGAAAAGGATGTGAACCGGCCAGCTGTATCATCACGCTCGCACAACGTAGGGAGCGCGGCACATCCTACCGACATTACTAAATGGTGTTTACCTTCATTTTACATAATATGTACCTTATTTATTTTGATTTCTGGTAGCTGGAAGAGTATATAAGCAGTGGTTTGCAATAAATGACAGACAGTTCATTCGTTATTCGCCTTCTTACTACAACAAGCTCCCCTAAAGTTCCCTCAAAGTAGTGACAACTAGTTATAAAAGCAGCATGTGCTGATTTTTATTTGAAGGTGAATTTTGATTTTACGCGCTATTTTTTCTCGTATTTTAAAACTAAGAGTTGAGGAGTGTAGTTCAGATTTAGATTGGATGTGACTTTCAATTGTTTTGTACATTTGTCGTATTAGCACACACAATAATCAAATTCATGTTTTAAGGGATGCAGTGCGCAAGCAATGTAAAAATATTACTGAGATTGTACCAGGAAACATTAAACATTTCTATTATTCTTAAAAAAAACGATATAAGTATTAACATTATTTTGGCACAAAATCAAAGGAATTGTAACTTCCTTTCCACCCCCATTTAAATTAAATATATATTTTTTTCATTTAATTTTTTTATTATTAAAATCAAATTCATACAGTTGAAAAATGAGAAGGAACATTATTTAATAGCTCCATCTAGAAGGGTGAGCCTGATGTATGGGCGAGCTTGAGGATGACGTCACGACGAGTGGACTTCCATGTTATTCGTTGGAAAGGTGGTGGAAGATGACACATATGAAGACATTCTTTACGTTTTACAGTGAAGGCCTAGTTAAACAAGAAGTTTCACTGATCAGGGTATAATTTTTTCGGAGGAAAATGTTTGATGTCAGCTTTCATAAACAAAAATAACCTAATTGACACAAATGTGAAAATGAGTACCTACATATGTCAAACGAACAGCACATATACTCGTATATATTAGGTCTTTACCTATGAAATTGCCGTTCTGCAGTACCGGCCATTTCAAATCAAAATAATTTTTGTTTGGCTATGAATTCTAATTTCAAATTAATTTTATTTTAAAAACATGGATTTTTTTTTCCAAAAGTAGTCATTTGTTTATTGATTAGTGTTACATTTTCATCGCATTTCAATCTTTTTCGTCATCATGGATACGTTAAAAATTCGAGTAATTATGGAATATGAGTACCGTCGTGGCAGCAACGCGGCACAAGCGGCACGCAACATCAACGACGTTTACGGAGCTAACACTACAAACCAACGCACCACTTGTTATTGGTTTGCTCGCTTCCGTTCTGGAAATTTTGACCTGAAAAATGAACCTCGCGGTCGTCCGAAGACTTTGGTCGACAATGACGAATTAAAGGCGATTGCGGAAGCTGATGATACACAATCTACGGCTGAATTAGCAGCAGCTTTCGACGTTAGCGTCAAAACAATATTGGTCCATTTGCGTCAAATTGGCAAGGTAAAAAAGCTTGACAAATGGGTGCCCCACGAACTCAATGATCGCCAGCGCGAAGTACGCATCGAGACGTGCCTTGCACTGCTCAACAGACACACAAATGAAGGAATTTTGAACCGCATTGTTACCTGCGATGAAAAATGGATTCTGTTTGATAACCGCAAGCGCTCAGCAAGTTGGTTGGATCCTGGTTCAGCACCTGAACAATGCGCTAAACGAAAACTTACCCCTAGAAAAGTGATGGTCCTGTTTGGTGGTCTAGCGCCGGTGTGATTCATCACAGCTTCTTACCAAACGGGGTGAGCATTACTTCAGATGTGTACTGTGAAGAACTGAACACAATGATGGAGAAGCTGGCACATCTCCAACCAGCATTGGTCAATCGCTCGTCTCCGCTGCTCAGCAGACGGTCTCCAAGTTGCAAGAACTGGGGTTGGAAGCTCTCCGTCATCCGCCCTACTCACCAGACCTTGCGCCTACAGACTACTACTTTTTCCAGAATTTGGATAACTTCTTGGCGGGAAAAAAATTCAATACCCGAGAGGCAGTACAAAATGCCTTTGAAGAATTTGTTGCCTCCCGTCCAGCTGATTTCTTTAAGAAGGGCATCAATAAACTGCCACTGCGTTAGCAAAGATGCATTGATTGCATGGGTGATTACTTCGATTAATACAAATAAAAAATGCATGAAAAAAATTCGTTTAAATTTTTTCATACAAAACGGCAATTTCATAGGTAAAGACCTATTATATACACACACACATATTCACATATTAAAAAAAAATATATTTATAGGCTCCTGTTTGACTACTCACGAGATAGTAATCGATGATGACCATAATGATGATGATCTATACAGATGATGCTCCCAATAAGCTAAATCAACCTGAAAAGTGTTTTAAAATTGGTGTCGATATTGGTCTGTAGATGATTGAACGGAACAGCTGTTTAGAGTACAAGAGCTTAGAGCCATTAATAGTTGACCTAAGCGTGTGTTAAGTATGTGTAGGTGCCTATACTTTTTTAGTAAATACCGACCGTGGGAGAAAAGACAAACATTAAACACACGCAACGTGTTAAACAGTCCATTGTATGATTCTTTTCCAAGAAGAAACACCTTGACTTAATTATAACAAAGGCGAAGTTTGTTAACAAACCGTTCGAAAAATACGAGTTACATTTGATGAAAATGAATATAAAAAGTATACTTATTCTGAATTCATTCCTCAGTGAAGTATACTGAAATACCAGTTTAGATTCATATCTTTGTAATATATGAGAACATTCCCCGAGCCCTCATCCCTGCCCCAAATATTGGACAGAGGCGAAATGGGAAATTATGTGACTTTACCATGTATTTTTATTAAAACTCATTGTTAGCGGGCATTTAATAAACAATTGTATTTATTCAGTTATTAGTCCAGCCTTTGGTAACTTTAACAGGAAAGTCTTCCGAGAGTTTTGAAAATTGGTGATTTTATTGATTTTGACGTGCTTTTTTCGAATTTACACTTTGCCGATCTTTGCCACCAAAAAAATTGTGAAAATAGGTACCAAAAACCACACATTTGACACTATCTCACTATCTCTTTGATATCTCCTTTCCAAATTATTTTACGGTGAAAATAGTTATAGAACAAATTGTACTTCCTATTAATCACACTAATAATATAAAGGCGTAAGTTTGTGAGTCTGTGTGTGTGTGTGTGTGTGTTTGTATGTTTGTTACTTCTTCACGCTAGACCGGCTACGGTTACGGGAAAGGCTATATCAATTTGGATGAAATTTGGTATGTAGATAGCTTATACCCTGAATTGACACATAGGTTAATTTTTATCCCGGTCTACGCGGGTGAAACTGCGGGGCGCAGCTAGTTTCCTATAATTTATGATTTACCTTTTTTTTTGTAAAATTAATTGTATTAACGTACGAGCGAGCGCCGCAAAGTCCACTACAACACGCGTTTTGGCAAAGTAACTCATTTCCCCACCACCATGAGATAGAGTAACTAACGCGTTCTATTTTTTGTGGTATCTCGGTAGGCCTAATCCACATGTAATGCAGTATTAAATAATTTTGCGCATGCTCCTTTGCTTCGGTATGCTTGATAAGATAATATAAGATCATATAGTTGTGGTTTTTCGGACGAGGTTTTTCGAGCGAAATGTCACAGATAGAAACTAATTTATTCCCCGTCATCCGCCAAGTCGTTGCCTGGAAAGTTTTCCTGAAGTTTTGAAAATTGGTGATTGTATTAATTCGACGTGATCTTTTCGAATTTTTACTTTGCCATCGCGGATTTTTGCCACTTGCGCTGTCATATTGGAAAAATAGCGCCAAAAACGAAAAGTTTTTGGACAATATCTCCTTTCAGATTTATTTGACATGTCGAGTAGCAACGATACGAGGTGGTAAAGTGAAAATACGAAAAGACCAGTGAGGTCGAAATCCTTAAAATCACCAATTTTCAAACTTCCGGAAAACTTTCCAGGTAACCCCTTTTTTGAGCACCAAATGACTGTACTACGACTATCAATAAGCTAAGTTCGTATTTGTATAACATAATATGATGAGATATAAGCAATTTTTACTTTAAACCACAAATGGTTCTCTGTTTAACTAAGGCTTAAATAAATTACAGCATATTTATATTAGGCTTAAACGCTGCGATCATTGCCACCTTTGATAATCAGCTTCGGCTTAGGCTTAGATAAGTCGAAGTCAAAGCTGGTTGGTATTCCACCCTGTGGTTTGTGTTCCACTAAGCACAGAATGTTTGTGAGTATAGGTGCCGTAAAACAAAAGTTCACATTTTTCTACTCATATCTTTATTATTTACGTTCCATAAGTTAAACAAGATCTTACAACAATAACTTAAAGCTAGGCATAATTACGGAGCCTATAGCCGCAGGGCACCGCAAGTATAGAATCCGGTCGTCGATCGTAATTTTCCTCCGTTCAATTGTGGAGAGATTGAAAGGGAAAACACTTGGGTCCTCTCGGGACGCCCCCAGCTCGAGCGAATATTAATCGCGAAAGGACGCGTGTGGAAGACAATCGACTGCCATGTTGTAAACGGTGACAGATTTTCGGATTGTTACGAATCATTTCCTGCAGTACGATTTGTGTGGTATAATGTCTAAATCTACTGGTCGATTCGACGGGTCTCCCTTGTTTGACCAAAAGGAATTTGACAAATTTTCACTACCCAAAAAATTTTTCGCATAATTTCATTTGCCAAATTATTACTTAGCAAAAAATCTATTCACAAAAAGTTGTAACGCAAACCTAATGTTTGGCAAATGAACGTTTAAACTATAACTGGTTTACCAACTAGTACTTCTAACATTTTTTATTTAGTCAAATATTTCATTTGGAATAACAGTTTTTATGCAAAATCAAATAAGCCAAATACTTATTTAGTATCGTCAGTTTTCGATTCACCCTTTCCTATTCAGTCAAACTTCAATGACAAAAATGTGAACTACTAAGTGGGTAGGAGGTAAATCATAAATGGCGTCAATGTGTGCTCTTCTTTTTCTATATAATGTAGTCGTTCCTGGCACAGTAGGTAGTAAGTAGGTCACAGTTTTAACCTAACCTAACCTAACCATTTTTTTAAAATAAGTAATTAACCTAATCTAAATAATTCAGTTCCGGGTAACCTACTAAACTTTTTTCTATTAATGCAAGTCGTTTCTGGCACTCGCCGGCCGCTGCCGCGGCACCGCTCGCTTCGCTCGCTCGGCTCGTGCGTAGGCGGTCACAGTTTTAACCTAACCTAACGTACCCATTTTTTTTAAAGAACAAATTAACCTAATCTAAATTGTTGAGTTCCGGATAACCTACTAAAAACAATATATTTTTTTTAATTAATGCAAGTCGTGTCTGGCACTCGCCGGCCGCTACCGCGACACCGCTCGCTTCGCTCGCTCGGCTCGTGCGTAGGAGGTCACAGTTTTAACCTAAACTGACCTAACCATTTTTTTTAAAATAATTAACCTACTCTAACTACTTCCATAAATAAACAAATATCAAGTAACCATAAATTTGACTTGTTTCAGACAAATTCAAGCACAAAAACTTACAAAGAAGTACGCAAAAGACATCAAATTTAACCAGCAAGTCAAATGTCTAAAAATCTTATTTTTGCCTTAATATTTTTTGTCTTAACAAATCATTTCACCAAACGTTTATTGTCTGAAGATTGTTTGCTGTAATAAATCATTTGATTAAAGACCAAATTCCATAATGACATTATACTTAGTAATATTTTGCCAAGTAAAAATTTGACCAAATGAAAATATGCGTACTAAAATCATTCGAAATATCGCAATGGTATAAAAAAAGGTTGCGAAAAGTTGTTTGGGTAATGAAATTTTGTCAAAATCTTTTTGGCAAAACGGCAGGCACATTCGACATTTCGGTATGTTCACATAGCTCGTCAAATTATACGGAACGGCTGATTTTTTCTCGATCACGTGGTTGGTCCCACAGTACCTATGGTAATAGTTTGTTCACAATAATGAGTGCAATGCAGGGAGCATTGCACTCATTATTCGGGTTTTCAGTTATTTTATTTATCAGGTAGTTGGTTCCCAATGCAATCCTACGTACTTATTGCTTGCTGTTAAAAGTGTTCAGTGGCAATCAATAAACTGCCGCAACCCGAAAAAATGATGCTGGTATGTTGGTCCAGTATTTCAGCAACTATTTACTTATTACAATGTGCTTTTATAGCACCAACCTTCAACGAAAAACAGCACGCAACATAATATTATAATATCTTCAAAACTAATAACAGAGCAACTTTAAACCTTCATGAACGTAATTGAAGTGAAATCGAATGATTGCTTCACTCAACGCAACGTGATTGCTAATCAATGTTCTCCATCAGCGAAGTGATTGTGTTGTCAATCGGCAATCATCGGTGATCGTCGGGAATTGTCGGCAATAGTTTTTTAGTTCACAAGCAACACTTGATTGACATTTACACGGTAAAGTAGAGAAGGGAAGGTTGCATTTTAAATTGTACTAACGCAACATTCGAAATTGTCATTTATTATTCCAATTAAGTAGTAAGACTACTTAAAAAAGAAACTATTTATATAAAATTCAAAGAGATACTACCTATAAGATTCTAAGTTTCAATAAATATACATTATGCAGGCAGCCTCAAAAAGTTAGATACATCGACAAAGATTCATTGAATAAATTGAATTGAAATTGATTTAAAAAAAAAATTAAAGAAAAAAAAAAGAATTGATTGAATTGAATTGCTTTGAATCGTCTTCATTAAATCTTTGTTACAAACAAATGAATTCTGGTCGATGTAAGTATACAATATACATCTTTTCGAGGCTGACTGTAGGTACATATGTAGGAACAAAATGTTATCTACTACTTGCTGCGTCCTAGCAGGCTCATGTACTCATGGGTTAGCCTGGTGCCTGTAACTGTGTGTATGCAATACATTTAAATTCCTGTTGGGTTGCTTAAGTTTCAATTCTCTTGAAGTAAGACGGTCACGAGATCAGATGACTGTAATATTTAAAATTCTTAGGGGGATTATTGATGTTCCTGATCTCCATAATGAAATCTGCAATCTATTAGTCCCAAACAATTATTGTCGTAGCAGAAAACACCGCTTACTGGCTGTTCCAACTTGTCGTACTGTTGCACGCTCCAAGTCACCTATTCCTCGGACATTAGCCGCTGTTAACGCTCTCCTGAACTCAAACACAGATTTTGATGTGTTTGTGACTGAATGGAAGATGATTTTGTCAGAGTGCTTGAATTTTTGTGAGAAGAATGCATGACTGTGTTAAATAAATTATATATTATGTAGTGTAAGTAATTATATTTAAATAGTGTAATAGTGTTCTATTTAAAATAAATAAATAACGTATTATCATCAACAGCATTTTGAAACGGTGCTCATTAGCGAGACTAAAGGCTCCTTTTTCAGGTTAAGACGTCATCAAACGTGAAATACGTTTGTACAGTCGCGAAATAACGAAGACCTTCTGTTGCGTTATTACCGAGGTTTTGTAAAGGAATGGTGGCGTTTAGTTCAGAACTCTTTCATCTAAAGATATGCACAATTTCTACCTATTGAATATTATTGTTACAAGAACGAACGAACGAACGAATGAACGAACGAATTGAAGAGGGATCTCAATAAAATAATGTTTAATTTAAAATAGATTTATTTAATTAGTCTTAGTCTAAAATAAAGATAATAATGTTACTAATAAATATTTACAAATAAATTACTACATAAATCGAAGGCATTGGTACTCGTAACAAACTTTTACAGAATCCTCTTTGGTTTCCGTTGCATTCACTTTTTATTAACACGCTTGGGTACAATAATTAAATTAACAATCTGGGATTTTTATAATGTTACTGATCAGGAATATTTACAAAGTTAAGTACCGAGCCAATCAATCAAGTCAGCGTATTGAAGTCCACTGCTGGATAAAGGCTTCTTTCATATTCTTACGTAGACGCTAACGTCATCTGTTATCGAGTAGCAGAACTACACGGTACGTCGATTCGTGACAGATTTTTCTAGAACATTCTAAACCCTTCCAGAATGTTCTAGACGGTTAATTGTCGTTTGGCAGCATTCTAGATCATTCCCGTAAGTACTAGAATGTTCTCGAACTTTCTAGAACTTACACTCGTCATATAAATAGAGGGTTGCCAGCGGTGTACGGCACCCCTTGGTTCGGTCGGAACGCGGACCTCCACCTTGATCTTAGAATCCCCACGATCCATCAATTTTTGAAACACAACTCGAAGCGTTTCTTTGATGCCGCCGTGAAGCATCGCAACCCTTTGGTTGTCGAGGCCGCGCGCTATGCCCCCTCTAAAATTAGTAAGACTCGCCGTCCGAGACATATTCTCACCGACCCTGATGACCCCATAACCCTCCTTCAGGAGAGTAGTAAGGCCACCAGTACGGTTTGCAAACGCAAACCACCTAGGAATACATTCCGACCTCGCCGCCGAGGTCACAATCGTAACCCCCCCCCCTATCCCCTACTCGGTGAAGTTGTGCCTGCTGGGGGCATAGCACTTAACCCCCCCATCATGATCCAGACTGACCCGTCTGGCTGCTCTATTATTATCGACGCTCAGTCGCCTAATATTTTATCTTAGTTTGTAAGCCCTGGCCGGAGGGTTTAAGTTCGCTTAAAGCTCCCACAGGAAACGCTCGGTTAAGCAGTTTCGACCCCCAGTGGTCAACTGCGAGATGCCATTTATAACTAACTAACTAGGTGTACGACAGTTCAGTTTAGAACGCGATACAGTGAACACCAGTGAACTACAGCGAACTAACAGCGAAGTACAAGTGATTCAGGTGATTCTGTTTAAAGTTTGTGATTACTGTATTTGTGATTATTTAAATATAGTGTGTTTTTGGTGTAAACTGGCAAAAATTGATTTATCCCGAACCCCAGCTCGTAATAATATCATAGATACAGACTCGGTGCATAACATGGAGCACCGGGAATAGGAACGAAACTTGGAAACGGTCTTAAATCAGCGTGAGAAGTCTTAATTTCTCATTTCATTTCAGTTTCCATAATTTTGCAGAACTCATTGAAGGTAATTCAAGTAAAAAAATTGTTAAATACAATTTATGATTTGACAACAATGTACTCATAAATTATGGCACACAGTACAATATTTATAATTATAATTTGATTCGTGAAATGCGAATGTGACAAACTTCAGGCAGTTCTCGACACAATTTGTCATATTTTAATAAAGCATACGAGCCCTCGGCTTGCGGATTATATTAAGTTTTAATTAGGGAACGACACTCCTAACTTATGCCGTACATAATAAAATTGAGCAAATATTTTTCTACGAAAATATTGTGGACTTGTGAACTGGTAATGATATACGATTTTTGAAAAATATCAAGATACAGCTTATTATTAATACCTACTAGATTTTGTAAAATCATACGTTTTCATATACCACTAAAATATAATCATTTTTGGTCGTAATAAACGGATAAAGATAAACTTTGACTTTTGTTACGTTTTTAGAAACAAAAAAAAGTATGAAAAACACTTTAAAACCAATAGGTTTTTCAAAAGGCTTCATTTTGAAAAAGTTGTCGGTTTTAAAGTATAATTTTTCAAAATAGTTAGTCACATGTGACCTTGATTCAATAAACAATGCGTGTAGTGTAGTGTAGCGGTAACTTTCTTTTGAAATCTATCACAGGCTAGTTTCATGTCATATAACCTTTCAATATAATAATTAACCAAGCCATTTCCTGTACTAACATTCATATCACTTCTGTCTTCACTCGGCGAGGTCCCGCTGCGCGTGCGCGTATCACAAAGCTTACCTCACTAATATTTATGACTAGTTCTTACATAACACTGCACATACATACTATCAGAACTTGTGTTCACCCACGTTGTTCTTCGTCTTCTCTGGGTTTTTTTCTTCTGATTTCTTCTCACCATCTTCTGTAAATGTAAATTGGAAAATTAATAAAATGTTTTGAAATTGGAATGAAGTATTTAAGCATCTTGACATAAGCATAATAGTCATGCCTTAGCACCAAATTCTGGACATAGTACCAACGCTGGTCCTTATGTATCTACATTTCCCTTGATTGCACTGTGAAAGGGGTAATTACACCACAAACGTAATCAAATAAAATCGCACAATACTTACCAATAGCTTTTGAAGGTTTAGGATCGTTCCACTCTTGGATGTCTGCGGATATGAACAGCAGGTAGAACAGGTTCGCCAAGAAGTAGAACGCTACCGATATGAAGAACACTTTCCGCCAGTCTGTTGCACTTGTCTGGAGTGAGAACATTTTAGTATTAGTCATTATTGTTATGTTGACAGGGAACTTGACTGATATGTTGCCTATCACGTTAAGCTAAATCACAACTGTCAGCCTTTGCCAGTCGTATGAATTATGTTACTTAACAAGTTGCAAATTGTTTCAGTGTGCAAATCTGCTTAGCAATTTAGTAAGTTCATTTAAATAAATAGATTTTACACTTTGAAAATTAATTTATAGATGAGTTCGGTGTTTCATAACTGACTTTGTATTTATCACACAAAGTTCAACATAAAATAAAAATAAGAAATTTTTGCAGAAAAATAGGGAAGAACATAATGGTAGAAGACTCACCTCATCTTCAACGACGAAGGAGACGCTGAGTGGCGCCAGGATCGAGAAGATGGCTCCGACACCGTTGGTGAAGCCCATCATCGTACTGGCGTGGTTTGGAGAGAGATCGATGTGGGACAGCTGAAATGAAATAGTTCACTGATCAGTATCGAAATAAATACAAAAGAACTATTACACGATTTAAACTACATATTCACCGTTTGCGGGCAGTGTTACCCATTTAATACTTGAAACGCTAGCCTAAATTGTAAAGGTTACAAATATCTCGTTCAGAGATATTCAAGTTGAGCTTAATAGTAGAACGAATAATGTTATTTAGACAACCTGAATCGCCTGAAGCCACAATTGAACTAAGACAATTACATAGATATGACAATTGAATGACATTACAATATTGTAGTACTCACCATAAATCCGACGTAGTGAGCGCCGTTGAGCCCGACAGTGATGGACAGAATGATGACAGCCAGTGACAAGTTTCCTGCCGGTAGATACGAGAGGCCAAGCAGAGCTAAAGCGGGACCCCAGTGCGCTGGAAAGTTGATGATAATAATATTAGCTTATTATGTATAATTAATGTTTCAATTCTCTTTTATTTAGCTCTATGTCTTGAACACAAACGAGTCTGGTACTGGGCCGAGCATCACACTCCTTGTTCTGGTCCCCAAGGCACAGGGACGTACATAGTTTAGAGACCACCAACCAAACAAATTGATTGTAAGATAGTTATAGTTGTAAGGTCATCTTTGTTACAATGAACAAATCTTCTTCTGAGCGTGTCGATGGCAACCTAAATTGACTCGGCCCAGAATTCGGCTACGTGTTTGGTGCCATCACTAGCGTCCATCAGTTCCTGTAACGTGCAGCTGACAGGACGCGCAGGACATGATATTAAGTGTCCCATCGTCTGTGGAACCGCACCACATTTACATTCAAGGCGGAGTCTTCTATAAATCTCCACCTAAACAGGTTTTCCTTGCATCGACCACCCAGGGTCCGGAGTCTGACTTCCAGGTTAGACAAGGCAACTCGTGTCCAGGTGGAAGATTTTCTGTAGGTGGAACGCATGGTATGGGTAAGGAAACACTTTCTGGCTCGCCACAGCTTCAGTCTTTCTTTTGATCGTTCGCCAGTGATTGAGACGACACACTTTAAAAAACGGTTTCGGCTTTTTAGCATTTGTGGCAAAAGAATGTCGTCGTGCAAAGGGTGTCGTGTGTCGGAGATATATGTCATTTTGGCTCTTTCGCTGGAGCTTGCCACCGCTCTGTGGACTTTTGGTGACGCCATTCCTGCTAGTGGATACAGCATTTGTACCGGTGTCGGTTTTAGGCAACCAGTGATGGTGTTTTATTCAATGCTGTATCTACTAACTTTGCATTGGCAGATTAACTCCACATGGGGCACCCGCAGATACAAATAGCGTCAACCCAATACACAAACAACAAATTAAATTCTTATTTTTCTGTTTATTATTCCATTACTCAGACATCATTTTAAATCACATCATAGAAATCTCAAGCAATTTCTAACTTTAAGCCATTCTTAAAAGTATATCTGTCGCTACAGTTAGCCTTAAAGTGACGAGACTGCATTACAATATATTGACTGCTTTAAATTTACTTGTAAGAGTTCAAACACAAATTCATCTGGAACGAAAATAATATTTTGAGATTAATGTTAGCAAAGGTGATGATTGCAATAATTACCGATAGTGTTAAATATCCTCCTGGAGGTGACAAGTGTGATGATGTTCCTGTTAACGAGGAACTCAGCCAGCCAGCTGAAGAGGAAACTCAGTATGTACATGGCCACGTACGGCAGAGCTGACAACATACCGTTCTGAAAAGGTTACGTTTAGCGTTAACATTTTCAATTGGTGTATTTGAATGATCAGGAAAAGCAGTCAACGTAAAGGGAAACGACAAATAGAGTATCCACGTAGTAAATCATAGCGAGCAATAAGTTACTGAATTAGTATTTATTTTTGAAAGGAGGGTAATGTTTTTCGAGAATTATGTATGTATGTCAATTTTTTCTTCGCCATGCTCTGTAGCCTAATCGGCTTGATGGATTCTATATGAGTTGGGATTGTGGGAGTGACATAGGCTATATATATATATATATTGCATCTGAAAAAACAAAAAACAAAGCTTGAAAAAAGCAAATTATTTAAAAAAACAAAAAAACCGACTGCAAAAACACATAACTGTAAACGAACATTATTTTTTGTATTTTTTTGATAATTTTTGTCCTGTTATGACATGGACATTTTTATTTATTTATCTTTTACAAACAATATACAAATTAACACTATTTACACTAGGTACTAAATTCAATGACTAACTATACAAATAAATGCAAAAACAAAAGTACACTTAAGCGTCGAAGTACTCGTCCGCATCGATGTCATGCGGAAACGTGCCCAGAAGACTGGCAGCATTGCGACGTTGAATGGCAATGCTAATTCTTTGGCCAAAGAACGAGCCAGCCCTCTGGTCACGTGAAGTCTCGACCAGTCGGCGACTTTTTACTTTTTTGCTTGGGTATTTAATCTGACGGCAGTGTTATTAGTTGTCTCACCTCTTTGATATCAACATTTAGAACGTACTTCATGTACGAAGGTAGTTCAGTCAGAAGGGTCCAGAATCCTAAGCTTTGACCGGAGTGCGCCAACAAGATGGCCCAGAAAGGAAGCGATGTTAGGATGCCTTTCCAGGGAGTTGGCATTTTCTGGAACATAAAAATTATAACATCATCAATATCACCAACACCATGTCAGTAGAATAAGAATGAAGCTGCTCTTGACAGTGCTATACGAGTATTAACACTTCCAAGGACACTAAACGGCTATAGCAGTCTTAACAATAAAACTTCTATTGTGTCTCGTTCACCGCGTGTGAACATGTTAATCAAGTTATTTTCTGCCAGAATTATAACAAACATTGTAAAATGTTGAAACTACAAAGCTACTTACCCCATGTCCAAGCTCGTTGGAGCCAGCATTCATCTCGATATACTTCCTCTCTTCCTTGGAGATCCACCTGCTGGTGCCAGGTGTGGAGTCACCGAAGATGACCCACAACACGGACCAGACGATGCAGGTGATACCAGCCACGTAGAAGACGGAGGGCCAGCCCCAGGAACTGGCGGAGAGGAGACCAGATGTCAGGAGCTCGATGATGGTGCCGAGTTGTGCACCTGAAAAGTATAGGATATTATTCATTAGATACAGACGATAATTTTAAACGATCAAAGTATAGAATAGACTCCCTACACTTTTACCTCAGTACTTTTTTACTACATCTATTTGTTGGATAAATCAAGATAGTTTGTTTGTTAAATATGTTTGTTTTTTGTTTGTTTTGTTTTTATTTCTAAACCAATCTTATATTTCTTACCTTCCTTGTAGCTATTACTTAGAATAGTTCTTATACTGGTTTAGTTTCTGTTTAACTTATCCATGCTAGAATATTATGTTTATTTATTTTCATATGATTGTACACTACTGTACGTCCTAGAGGTATGTTATACTTTGTAAGGGTCCGAAGGGTCCCAGCGCAGCCCTATTGCTGTCACTCACGTGGCCATGTGTCCGTCGTCTGTCACACAGGTTTTAGGCACAGCCAAGCGGTTGGAACTACAGTATTTAAATTTTTACAGTACAAGAATCTTGTTGACCCAAATTGTCAAAAATATTTTTAAATGTTTTTAAGGGGGTCTCCCATACAGCAAAAGGGGGGTGCAAAAAAAAAAAATTATTACGTACCACATCGAGTATGGGTATTTTGTACCCTTGATGTGTGTGTTGTGTTGTTTGTTGTGGGGTTGTTGTTGTTGTTGTTGTGGGATGTTGTTGTTGTTGTTGTGGGATTTTGTTGTTGTTGTTGTTGGGGTGTGTCTTTGTACTCGTTAAGTAGATAAATACTATAATTTTTGTTTTAAAAAATATTGGATAACAAAGGGATGAGAAGCCAACAAAGTCAGTTTTTTTTTTTACAAAATTTTGTTCCGAAGAATTTTTTAACTTCCCATTGACCTATCAATTTGTTTGATGATAATGTTTATTTTAATGTGTATTATTTATCGTCAAATACCAACATATTAATAAATCAGATTTGGTACGGAACCCTAAATGTGCGAAGTCCGACACGCACTTGGCCTGTTTTTTAATTTAACCAACTTTATTTGTTATCCACCTGCAGCAGCAATAAACAGTTTTCCATGAAAAGTTTTTACCTACTTACAGAAATAAAATCATTTATCAAAAAAATTATCACTTGGATCAAGCTTGGATCAGTGGCACTGAACTCAGTGGACTGCGCTAAAAACTTATGATGATGATGACGCACTGATATATTCTTTGATTATTATAAGTACTGTGAACTTGAGTAACCGCAGCTCTATAAAAGTAATTTAAAAAAAATTAAACCGACTTCAACACAAATAACTCAAAATTATGAAATAACTTTAATTTTGGAACTCCGTGTCTTGGGATCTTTATTTTGGTTTTTTGCCACCGACTTTCTAAATTAAAGTTATTTTATAATTTTGAATTATTTCTTTTTGAAGTCAGTAATTTTTTTTTAATTACTTTTTTAATTTCGGAATTTTTAGTTATTATATAAAAAGTGGAATATTCTTGTTTGTAATAAGTAGTTAATAGTTTTGTTTTAAATATTGCACTAGAATTTGACCAAGGTTTTGATATGTTTTCCGTTTTCCCTGTGACACCATTTGACACCACACCCGTAGCTCGTACCAATAAGCAAGGTCGTCACACTTACACGTATTAGTCCATATCTTGAAAACTACTGAACCGATTTTGATGAAACTTGCTTAGTTTCTTAAGTTGAAGTAAATGTAAGCCAATAAAAAAACATCGTAACCCGATTAATAGTTTCGGAGAAATGCGTGGACACATACACCTATAAAATTTTGTATATTTGTTTGGAAGCACTAATATATTATCCTAAGTGAATATCTTGCAGTTCCAATAATCTTACATACATACGTGTCAAATTGATAACCTCCTTTTTTTTGAAGTCGGTAATAACAACTTGAAACTGATCCTGTGAGGCTAAAATAATTGTATTTCTGCTAAATTGATACAATGATTTAAAACTCGTGAGACCCCCACGTGAACCCCCTCGTTGAAAGTTTAGTCAGGTATTATTTAACAATTTAGCTAGAAATTGAATTTATCTTTCGATCGTGGTCATTGTTCAGCCTTGAAAGTCTAGCAGCTTGAATTCAAGTGGTCAGAACTTTCTACCATTCTACCAATATAGCAATTATGTAGAAGAGGTAAAGACATACAATTATCACAAGAACTTTTAAGCTTTTGAAAGCAGAGTAAACTTAACTGAAGTTGAGGCGAATTTATCGGGTATTTCGGGACATCGCCAAGCGATTGGTTGATTCTTTAAGGGACCAGAGGGCTGGCCAATTGTTAGGTCTAAGAATCAGCATTGTCATCCAATAACGTGCCAACGCTGCCAGCCTTTTGCGCACTTTTCCTACTGACTGCGGACGAATTTTTTTATGCCTAATGAGCTCTTTCCTTTGTATTACATACTATAGTACTTGTACATAATATTTATATTTTAGTGTTAGACTAATATTGTATTTAAGATTTGTGTATATGTAATTAACACCCTGATCAATAATAAAATAAAAAACCGGCCAAGTGCGAGTCAGAGTCGCGCACGAAGGGTTCCGTACCAATATCTATAAAAACGGTAAAAAAATCACGTTTGTTGTATGGGAGCCCCCCTTAAATATTTGTTTTATTTTAATTTAATTATTTATTTTTAAAGTGAATATATAACTAAATATTCTGTGAATATTTCAGGCGGCTATCCGTTGCCGTTATCAATATCGAGCAAAAACGAGCAAAAAAATCACGTTTATTGTATGGGAGCCCCCTTAAATATTTATTTTATTATGTTTTTTAGTATTTGTTGTTATAGCGGCAACAGAAATACATCATCTGTGGAAATATCAACTGTCTAACTATCACGGTTCATGAGACAGACAGCCTGGTGACAGACGGACGGACAGCGGAGTCTTAGTAATAGGGTCCCGTTTTACCCTTTCGGTACGGAACCCTAAAAACTGGAAAAGTGCGTAACGGACTACGCACAATGAAGGGTTCCTTAGTTAGGATGAATTTATCCAATAACAAAGTTACATTATATTTGAAAAACATGTTCTTCCACACATTCCAACTTCGAATGTATGTTTATATGCATAATATTGAAATGAAGTCTGTGGTCGAGTATAATGACTTGGTAAATCCTATGTTATTTTAAAAACCGCAGATTTTTTATCAATTTTCCTGTAATCTATAAATAAAGTATTTTCTGTATTTTTTCAAAATTTTAGGCTTAGTACTGTAGTTTCGGTTTTAAGGTGGTAAATTTTCTTATACGAGTATAACGTTAAAACGATTTATTAAAAAAATACTATTTGAGACCCTTACTAAGCCCAAGTAATATGTCACACGGTAGAGTTTGCAAATGTTTTTTTTATTAATTTTCTTATTTGCCCCCTAAAAGTGACCCCCTATTCAAAATTCATTTATTTACGTTACACGACCGTGTTTGGGTCACAGAAGTTCATATGTGTACCAAATTTCAACTAAATCAGTCCATTAGATTCTGAGCAAATTGGCTGTGACAGACAGATGGACAGACCGGCAAGAGTGATCCTACATATTATTTTAAGGGCTCCGTTTTTTCTTTTGAGGTACGAAACACAAAAATTTTTAGTTTGATTTAATCAATTTTAATTTTGCTGAATTAAGACTATAATAGTAAAAGTACTTTTTCTATGAACCCAAATGTTTGCATGTCGCATTATTATGACTATAATAGTAAAAGTACTTTTTCTATGAACCCAAATGTTTGCATGTCGCATTATTATGACTATAATAGTAAAAGTACTTTTTCTATGAACCCAAATGTTTGCATGTCGCATTATTATGACTAAGTGTTATGGATCTGTATATTTATTTATTTTAAGACCAAAAGGAGATGGCCAAAAAAAAACCCAGAATCGACAGGAATGAAATGTGCACCAATGAATTAACAATAAAATATAGTAAATGTCACCAAAGGGGCAACCCTGAAATATGTATAGTATAAGAGCTGAGAGCCAACAAAAAATCGGAGTTTTAGTTAAGTTATGGCTAAACATGATGTTTTTGTTTCGTGTTACATGTATTTTAGCTGATAATTATCAAAAGCACATGTTACAAAAAATAACAATATAATATCAACATCATGTTAAGCCACGCAATAACGAAAACTCCAATTTTTGTATGATTTTGTTGTAGTATCTTCTTTTTGTTGACCCTTAGACGCTTCTACAATTATATTGTTGTATGTGTTTTCTTGTAACGAGCTTTTGATAATTATCAGCTAAAATACATGTAACACGAAACAAAAACATCATGTTTAGCCATAACATGGCCATAACTTAACTAAAACTCCGATTTTTGAGCTTATTTTTTGTTGGCTCTCAGCTCTTATACTATACATATTTCAGGGTTGCCCCTTTGGTGACATTTACTATATTTTATTGTTAATCCATTGGTGCACATTTCATTCCTGTCGATTCTGGGTTTTTAGTTCATTCATTTTTGGCCATCTTTTGGACACTTATGGCGAATAAATTGATTTGATTTTATTTGAGACAATAAATACACTTTACTTACAGTGCAGGCCGATCTATTCAAGAACAACTATTAATACTTTGGTTTAGTAATATTATTCTCTTGACTCTGGACAGGAAGGATAAAGATAGCTTGGAAATATAAACATGCAGAGTTCCATAGATCAAAAACTACACTTTGCTATTTCTTCATCTAGGTATTACTTACTGCGTCACTTCTATATAATTTAGTTTTTTTTGTATCAATATTGAGATTGCAAATGAATTACTTTACTATAGATCAACAAACTGATTTGTGCAAGTTTCACGGAACAACTCCTGGGAATACGACGGTATAGCTGTTTGCTAATTCAATTACTTAATTGCTGCTGGCCGGCTCTGAGCGAGTAGATCATGGGAAGCAGGTAAACTGCAAACTCGAGTCGGAACGTTAAGTTGTTTTCTTAAAATACTTTCAGGTTTTACACGTGGAGTTTCTTGCCCGTTCTTCTCCATAGAGATCTACTACGCTTTGGAATGGGCAACTAGCTTCATCTTTCTGACTGACCGACCCATTGACAATTCAAAAGTGCCTGTAATTGGTTTATTTGAAATAAATGCTTTGAGTTTGAGTTTGACACAAAATATAGTAGCTAAGCTATCAAATTAATATAATTGATCCTGTCTAATGTTTGTTTTAAGATAATTATGGTTGTGACGTTTAATAAATAAGTTATGCGTGCTGTGGTAAGGGTTGCACAGTGGAGGGATTGTGGAGCGCTGCGCCACAGTCAGTCTTGACCGAGCGGTCGTTGTGACAGCACGCCTAACGCAGTGATAGTGCAAATTGTGTTTCATTTGTGCTATAACCTAACTTAAACCAAGACAATAAAATGTTAAGTGGCGATAATAAACTAATATGTGAATATTTCAGATTATGTTTATGAATTTATTACATAGTGTATTTAAATTGTAAAGTTATGTCTAACGCGGATAAAAACTGAGAATCACACAAAAACTAGCATATCTTACAACATTTTAAAGATTATTTATTTATTTATAATTTACTATACGTTTTTGATACAATATCTTTTGTTTTATGTAATAATAATACTGGGTGGACGCGAACGTGGTACTGGTACGACGCGTTACGAGAGCTCGGCACAGAACACGCAAGCGCAATGCCGTTGCAAGCAATGTACTCAAGGCCGTTAACAAATATCTGCATCTTCAATTACGCTCAATTAAACAATATTGTTATATAAAATTACATAACCCGCAAGTTCACGAACTGTACATTTATTTAATTAAGCCGACTAAACTTGCAAGTGAGAAATAAATTATTACAAAAAACTGTCTGTGGTTGTGTTTTTGTTGTGTTTCTGTGTCTGTATGTCCTTTTTAATTGAGCTCGGGTTTCTTCAGACTGGTTATTTGTAACACATGAACTCTTAATCTTATCATCTTTTGAATTTATTATTGATTTATTTTATATTAAGAAAATACTACAGGCTGAGGAACAGGAGACCTGGAGCCACGCCCAGCACGGGCTACTTCAACCCTAAACAAGATGTACAAGTAAGAGAGGAACTAACCAGCATAGACGAAGGTCCCGAGCCGACTGCGCTCGTTTACCGGCACCCAGTGACCAATCACTCCGTGTAGACTGGGGTACAGCAGACCTTGCGCTAGGCCCATCATGACGCGACACGCGCATACTGCCACGTAGCCACCCTGGAAGATGAGAGGACATTGTATTTTCTAGAGAACATTTGTACTAGCTTATATACTAGCTTCTGCCTTGCCTTTTGTGGCTGAAGACTGTCCCACAGGCACGCACTACCGGGATGACAAGTATCTTATGTGCTAACCTGGGCCATGGTCTATCTGTGTGCAATAGAACATCGAAATCCGTTCGGCTGTTATGGCGTGAAGAAGACACTCGAGAGCTACTTTTCATTTATAATAGTATAGATTAAATCAACTAATTTAGCGTGACAGTTATTCTGCTGGTTCCCATTGACGTGACAGATTTGCATAATATTAACCTGAAGACTTCTCAACTTTTACGATTTGTGAATCATCAATTTCTTTTTCAGTCTTTATTTAATAAATACCACCTGTAATATAGTTTATTTACCACCTAACATGTAGTCCAAAAGCGTCACTGACAAAGATACATAGAACATTGTTTCCTTTTTCTTCCCCTGACGGGAACCCGTGCAATGTTGTGGTCGCTCATGGCGTAAGGAATGGGGGTCATTCCCACTGACGCGGCGGTAATGACGATCATCTATAAAGGTGCACGAACAAGCGCGTAAGTTAATTGCAGGATTTATTGTCTGTTTGTGTTATGAAAATTCTTTCTTCCCCTTGTTGGAATGTTTTTATTTTATGGCAAGGTTTTATGTACAAATTAAATGAATATGTAATGATTTTGTTGTCTTAGTAAAATCAGTAAACGCCAACTTTTTAAAAAACGGTTGACGTATTTTTCAAAGTTTTTTGGATTAATACCGAGCTCAAAGTGTGTTGGAAAATATTTAAAAGGCCAGTATTGTAACCGCTAATAATGTAGGTTATGTACCCCAATTACAATAAAAAATAAACGAATCATCCCAGACCGTTAAAAACTTACGCTCTTTACCTACTTATGAAATTCTCAACAGGGCTTAAAATAAAAATTACATAGTATCTCATTTGAAAATAAAGGGCTAGCAACAGTAACTATGTAAGTACTTTTGATAATTTAAATTCAAAAACCTTTTCTGTTTACATAACCTTATGTTATTATACTAATGACGAAATAATTTGTTTGGTTATTCAAAGAGAAATGTCTAGTGAAAACACCTACATACGAGTTCCAGAAATAACAATATATATATGTACAAACTCTTCGTTATAAAATACTAAAAAAGCAAGCGTTTATAAAAGAAAATATGTACCTAATCATAACGTTCATGGGGGTACCCGGGGGGGGACAGGGTGATGGATTTTGTATGACTAAGTAATGTGGTCGGAAAAAGTTATGTTACAGTCACGTCACGTTGTCGTCGTCGTCGTCGTGTACAGTGGGCTGCATCAATTGGGTAGGTACCCCAGTTGTATTAAAATTTTAATACAATTGGGGTACCCAATTGATGTAGCCCACTGTACTTACTTTACAGTTAAGTACAATATATTATGCATTAATTTAAAAAAAAAACCGTGCTGCGCGGTCTTAAACTTGGCTTTATTAGTCTTATGAATTAAACGACTGAATGCTAAGGGCAGCCCCTGTGGTGTACGAACCTCGGCCTAGGGCGTCGCTGGGGGGAGTACAGCAAGGAAGGACAGTCTGGATCATATCTGGATAATTATTATCTGGTAAAGGCTCAGCTACGCCACCAGTTGGCACTCCTTCACCGATCAAGGGTCGGGGGGCATTACGTGGGGACGTCTGCATCCTATGGATATTTCGAGACTGCGTGTGCAAATACTGAGCCCGAATACATAGGCTGCACTAAAAGTATCGGGAATGGAATATTTCCATTGTTCCTGTCATATTAAAATCTTTTTAATATTGAAAACTCCATGGTTTTAAAAATCGAATACCATTTATTTATTTAAAAAAAGATTCTCGGTCTTGTCACAAGGTTTTCTCAAACTTGTTTAGTCGTTGAGAAAATGGAATTGACTCGATAAAATTCAAGAGCGATGATTTATTATGACTTTCGAAGTGGTTTAACACAAAAACAGTGTGTTGACCGGATGATTTCTGCATTTGGTGATGAAGCCCCATCCAAAACCACAATTTATCACTGGTTTGCTGAATTTCAACGTGGACGTGTCAAGCTCAGTGATGATCCCCGTCAAGGTCGTCCAAAAACTGCAGTCACCCAAGAAAACGTTGATGCTGTGCGTAAACTGATTGAGGAAGATCGACATATGACATACCGCGAAATTCAAACAACTTTAGACATTGGCATGAGTCAAATACAAATAATCTTGCATGAACAATTAGGTGTAAAAAAGTTGTTTTCCCGATGGATACCGCATTGGCTCTGTGAAGAGCAAAAAGCGGCTCGCGTTACTTGGTGCGTCAGAACTCTCGAAAGGTTCCACGCAGTATCCTCAAATGCTGTATACAACATCGTATCAGGTGACGAATCCTGGATATACGCGTACGAACCCGAAACAAAAACCAGTCACGAGTTTGGGTCTTTGAAAATGAGTTAAAGCCAACAAAAATTGTTCGTTCACGGAGTGTTACAAAAAAAAATGGTGGCCACGTTTGTCTCCAAAACCAGCCATGTTGCGACTATTCCTCTTGAGGGACAAAGAACGGTTAATGCAGAATGGTATGCTAGCATTTGTTTGCCACAGGTCGTTTCTGAACTCCGTAAAGAGAACTGCAACCGCCGCATCATCCTCCATCACGACAATGCGAGTTCTCACACCGCGCACAGAACAAAAGAGTTTTTAGAGCAAGAAAACATAAAATTATTAGACCATCCGCCGTACAGCCCCGACCTAAACCCTAATGATTTCTATACTTAGCCTAAAATAAAGAATAAATTGTGTGGTCACAGATTTTCATCACCTGAAGAAGCTGTGGATGCCTACAAAACGGCCATTTTGGAGACCCCAACTTCCGAATGGAAAGGTTGCTTCAATGATTGGTTCCATCGTATGGAAAAATGTGTCAAATTTCGCGGAGAATACTTCGAAAAGCAATAAATACATTTTTATATAGTAATGTTGTGTCACTTCCTTGATTCCCGAAATTTTCAGTGCCGCCCTGGTCATGATTGGGAGAATACATGCTGTATAGATACGCAACTTGCACTTAAGTGACAATTTGGTACGTACATTCACAACGAGCCTGCTTTATGTGCTTAGATGTGCTAATCGAGGGTCACACCTAGATATTTGGCTCGCTTCTCCCAAGGGATCGGCTTGCCAAACATGGTGATCGGTCCGGTGCCTTTTTACTTTTCGGGATATCACTGGTAAATAACGTGGAAATGAGTGGAGAGAGCACAGAGCCCTGAGGGCTACCTGCGCAAATGGGGTGAGGAGAGGATAGTGCTCCTTCGATAAGATAGCGAAAAGTGCGGTAGGACAAAAAGTCTCGTAAGATGAGCACGAGATGGTCTGGCACACCGAGTTTGTAAAGCTTGTATAATAAACCGTTGTGCTAGACTTTGTCAAACGCTTTCGCTATATCGAAGAAAACAGCACCCATCATCGAACCACGTTGGAAACCAACGCTTACGTGTTCGTTGATGTGGTGGACCTGTTGTACGCAAAAGTGTAGGGTTCGAAAACCAAACTGCTCGTTAGGAATTATGCCCTTTGTCTCGGTATAATCTCTGAGGTACTTATAAATAAGTCTCTCATAGATTTTGCCAAGGACATTGAGCTTACTGACGAGGCGAAAAAATAAATATGTGGGGGGACCCGGCTTAAGAAATTTTGGATTTGCCCCCCCTGGGCCAAAAGCTGGGTACGCCGCGCCGCTGGGTGGGTGGTGGGTGGGTCGTTTAAGACTGCAAGACCACCCGTACTACAGACCAAAAAATAAATAAGTAGTTGGGAACAAGATCAATAGAAATACATTTTGTAACCCTTCGCCCTTTGCTAAAATAAACATCTAAAGGCTCGAATGTAAACCACCTTCGTGACATAAAAAATAAAATTATATCTATCGCGAAATAAACAGCAAAAATACCTTAAAGATAATTATTACAAATAAACGAGAAGGAGCAGGTTATCTGGACAGCAAAACATTGCTCATTCCATTTCGTAGAATTATGTTGTCTGATAGTATCGGGTGAGGGATGGCTCTTCAGACAAATGGTGCCCTAATAAACCATCCTAATGCGAGATCCTCGCTATCCGTCAAGACGTTTGTTTGTTCGGGGTCGGCAAAAATTGGAAGTAGGGAACAGAGTCCAGTGCAGTTGTTATGATTTAAAGGATTTATTTAAGAGGAAACGTAGTCACGTGGTCATTGGCGTTCAGTCCATACAAATTCATACCTCAGTTTTCTATTTGGGTAATGTAATGACACTAGAGCAAATATTATACTTTTTACGAAACAATCTAGATATAAGTACGGCCATGTTTGTATCTTTGTTTTCTTCTTGCATATGATTTTTCTTCTAAAATTAATTGAAGTACCTAAACCAGAAAAATAGAACAAATAAACAAATCATAGGGACGTGATGAAATGTTTTTTTACTATAAAACTCTGCGGTAGATATATATTTTATAGTAAAAAAATATTTGATTCATTAAAACCAGGGAGAAAACAGAGGAATGCGTTTGTTTGGTATGATCGCCAATGATCACGTAACCACGTTTCCTCTTTAGTGGCACTTGGGTAGTTTTCATAATCGTCAGTATCTATACAATTAATTAATAGTCCCCTTAAGTCTTGAAGTACACTTCTGGACACATCTTTTAGCCCACCTTGTATTTTCAGTTTCGTTTGGTCCTAGCTAAAATTTTATATTAGGTCGAGCAAAAAGTTTTTATGCAGTTTTGAACCTGGCACATTCACAATTTCATTCAATAGTCTTTTTTTGAATTTCGAACACAGAATTTAAAGAAACAAAAGACAATTTGGAGCCTGTTTGTTGATATCAAACAATCGAATACTAAGAAAACTTGGTTTTATTGGTTTACTTGGATTTAATTCTTGAAAAAGTGATTGATATCTTTGGTTTTGCAACAAACATTACTTATTCTTAACATTAAGGTGAGGTTCTATCAATAATCTATGGATACTTCACCTGAAGTCGCCGCCCAAGCTGTGGCACTTATTCAGGCCGGACACAGCCAAAGAAACGTGAGTGCTCAACTTAATTTAAGTCGATCTGCGGTCCGAAATGTTTATCGGAGGTACCTAGAGACTGGCGGCTTTGTTCGTCGCCAAGGAAGGCCACGATCTCGGGTCACAACTGAAAGGCAGGATCGATTCATCGTGACGACCAGCTTGAGAAATCGTCACCTTACCTCCATTGAGATACAAAACCAACTTCGCGACTTCCACGGAGTATCTGTGAGCGCTCGAACTGTTCGGAGAAGGTTAAAAGAACGCGATATGGTACCACACAAGCCAGCTAATGGCCCCAAACTATCGCGAGCCCACCGAACAGCGCGCCTTCATTTCGCACGCAGTCATTTAAATTGGACACAGCAAGATTGGAGCCGTGTACTCTTTTCTGATGAGTCTAAAATTGTGTTACATGGCAATGATGGAAGGAAGAAGGTCTACCGACGTAAGGGAGAGCGTTTCGCACAATGCTGCTTTGAAGAGAGGGTTGCTTATGGCGGTGGCTCATGGACTGTCTGGGGCGGTATATCCGCGAGCGGCAAAACTCAACTTGAGGTTGTTACAGGACCACGGCTGCCAACATTAAATGCTGAAAGGTACATTCGTGAGTGCTTAGAACCTCACGTGATACCATACGCGGACTATGTGGGCCCAAATTTCCTTTTTATGCATGATAATGCAAGAGCCCATGCGGCCGGCATCGTCAGGGAATATCTTCGGGATGTGATCATCACAGTTATGGACTGGCCAGCCAGAAGCCCAGACATGAATCCCATTGAGCACATGTGGAACGAGCTAAAAAGACGTGTTAGGGCTCGTCAGCCACTTGCCCAGACGATGCAGGAGTTGAAAACTGCCATAGAAGAGGAATGGGAGATGATCCCTCAAAATTTCATAGAGCGGTTGATAAACTCTATGCCTAATCGTATGAGAGCTGTGGTAGATGCCCATGGAGGCAACACGCGTTATTAAATTAAACCTTTATTTGATAAAACATGTTTTTTATTCAAAAATCAATTGCCTTTAACAAGGCGCATATCCGACTTGTTAGGCGTAGCTCCATGTCGTATGGTATTCTGAATTCAAATTTAAAACAATACGATCGAAAAAGATGGTAAAATGTATCAGGTTTAAAACTGCATCAACAGTTTTTGTTCAATCTAGCAATCATATTTCGGTAGGGGCCATCGAAACCTAAACTCTAAGGTGGGCCAATAGATGTGTCCAGAAGTGTATTTAAGCAGATACTGATGTACTTTAACTTATAAAGTAGGTGCATGAAAATAGAAACAAAAACTACATTGTATAATGTTAGTAACGAAACACTGAAACAAAGTTTGATAAACTTGAAATACAGATTCTGAGTACCTGCACATGTAACCATAATATGTTTCAACCCAAGTTTAGAAAGATTATAGTAACAGTAAGCGAAGTTAATAGCCAGGTAGGTACAAAGTTTTACAGCTGAACAACATCGCAAGAATAATTTAAGACCTAACTATGATCACAAACAAGTTTCACATTTCATGTTCTAATTAATTGTTACTTAGTACTTAGGTTACTAAGTAGTTAAATAATAAAATGCCCGAAGTGAGTTAGTATAATTGTCCACCGAGCGATTCGACCACACCTAGCCTATATAAATAACTTTTCACAATAACTTGTCTGATTTCTCTAGTTAGTGGGCATTGTATCATCTACAAAGTATCGGGTAAGTGTATAATAAAATAACACAGCCTTTAGGGCTTGCTCTCTTCTTTGCTCGAAAACAAGCCAGACGTTCGATTATTATTTTTTGTCCTCTCGTCTCCGCCTACTCCTTCGGTAACAAATGCGAACATTTTCTTCAGATCACCCGCAGGACACACAGACAAATCGGCTGCCGATAATCCGACCTTCCTAATTTATAACTACCCTCGTTATTTGATTAAGGGAACCGTGTGTGCTCTCGGAAATGATTTGACTTGGGAAAAATATTGTAGCGGTGGTACTCGTATGTGCTAGAGTGATGGACTCGGAATCAGTTGGCAATTTATTTTACTAGATGATTTATATTGGTTGGTTGGTGTGATTGATGTTTGGTTGGAGTGCGACTAGTAAATACTTTTTCACTTTAGTCCTATTGCACATGAAACAAACTAACTGGCAATAAAATGGTTTCCTAAACTAAAAGTCTGGAAACTAAACGTCGATGAAAAAAGCTGTTACTTAGGTTACTGTGAACAGGCACCAGACTGTTGTTAGGATAAAATTTTACTCTATGCTTCAGAAATGATCAAATAAAGTAGGAACAGTTTTGGCATACAAATAATCATTCTGCCGCTGCGCCTTTGATTGAGTCAGTCGATGTTTATGAAACGTTTCCGCGCGAGAACCACAAACACATGCCTTTACAAAAATGTAAACATGGCCAACACTGATTTTATGGATGTTTTCTGAATCAACCAATCATGAATACGATACGCGAATATTTTACGAAAATTAACAGACGTCGAAAAGTTTTATATTTTTGTTCGATTTTTAACCAGAGGCATTATGCTATGATTCTTTACTATTCCCGTCCGCTGCCCGTTGAATCACATTTCTTTTAATTAATGAAGGCAAACACGCTGCAAGCGAGCCAGTAACCACTCCATAAATAACTCCACATAAATAACACTAGCGGCCACCAACTGGCAATAAACTATCTCATGTTCCGCTCCCTGACATGGCTTTGTATATAAACCTGTGCACTAAGATATACATTTATGGACCGAATTTTAAATGGTTCACAATTAATTATAACGTGGACAGTTTTCACACGAAGTCCGGTGTTTCCTAGGTGCAGGACAATGCAGTGGATGGTAGAATTAATTATACAGGAGTCCCAGTCTCGCACCGACGTTTTCTACAACCATTAATTTGGATTTTCTGGAATTTTCCTAGTGTTACAAACGCGTGTGGCTTAAATAATGTACCGCTAAATGACTTCTGTTGTAGTAATCTAGTAGAGTTAGCCCATTACCTCCATAACAGTCTCCTGCATTCTCATAATAATTTAAATTCGTTGTGTGTAATGTGTCCGTGTGAAACCACATACTTACCCAGAATTTGCGAACAATGTTATAAAACTGTTTTGTAAAATATCATAGATAAAACTTGCTCTCCTATACACAAGTTTCCACCCCATTCAGACTAGGTACACTTGACTACAAAGTTTGAGCTACTACCGTTCATTTTCTTGGCATGAGTTCCCTTGTTCTTCACCCAAAACAGCGCTTCAAACAATACCACCAATAATAAACAACTATGGGCTACTTTTTCTACCGTCAGATAACTTTTATTATTTATGGAATAAATATGGCAGTATGACAGTTTTGTATAGAAAATATGTCAAACTGTCATATTTATTCTTCAGTTAAATGTTACCTGACTATTGATAAATTAGCCAGTAGTGCCAGCCAAGTAGTGTTGCGCATAATGCGGTGCCAAGTGAATAGTATAATAATGAGAACGCTATGAGGTTTGGTAACTGCTTAGTCTGCTTACCCTATAGCGCCTAACAATATCGCTATGAGCTGGAACCGAGCCAAACGTTCCACGAGTGTTCTCACTTTTTCGGATTATTTGGGACTTTAAGTTGTTTACGAAATGTAATACCCGAAATACCCGTAGTATTCTATGCATGTATTATTATTTTAGTTTTAATTTCTTTCGATTCTGTTTTGGGTAGAAATTGAGTCACTTTAAATGTAATGTTTCATCCCTGTTATTTCCTATTAACTTTTTGATGAAGCTTCAACTGTCTATTATTAATTTAATTTAATTTTATTGTATTTTATTTAATGATGTAATTAATTTTATATATTTTGATTGGGACTTTGTGTCTTATAAATAAATAAATCAAACGTATCAGAAATAAAAAATTGAAGGCTTAAAATGATTGTTGAAAGTTTATTTTTTTGTTTTTGTGTCACCTAAAATAAAATAGAACTTTTTGGCATCTATTTTTCAGCAACGATGTAGATATTGTTGTTTCCCAAACAATAATATTATTGAAGTTCTTACTTTGACAGCAGCCATGGGCAGTACCAAGTTGACGATGCCTGTGGTACCCATAGAGGTCAGCATCAGGTACTTGCCGCCGAAGCGACCGGCGAGGTACCCAGCCGGGATCTGCAGGACGATGTAGCCCCAGAAGAAGGATGACAGGATCGTATCCTGTACACTCCGGGACCAATCGAAGACCTGGAAAATATATTAACTAGGTAAGATAGGAATGACGTCCACCCAAAGAATCGTGATCAAATAGTCGTCTATTTGATCACGATTCTTTGGATTCACGGGTTTGTGTGCTCTTTGTGGATAGGATATAAGAAACGTGGATTAGAAATAAGAAACAACCGCATGCAAGATTATAAACCTAAACTCAAAAGTGCGGCTCTTTATGGACCAAAATGAAAACTCAAACTCAAACTCAAACTCAAAGCATTTATTTCAAATAAACCAATTACAGGCACTTTTGAATTGTCAATGGGTCGGTCAGTCAGAAAGATGAAGCTAGTTGCCCATTCCAAAGCGTAGTAGATCCCTATGGAGAAGAACGGGCAAGAAACTCCACGGACACTCTTTTAAATCATAATATTTTTACAAAATATTGGTTACATCGTTCAAGTTGAAAATATACATGTGAGAACAATGTAGAAAGACGTGCACGTTAAAAAGCGTCCGTAATAAAAAGATAATAACTAAAACAACTAAATTAAATATTAAAATTAAAAATAAGCCATGGCAGCTAAGAGACGACCAGTCCCAACTGACGGCGCCCGTTCACGAACATGACGCATGGATCAGCACCATTTAGCTCAACCATTTTGAAGGGAACTTAATGATCCAACACACACGCCACCATCAGCGAGACATTTGAGTGAGCATGACATACTCTCAACTAAAAAACTCTCAACTGAAAAACTTTTTTACAAAAAGAAAAAAACTAAATAACCGACTTCCAAAAAAAAACACTACAAAGTGAAAAATAACGTTAATTTCGGAAGTAAAAAAGCTAAGAAAATACCTAAGGATACCTAGGGAGGATAGGAGGGGGGATTAAGGTATTTTTCACTTTTTACTGAAACTCAAACTCAAACACAAAGCATTTGTTTCAAAGAAATCAATTACAGGCACTATACAGTTGTCAAGGGGTCAGTAAGTCAGAAACATGAAGCTAGTTTTCCATTCCAAAGCGTAGTAGGTTCCTATGGAGAAAAACGGGCAAGAAAATTTAGTTGTGGTACAGACGGTATGTACCACAACTAAAATAATTTTCTTGCCCGTTCTTCGAATTTGTGTGGGGTATATAACACACCCCACACAAATTCGGAAACCTGACCTAGTATGTAAATAACAGTGACAGGAACTTCTTGTAACCTCATCCACATAGACTAAGTATGATAAATTCGTATTATTGAAGCTAACTCACAATCTACTCAAGCATAGTTAATAAAATTTATTATGGGACCACCGCGCAAGGTTCCTGTACCAAATGAAAAAAATATTTTCAAAATCGGTCTACAGTTGACGAAAATATCGATGAAAATAAATAATAATAAAAAAATCATACAGACGAACATAGAAGCTCCTTCTTTTTTGAAGTCGGTTAGTAAAACAGGTCCTGATTCCAGAAGATTCATAATTAATCTAAAACTTTCAGTATAGTTTTTTGTCGTTTTAGTTGAGTAAGTATTTGCAATAGAAAAAATATAGGTTACGTAACAGCCATTCGACGGCAGTACTGAGACGATAGAGGGTAGTAGACATTTGAATAATAGCCGCTATTGACGAATATTATTGAAAAATTATACGATTGAACATCGGTTTATGTTATGTACATCATCATAAACAGCTGGTACATGATCACTATGGAATTCTCGTATGTCTGAAGGAGAAAAATCTAGCGTTAGTATTACGAAAAGCATAATCAATCTATAATGGTTCCATTGGTGGGACGCTGGGACTCAGGCCTTCCCTTAGTAGAGGGAGTGGGCCAAGAACCACCACGCGAACCCCAGTTGGTAGATGTCACATTGTCTCCGAACTTGTGGTTCTAGGGGATGCAGGTTTCCACACGATGTTGTCCTTCAACATTAATTTTTAAAAAAGCTATCTTATCAATGCAGCACGTTACAAATACTTTATCTCTTGAGGGCCAGTCCCTTGACATCCTTAGACTTGACCTCCACTTTCTGCCTATTGAGTTGATCATAAAAGTCTTCTTCATATACGATAATAATAATTATGTAGGTGTTATATGCAAAGAATTTCAGTGTTCACCTTTCCAAAAGATAGAATCAAATAATTCTAGACAGAACCAATTTTACAAAAACGTTTCGCTTTTCCAATCCCGATCATACCTCCGAAAGTTGCCATCACAAACAATTAACCCATTACAAACGACCGACATGACGTTTTTGCGACAAGTCGTACGTGCGTCATTAATCGGGACGTGCCTCAAACGACTGAGCGTTCAAACGAAACTTTTTGCGACAATACCACTAGTCTGCGGGATTTTTTGCAGTTTAATGATAGCTCTTTTGTAGGGCTGGCTCTTCAGACGAGTAAGTTTTAGTGGAGATTCTAAATTTTCTTTTATTTTGAGGAGATAAACTTTTACTAACAAAATTGTTACTATATTATTATGTATACTTTGGTTAAGGTTTGTATCTATGGGTCTTTGTTACCTGAAAATAAATGATTTATTTATTTTAAAGGGAAAGAGATAACTGAATTCTAGCTTTTATCGTTGGATGCACTTGAATAAAGTTAAAAGATAACTCGTAACTTATTATTAACACAGAAAAAAATCTGTATAACATTAATGTATAAATAAGTTTCATTAGTTTTAAACACAAATAGGAACTATAATGCATTCAACTTGAAACTCAGCCTATCGCAGTATGTACCCTGCCGCGGTCTCCACTATCAATCTGCATAATTTATAGTAACCGTATGTTAAATCAAGGATCAAAACATAAAAAAAAAATATTTAAATAACTTGATCTCATTGAACATCCCTAAGATCCCCGATCTACGCGACGTTAAAAATAAAGAGTTCTAAAAAAACGCCTTTGCCAGATAAAGGGGATTCAAGCAAACTGTACGGAGATAATTCCCTGAAGCGTTTTGTTTCACGTCGCACAGATGGCGCTAATAGACGACACTTAGGATTAGGTGTCGAGTTCAGCGCTTTGTGGAGGTCTTGTTAGTTTTTATTTTCCAGATAAAGCTAAAGCAGAAGAAGTAAACTGTTTCTTGGTAACTGAGGTTGAGCTCAATTGCCTCGATTATATTTTGAAGAAAGTAAACATTTTATTTCTAATTATTTATTGTATGTGTTGGATATGTAGAAAAATGCTTATTATACATATAGAGGCTGACCTACTTATGTCAGTGTCGTTTTTGTTGCAAATTAATATTTATGACAGACTAGTTTCTGTCCGCGGCTTCGCCCGCGTGGATGTCGAAGAGTATCCCACGGGAACGTACTACCAGGATTAAAAGTACCCTATGCGTTAATCAATAATAATAATAGGGGTTAAAGTATGAAATTGCCGTTTATTGTATTAGGAACTTCGAATTGACATAGAACCTTCATGGTTTGAGATATTTGAGTGAAACTTTTTTCACGTGGTACCTATGAAGTTCTTCTTTTAAAAAATGTGCAACATTCTATTATCGACTTTCAGCTGTTTTTTTTTTATTCAGCTTAGACAAGAAAGATGGATACTTCGAAAATTCGAGTTATTTTTGAATACGAATTCCGACGCGGAACTAACGCGGCAGAAACAGCTCGCAATATCAATGTTGCGTTTGGAGAGGGGACTGCTAATGAACGCACCGTGCGATTTTGGTTTAAACGCTTTCGTGATGGAAACTTTGATTTGAAGAACGAACCACGTGGAAGACCGCCCACACAGGTGAATAACAATGAATTGAAAGAGATGGTGGAAGCCAATCCGAGCCAAACTACCCAAGAATTAGCGGCATGGTTTAACGTTACCTTACCAACAATTTTGACTCATTTGCGTCAAATCTATAAAATAAAAAATATAAGAAATGGGTGCCTCATGATTTGACTGATCTGCAGAAAGAAACGCGTGTTGAAACTTGTGTTGCCTTGTTGAATCGATATAGAAATGAAGGAATATTGGATCGAATTGTTACGATAACCGTAAGCGAAAAATGCAGTGGCTGATCCCAGGTCAAACGCCGCAACAGTGTCCTAAAGCAAAGCTTACCAATAAAAAGGTAATGGAAACTGTTTGGTGGTCTCAGCATAGTGTTATTCACTATAGCTTTCTCCGATCTGGTTAAGCAATAACGGCAGATGTCTACTTTTAAAAATTGACATTCTTTTTTTTTTAATTTAACATATTTATTTAATCAAAATAATTACCATTATTATCTATACATTGCTGACATGTAATAGGAAGACATGCAGAAGAAGACATGCAGATCGGCTCTGCATGCCTTCCCTTGGGTAGAAGATGACGATGCTGATATTGCGGAGTCATCAGATGCAGTTTGCACTCACCGGGTACCCGTAGCTGTTGTTGGAAGTCATGGCGACGATACCAACGCTCATAGACACGCGCGTGGCGTAGGACACCGTCGTCGCCAGCAACATGATGAGGGCCATCAAGTGGCGCATGCCCAGGAGACGCTCTGTGGACAAGGAAATAATATTAACTCCACAAATGTTATTATCACTTCAGCATATATGATTATTCCTCGCGCACGTGTGGGAGTGGCGCGAGGAGGTGAAACGCCGGGGCGTAACTCCGCTGCCGCGAGAAATCACGGTACAGCGGACAGAGCTCCGGCGGGATCTCATGGCGGCATGGAGAGTGCGATTGTCGCAACCCAGCGCTGGGCACGCCACAATTGCGGCGATAAGTCCCCTCTTTGAGGAGTGGTTGGAGAGGCGCCACGGCGTCCTCACCTTCCGCCTGACGCAGGTCCTCACCGGACACGGTTGTTTCGGGAGGTTCCTGTTTCGGATAAGGCGGGAGGAAACGCCCGGGTGTCACCATTGTGTGGATCGCCCGGAGGACACGGTGGAGCATACAGTGGAGGTCTGCCCGGCTTGGGCGGAGCACCGCCGTGTTCTCACGGAGGCGATCGGCGGCGGCGATCTCTCGCGTCCAAACCTGGTCCAGGCCATGGTGCGGAGCGAGAGTGCATGGGAAGCCGTCACCTCCTTCTGCGAAGCAGTAATGCTCGCGAAGGAGGAAGCGGAACGCGTGAGGGAGAGGCAACAGCCGCGCCCTCGCGCCCCTAGCCGCCGTAGGAGACGCCCTGGGCGGCGGGAATCGATTGCCGATTCCCGGCCACCGTAGGCGCGGGCTTGCGGACGACGAGTAATGGGCAGCTCGCCGTCCGGTAAGGACCAGGCCCGGGTCGACGGCGCGTTGTGTTCCACGCGCGCCTCAAAGAGATGTCAGCAGTGACGGGGTCAATTGGGCCGATGCCGCCGGGGTCGCGGGTAGTTCGAAAGAGATACCGTGGCCCTGGCACGGGCAGCTGAAGGAACATGGGTGGGTTTTAGTCAGTAAAAGTCTGACACGCCCTCCCGCCTCTGCCCAGAGCGGGAGAAGTCATTTGATGATTTCCCATCCACAAAAAAAAAAAAAAAAAAAAAAAAAAAAAAAAAAAGCATATATGATTATTGTTTAAGGTCTTGTGGGTACGATTCAAGGTCGGGCAGTGTTATCGGGATTTTCCATCAGGAATCTCCCAGTAGCAGCTTAGAAGTCTGGAATTCTTCCTGGTTGATCGCAATAGGACGTATACAAAACTGGCGAAATGTGGTCGTGGGTACATGTACAGTGTGAAGATTCCATATATTAGGCGCTAGATGGCGCAACAGAACGCGTAGAAACACGATGACCTGTCGTAGTATGTTCGTCGTCAAGGCAAAAAGCGCTGCTATCGGTGGAAGTTTGGGGTACTAACGTCGGGCGTCGACCAATAAGGAGACGATATCATCACGCCACCACCGCGAACCAATCAGGATGGAGAATGAATTCTGAAGAAAGAATAACGAGGTATCGAGTTTTGCCGGGAGAATTGAGTAGGCAGTGAATTTTTGTAATCTCGCAGGAGCGGTAATACTCGCAGTACCAAAGTGTAGTATATTGTGATTTTAACCAGAAGCTAAGTATTTCCCTTAATTGGTCCTTGTTCTCACTTTACTCATTTAAAAATGTAATATTCGCTATTATGGGCAATTTGTGTTTTGTTTCTTGGGAATAGCTTTGCTGTAGCTTACTGGAGTTTTATTTGCTTTGTATGTGATTAACTGTTAAATTCTATTGTTTTATGAGGCTCCAATAACTTGTATCTTCTTACTGGAGTTTTATTTGCTTTGTATGTAATTAACTGTTAAATTCTATTGTTTTATGAGGGTCCAATACGAGTAACTTGTATCTTCTTACTGGAGTTTTATTTGAATAGTATATTGTGATTAAATGGTTAAATTCTATTGTTTTAAAAGGTTCCAATAACTTTCTTAATTATACCTATGTACATGCTAGAAGGAAGTAATTAAATACACACTTTAAACTGTTATTGTTGTTTATTTGATATAATTGTTTTAATAGGTGTAACATTTTTCAGAAGTGGGATCGTGATCTAGAGCAGTTCTCAGGCAAGGCATGAGTTCCGAGGGCCGCAGCCGATCTCGCAGCCGGTCCCGCAGCCCTGTCAGAGGGAGTCGCTGGCGGGTGGAACGACCGCAGCAGGAGCGACGCAGCTGCTCCCGCGACACCTGGCGTTCACCAGTCCGGGACCGTCGAGGCCGTTCTCCGCCTGGCTTTTCAAATGAACCCGGTAGGTCATTTCCATATTATTCGGGTGTGATGGTTAAGCCAGATATAATACCGGAATTCGATCCTGAAAAACCGGAGCTACCTGCATCTCAGTGGCTTAACAAAGTAGAGCAACTAGGTGCCATACATGGATGGAACGACAACGTTAAAAGTTATTATATGCAGGCACGTCTTGTTGGGTTAGCGAAGTTGTGGCATGGTGCACTACGAAGCTATGAATTTACGTGGCCGGAATGGAAACAAAAGATTTTGGAAGCGTTCCCGCAAAGCATAGATTACGCAGAAGCATTGAGGGAAATGTTGAATAGGAAAAAGTTATTTAATGAAACTATGACTCATTATTTTTATTCGAAATGTACCATGCTAAATAAATGTGACATCATTGGAGAGAAAGCGGTGTCGTGTATTATAGAAGGTCTGCCGTTCCACATGAAGACTTCTGCTAGAGCTGGTAACTATAAAACCCCAGGCGAGCTTTATTCTCACTTTCTGTGCATGAACGACGACAAGAGAGTGAATCAAAGTCAGAAAAACGTTCCTCGTGGTCGGGATTCCGCATCAGGGTCTTCAAAAGAAACGATCAGAGATTCAAAAGAACGAAAGCCAGGTGTAACTTGTTTTCTTTGTAACGAGTCGGGGCATGTTGTCCGATCATGCCCTAACAATCCTAACACCATAAAATGCGAAATCTGTGGGAAAACTAACCACAAAAAGGAGCAGTGCTATAAAAAGTCAGTCAGCATTGTACAAATACAGGTAAATGAATGTTATTTTAAACATGTCTTGATTAATGGTTTAAAAGGTACCGCTTATTTAGACACAGGGGCTCAAGTCAACCTTATCACTCACGATTTTGTTCTTAAGCTCGGTGTTGCGATGCAACCTTGTGTGGTTTTTGTCAACGGGTTTGGTGGACCACCAATTAAAGCTCACGGACAGGTATCACTAGAGTTCTTTATAGATGAAGTCAGGGTTTGTTCAGACGCAGTTGTTGTCGACGCTGCCGTGAACCGCGCCGACGTTTTTATTGGACAGCCTATTTTGAACAATGAAAAATTCAAGCTTACAATTAGTGGTACTACCGTCTTGTTAGGATATTCGTATAAAGATGAAAAGAAAATTGAAGCGGTTGAAATAAATTCTTTGCAAGTAGGTACATGTGCAGATAAGGTTAACATTTTGTGTTCTGCAGACACTGTGGTTCCAGCTTATTCATCCTTGTTTCTTGACACCCACAATGATGTTGAAATTGACAAGTCAACTCTAGTGTTTGTAGATACTCGTACAATTGTTTATAATGGTTACAACTATAGCATTCCTGCTTCTATGCATTGTTTTCCGGTACAGGCCATTTTTATAGTTAATTCCGGTAAAAAGCCGATTTATTTCCAGAAAGACCAGGTTATAGCCCGTGGATTGGTTACTCGGGAAATGGATTGTTCTCCTGGTAATTCTGTAGATAATGTTGTTCCGATCATGAGCATTGATACAACAAAAATCAAATGTGGATCCGGAAATCCACAAGTGGTTAAAGAGTTGATAGAGATTTTAAAGGAATATTCGGATTGTTTTTCGATAGATACAGGAGAACTAGGCAGGACTGACAAAATAGAGTTAAATATTGAAGTTAACTCGGATAAACCGGTTTGTTATCGTCCTTACAGGCTTTCTTTTTCAGAAAAGACAATAGTACGAGAAAAAATTGAAGATATGATATCCAACGGTATTATTAGGGAATCATCGTCTAATTATGCCAGTCCGATAGTATTAGTTAGGAAAAAGAATGGAGATTATCGGTTTTGTGTGGATTTTAGAAAATTAAATAGTATCACAGTGAAAGATAAATATCCTCTGCCCATCATAGAAGAACAAATCGAGAAACTAGGTGGGAAGAAACTTTTTACGAGTCTTGATTTGTCGCAAAGTTTCTTTCAGATTCCTGTAGCGGAGACGTCAATCCACCGAACTGGTTTTGTTACGCCTGAGGGCCACTATGAATTTTTGCGTATGCCCTTCGGTTTGGCCAATTCCCCAGCAATTTTCCAGCGACTTATGGACAAGATATTTTCTTCGTTACGTCACGAGAAGGTGCTTCCTTTTATAGATGATCTGTTGCTACCAACGAAAACGGAACAGGAAGGCCTCGATCTACTTCGGATAGTTTTGGAAATAATAAGGGACGCTAAATTGACGTTAAATCTTGATAAGTGTTTTTTCTTGCAGGACAAAATAGATTACCTCGGTTACGAGATCAGCGAAAAAGGTATTAGGCCTGGTAGTAAGAAAATTGAGGCTGTGACCAACTATAAGGAACCTAAGAATGTACACGAGCTTAGGATGTTTCTAGGTCTGACTAGTTATTTCAGGAAATTTGTTAAAGACTATGCGTCTATCACGTATGATCTGTACGGGTTGCTAAAAAAGAATGCAGCGTGGATTTGGGGTCCAGCACAGCAAAGGGCTTTTGATCAACTGAAGAAGATTTTGACGACTCGACCCATACTTTCATTATTTTGTAGGAAAGGTGACATAGAAGTTCATACTGACGCAAGCAGTAAAGGTGTAGCTGGAATTCTCTTTCAGGATCAGGATGGTGGTATGAAACCTATTGCGTATTTCAGCCGAAAAACAAGCAAAGAAGAAGCTATGTATCATTCCTACGAATTGGAAACATTGGCTGTAGTGGAATCGTTGAGGAGATTTAGAATTTATTTAGCAGGTAATCATTTTAAGGTGGTGACAGACTGTGCAGCCGTTCGAGACACTTTCTTGAAAAAGGATCTACTACCTCGGATAGCAAGATGGTGGTTATCTATCCAGGAGTACGATATGGAAGTCGTTCATAGATCGGGTAAGTCTCATGGGCACGTTGATGCGCTGAGCCGATTTCCGGTAGACCCTCCCATAGCAGTAGACATCAACATGATTGACGTATTTGATTGGTTGGTATGTCTTCAAGATCAAGATGAGAAGATTCGCATCATTCGTACAAAATTAGAATCTGGGGATAACGATCCGGATATAAGGAGAAATTACAAGCTGAAAGATGGTCGGGTATACAAGCTAGTTAAGGATGGAGAACAGAGGTTGGTAGTTCCTAAATATGGAAGGTGGAACGTCATGAGGAAGTATCACGATTGCATCGGACATCCAGGCCTGAAGCGTTGTGAGGAAATAATCAAAGGTAACTTCTGGTTTCCAGGAATGACACGTTTCATACGAAAATATGTCAACTCATGTTTAGACTGTCTTTACAAGAGGGGACAGTACGGAAGACCTGAAGGTGAGTTACATCCCATTGAAAAGGTTCCGGAGCCAATGCATACGCTGCACATTGACCATCTCGGGCCTTTCTGCAAAAGTCGAACGGGTAACAGTTTTGTGCTGATGGTGGTCGATTCCTTCACGAAGTTCACATGGGCAGTACCAGTTAAAACTACAAAGACCCGAGAGGTAATAAAATCCTTAAATGATATATTTTGTTTATTTGGTTATCCAAAAAGAATGATATCCGACAGCGGCACGAGTTTCAAAAGTAAACATTTCAAACAGTTTTGTTTGGATAATCAAATAAAACACATAATCAATGCCGTAGCATGTCCACGCGCTAATGGACAAGTAGAGAGGTATAATCGTACATTACTAGATTCACTCAACACAAGCGTGGAAGATGAAAAGGATTGGGATACTCGGATCGCAAATATCACCTGGGGAATGAATAATTTACAAAACGGTTCGACTGGATTTACACCATACAGGCTCATGTTTTCCGCGACTCGAAGCAGGTATCAAGGTATGGGAGATAACATCGTAGATAATGAGGAGACAGCTGCACGAACTAGGACCGAAGCTTCAGCGAATCTTAACCGGACGGCGGAGAAAATGCGCAAATATTTTAATGCAAAGCGTAAACCTCCAACAAAATACAAGGTAAACGATTTAGTATTATGGAAAGGAGCTGCTGACCGAAATGTGAACGTTCGACGAAAACTAAAGGAAAAGTACAGTGGACCTTATAAGGTAACGAAGGTAGTGGGAAATGATAGGTACATGATTACTTCGCTAAAAGGTGTGAAAGGGTATAAGCGATTTAGAGCTCTTGTGTCGTCAGACTCGTTAAAACCTTTTCAGGGAGAGGACTCTGACGCTAGCTCAAATGATACAGAAGTGGACAGCACGGAGGAATTGATTGACTTGCTTGAAGGCTGAACTTTTTTTTTCTTTTGATGGGTGAAATGTGATGGTTTAGACTGTGATTGGACCTATTATGTATTTATTTTTGGAATCTTGTTTTGGTAACAAGTATTTATTTTTGGAAACTTGTTTTGGTAACAAGTATTTATTTTTGGAAACTTGTTTTGGTAACAAGTACTTATTTTTGGAAACTTGTTTTGGTAACAAGTATTTATTTTTGGAATCTTGTTTTGGTTAAACAAGTTATTATTTTTGGAAACTTGTTTTGGGTAAACATACTTTGAAAACTTGGTTGGTAAACGAGTACTTATTTTTGGAAACTTGTTTTGGATAAACAAGTCATTAATTTTGGAAACTTGTTTTGGTAAAAGTCATTAATTTTGGAAACTGGTTTTGGTAACAAGTCTTTATTTTTGGAAACTTGTTTTGGTACCAAGTACTTATTTTGTTTTGGATAAACAAGTTATTATTTTTGGAAACTTGTTTTAGTAATAAGTATTTATTTTTGGAGACTTGTTTTGATACCAAATACTTATTTTTGGAAACTTGTTTTGGATAAACAAGTTATTATTTTTGGAAACTTGTTTTGGTAACAAGTATTTATTTTTGGAATCTTGTTTTGGATAACAAAGTTATTATTTTTGGAAACTTGTTTTGGGTAAACATACTTTGAAAACTTGGTTGGTAAACGAGTACTTACTTTTGGAATGACTTTACTTGATGATTGATAATGATTGTATAGGAAACTTATGTTATTTTTGTATTATGTATGGGCCAAATATTATTTTACAGTTTATAGAATTGAGATTTTTTTTCTCTTATTTTTAGGACTGGGTACGCTATTTTTGAACAATTACATACCGTTTTTGTTTCTTCCTTTGCAGAGTCGCAAAGGCGTCAGGATGGACGAGTGTGAAGATTCCATATATTAGGCGCTAGATGGCGCAACAAAACGCGTAGAAACACGATGACCTGTCGTAGTATGTTCGTCGTCAAGGCAAAAAGCGCTGCTATCGGTGGAAGTTTGGGGTACTAACGTCGGGCGTCGACCAATAAGGAGACGATATCATCACGCCACCACCGCGAACCAATCAGGATGGAGAATGGATTCTGAAGAAAGAATAACGAGGTATCGAGTTTTGCCGGGAGAATTGAGTAGGCAGTGAATTTTTGTAATCTCGCAGGAGCGGTAATACTCGCAGTACCAAAGTGTAGTATATTGTGATTTTAACCAGAAGCTAAGTATTTCCCTTAATTGGTCCTTGTTCTCACTTTACTCATTTAAATGTAATATTCGCTATTATGGGCAATTTGTGTTTTGTTTCTTGGGAATAGCTTTGCTGTAGCTTACTGGAGTTTTATTTGCTTTGTATGTGATTAACTGTTAAATTCTATTGTTTTATGAGGCTCCAATAACTTGTATCTTCTTACTGGAGTTTTATTTGCTTTGTATGTAATTAACTGTTAAATTCTATTGTTTTATGAGGGTCCAATACGAGTAACTTGTATCTTCTTACTGGAGTTTTATTTGAATAGTATATTGTGATTAAATGGTTAAATTCTATTGTTTTAAAAGGTTCCAATAACTTTCTTAATTATACCTATGTACATGCTAGAAGGAAGTAATTAAATACACACTTTAAACTGTTATTGTTGTTTATTTGATATAATTGTTTTAATAGGTGTAACAACAGTGTACACCTCTGCCTAACCCTTCGCGGACTACAGGCGTGATGTCAAGTCATTATTTCCATCACTCCTGTATTCCTAGAAAGGAAAGGGAGAGGTAGATACTACAACAACCAGCCAGAATATAACAACCAGAATAAAACTTTAGGTTCCAAGGCAATTGCTGTGTCGTATGAAGTTCTTAACGTAATGTTAATTCAATTTAAATCCCAACGCATTATAGTTTACATGAAAATTCTTATTCATTTGGTTACTTAACTTGAAACTTGGCACAAATACTTGCCTAAGCAAGTAATAAAGTTTATTATTAATAGTTTTTCCTCCAGAGGGAAGGGCAGCAGGGGAGGGAGGAAGGGAGGGGGTGGTGAGGAGGGAAAGAGGGAAGGTGAAGGGGTGATGAGGAGGGGAAGTGGAGGGTGTGGTGAGGAGGAGAGGGTGCGGAGAGGGGTGAGAAGGGGAAGGGAGGAGTTGGTGAGGGTAGAGGGGAGGGGAAAGTGGTGAAGGGGGTGTGAGAGGGGGTGGGGGAGGTTAGCGGGAAAGGGATTTGTTGAGAGAGAGAGGAGAATGGGCAGGTTGAGGGGGTGGGAGGTGGGTTAGAAGGAGGAGGGGTGAGAGGGGGGGTTAAAGAGAAAGGGGGTGGTGAAAGAGGGGACGAGTGCCTTTAAGTTGCTTTTTGTATAGCACTGATTCATTGAAGAAACCCGCCCGACAGAAATTACCGAAAAATAGAAACTCGGAAACTCGGAACGGCACATAAAACAGGAGTAAACTACAGTCGTGAATCGGAGCTGACAACACACTGTTTTTTTGTTTGTTTGAACGCGCTAATCTCTGGAACTGCCAGTCGGACTTTAATAATTATATTTGCATTTGATAGCAAAATTCTTAAGGAAGGCTATGATTTAGCATCACTCTAGGACTCCTAGGTGTCGAGCAAAAATAAAAAAAAGTTAGAAAGAATGCTAAGCGAAAACGACGTAATAGCGCGGGCAAACAATGTGATGCGACGGGGTGGGTCGGCGGAACAAGAAAATCAAGAAATTTCACGCGGAGGAATTCGCGGGCAGAATCTATGAAAAGAAAAGTCCTGACTGACTGACTCATCAACGCCCAGCCCAAACCCTTCGACCTATAAAGCTGAAATTTTGCACAGAAGTTTCCTTTAGAATGTAGACAAGGAATAAGGAAGGATTTTTACCGTGGGACATTTTCCGACATTCACGTGGGCGAAGCCGCGGGCGAAAGCTAGTAATATATATAAATCAAAGCCGGCTGGACCGATTTTTATGATTTTTGTGTTTTTTGGATTCGGCTTCGTCAGGAATAGGATAATAAGTATTAAAAAAACTTTTTCACAAAAAAATACAACCGACTTCCAAAAACAACACTACAAAGTGAAAAATAATTTTAATTTCGGAAGTCGATGTCTGGTTAAATGAATTTTCATTTTTTTCCACCCACTTCTGAAATTAAAGTTATTTTTCACTTTGTAGTGATGTTTTTGGAAGTCGGTTGTATTTTTTTGTAAAAACGTTTTTATTTTTTACTCTTTAGTTTTACCTGCAAAAGAAACCACATAAAAAGCGAGGGAAAATACGTATTATTGAAGCTAACTCAAAAACTACCTAAATAAAATTATTACATTTTCTACTTTGAGGTGTATCCTCTCGAATAAAACAAAAATTTTTCAAATCGGACGACGCTGTAAAAAGTTATGCGTGGTCATACATAAAATATTATATATGGGGTGACTGGTAATTAGTGACCGATACTTAAACACATGATTATACTCATGATAACAAACAACTTTTACTATGGGACCAAACCTGAAATCTTGAAAAAAAAAATCAGCTGCCCCGTACATTCATGTTCGCATAACTCGTCAAAATGTAGGGAGTAGCTGATTTTTTTTTTGCGATTTTAGGTTTGCTCCCATAGTAAAAGTTGTTTGTTATCATGAGCACAATCATGTGTTTAGGTATCAGTCATTAATTACCAGTCACCCTATATATATACGTGTCGAATTGATAACCTGTAGTGCTATTCTGTAAACATCTCACCGTGATAACTCAGGTGAAGTGAGCCGTCATTCCACCTGATGCTATGGGTTGACACTATTGACAGCTCACTTTACAATCACTTCACTCATGTTTTCACGGTGAGATATTTACAGAATAGCACTACGGCTCCTTTTTTTTCGTCGGTTAAAAAACAGGAAAATTCACAAAACAAATATGAAGAAAACTCATTTTCTTATACATGAAATTTGGTCAGGGCAACGTCTGTCGGGAATCTTTCATTCTATGCAAATTCAAATAAATTTTATAATATTGCATGATATTTAAAAAAAATATAGTTGTTCATTTGTTTTCCCGCCGTTTGAATTTTCTTTGTTAGCGTTGTTTCTGTAACCATGGGAAAATCTAAATATTGCGCTATTTTCGAATACGAGTTCCGTCGTGGTACCAACGCAGTATACACAGCACGCAATATTAACGACGTGTATGGGACAAGGTACTGCAAGTGAACGCACGGTACGTTTTTGGTTTGATCGCTTAATTCCCTTCTGGAAATTATAATCTCAACAGTGAGCCCCGCGGAAAAATCTCAAATCCAATGAGGCGACGAAAATCGCCTTTAGAGAATCATCTTTCACACAGTCCATCCATCATTTATTTGGCCTTTCCCTACTCATAGAGCTATCGACATTCATACTTAAAACATTTTTTTTTAAATTAATTGACTCAAATTATTTTTTTTTTTTATATTTTTGACTTTTTTACTTTAAATTTATTCCGGTAGGTACTTATTTTACTTTTCAGCAAGAAATGTAGTTCAATTCTTAAAATATAAATTAAGTTTTCCTACACAATTCAAAATTTTTTCAGCTTACGCCTTCGGGAACTTCGCGCGTTTACATTAGAATATTCATACCTAAGACAGGACAACGTCTGTCGGGTTAGCTAGTGTATAAATAAATTGAAGGCTTTTTGTATGTCTGTGTGACGTTGTTCTTTTAAACTACGCAACGGATTTCAATGCGGTTTTTCCTGAAAGGTTTTAAATGCTTAAAACATCAGTATTAAACTTACTTATAAGAAATCTCGATATTTTGTCAAGTCGTATAAACCGTATGAAACGGGTTGGTTGATGGTAAAATTTAAAACACAAACACATTGAGTATTGTTAGATAAAAATCAAAGTGTATTTTTGCATTAATAACGTCTATGCATTACCACGTCAGCACTGCGCTCCATTATATAAATTAAACTCCTGACATCCTGGAATGGGATTTACGTTATTAACTAAGTGTAACCTGCGGCTCTGCTTGGTATACGTTTTAAATGGGGACACGGCAGTAATAACTGGGCAAATTGTGTGACTTTTAAGCTGTGTGCTTGGGTGCTCGTCAATCTTTTATACAAAGCTAAGTCATCAAAGTTGCTGGCCCAAGTATGTCATCAAAGACTAGGGGCCTTTTGATCTATCAACTTCAACGAAAGATTCCTGCTGATATTCCATTTTATTCTGCCTATGATTGACATACTCGTATATCTCCTTAAAAGAGGAGGTGGTAAAATTGACAACTGAATCTTAAATATAAAAACTTTTTTACAAAAAAATACAACCGACTTCCAAAAACAACACTACAAAGTGAAAAATAACTTTAATTTCGAAAGTGGGTGTCTGGTTAAGTGTATTTTCGTTTTTTGCCACCGACTTCCGAAAAGTTATTTTTCACTTTGTAGTGTTGTTTTTGGAAGTCAGTTGTATTCTTTTGTAAAAAAGTTTTTATTTTTCACTTTTTAGTTGTGGTACCTACCCCACACAAATTCTAATACCACTACCTGCAAAGGAAATTAGAACATCATCTATATAAAAGTGGGGAAAATTACCGAAGCAAAGTTAATTTATTTATTTATATATACTTTATTGTACACCACAAAAATACATAACAAAAAAAAAGACACATACTACAAAATATACAATGGGCGGCCTTCCTTGGGATCAATTTTATATGGAATTAACTTTGAGGTATACCCTCTTGGATAAAATAAAATTTTGCAAATCAGACGACTCTGTAAAAAGTTATGCGTACATACATAAAAAAAAAAAAAAAAACATACAATACGTGTCGAATTGAGAACCTCCTTCTTTTTTTCGTCGTTTAAAAATAACTGGCAGACTGGCGCTAGAATCTCAACGTGTATATATTAAATATACGAGTACCTACATCGCGTGCATCCCTTTAGTTTGTATTTCACGGTTCGCTGGGTACAAACACCACCATTGTGCGACGTAGCAGGCTCGTCAATGTACAGCGAACAACCGGAGATTTTAGCATTTTTAATGGATGCATCCGTATCTCCTCAGTCTCGTGAGACTCTCTCGACACAGCTTATGACTGCCATTTCCTGATTTAAAAAAAGATTTTACGGATAAATGTCTGGGGAAATATCTTGCGGAATATTTAATTTTATTAGTTGGATGAAGGTATTTTTATGCTTTGAAAGTGATTCAATCTCAAATTGGAGTAGGTAATAAAATCCTCTATGTACGAGTATACTTCGATTTTGTACTCAATGTAGGTACATAACCAATATGATACAGCTATAAGGTAATGGTTTCATTGCAGTTTTTTTTATTAATCTTCATTTTGAAATTACGATTTCCTTGTCATCAGCATTCAACATCCTTTGCACAATAAAACCAAAATGAGATACCTACTGCATGAAATAACACCAAGACATAACACACAAAACATTAACAAACATCTCACATAAAGTATTCCAGCGCTGACAGAATGTGTTTATATCTAAAAACTCATTTTACAACTGTCGGCCTTACAGGGGAACACAACGACGGAGTATTCCGCAGAGATACCGCTAAGAAATAAATGGAGAAGCTCGCATAATTAATTGTTCAAATAAAATGGAGTTTCTCTTGATAAATAACTTAGCTTTAAAATAACCTAAGTCCATAAATAAATGACTGGTTGTTGATGGATTTGAACAATTAGACGTTGTTTATTAATCAAAATGGATGAAAACAGCAGTAAGAAATTAAATTAGGGAATTGAGTGACAGTGAAATGGAGAATTTTAATCTTTCTTAAGGATTTAGCTCAGCTCCCTTGTCACAAAATATAATAGTTTCTGAAGTCTTTTTGTCATATCAAATTTTCTTATAATTATTAAAATCATTGCTGATTGTTAGTCTCGCTAAGACTCAAAAACTTAAACAAACAAGCTTACGATTTGATTTTGTTTTGTTTTATTCTCCTCTTTACTGGGGTGATTTAAAAGAAAAAAAAAAGAAAAAAAAATGACAGGACAACGTCTGGCGGGTCACCTAGTTCTGAATATTTATCAACATGAACAAGTCCAAAATCAGAACAAAATCACCAAAGAGAAATATTTCAACTTGGACCAAAATGCGATGTGTCATTGAAGTCCTCAGAAATCTCTCTTTCGTCAACATTTACGAAGCAGTATCAGTACAACGGATGTTTTACTTCTATTGTCGGCCGAGCACCTGCAGAGTATCGGCTGTCCTGCACAACCCCAGCAATAACCGAATACACCCGATATTTATATACCTATATTTTTAATAGTTTACTGACAATGTTGACCAACCTTATCCGAATATTTAGGCTGGCTCCTAATTTGAGAACTATGGCAGGTAAGCTCTTCGTTTTGCATTGGCAGAGCCTTATACTTAATTGTGTAACACAAACACATCCCAAAATTCCACGGAATACTGCAGCTGATACAGACCCTTGCCCTAATCCAATCACAACGGCACGAGCGAGCGCTGCTCGCCAGCGGCTTAGCTGCGCTGCAATAATGCACGAATCGCCCTGGAACATGATGTACTCGCTCATAATATGTTTTAGTTACGTGTGGCTGAACGCGGCATGGGTTTGATGAATGACTTCATTTTACACAAAATATTTGGTATCGTTGTGGACGTCCATTTTGAGGTGTGGAAGAGTTATGTTTGTTTGGTTTTCCGTCTTATATCTTTGTTATATTCTACGCTTATTTGTAGGAGTTTAAAACTATGTTTTTGTATTGTATTGACATTGGTTTTCATTGAGAACAACTTCATGTGTGTTTATACAAACACTTAAGTACCTATATCAGTAGTAAGTAGATAAGATATTTGCATATTTATTTTTCTTTATTCTATTGAGATAATATTCAATCAGAATAATACAATCAATTTTATCAAAAGAAAAGAAAAATGTAATTTTTTCAGATAGATCAGTCTATGACAAGAATCTAATAAACCACACGTCTTTCTAAGAAATAGACTAATATAATATTTTCAGCCTGTCCCAGCCACAAAAGGCGAACGAAGCGTAAAATCGTATTTTCTCTTAGTACAATCTTTTATGAAAGGTGACTCAGCTCATTGGTATGCTGGATATAAGAAACTTCAGTGGCTGTATTGTGTGATGCATTCTGTAATACATTATGTATAAAGCGCCTTGAGAAAATACTTCAACAGCAGCAAATGCAATTTTCTCTTTTTGTTCTTGTTTCAAACATTTCACATTATAGAGAAAAGTCGTGCGAACTGCAATCTCGATGTTTCGTCTCTGTGCAGTTTTAATATTGTGAAGTATTTTGCAGCGGCATATTAAGTTCTTAAGTTTGAATTAGGTTAAAATTTTCATATATAGGCCAGGACCGCATCATTTAATCAGTTCTAGCTTTTGAATCATACTGTAGGCTATCTGCATAGTAAAGCATTTAAAATACCTATCCCTAACCCTAATGGGTTAAAGTTGTTGTCAATTTACTACAAAAATAAAATAAAAAACCGGTCAAGAGCGAGTCGGACTCGCGCACTGAGGGTTGCGTTCCAATCAGTGAAAAAGTGTGCTATTTAGAGACATCATTTATTTTTCCTGTAATCTTTACATAAACTTCTATCACTTAAAATAATTTCAGATTTTTCTTTATACAAACTTTGGAGATACGGGGAGCAACGGTACTGTTGGGACCTTATGAGTATCGTAGTTGGAGAAGGAGATAAATGTAAAAATGAGAAAATCAGGTGTACGAAATAAAGTCTATTCAGATGACCATGAATCTTAAGCACTATGACGCTTCTTATATTAGTTACACAGTACACAAGTTATTACCACGGCGCTGGGAAAACGACTGGCCGCTAAACCTAAAACAATGCCGCATAAAAAAAAAACTTTTTTACAAAAAAAAAAAAAACTTGATTTGAAAAAAAAAAATACTACAAACTGAAAAATAACTTTAATTTCGGAAGTCGGTGTCTATGGATCTGTATTTTAGGTTTTTGCCACCGACTTCTGAAATATATTTTTTTACTTTGTAGTACTTCTTTGGAAGTCGGTTGTTTTTTTTTTTTTGTAAAAAAGTTTTTATTTTTCACTTTTTAATGGGTCAGTTTGTAATTTATCTAAGTTACAATAGCCTAATGCCAACTGCTCATCACCTTTTACTAAATATTGCTTTTCCCGATACAAGGACGTTAATTGTTGAGAAGTTCTCCTAGTAAGGAACCAGGAGAACTGGAACTGAAGGTGAAGTCACCATCAGCTCCACTTCATCTTATGCATTGTGACGAGCATAAATAGCTTGGCAACCATATTAATGTAATTGAATCGCAACCCGTGAAATACGTATTATTGAGTAGTTCCGATGGCCATCTGTGGTCGTCCTCATCAGATCCACTTCATCAAATGATGCTTTCCGGGAGCAAATATACCTACGAGTTACTATAAAAAAAACCCAAAGCGCTATCGGTGTGCCTATAAAATTTGAGAGTTTCCCTCAATTTCCATGGGATTCCCTCATCAGAATCGATTTTAATCAACGGAGAAATCATTGTTATACATATATGTGTATTTTATGTTATATATATATATATATATATATATATATATATATATATATAGGTACGCGATGAATTGAGAATATCCTCTTTTTTTCTGAAAAAAGTCCGACTTTTCAAAAAAATAAAAAAAATGTGTGATAATGTGCAAACAGCGTTCTTTCTTAACATACCCCACATACCCTAGTAGCCCCGCTTCGAATTTTTAAGACCTTTCAGCCCCTATAGCAAAAAAAAAAAATATTTCTTTCTTATTTGCAAAATAGTTAGGCAAATGTCTTCTAAAACTATAACAAATTTCAAGGTGATGGCATTAGTTGCTCTCAAGATATCCAGCTGTGACAGACGGACAGACATACAGACTGAGTCACACCATAAGGATTCCTTTTTACTATTTTGGTGCGGAACCCCAAAAAGGACAAGATAAGACTAATTTATTATAATGTAACTAAATCTATAACAAGAATAATGACCTCCACGCGCAATTGCTCAAGTAGACATATTTTGAAATTCATTGCTGTCTTTGTATCGAACAGTGTCATCGTAGTTCATAGTAACTTATCAACGGAGTTCAAACTAAGTATACCATTGACTAATGCAGCATTATCCATGCCCTTTTTGATTAGAACAAGTAATGACGCTCAAATGAACGTGACTGGCCTTTCTATAGTGAAATTAAATTATTTTGTACACCCTACATCACCCAGATGTTAGCACAATGGCTAATTATCAGCTTGTATAGCCGTTGAAAGATATCAATGAGTCAATTAATAATAATATTGAATTGTATTTGTTTTGACAGTCACACACTGTACTAAGTACCTACAGACTACGGCATTATCAAGCAATACGGTAACGAGGGGTCAGCTTATACCGAAAATATTATTTAACTTGATATTTTAGTGCGTACATACGACAGTATTTTGGAACAAAAGATGAATCACATCAGATTCTACATCAATTATTATTCATAGATGCTTCACGTACAGAACATTCTCAAACATGTTTTGTTTAAGATTCGTTTCATATAGTTACATTACGCAAGGGTAATGTTTCACTAAGGAGTGCCTACAAAATTACATAAAAATAATATTAATATTATCAATAACATAACAACGCCTTTATTTCTCGATGTTAATAATATTTATATTAACAACTAGCTGCGCACCCCCATTTCAACTGCGTAGACCAGGATAAAATGTAGCCTATGTGTTAATCCAGGGTATAAGCCATTTACATACCTAATTTCATCCAAATTGGTGCAGTCGTTTGAGAGTGAAGAAGTAACAAACATACAAAGTCACAGTCACACACACACACACACACACACCCCTACACTCACAAACTTTCGCCTTTATAATATTAGTGTGATTTAACTTCTTGATTGCACTAGTCAACATTTATATCTTTGACCACTATAAATTAGACATTTAGTTAATTATTTGTTTTGAATCTTTTTATTTGAAAATAATAGTATGATTTTCAAATAAAAAAGTCTTAAATATGATTGTTTACATGTATTAGGTTTAAACTACAAACAACAAAGATACCTACAATTAAATAAACAAAGATCAACGATATTTGTTACACCAAAAGAACTACACATTGAAACTGACGATTTATTAAATCCGGCCATAGACGGTTGAATTTTTAAAACTAACAGAGGAAATGTATTTATTTAGAGTTCTTTAAGTGCACGCAATCCTTTAGTCGAGTTCCTTACTCAGGATAGCTGAGAAATATGGCGTCACATCTCTTTGTCGTCGTGCGTCTGGAAGTTCAACTTATGGTCGCATTTGTCTCCATGAGTCTGTGTTGCAAGTTGCCAGGTTCTGATGGGGCTGATGGGACGTAAATTACTTAGCCTTGGATAGTTTTATAAAGCGAAATAGTTTGAATACTGCATGTTGTAGATAATTTAACTGCTGGTAGGGTTATTTAATTTTTAGACATGTAGTTAAGTATCCTTCTGCATTACTTTGCATGGAAGTTATATCGTACTTCCATTCTAGTGATTTTGAAGCACTAGTTTTAAAGTTAAGTGCATTTTAAAATTAACCTTGCATAACACTTTATAGCAGCCACGATTACCGCATTCGTTTTAAAGTTTCACATCCTTTCCATTCTAAATTTGCCATTAGGTGGTAAACCATCACTTTGTGCATCCAAATTCTTGTCTTCCAAAATTGTCCTCTTATAAAATGATACCAATGAGGTCTTACCACAGAAATTCTTTTCAAATTGCCCAAAAATTCTTTCACCAAAGCAGCGGCTCATTTGGGGTTGTCACCACAAAAATGTGCGCTACCTCCATCATTATTATTATCTGACCCGTACATCATTTGTGTGACGAGTTGGGCCGCCATTACTAAAGCTTTTGACGTTAACTCCTAAACATAATTTGTGATGAGTGATGACACTGTTAGATAATATTCACTTGTTATGGGGTCGTTGGGAACCATGGTTTTGACAATGCGTGCACTTAACTCATTCCTCTTTCTAGACAAATGTATTTGAATTAGATACTATTAGAGAGGTTGTATGTATAGGCATGCAAAAAGGTCTAGATAATAGGTAAAAAACGTAAGGCAGGTTCTATTGGGCAAATACGAATACCATAACAAGAGTTTATAAAGAAAATAAGTCACAAAAGAAATGAAAGTGATCCCGTTAGAACTCTCAATCTGAAGTCACCCTTATTTATGTCAATGTGTATAAAGATCGAAGAATAAACTTCAGCAATTTATCCAGACTAAAATAGATCCTCGTTGATTCCTAGACTTTTCTTTTTATAAGCAACAAAGAAATTGTAAGAGACAGCACGTTTGTAAGAGACAGCACGTTTGTAAGAGACAGCACGATTGTAAGAGACAGCACGTTTGTAAGAGACAGCACGATTGTAAGAGACAGCACGTTTGTAAGAGACAGCACGATTGTAAGAGACAGCACGATTGTAAGAGACAGCACGATTGTAAGAGACAGCACGATTGTAAGAGACAGCACGATTGTAAGAGACAGCACGTTTGTAAGAGACAGCACGATTGTAAGAGACAGCACGTTTGTAAGAGACAGCACGTTTGTAAGAGACAGCACGTTTGTAAGAGACAGCACGATTGTAAGAGACAGCACGATTGTAAGAGACAGCACGTTTGTAAGAGACAGCACGATTGTAAGAGACAGCACGATTGTAAGAGACAGCACGATTGTAAGAGACAGCACGATTGTAAGAGACAGCACGATTGTAAGAGACAGCACGTTTGTAAGAGACAGCACGTTTGTAAGAGACAGCACGTTTGTAAGAGACAGCACGATTGTAAGAGACAGCACGATTGTAAGAGACAGCACGTTTGTAAGAGACAGCACGTTTGTAAGAGACAGCACGATTGTAAGAGACAGCACGATTGTAAGAGACAGCACGTTTGTAAGAGACAGCACGTTTGTAAGAGACAGCACGTTTGTAAGAGACAGCACGATTGTAAGAGACAGCACGATTGTAAGAGACAGCACGATTGTAAGAGACAGCACGTTTGTAAGAGACAGCACGATTGTAAGAGACAGCACGTTTGTAAGAGACAGCACGTTTGTAAGAGACAGCACGTTTGTAAGAGACAGCACGATTGTAAGAGACAGCACGATTGTAAGAGACAGCACGATTGTAAGAGACAGCACGTTTGTAAGAGACAGCACGATTGTAAGAGACAGCACGTTTGTAAGAGACAGCACGTTTGTAAGAGACAGCACGTTTGTAAGAGACAGCACGTTTGTAAGAGACAGCACGATTGTAAGAGACAGCACGTTTGTAAGAGACAGCACGTTTGTAAGAGACAGCACGATTGTAAGAGACAGCACGATTGTAAGAGACAGCACGTTTGTAAGAGACAGCACGATTCTCGTTATTTCCTGTTTCTTTTTAGTATGTATTTACCTTTTTGCCTGAAAAAACTAAGAGAAGAGACCTAAATTTGTTGTTGATGGACATATGGATTGGTTTCCATTTGTCTCCGACTTTGTTAGAGCCGACTGGGTTCCAAATAAATGTTTGTTTTGTTTCTCGTTGTTGTTTATCTAAATACTTGTAGGTATATACGAGACAACCATTTATTCTCATGAATCACTAAACTATATATTTTTGTATTGAGTAAATTTTTCACTAGTTACCAGTATGTAATTGGGTAGGTTTTTATCTGTAAAAGCATTTTCCATCTACATCAGTATAGAGATATCTAATGTTGAAAACTGAGCAAACAAAGCTAAGAGGGCTTGAGGGTCGGATACTCAGTTGCCTACGATTGAATGTGGCTAGGCAATTAGAAGCCATCAATAGCCTGCCCAGGGGGCTAGGGGGCTATGGTGAAGAATCCTTCACAGTAGCATGAAATAGACCAAATAGACAGGTGGTTGCAGAAGTTTGAGTCCGGGTAGTGCGCGGAATACAGGTTGTGACAAGCCACGCGCTAGCTTTGTAAGAATCACTCCCTGGTTGATGATTGTGTAAAGTTGTAAATTGAAAATCAATCAAGACAACCAATTATTATTTACCCTTTTTTAACCTATAGGTAAGGAAAATAATAATGGTTTCGACTTTTTATATTTCACTGCTTTTATGAGGTGGAGCTTCTGTATAATATTTTGTTCCGTGATAGACTATGTAACCCCCTTGGTCTTGATTGGTCTGGGTCAGTATCGTTTCAAATATACCAATTTTCAGATGACATAACACCATGTAAAGCTGCAAACATCCAATTTTTATCAAAATTGGGTTCACTAATTCTTGCTTAGAAAATAGAATGTCAGTTTAAATTCTCATATGAATTCTAGCTTTTGCCCGCGGCTTCGTTCGAGTTAATTTAGAATTTGGGTTCAATTCGGTTTGCACTCTGCTTGTAATAATATAATTCAATCATGATTCGAAAGACACGTGGCGCCATCTATTATCATAAGAACGTTATTGTTGTTTTCCTCGGGAACAGTACTATTTTCGGAATGAAAGCACAAAGCTGTCTGATTCTGTACAACTGACAACGTATATGCAAAATTTCAGGATGATCGGTTCAGTGGTTTAGGCGTGAAAAGGTAACAAACAAACAAACTTACTTCAGCATTTATAATATTAGTTAGGAAGACAAACATACTTTTCTGGGTGGGACCCATGTAGACCCAAGATTACGATTAAAAAGGTACCCTTCGATCCAGATTCATAATTTCGTTTAAAAAAATACTAGAAGCGGTCCTAGAATATATTTTCCTCCCACATGAAAGAGAAAGATAAAGTCGGTATGCCATTTGAATGGACCGATCCAATCAAAAGACATATCTCTCCAACTTTGAAACAGGGAGTAACGTTATCTGCCTCCCGGAACATGAAAGGGCCTCAGTCAAGCACACACTTTTAATTATAAGGGACAGTGTGGGCTGATATGCTGCGAACATATTTAAGGGTCTAGCTCTAGGATAATATATTTTGATTTCAATGAAAATTTTTGTAATAATTTAATTACCATCAAACTCTTTTGTCGCTAGATAAATGTTGGATAATGGTGCCGATTCTCTTGTGAACGCACTAAACTAAAATTAGAGAATCGCTATCTTTTACTAACAGGCAGCGCGAGAAAAGGACGGCTATAGCTATGAACTAAGTTGGAGATGTCAAACTAGTTCACGCCTTGCGCTTCACCGTGTTTTTGGTCGACATGTTTTTACGTGTCGTCTAAATGTCTATGGAAAAATTAGTTCTAACTAATTTGACAGCTCTAATTTACTTCCGTCCCTTTCTTGTCATAATAGAGAGAAAAAGTTAGCAACAGCCTAAATTATGTTTAGTTTGTGCACAACAGAATCGGCACCAATGTTAGCAGTAGTAGTCTGTGTTGTAGTGTGTTGTATGTTGTTAGCAGTAGCTTTGTGCTGCATTATGTCTATGTAATTTTAACTTATTAAAATGTGTTTACGTAAATACATAAATAACTAGCTTTAGCTCGCGACTTCGCCCTCGTGGAGGTCGGAATTTATCCCATGGGAAAGTACTACCGGGATAAAAAAGTATCCTATGTCCTAATTCAGGTCATGATCTAGCCAAGTGCCAAATTTTATCCAAATTCTTTCAGCCGTTTTAACGTCAAAGCGTAACAAACAAACAAACTCACTTTCGCATTAATATTAGTTAGGATTATTATGATATATTTAGTCTCATGACCATTAGCTCATCAATACTTTTGATCAAGTAAAAGATACTAGGCAAACTTATTTCCCGATGATAAAATTCAAAATTCAAAATATCTTTATTGGCGCATATGTTAGTTAAGGTCTTAACAATACATTAAAGTTTCAATATGTCCTGCCTAATAAGCACACAATAATTAAGTATTGGCATTAAATTTAAAATTATTTTACATGTCAAATTTAGTTATTATAAATATCAAAATACAATTAAATTAATACATGGTCAACAATACAATCAAATTATTCGAGAAATCCTGGATTGTGTAGTATGCTTTATCAAATAAAATGTTTCATAATTTATTTTTAAATACTGGAAGTTCCTTAGTGCTCAGATTGTCAATAGGTATTTTGTTGTATAAAGTAGGTATAATCTTATTACATTCTAAACCAGGCAGTTTAAACAACATTGAAGCTTCAATATTCCGTCTAAACAATGCTGCTACATAAGATCTAAGTAGATTTTTAACTCAGCAGTTGGTCCCAAGATTATCGTGCGTAATATCTCTGTTCCCTGGCCCTCCTGGCTCTCCTGGCCCTCGGGAGCCATACCAACTTTACCTCACGCCACCATCCCCACGTTTATGCAGTCCTAGTATTCAAGTATAGAGATTATGTGCTTTGTGATCACATTTGCAATTCTGCGCTTCCGTTAACTTTTAAACGTTTTATTCTTTCTCATTTCTTAGGAGTTTCAAGCTGGATTGTTAAAGTTACGTTTCGTTGTTGCTCTTAATTCTTGGTCGACTTTCTTTTGCTACCTTGGTTTTATGTAAACATTAATTTTAATCAAATTACCGTTACTTAGGTAATTCACAAAACAGTGACAAAATCATTTAAAATATATAAATATACAGTGGCCTCATCATCATCGTCTTCCTAGCTTTTTCCCAACTATGTTGGGGTCGGCTTCCAGTCTAACCAGATGCAATTGAATACCAGTATTTTACATGGAGCGACTGCCTATCTGACCTTCACAACCCAGGAGCTTTCTATCCAAGAAAATTATTTTATCAAGTTCATTTAAATGACAACATTAACGGAGAAAAAGTTAAACCAAATTCAACTTTACTACATGATGATAAAAACCAAAATAAGTAAATGCAACTGCAAGTTTGTAATTATAATACCATTTCAATTGCAATTGAAAGGCAGCAGGAATAAAATTATAATGGAATGTAAAACTAAAATTGTCAATAACCTTTGTATACTGTTACCACTCGACCTTGTTCGTAATAGGTGATAGTAGATCGAGCGAGTAACTGGCGTCAGTGCACTGGAGTACAAAACACTAAGTGCTGTTCAAATTAAATCGTTTTAAATTTCATCGCTTTGATCACTATAGCTTTTTGGGCCTTTTCCAACTGAAAATATTCAAATTATAATGACAGAATTCACTAATTTATCTCATCTGAACAACAATTGTAACATAGTAATGTTCAACAGGAAACAATATTCACACAAAATCAAAATTACATAATTTCTTAATTTATTGCAATCGGTTGCGAGTAGGGGCTGCCCCAACTTGTACACAATGCACACAATACATTTTGGTTCCGCATCGGATCACATACATCATTTCATAGTAAATAGCTCTTCATTGTATGGTGTAGTAGCCATGCACAAAATAGGGCAAATGACGCAAAATTACTTAAGTCTAGTTCAAAAATAATTAAATACTTCACCTTGTGTGAAGTTTATGAGTGCTTGCCGTTGTTATTTAATCATCATAAAAACCGTCAGCAGCTATTTTATTTTAAATTGTGCAGTTTACTTAGTAATTATTCGCGTTTGTCGAGGTAGCTTACAGCCTACATATAGAAGCGGCCAAGTAGGTAGCTACTGTAAAAATGACTCTGGTTGCATTCGATCACTCACGCGAATAAAGAATTCGTTTCAAAATTGAATACGCGGCCATTGTTTACATAAAACAATAGTTATGCGGTAGGCGCAAAAAAGTTGGCACGTCCTTTTGAAATAGAGAAAATTTAGTATTGCTTCTTATTTTGTTATGTAGTGCCTAGCTTATACGACGTGTTGCCGCAAATACGTCATTAATTAAAGACACAGGTAGGACTAGTGGCCAGTAACCACACAAATTATATTAAGATAAAATAATTCGTAAAAAAAAAAAACTCAAACAAACTAAATAATAAAAAAAAAACCGGTCAAGACCGAGTCGGACTAGCGCACCGAGGGTTCCGTTCAGATTTCAGAAAAAGTGTGCTATTTAGAGATATCGTTTTATTTTTCCTGTAATTTCAGATTTTTCTCTATGCAAACTTCGGAGATAAGCGGTATTTTTTTTTACATTTTTCATCAAAAGTCGAAAACTGTTCGGCGTAAAAAAATTAAAAAAAAAATGTTTGAGAATGTGCAAACGGCGCTCTTTCATATGATACCTCACAGGCCCTAGTAGCCCCACTTTGAATTTTTAAGACTCCCTTTCAGTCCCTGCTGCAAAAAAAAAACATTTTATATTTTATTTCTTTCTTATTGCGAAATAGTTGAGCAAACGTCATCTGAAACTGTTCCAAATTTCAAGTTGATATCACTAGTACATAGGACTCATTCATGAAGCTATTGTTCTATGCCAGCTGTTAAAAGGTCATTGACCGACACTTTTTTTTTTGTTAATCGTTTGTCTATTATTCTGAACCAGCTGTAAGTAGCTTCATGAATTATTTTTTTGCAAAACCACCAGAAAGAAACTCGAGTGGCGTTGCCTTCTTTCTCGTTCGTTTTAATTTCATCTCTGCGCTACAGGTTGCTCCAAGATGCTATTTAAGAAAATTGTAGTTAAGTAAACAAACAGTACGAGTGGACTGATAATATAAATAGTGACCTTATTGGTGATGTTCTTCAGAAAGCTCGGGTGCGTAGTACTCGCAACAGGCGTGCTTGTATGACCAGATGTATGAACGTAAACTAGTCAAAAGTAGTATGTAAGGATCGTAGCAGGTGGCGTTCTGTAGTTTCTGCCTACTCCCACGGGAAAGAGGCGTCAGTTTATATGTATGTATGATAATTAGACTGGCTAAAATAATTTTGAAGAGCACTTTTAGTTGTGACCGTGAAATAAGGCATCCCACATACTTTCAACTAAACCAGAGTCCGACAGTAATTGAAGAATAGTAATTGGATTTAAACGAGAGCTCTTCCCCGACTCGACCCACACTATACTCCAGTGGCAACTTCAGGCGACATTGAAGTTCATTAAAATATAGGGTATCTTACATCAACACTATTAGAAACAAGTGCTGTAAATAAACAAACAAGTATGAGTGCTGCAACACATTCTACTCGACTGATAAACTGAGCCAGTGGAGTGGGCGAGTGGCGAGATTCAATGACTATCTAATCTTACAGGAGAGTGTTTGTATGTAAATACATGTGAAACAGTAATATTAGGGAAATTAATTCATATTAGTAAGTTTTTACAATGACAGCGAAATTGCATGCACTTCATGACTATGTGATTTCTAGGGGACCAAAGGATTTAACTTTGATGTTTTTCATTCTATTGTAGTTTTTTTAGACAAATCGAAGATGTTTAATTTTTTTCAGGAATCGTTACAATGAATAGCGTAATTTATAAATATAATTAACATATTTTAAAGAGGTGTTTATTAAACATACGATCACTTTCTGACATGTAACTCACAAAAATGGAAGATCGCTGGTTTTCTATATCGGGGACCACGCGATAAGGTCACAATTTGTATGATATTATGTCAGTGTTGCTGTAGATTCTAAGTGTAGATTTACTCTTAATGATCTCCTCAACACACAAATCTCTTTCACTTCCTAGTTCCTTCAACGTACTTACGGTACACATCATAGTTACAATGTCGGAGCAACATTGTCCCAAATCAGCCGAGACTACACAAGCCCCGGAAGGTAATCTAGATCTCAATGTTACTTACTGTACACATTTGTAACAGATGATGTCCTACTGCTTTGCTTGATCAAATCAAATAATACACCCCTGGACTCGAAAATCGAGTCATGCTTCATTTTATAAAGAAGTATTAACTTTTTCACTGGTCTCGAATTAAAATTAGGAACAATGTTGATATTAAAATGTTGGCCATTATGTAGGCTTAAAAACTACATAAGTTTTTTCTTTGAATCATTATAGTTTTCATGTTTTAGGACTTTAAACTTAACTACATGTACGGTAACTTACCTATATGTACGGTAACTTACCTACATGTACGGTAACTTACCTACATGTACGATAACTTACCTACATGTACGGTAACTTACCTACATGTATGGTAACTTACCTACATGAACGGTAACAAACCTACATGTACGTTAACTTACCTACCTGTATGGTAACTTACCTACATGAACGGTAACAAACCTACATGTACGGTAACTTAGCTACCTGTATGGTAACTTACCTACATGAACGGTAACAAACCTACATGTACGGTAACTTACCTACATGTATGTTAACTTACCTACATGTACGGTAACTTACCTACATGTACGGTAACTTACCTACATGTATGGTAACTTACCTACATGAACGGTAACAAACCTACATGTACGGTAACTTACCTACCTGTATGGTAACTTACCTACATGAACGGTAACAAACCTACATGTACGGTAACTTACCTACATGTATGGTAACTTACCTACATGAACGGTAACAAACCTACATGTACGGTAACTTACCTACCTGTATGGTAACTTACCTACATGAACGGTAACAAACCTACATGTACGGTAACTTACCTACATGTATGGTAACTTACCTACATGAACGGTAACAAACCTACATGTACGGTAACTTACCTATATGTATGGTAACTTACCTACATGAACGGTAACAAACCTACATGTACGGTAACTTACCTACATGAACGGTAACAAACCTACATGTACGGTAACTTACCTACATGAACGGTAACAAACCTACATGTAGGGTTACTTACCAACATGTACAATATTAATAAAAATGGTTACATTAATTACGCCAAACAGTTACTCATTTTGCGCATTATAAACTTAAAGCGCACAACAAAACTAATTCTCATTACATAACACTCGCCAGTAAACAAACAAACGGCAGTCACTTACTATCGGTGCAGTTACGATCCGTCTTAGTAACCGGTACCTGACGGCCTTCCGTCGCGTGCCGCAGTGTCAGCGCGCGCGCAGACTCACACTAAAACGAACGCTTCGAATTGAAAAAAGTAACATGTGTGAATTCACATGTTTTGTTGTATTTGGCCCATTTTAAGGGTCTTTTGCAACTGGGGAAGAATGATTTTAACGGCTGAAGAGTGAAAGTGAAAACAGGATTTTTCCAAGTCAACATTTTTTTTAACGAATAAAATTGATTTCTTGTTTATTATAATATTCTCACTGCTGAGACACAGGCCTTCTCTCTTCGAGAGGGAGTGGGCTGTAATCTTTTCCACGCTTACGAAGTCGCGGGCAGAAGCTCGTGATAAATAATAAAAACATACGCAGTTTGATATTTTGAAATTCAATTTGAGTCAATGTAACTTCAATTGTTGTGCTTCAAGTTAGGCATAACTTAAGAATAGGTCTGTAATAGAACTTTCTTGGCAAAAGTATTCACATTAGCTCTAGGCACTGAGCACTGAGTAAGTGAGCACTAAGCACTGAGCAAGTGAGCACTGAGCACTGAGCAAGTGTGCACTGAGCACTGACCAAGTGAGCACTAAACACTGAGCAAGTGAGCACTAAGCACTGAGCAAGTGAGCACTGAGCACTGAGCAAGTGAGCACTGAGCACTGAGCAAGTGAGCACTGAGAACTGAGCACTAAGCAAGTGAGCACTGAGCACTAAGAACTGAGCACTGAGAAAGTGAGCACTGAGCACTGACTACTGAGCACTGAGCTCTGAGCACGCTATTTCTGCTCTTGATGTGATGTTACTAATAGTGTTTACCTATTTTTACCCGACTTTGGCGAAGCTAAAACGAGGGTTATGATTTTGACGGGTATGTATGTATGTTCATCTGTTCCCTTCTAAACTACTTATCATAATTTGACAAATGAGGTATCGTTGGAAGCGTCTTGATTGTCCACTGGTTATAAGCAATGTGACTTCACATTAAATTGAATATGGCACCTTCTAGAGGACGTAAAGTCATGTACTGTTTTTTTTAATGATTGCTTGTTGGGTATCAAATGAAAGGGCTTAATTAGGGGATCCTTTTTTTCGCACAATGTTTTTTTCCTAATAAACTTTGGCATAACTATTTTGGTAGGTATAATTTTTTTTTGTATAATAATGCTGTGGCCGTTAGTACTATTATTTATTCTCTGCTGTGACATAATAATACTTTGGCATAATGCAACATAAGCATAACTATTATGTGGTCTAATTTTTTTTTGCATAATTTGGAGTTGCATAAATTTTTAAGGCATAATATTTAGTCGTCTAATAATCATGAGCCATAAATATAAAAAGTCATAATTGAGTGTACGCAGCCAATAATTTTATGTTGAATTTTAGGCACTAGTAAATGAAATACAGTTAAGAAAAAAACTGGAGTCACATGTCATAATGTAAGGGCATAAATCGAACAAATTACGTGAGACTCCGGATTTTTAATTTGTCTGTCTTTTTCTAGTTTCAGATAAGAAAGTTTTTTCGTTTCATATTTTTTAGATCGTGATTTTCCAGTAGTCGCGTTTTAGTTTTTAAACTTACTTTTTATAATAATTGAAAGTAATTTAAGTCACGTGCTTTCTAAGGACCTAAGTACGTACACTTGACGTTCACAAGTGATGACATTGTCCTATTGTTGTCCTATATTTGTAATAAATAGTTATTGAACCTAAATAGTCGCTATCTTCAATGCCATTATCATTTTATCATCCTACTCGATTATAGTAGGTATTGGAGAAAACGAGTAAAAAAAAATATGTGTATGATTCAATGAAAAAATAAAAGAACAGTCCATAGAAATGCACATTCGACGTGTAAAAAGCCTACGTATGCAATAACTTGACCCTGAATTATTATGCTATGAGAAGTCATTGACACATAGTTATTAATGACACATTACTGTTGCTGGGCAAAAGCAACAAAATTCTTTGTAACACCAGTTATATCTGCTTCTAACCGGTTAGATCCCGACACGTGCGCATTAAGCCGGAAATTTAGGCCTCACGTTACAATAGGCGCGTTTTTTTTTTTCTTATTTTCGTCTGTTACAATGGACGAAGATTGATGATGTTTATTTTTTTGGAAAGGCATTTTACAGTGTAATATTTTTGTATGTTCTGTTTTACCAGCCGCAAGGTTGATACCTTGCGGCTGGTAAAACAGAACATACAAAAATTCGCTCAAGAGTTCGCTCGCACAGTTGCCGCGCTTGATGTTACGAGCTTACTTTCCGTCGCAGACCTTTCATAACTCTTTTGAGTTTGTTAAAAAAAAGTAAAGTTGATGTCGGGAATTTGGAATAATTATGTTATGGATGGGTACAATCGCTATGGTTGATGGTGGCACGTGTGTTGGATCATTCGGTTCCCTACAAAATTGTTGAGCTGGATGGTGCTGATCCACGCGTCATGTTCGTGAACGGGTTCCGTCAGTTGAGACTGGTCATCTGTTATCTGCCAAAGCTTATTTTTTTTTTCACATTGCTCTCGCATGTAGAAGCAACGAAAATAATGTTCCCAGGATCTTGTATTACTTATCTTGATTTAATAGAGTATCCGTGGAGTTTCTTGCCCGTTCTTCTCCATTGTGATCTACGTTTTGGAATGGGCATTTAGCTTCAACTTTCTGACTAACTGACCGACTCTTTGACAGTTCAAAAGTGCCTTTAATTGGTTTAATTGAAATAAATGCTTTAAGTTTGAGTTTGAGTTTGACAAATTAGGAATCTAACTAAATGTAATTTGTAATTGTTACCAAAAGAAAATTGCAAAAATATTTATGCAAAGCGTTGAGCGTAAACCCGGACCTACATGACATAGCTCACATAAATCTTCTAATTGTTACTAATCTTAGTGTATAAGTTGTAGTATCTAAGGTGTGTACTAATAAGAATGGTTCCTATGTTGTCCCAAATAAAAGAATTTGAATTTGATAGCCAAATCTACCCGCCATTTTTATCTTTACATTGTAAAACAGAAGTATGGATATTGTGTCCATGAAAATCTAAATGCTTTTTTCCTTGCATTTTCTGTAGATAATCGATTGAGTTTATCTTCAGAATATACATTAGGTGTTTTGGGTATGTTTGTAGAACTGGGATTTCCAATAATGGAAAAGCCTACGTACGACGGAAAACGTTTAGAAATTCCGTTGCGGATATGCATACAAAATTCTACATTAAAGGCACATCAGCCGATTCATTTTTCCTGGTGGTATTTACGTCAAGCCTAGAAAAATTCTTACAATTAATCTAATTTGTTTACTCTAATACCTATTTATGTGTAATGGTATTTCAACACAAGATACTGATCAAACATATTTAATTGTAATCACTCTATTAATTACCAACGAAGACAAGTAATGACGCAAATATCAAATGTTATGAGAAAATACGATTGTTCGTAGACATTTCTTATTAGTAGTACAATGGGGCTCAATAATTGAGGTCCCGTGTATTGACATTGATAGTAAGTATAACTCGTGTCACGTGTCGTGGATTTTCTCTTATCATTGAAGTGTAAAAAAAGATAATATTGCTTTTTTATTACAATCAGATGATTTCTTATGTCGTGATTTTATCGTGAGAAGTGACACGAGATTACAATCGAAGGATTGCGTGAATGGTAGCGGTTTTTATCTGCAGGTAATAGATATAATGCGGATAAGCGAAGAGAGAGTAATCATCACCACGCTTGAACGACTGATCGGTGATAGCAGCGTCAGGTTTTTCGACATCCACAAGTGGGATAGCATGGACACCTCAATGCTAGACAAACCGACGACCTTAAAAACAGCTGAGACATCAGAAAAGTTGCGGATTATGGAGAACTGAGTGTTGCCACACGTAATGAGACAGGCCTATGTCCAGCAGTGGACTTTTATTGGCCGAGTTGATTGAGTGGTAGGTGTAGAGGTTGGAATATCGCTTGCTGGAAACGTTACATGCAACGGCGCAAACTACTATTTCTGCTACGTGACCATTCACAATGAAGCTAGAGATAGTTCCACATCAGAATAAAGCCGATCGTCCACCGCCAGCTAATCTAAGTTAGTTTAGTGTAGCTCGCATTGTTGAGACAGTTTTTCATACTTTGCGCATAGTCTGCGGTGGACGAACATGTATGAAACACTGGCTCAACTATGCGAGCTACACTAAACTAACTTAGTTTAGCTGGCGCTGGACGAACATGTATGAAACACTGGCTCAACTATGCGAGCTACACTAAACTAACTTAGTTTAGCTGGCGCTGGACGAACATGTATGAAACACTGGCTCAACTATGCGAGCTACACTAAACTAACTTAGTTTAGCTGGCGGTGGACCAGACGCTTAGGGCGCTTTTCTACCAGAGATGTGCTATGCAGCTATACTACGAGGATGTCAAAGCTAAGCGATGGCATGTGTGTTGGATCATTAAGTTCCCTTCAAAATGGTTGAGCTAATTGGTGCTGATCCATGCGTCATGTTCGTGAACGGGCGCCGTCAGTTGAGACTAGTCGTCTCTTAGCTGCCACGGCTTATTTTTAATTATTAACTTAGTTGTTTTAGTTTTTATCTTTTTATTACGGACGCTTTTTAACGTGCACATTTTTCTACATTGTTCTCACATGTATATTTTCAACATGAACGATGTAACCAATATTTTGTAAAAATATTTTGATTTAAAAGGGTGTCCGTGGAGTTTCTTACCCGTTCTTCTCCATAGGGATCTACTACGCTTTGGAATGGGCAACTAGCTTCATCTTTCTGACTGACCGACCCATTGACAATTGAAAAGTGCCTGTAATTGGTTTATTTGAAATAAATGCTTTGAGTTTGAGTTTGAGTAAGCTACGAAACTATGTGACCGTTTCCACTAATGCTAAGCTGTTTAGCGGAGCGAGTAAGATGTGCTACGAAGATGCGCCGCCGCGAGGTAGCTGTGAGAAGAAGATGTACATAGCCACACCACTCGCGCATCCATAGCTCCCATCCATAGTCCGCATCCGTAACACGCGTCCATAGCATGCATAAAAAACAAAAAACATAGCTTATTTGAAACCGTTTCCACCAGTGCTATGGACCAAAGAATATGATTGGTGGATATCAAACGCATCCAAGCAACGTAGCATGGCACATCTCTGGTGGAAAAGCACCTTACTGCTAGTGAGTTCATTATATTATGTACCTACGAGCTTCTGCCCGCGAGTTCGTCGTCCCCACCCCGTCGCAACGCATCGCCTGCCCGCGCTATTACTTCGTTTTTTCTTAGCGTTTTTTATGACTTATTTCTTTTTACTCGGCTCTTAAGGGTCTTAGCCTGATGTTAAATAGCCTTCCTCAAGAATTGGGCCATCAAATGCAAAAATAATTGTTCAAATCCGACTTTTAGTTCCAGAGATTAGCGCGTTAAAACAAGGTAACAAAAAACAAACTCTTCAGTTTTATTATTGGTGTAGATGATATATTATGTAGATTATACTCTCTATGGTCAATTCACTCAGCATGGGTATATTCGGCCCAATAAGTTGGAAATCAGTAATTCAATGGCGGTGTTTAGTGAATGTGGTCGGTGCGGCGGCGCCCGCGCCGGACCATTACGTGCGGCGCACAGCAGTGGCCGCCACAGCACTGGTACACATCAGCATAATATATTCATTAAATACCATACTTTAATTAAACTGGACTGGTACTGTCCCATTGCTGATAGACATTAGATAATTGAAAACAATGGAAGATGCTGACGCTCGATGGAATAAATTTGTCACTACTTCTCATTTACCTGGTATTTTATAGTCCTCTTTCGTTTTAGCTGTGAATTCACTGGTTCAACCATACGTAGCTTCAAGTTTATCCCAACTTGCAAGATTTATCTTGCCTTCCTGCAGATCTTCCACAATACACAGTGAATCGCTGAAATCCGTCGCGCGTTCATTTTCGCGACACTGCATTCGGAAATATTAGGCTGTCCACACACTACACGAGACCGATCGCCGACAGTTGCGTCGATAATCGCACTCATTTTGTAATCGCTGATTAGTGCTGGTTGATCTTATCGCGATAAAGGGTTTGTTTGGTTTCGGATCTGATATTAGAACCGCTGATATATCGTATGAAATATTATAGAGAAAGTATAATATAATATAATATAGTAATATTATTATAGAGAAAGTATGAAAATAGAGAAAATTATACCATTACTAACCTAACCTAGAACATGTATATGGTGAGCTATAACCTAAGTAAATTAGCCCATTGAAATAAAATATAGAGAAAATTCTGAATAATGTAGAAAAATGCTACAAAACGTACGTAGAATATTTTACTTGATTCACATTTGTATTCAAGTCTATACGACCAAAGTACGCAGAGCATGCACGATGACACGGGAACGCCTCGACAACCGGTAAATGTGGCACATCGTGAGGACATCGGAAGTCATCGGTTCCGATGTTTATGAGTCATACGCGTGACCCGACACATAACATAGGTAACCTTGGCCTTCAACGATACAATGAACGTTATGGAGGATAATGCGACAATGTCGTGATTGACCGGCGAATGTGAACTGCTAAAGGTTGCCTACACAAAGATGCTCCAGGAAGTCCAAGTGATATTATTCCACAATCAGATCACGCATTTTCAATAATAGCATACGCTTTTAACTAAGAAAATAGGTAGCAAAAACGAGAAACTGTGAGATGAAAAGTAGTTAGGTTAAAAAAATTATGAAACATTGAACGATAAAAAAAACACACAATGATTGGTTGTCACGAATAGTAAACGTTAGATTGTGGAAACTTACAAAGGAGCATTCGGAAGACCAAGACGGACCAAAACGATACAGACACGTTGGCACTCTAGAAGCCGGAAAAAAAATTGTTGACGATCGTCTAAACAAATGACAGTCAAGCACACGTATAACATCAAGGCATAGACGTGGAAGGGTCCACCGCACGTGTAACTAACAGGTTCCAAAATCATCGGTAACAGGATTTACTTCTGAAGCGGTGTTCGCCTGAAATTGGTCATCCCATTATCGGCTCCCTCAAATTGCCGGAATTACGGAACATGTAACGGGATTTGGGCAAGGACCCTTCAAAGTTTCTACATGATTTGGTCGAGCCCTAGAAATTGGCTCCGTTTAACCCGAAGATGCTAGTTTCTGAATGATTACGTACGATAATATCTATTTGACGGTACTTTCTTTATTTACGTGGAAAAGTTTAGAAGATTTTACTAAGAAAATTGATGAAAATCTGACTCTTATTATGATTTTCGAACAAAAATATCGGGTCTAAGAACATAAATATTATAAATATTTAGCTAGTAATAGCCATTCCAGGTCACCCAACCTCTATAAAAGCAATATTTGTAGGTCCTCTTAATATTCCATAAAGATGAGTTTGGTAAAGAAGATCGGGCTAGTTTTTAGGCAGACATTTTACCTCACTTTACATAAAGGCTGATTTGGGTTAATGTTGTTTATCGCTACATTTTGCTCCCTCAAGTGGTAAGCCATACTAACTTTTCTGAATTTAAAGGTAGAAACTATTTTTGGAAAAACCGTTTTACGCATACGCCTATTTACCTCATACCATCAGCCTTTAAGTAAATGCTACAAATAAATAAATTTTGATTGTTATTCTTACTGAAATGCCTTTTGAAATATTGCCTAATAGGTATATCGAACTAAAATTATTTTCTAGGATTAGTGCTTATGAACTGGCTAGGTACACATAGTATGCAGGAAGACGCTGTATGACAACGACTGAAATAAAATACGTTTATAATGAGCGCAGAGACAGGTAGAGGCTAGCTCCCATCAGATACTCATTTGCCATTTGTTTCCGACATGTGAACCATAAAATACGGTACAACGTTCAAATGATACAGGCTGCATATATTTTTCCGATTTGCGTTCAAATTAAATGTAGGTAATGTGAACGTGGCTTCGAAGGTAAACACCTCAGCATGATGCTATGTCAAATATCACGTGTTGTCATTTTATAGACCTGGATCAAAAACCCGAAGAATATCAGTATCTCGTAAGAGATATTTTATTATTTCAAGATCAAGCCCAGCACTTAAACTTGACCATCCTTGCTACAACTATATCAACCACGTGTAAAGAAAGTATTGAACTTAATTGTAATGTCACCTTAAGGCCGCTATCAATAAAAAAACGTGTGGTATACAGTGTCAAATGCTTCACTAACGTCCAAGCAATTAATTATGTAAATATTGCTTCCGGGAGTACTGCAAGGATACATACTTTTTACGATGTTACTCCAGAGGCGAACTGGTACTAACTTCCTAAAGTGCAATAATTAATAATTATTGTCACTTTAATTATAGTGCTTGCTTGATAAATGGTGATTACTTACAAGCTTAGAATTTTATTCTGTTAAGCGTTTATTATCTTATTACTGATCATGTGCGATAAGGATAATGATCAAGGCATTGTATCATTATAACTTTACCATAATAGAGTTCGTTTAATTGTTATATCCAACATTGTAGTAAAAACTACATCAAACCCGCGTCCATAGATTGCGTACACACTCATTAACTATTAATAACACATTCCAAAAGCCTGTTTAAGTTAGCCTTTTCCAAATAGCATGCTTGGTGAAATACTTCAAATTACTCTAAACAAAATGAATATGCTTTATCGCGCAAATTGCTGATTTTATTATAATTACAGTCAATCATTCCGCTTCACATGCCAACATTTACATAAAGTAGACGATTACAACATGAATCACAATTTCCACGACTGAGCTATAAAAACTGCTGCTAATTCCAGTAGCCATATTTTCATTCATTGGTCCGTATCTAACTACCTAGAACTAAATGACAAATGACAGACTAAAGAAGCAATGTATACCATGCATAATTAGATGACAAAATGCCACCAGCAATGGGTTCCATAATTTTGACATTCACGGCAGAATTTTTGACAAAACAACTTTGACTACTCCTTCTGAACACGCAATATTACCAAAACATGGATAAATGGCGCAAATTATTATCTTCACAATAGTGTTATCCATCACCATACAACTGAACACCTAAAATGCTCTTATTGTAACGAAAATCTCAAGTTTTTTTCGCAATTTCTATCGATATCAGTATCGACTTGCATCGTAAACGGTTTTTAATGTTCCCGCAATCAGACGTGTGGGCATTATAAGGTAAATGTTGATTCGAATCTTGATAGTGGAAACCTTGAATTTGACTTTCAATAATTTTTATTATTCAGGCTGTAAATTCCAGTCCAGTAAATTTTTTGGCTTTGCAAAATGGTACCTTTATTATGTTAATAATTAATATAATGGCCTACGTGTCATAACTAGAGATCGGATAATCGGATGCATATTAACCCAAAGTTGAGGTGTTGGCTAAGTATGGAGTGGGCTTTTGGATTGTAAAATCCCAAAATTCCGGTATCGGCCAATTTTGACTTCTGATTATAGAATCGAACGTATAATTTGCTTAAGTTCAGATGTTAGTTAATATGGATTGCACTTATGTATCGAAAAAATCCCGGGTTTCTGGAACGACAATTTTTAACTTCTGATTTTGGAATCGAATGTTTTAGTTAGGTACTTGCGTTCAGGTGTTGGCTAATATGGATTGCACTATTGTATCAAAAAAATCCCGGAATTCCGGGATTCACAAATTTAGAGTGCTGATTATACACTTCTGGACACATCTTTTGGCCCACCTTGTATTTTCAGTTTCGTTTGGTCCTAGTTAAAATTTTATATTAGGTCGAGCAAAAAGTTTTTATGCAGTTTTGAACCTGGCACATTCACAATTTCATTCAATAGTCTTTTTTTGAATTTCGAACACAGAATTTAAAGAAACAAAAGACAATTTGGAACCTGTTTGTTGATATCAAACAATCGAATACTAAGAAAACTTGGTTTTATTGGTTTACTTGGATTTAATTCTTGAAAAAGTGATTGATATCTTTGGTTTTGCAACAAACATTACTTATTCTTAACATTAAGGTGAGGTTCTATCAATAATTTATGGATACTTCACCTGAAGTCGCCGCCCAAGCTGTGGCACTTATTCAGGCCGGACACAGCCAAAGAAACGTGAGTGCTCAACTTAATTTAAGTCGATCTGCGGTCCGAAATGTTTATCGGAGGTACCTAGAGACTGGCGGCTTTGTTCGTCGCCAAGGAAGGCCACGATCTCGGGTCACAACTGAAAGGCAGGATCGATTCATCGTGACGACCAGCTTGAGAAATCGTCACCTTACCTCCATTGAGATACAAAACCAACTTCGCGACTTCCACGGAGTATCTGTGAGCGCTCGAACTGTTCGGAGAAGGTTAAAAGAACGCGATATGGTACCACACAAGCCAGCTAATGTCCCCAAACTAACGCGAGCCCACCGAACAGCGCGCCTTCATTTCGCACGCAGTCATTTAAATTGGACACAGCAAGATTGGAGCCGTGTACTCTTTTCTGATGAGTCTAAAATTGTGTTACATGGCAATGATGGAAGGAAGAAGGTCTACCGACGTAAGGGAGAGCGTTTCGCACAATGCTGCTTTGAAGAGAGGGTTGCTTATGGCGGTGGCTCATGGACTGTCTGGGGCGGTATATCCGCGAGCGGCTCAACTCAACTTGAGGTTGTTACAGGACCACGGCTGCCAACATTAAATGCTGAAAGGTACATTCGTGAGTGCTTAGAACCTCACGTGATACCATACGCGGACTATGTGGGCCCAAATTTCCTTTTTATGCATGATAATGCAAGAGCCCATGCGGCCGGCATCGTCAGGGAATATCTTCGGGATGTGAACATCACAGTTATGGACTGGCCAGCCAGAAGCCCAGACATGAACCCCATTGAGCACATGTGGGACGAGCTAAAAAGACGTGTTAGGGCTCGTCAGCCAGTTGCCCAGACGATGCAGGAGTTGAAAACTGCCATAGAAGAGGAATGCGAGGTGATCCCTCAAAATTTCATAGAGCGGTTAATAAACTCTATGCCTAATCGTATGAGAGCTGTGGTAGATGCCCATGGAGGCAACACGCGTTATTAAATTAAACCTTTATTTGATAAAACATGTTTTTTATTCAAAAATCATTTGCCTTTAACAAGGCGCATAACCGACTTGTTAGGCGTAGCTCCATGTCGTATGGTATTCTGAATTCAAATTTAAAACAATACGATCGAAAAAGATGGTAAAATGTAACAGGTTTAAAACTGCATCAACAGTTTTTGTTCAATCTAGCAATCATATTTCGGTAGGGGCCATCGAAACCTAAACTCTAAGGTGGGCCAATAGATGTGTCCAGAAGTGTAGATTGGAATGTATAATTTGCTTATGTTCAGATGTTAGTTAATATGGATTGCACTTATGTATCGAAAAAATCCCGGGATTCCGGAACGACAATTTTTAAGTTCTGATTTTGGAATCGAATGTTTTAGTTAGGTACTTGCGTTCAGGTGTTGGCTAATATGGATTGCACTATTGTATCAAAAAAATCCCGGAATTCCGGGATTCACAAATTTAGAGTGCTGATTATAGATTGGAATGTATAATTTGCTTAAGTTCAGATGTTAGTTAATATGGATTGCACTTATGTATCGAAAAAATCCCGGGATTCCGGAACGACAATTTTTAAGTTCTGATTTTGGAATCGAATGTTTTAGTTAGGTACTTGCGTTCAGGTGTTGGCTAATATGGATTGCACTATTGTATCAAAAAAATTCCGGAATTCCGGTTTCATAAATTTAGAGTGCTGATTATAGAATGGAATGTATATTTACTTACGCTTAGGTTTTGGCTAATATGGAATGCACTTTTGTATCGATCGTCAAATTGTCGCGATTCCGGAATCGATAAATTAAGTATTTTTTGACTATTAGAGGGTAACTTTTTTATCACTAAATTTTCACAGGGTGTTTTTCTCATGAACAACTTTCACTATGGGATCAACCCTAAATCACGAAACATAAATCAGCTGTTTCATACGTTTTGGTCGAGTAGGTATTAAACTTTTGTATCAAACATCGTAAATTTTTCGTGATTTCAGAGTTGGTCCCATAGTGAAAGCTGCTGAAAATGTAAATCCAAGATGGCGGCTAAAATATTTTAAAATTTTTCGTCATGGGTGTCGTTTTTATGGCTTTCGAGGGCGTTAAAGCCGATAGTAACATTAAAATGTAAATCCAAGATGGCGGCTGCGAATATTTTCAAATTTTTCGGCATAGGTGTCGTTTTTATGCTTTTCGAGGGTGTTAAAGCTGATAGTGACATTAAAATATAAATCCAAGATGGCTGCTGCCAAAGTTTTCAAATTTTTCGTCATGGGTGTTGTTTTCTTGCTTTTTGATGGTGTTAAAGCTGACAGTGACATTAAAATATAAATCCAAGATGGCTGCTGCCAAAGTTTTCAAATTTTTCGTCATGGGTGTTGTTTTCTTGCTTTTTTAGGGTGTTAAAGCTGACAGTGACATTAAAATATAAATCCAAGATGGCCGCTGCGAACATTTTCAAATTTTTCGTCATAGGTGTCGTTTTCATGCTTTACGAGGGTGTTAAAGCCGATAGTGACATTAAAATGTAAATGCAAGATGATTGTTGTTCTGTTCCTTTATCTGATGCGGCCAAAAAGTTGTATAGCTTTGCAGGTCTTCGTTTTGTTAAATAGATATTAAGATTATTTTGTTTGTATAAATTTAAGATATAAGGTACAATGGGACTGCCATGTATTTATGTACAAAAGTTCCTAATTAAATAAAGAGAAAAAAAAAAAAAAAAAAAAGATGATTGTTGGTTTTTTAATATAGTAATTGTTTGTCACACGTGTTTTCAGGTTGAAACGCGATACGCTGCGCTGACGCAGGGTTAGTTAACTAAGCATCAGCCAAGCGTCACGCATTTTGACTTCACTATCGGCATTAGCACACTCCAAACCCATGAAAACAATTTATATTTTAACGCCACTATCGGCTTTCTAGAAAACCATGAAAACAACATGACAAAAACACATGACGATAAGTTAGAAAATTTTACAGCCGCCATCTTGGATTTACAATTTAACGCCACTATCGGCTTTAAAACCCTCGAAAACCATGAAAACGACACCCATGACAAAATATTTTTAAATGTTGGCAGTCGCCTTCTTGGATTTACATTTTAACGCCACTATCGGTTTTAACACCCTCAAAGACCATGAAAACGATACCCATGATGAAAAGTTTGAAATTTTTGCAGCCGCCATCTTGCATTTACATTTTAACGCCGATATCGGCTTTAAAACCCTCGAAAACCATGAAAACGACACCCATGACAAAAAAAAAATTTTGGCAGTCGCCATCTTGGATTTACAATTTAACGCCACTATCGGCTTTAAAACCCTCGAAAACCATGAAAACGACACCCATGACAAAATATTTTTAAATGTTGGCAGTCGCCTTCTTGGATTTACATTTTAACGCCACTATCGGTTTTAACACCCTCAAAGACCATGAAAACGATACCCATGATGAAAAGTTTGAAATTTTTGCAGCCGCCATCTTGCATTTACATTTTAACGCCGATATCGGCTTTAAAACCCTCGAAAACCATGAAAACGACACCCATGACAAAAAAAAATTTTGGCAGTCGCCATCTTGGATTTACATTTAAACGCCACTATCGGCTTTAAAACCGTCGTAAACCATGAAAACGACACATGACAAGAAGTTTGAAAATTTTGCAGCCGCCATCTAGAATTTACATTTTAACATAACTATCGTTTTTAAAACCCTCGAAAACCATGAAAACAACACCCATGACAAAAAAAAAATGTTGGCAACCGCCATGTCGGATTTACATTTTAACGTCACTATCGGCTTTAACACCCTCAAAAACCATGAAAACGACACCCATGACGAAAAGTTTGAAAATTTTGCAGCCGCCATTTTGGATTTACATTTTAACGCCACTATCGGCTTTAAAACTCTCGAAAACCATGAAAACGACAGCCATGACGAAAAGTTTGAACATTTTGCAGCCGCCATCTTGGATTTACATTTTAACGCCACTATCGGCTTTAAAACCCTCGAAAACCATGGGAACGACACCCATGACGAAAAATTAAAAAAAATCGCAGCCACCATCTTGGATTTACATTTTGACGTCAATATCGGCTTTAACACTCTCGAAAACCATGAAAACGACACCCATGACGAAAAATTTGAAAATGTTTGTAGCCGCCATCTTGGATTTACATTCTAACATTACTATCGGTTTTAACACCTTCGAAAACCATAAAAACGACACCCATGACGAAAAGTTTGAAAATTTTGCAGCCGCCATCTTGGATTTACATTTTAACGCCACTATCGGCTTTAAAACCCTCGAAAACCATGGAAACGACACCCATGACGAAAAAAAAAAAAAAATCGCAGCCGCCATCTTGGATTTACATTTTAACGTCACTATCGGCTTTAACACTCTCGAAAACCATGAAAACGACACCCGTGACGAAAAATTGAAAATGTTCGCAGCCGCCATCTTGGATTTACATTTTAATGTCACTATCAGCTTTAACACCCTCGAACCCATGAAAACAACCCCACCGATATATTGACGGACCTTCCAGGGACATCCATTTTAAATCGGCAGCTTTGTATTTCTCGCGGGGACCACGTGTAACAAACGATTCCGTTTCGTTGAAATATTCATTTATGTGATCCCGATTTCCTGGTATTTTTAAATAAATAAAACTACATTTTATAAGAAGTCGTTTCCATACCATGTATCCGATTAGTTGTACATTCCCACATTTTCTGGAATCCCGGTATTTATATTAAGAAAAAAAAATATTAAGAAGCCGCTTCCATAGTTTGTTAGCCAAATATTAACTTTAGGTAAATATGCATCCGATTATCCGATCACTAGTCATAACAATACTTTTAATTACAAAATTTTGATTTGTAAGAATTGAAAAATTGAAAATCAAAACAAACTATTCATAATGATTTGGTTTAAGGAATCAGAGGGCTGGCTGAAATGGATCGTGAAATTGCCATGACTTCCACTAACAATGAATGAATTGCTTTCAAAATAAGAAATAAAAATAAATTTTGTTCTAACAAGCGACCATTGTGGATTGTTTACAAGACAACCGCTGTTCAGTAACAACCAGCCTGAACTAATTCTTTGTTGTGGTTTTCTTGCAGATATTCATAAATTTAAATCGACTTGAATTTAAATGGGACCAATCATAATGTTTTATATTTTGTATTATTTAGGCGCTATGTCTTTAATCTCATCTCGTAAGACGTTACACTATTTATTATAATGAATTGAATCTTACTAGTAAATAACAATAATTGATATATAATATTGCGGAAAAAAGAAAACTTCGCCTTAATTCTCGAATATGTAAGTAAACACAATATAATTTTCGCCGGCTTGACCTTTTCCAGCGTATAAATCGACCCATTATTATACAGGGTGTATTAGTGTAAACAGTGACAATATTTTAAGAGGTCATTGTACTCATCATCATGAACAACTTTTACTATGGGACCAACCCTGAAATCGCGAAAAAAAAACAGCTGTTCAGTACATTTATGTTCGCATAATTCGTCACAATGTAGGGAACAGCAGATTTTTTTTCGCGATTTCAGGTTTGGTCCTAGGTAAAAGTTGTTCATAATGATGAGTACAATGATCCCTTAAAATATTGCCGCTGTTTACACTTACACCCTGTAGTACAAAAACGAGTAATAGACCAATGAAGATTTAAATAAATTAGCACAACAGCTCATTGAAAATTGTTACGAGCTCGCCATATTACTAACTTCACTGCCAGGCAGTAACTAATGATGATGTCTATTTAAAGGGAAGCGGCCATTAGCGACCCTTAGCTATCCCCTCGTTTTAACAATACTATGTTATTTGGTTACAAGTGACTGAAGAATGGCTTTCACAATGTTTTCTAGTAAATGTGTAAGTTATTCAACGAGCTCTGCGCACTAAGTGTTATCTTTTGTGGAGATATGGAGGAGTAGAGTAACAGTTATGAATTCAGGTCAACAATATGCAATTTTGAAATTACTATGAGTTTGAAGGTCTGTTTTCTGTTTGCTTGTTTTTTGTTCGTTCAAATGTATTCTCCTGCCTTTATCTCAATTTATTTGGGGTCGGCGCAACATGTTTTTGCTTCCATACTTCTCTGCTAGTCGTCATCTCGGGTCAGTCCCTTTAAATTTCCCAGAAATATTTATTATGGTTCCTGAACTTTGACTGATTGCAAAAACAACTAAGTAGTGAATTTCATATTCTATTATTTTTAAAAGACTTAATAAAAAAAACGGAGGTTATGCATTCGGCGAGTATATTTTGTCATGTATGTGGAGGTCAGATAGGCAGTCGCTCCATGAAAAATACATACGGTTAGACTGGAAGCCGACCCCAATATAGTTGGGAAAAGGCTAGGCAGATGATTATTTTATCATGTATGTAGGTATATAATGTACACCGATTTCTCCGTGATTACTGGGCTGATTTACGTGATTCTGTTTTCATTTAGTAGAGGAAGCTTGCGGGGTGGTACCATATTAACTTTGCTTGGGTAGTTTTTGAGTTTTTTCAATAGCACTTAGCGTATGTTGCTAATATTATTACAAGCTCCTGTCACTCTGTCACTGTTGATATAGCAAGTAAACGTAAAAATATTACGTAACTCTCAATACATATGTGCACATTTCGGTGCGGTATGTGCAAAGTACATAAAACTGTTAGTAATAAAGTACGTTTATGTTGTCTATGGAAACAATTTGAACATTTTGGGTTATTAATTTGTGTAAACATCATAAATTGCTTTTTTGTTTATTCAGGTGAAAATATGTTTTCATTTTCATGTAGCAATGTATTATTATGTATAGTAAGTAGTAACTTCGACTACATTCATGTTTTTATAAAAATTGATTAACTAAAGACTCTCTGTAAAAGAAAATCTTGTAAGGCATCTTCATGGTTCAACAAAAAATAACTTGCTGATTTTAATATTAAAAAAAATAAAATAACAAAGTCTATAATTATGTGCACGTAATTGAATATTATCTCCAACTGATCGCCTATAAAAGATAATTTGTTTTACTAATCCTAACAGACTCAATGTAATCAAATAATTGATTAACTGTAATAAATTACGTAAATGAAACATTAATAGCGTTCGATAAAACTGTTAACAAAGAAAATCACACTATTATTATATATATATAATATATATATAATATTATATAGGCGAAAGTTTGTGAGTGTGTGTTTGTATGTTTGTTACTTCTTCACGCTCAAACACCTGGACCAATTTTGATAAAATTTGGTATAGAGGTAGCTGACACCCTGGATTAATACATAGGCTATTTATTATCCTGGTCGACGCGGGTGAAATTGCGGGGCGCAGCTAGTAACCTATAATGTTCATAATTGTTAGGTTAGTTGCAAACTCCATCGGTCTTATTACAAAACGAGGTTTTTCTTCTGTCATGGTTTAAACCATAGAGCCAGTTTTTGTAATAAGAACCTAGCTGTGATAGAAATACAGTTCTTTATACAAAACTGACAACTTAGTCCGGTACTAAGTTGTCAGTTTGTAAAACTGACATCTTAATGTGTCGGAATAAAGTTCGAAATTCAAAAAAGGGTCCATGGTTTAAACCTGGGTTTGAAGATGAACCTTGTTTTGTAATAAGACGGCTTAGGTTCACAACTACTTAGGATGATTTTTTATCCATCGGTTGATGTTTTCTTACATTTATATATATAATATTGATACTAGACTATATATATAAGCTTATGTACCAATTATGTAAAGGGTTTTTCCTTATGCACACATGGGGTGCAGAAAGCCTTCAAGGAGTTAAATAAGTATATAGTTGGTAAGTACTCATATAATTTTTACAAGTGTAGAATAATTTTGGTTATTTAGGTTTTTTTCGATGCGCAGTGTTAGGGTTGGCTCCTAGTATAAACAGGTGCAATAAATATCCAATAATCAATGCGCAATGTTAGGGTTGGCTCCTAGTATAAACAGATGCAATAAACATCCAATAATCAATGCGCAATGTTAGGGTTGGCTCCTAGTATAAACAGATGCAATAAACATCCAATAATCAATGCGCAATGTTAGGGTTGGCTCGTAGTACAAACAGATGCAATAAACATCCAATAATCAATGCGCAATGTTAGGGTTGGCTCCTAGTATAAACAGATGCAATAAACATCCAATAATCAATGCGCAATGATAGGGTTGGCTCCTAGTATAAACAGATGCATTATACATCCAATAATTAATGCGCAATGTTAGGGTTGGCTCCTAGTATAAACGATGCAATAAATATCCAATAGCTGATGCGCAATGTAATAATCATGAAGGAACAAAGAAGAAAGAACAATATGTTTTTTTTTTTTGTTTTAGAATTGTTTTCAATGTCCCTTAATGTCTATTATTGTGTATATACCTACTTATAATATTATCGATTCCTTTGAAACATCATAAATTGTACCAGAGATCTATGTGTTTCAACATAAGATAATTTTTACGCCATAGCTGTCATCGGGTAGGATAGGACCCTATCCAGCTATGGACTAAAATAACGACGACGAGTGCAGCAGTGGGTCCGCAGCAACGCGCCAGCCCCAGGAGAAGATGGCGGAACGAACTCTAAAAGATTGCCCACATGTAGCAACAGATAGGACTAAGTGGAAGGAGGGAAAGGAAGCCTATGCCCTGCAGTAAGACACGAAACCCTGATAAAAAAAATAAAAAAGGGTCCCGTATTTGGGTACTATGTAATATGTAGGTCCCACTGCAGCTACGTAAACGTCAATTGTCAGGATATAAAAAAAATATAGATAGGTATGCTGCAGTTACTTATTGAGATTATAGATTAATATCCCGGCCCTTTTAGAAGGAGGCGTATGTCCTCAAAACTAAAAAAAAATAAAACTAAAGATTTTTCACTTACCGGGCTTCAGCGCCGCCACATCTTGCGTTTCACTATCAACCATTTTCACTTCACACACAACACTGTTTTCAAAAAGAGTTCGTTAATTAATCGTATAATATCGTGTTAGTATCGTGTATTGTCGTGTCCGTGTGTGGTCGCCAAGGCAACGCGGGTAGGAAGTGAGCGTTGCGCGCGCGCCTCGCCTATGCGCCTGCGACGCGTCGCTCATGCCTTTATATCGCTCACTTAGATACACTTGAATGTGCCGCGGGTTTTGAGCTTATTTTGAAAATTATTGAACTGAAAATGGATAAATTTTTTAAACAACAAAGTAGTAAACTTACTTAACTTGAAAATAATGTAAAAAACCCATTCAAATCAACTAATCCCAATAGCTCCACACGACAATAAATAATTAGTTAATTAATTATAAATAATTAGAATCGATTGTCTGAAAGTAGCTTATCGTTGGTCATGGTACTTGCATTGTTAACTCGCGAGAGAATTAGCGAAACACGCAAGTCAGCCTTTAATTAACACCACGACTGATCACACGAATGAAATCCAATACGTTTTACTTGAGATTTTCTATTTTCAGGAGTTACAATATTTCACACGAGCTCTCTAGAGAATCAGCCCTGCTATCAACTTCGGTGGCTAATTGGCTAAATTGTTTTTCCATACCTACTTTATAAACTGTCGAATTATGCCATTTCAAGAGAAGTAGCAGAAACCTTTTTATGTTTGTCAAACAAACAGCACATACTACAAATTACTGTAGAGGAACAATAGTATACTCGTAGTAGTCCGTAGCGCACTTGACGCGTGTGACGTCACATCAACACGAGAGCGCGAATCTGATTGTGATGTTCAACATTGTATACTATTCAGTGATGATGATAATGCAGAATTAATTTGATACTTATTAATAGTGTCAATTAAATGGTGTGGAGTCCGCTTTAGTCTTGCGAAATAAATATGTACTTGATTTTAATCAAAGTTATTCCCTTGCAGATGTTGGAGGTATTATGAATTAAAAAAAATAATAATAAGAACGATGGAAAGCGTACACATTACAAATGACAGCGCGTGGTATAATAGCTTGGTGATATAATGTATGGTGAGAGCAAGCGGTCCTCAGCAAAAAATTCAAAAAAATCAAAAAACTAAATCAGAAAAAATCTAAACCATAACATTTTATTTCACATAAACCTACATGGGCACTTATTCGTATGAAATGAAACTTATTAGAAGCTAGGTACACGGTGCCTTTTGATCGTTTCCTATGGAGAAGAGCCGGCGAGAAACTGCACGGTGACTGTGAACTCAAAAGTGTTACTGGACACCAACAGCGCATCTGCTCGTTATTCATATAACCGTCAGATTGATACTAGACTGATTGATACTAGTTACACCGATACACCACTAAATTACCAAAAATCTTATAGGATAAGACTAACGTAAAGATAATTTTATTCTGAACGCAATACCCAAATGGCCCTATTGACCCCAAGCTGTAACAATTCACAATTCGTTTCCTCAAGACGAAGAAGAAATAAATAAAATCACTGAGTCCCCCAAATGAGTGGGGACTTGGGGACTCGCGTCCAGAAACATTTAGTCGGAAGCCCTACTGTCGTAATTAACAACAAAACAACAGAGTTTTTTAGAACCCGCTTTCATACTTCTTTGTTATAAGGGTTGAGTTTGAGTTGGGCGGTTACAAATTTGTAAAATGGCTAAACTGAGCGACAGTAAATTAAGAATCTAAAAGCAGACTCCAAAACCATACTTTAAAAATACATCCTATAAACTGAATTTAATTTTTCACAAAAATATGCATTCACCATCTTGGTTGACGAAATTAAATCATCATTCTCCTACGTTTATTCCTACATATTTATATGGGGTCGGCGCAACAAGTCTTTGATTGACAAAATTAAATGCGAGCAAAAAAGATAGTTGCAAAACTTTTTCAGATAAATATTTGGAACCAGAATAACTACAGTAACTGACGCTCATTTCTAACACAAATGACCGTTCTAGTAATGCCTATGATTGCACAATAAACTTCTAGAGAACAAACTACGAGTACTATACAGATCCATCTCTGTCTAATTTTAGTTTTCAAAATAATCTATTTATCTATAGGACAGGTTAACGTATAGCTCACTTTAGCAATGAAATACATAACACTCCATACAACACGCCTGTAATCCCCGAAGGGAGTAAGAAAGAGGAAGGAGGAAGGAGTAAGAATCTGTAAGACAGCCTACATTTCGCCGTCAAGCAGGTATATTTCTGAGAGTCACATTACCGACTTATAAATGCAGACTGTTTCCCTCAGGTGGCAAGATGTTATTATAAATAGTAAGGTGCAGCCTTACTTCTAAATAAAAACATTTCTGAAATTCTTGCCGATTATTTTAAATGTTCTCTGAAGAGAACATTCGCAGGTTCTTCTGAGAGTTCGCGTAGATCATGTTGCACCCTAAAACCGTATTTTTCGAAAGGAAACTTTGTTACTTACTAATTAAATGTTCATCTCATTAATTCGGGCAGCAGTGACGCTGACAAACGGGAGGGAAGTTAATTCCCTCCTAGTTAGAACTGCCTTCGGAACCGGAGACAATTTATTATGCTAAACTCAACAGCTGTGATTATCGCTCAGTTCTTTAAACATGTTGTTCTATTTTCCCGATAAGAGTAAAGTGAGATTCGAATAGCAAGTAAAGGAATGAGTAAATATTAGTACTGTTTCAATTTACCTGTAATACTGATTCTTCGATACGCTTGCCCGAATTTAAACCCTTCAGTAGCATGCTGGAAATAATCAATTAATTGAGCCAGTCTTGTGTTTTTGGGCATTGTCGAATTTAGGTTACCCACGTGGCCCACATTCACAGGGACTGCCCCTTAAATATGCAAATATGCTAAATACTTGTAATTGACACCAATTGCTTCATAAACGTTGTGATTTTCCTGTAATATCGGCAAGAGGAAAATTAAATTATTTAGGGTGTCGGGCCTTCATAGATTTATGTGTAATATTAGGTCTTTACCTATGAAATTGCCGTTCTGCAGTACTGGCCATTTCAAATCAAAATAATTTTTGTTTTATTTATTTATTTAACCTTTTCGCACACAAAATGTACAAAGGCGGACTTAATGCCTTAGGCATTCTCTACCAGTCAACCAAGGGTGGTGAAGAGATTAGATGGCAGGTGCTCAGTATGAGAGGAATACTTATATAAAGAACACTAAAAATATATCTTAATTAATTATAAATAGACTTTATACAAGCACATAAATAGGTTATAAACTAATAATACACATACATACACTTACTATAAGATATACCTATAATATATATATATATAACAATACATATTATATACAAATTCAAGAGAGAGAGAGAGGTGTTGAAATAACTCTACACTATTTGTTCAGAAAATAACTCTGCAATTTCCGCTTAAATGCATACCGACTGGTGGCCGTCCAGATATCAAGAGGAAGCGCATTCCAAAGAAGAATGGACTGAATATGAAAGGAAGAATGAACAAAGTCAGAAGTATGAGAAGGACAGAGTAGGAGAAGATTGTTAGAAGAACGCAGATTCCTTGCGTGTGAAGAACATAGATATTGGAAGTGAGCCACAAGATAAGAAGGAGGAGTGGGAGAGTTGAGAAGGGCGAAAAGCGTGGTCAAAGCACGTAAACTTCTTCTTTGACGAATGGACATCCATTTCAGCTCAGATTTATAGCGAGACACATGGTCATATTTTCTGAGGTTGAATATGAACCGGATACAATTATTGAGCAGTCTATCGAGCTTATTGAGCAAAACCGCATTCAAGTCAAAGTAGCATATGTCACCATAGTCGATGATAGGGAAAATCAAAGTCTGCACAAGCATAGTTTTCGTCTTAGCGGGCAAAAAGTTTCTCAGACGATACAGTGACCGCAGAGTACCATTGACCCTTTGACTAACACTAGAGACCTGACGTTGCCAGCTAAGTGTCGAGTCAAGATGCAAACCGAGATCTTTCACGTTAGGGGTAATGGGTATGACGATACCATTGAAAATAAGAGGAGGAAGAGAGCTAAGTGTCACCCTACTCAACATGCGCGAGCTTCCAATTATAATGGCCTGACACTTTAACGGGTTTACTGACACCCTAAAACTATCAGACCACTTTCTGACAGCATCTAAGTCTCGGTTTACATCTGCTATAGCGTCCGATAAACCTTCTACCCGCGCAGCAGTATACAATTGAAGATCATCAGCGTAAAGATGATACGAACACTGAAGATAGTGAGTTATGAAATTAATGAAGATGGAGAATAACAATGGAGAAAGAATACCGCCTTGTGGAACACCAGCATCCAGGTCACGCCAACTCGACGAGCTCTCATCAACGCGAACCGACTGCTGACGTCCCCGAAGATAAGAAGAGAACCATTCCAAAGCTTCGGACGAAACCATAAGATGAGAGAGGATAGAAAGGAGAATGTCGTGACTGACGGCATTAAAGGCATTGGAGAAATCAATTAATACCAAAACAGTAACCTTGGTATCCTCCATCGCTTCTCTAACGTCACCAGTCACTTTAAGGAGAGCGGAGGCTGTACTGTGTCCAGGCCTGAATCCAGACTGAAAAGAGCTAACAAGGTTGTTCCGGTGAACAAACCCCGCAAACTGCTTGTGTACGCAGGCCTCAAGCACTTTAGATAGGAATGGAAGAATGGAAATGGGTCGATAGTGACAGGGTAGGGAGGGATTTGAAATTTTAGGGAGTGGGCGGACATGGGCCATACGCCACAGGGATGGGAATTGTCCAGAATCAAGAGAAAAGTTGATTATATGGGTAATCGGAGGGAGAAGGATATCAAGGATCCAAATGACCATACTACGACTGATGCCGTCATAGCCCACAGCCTTGGATTTTATGGACAGGATGATCTTTTTAATTTCGTCCAAGGTGACCGGTGAGAAGTGAAATGGTTCTATGATGGGACTAGCTAGGCCAGTGATGAAATCAACCATCTGGGACAATATTTGGGAATCCAAATGACAGGAGGTTGTGAAGTGACGGTTGATATCATCAATGCCAATTGTATTAGGAAATTCCACATGACGTGGTCTGCCGATACCAAGAGTACCAAGGAACTTCCAGATATCAGCAGGTGAAGAAGAAGATATGTTCTCAAGAACATGGCGGCGTTTAGCGTTGCGTATCATCTGATTACACCGATTTCTAGCAGCTTTGAACAGGCACCGATTTTCTTCACTGCGATCCTTTTTAAATTTACGAAAGGCCCGATCCCTGCGCCTCATCGCCATTCGAACCCCTGTCGTCATCCAAGGAGCAGGAGGACGCCGAAGTTTGATCTTCTTAACAGGAGCGTGTTTGTCGTAGAGAGCAAGAACCGTCTGATTAAAAAATGCGCAATTTTTCGTCAACAGCTGTCGCCGCTGCAAGGTGATCCCAACTGAGGTCTAAAGCATCCTGACGAAGCTGTTCAACGTCCATGCGCGCAAAACACCGCATGTGCAGAACTTTTGGGACAGGTTTAGGCGGTTTTAGGACATAGGAGAGGAAAATGAGGTCATGATGGGAAAATCCGGGAGCGGGACACTGACCATGAGAGGGAACAAGGGAGGGAGTGGATGTAAGGATTAAGTCGAGCCAGGCTAAGGTTTAAGGTTTGTTTGGCTAAGAATTCTAATTTCAAATTAATTTTATTTTAAAAACATGGATTTTTTTTTCCAAAAGTAGTCATTTGTTTATTGATTAGTGTTACATTTTCATCGCATTTCAATCTTTTTCGTCATCATGGATACGTTAAAAATTCGAGTAATTATGGAATATGAGTACCGTCGTGGCAGCAACGCGGCACAAGCGGCACGCAACATCAACGACGTTTACGGAGCTAACACTACAAACAAACGCACCACTTGTTATTGGTTTGCTCGCTTCCGTTCTGGAAATTTCGACATGAAAAATGAACCTCGCGGTCGTCCGAAGACTTTGGTCGACAATGACGAATTAAAGGCGATTGTGGAAGCTGATGATACACAATCTACGGCTGAATTACCAGCCGCTTTCGACGTTAGCGTCAAAACAATATTGGTCCATTTGCGTCAAATTGGCAAGGTAAAAAAGCTTGACAAATGGGTGCCCCACGAACTCAATGATCGCCAGCGCGAAGTACGCATCGAGACGTGCCTTGCACTGCTCAACAGACACACAAATGAAGGAATTTTGAACCGCATTGTTACCAGCGATGAAAAATGGATTCTGTTTGATAACCGCAAGCGCTCAGCAAGTTTGTTGGATCCTGGTTCAGCACCTAAACAATGCCCTAAACGAAAACTTACCCCTAGAAACGTAATAGTCACTGTTTGGTGGTCTAGCGCCGGTGTGATTCATCACAGCTTCTTACCAAACGGGGTGAGCATTACTTCAGATGTGTACTGTGAAGAACTGAACACAATGATGGAGAAGCTGGCACATCTCCAACCAGCATTGGTCAATCGCTCGTCTCCGCTGCTCCTGCACGACAACGCGCGACCTCATACTGCACAGCAGACGGTCTCCAAGTTGCAAAAACTGGGGTTGGAAGCTCTCCGTCATCCGCCCTACTCACCAGACCTTGCGCCTACAGACTACTACTTTTTCCAGAATTTGGATAACTTCTTGGCGGGAAAAAAATTCAATACCCGAGAGGCAGTACAAAATGCCTTTGAAGAATTTGTTGCCTCCCGTCCAGCTGATTTCTTTAAGAAGGGCATCAATAAACTGCCACTGCGTTGGCAAAGATGCATTGATTGCATGGGTGATTACTTCGATTAATACAAATAAAAATGCATGAAAAAAATTCGTTTAAATTTTTTCATACAAAACGGCAATTTCATAGGTAAAGACCTATTATAATATCAGACTATCTAACTTAATATTACGTGGCTGGTAATTTTTTAACATCCGTTCGAGTTTTTGATACTTAATAAAAATAATCAAATGTGGGCAAAAATGACCGGACTTAAAATCAGATCTGATTATCATTAATGATTATTCGATAAAATAAAACAGGAAATGTTATATTTTGCGACACTGCTCTATTATCTATTTGTTTTGTAAAGCGATGAAATCTTTTTACCTGTTCCTAATAGTAACGTCACAATTTATTGGAAATCGCATTTACCTTTATTTATCACATATTAAATAATAGGTAGGTATTGCTAGCATAACTTTAATAACTTATATTGTTAAACAATCACTTGAAATGTTGGCACCTGAAGTGACTTATGAAGTAGTTTATAGTGCAAGTGGATACTTTATGGGTTTCCCTTATCATACTTGTTTACTACACTGAGGGGCTTGTGGCTAAGTAATAACAGCCGCAAAGGTCGATCAGGTTAAGCTACGCTTGCCACGGTTGGTCCGTGGTTGGGTGACCATATTTACATACCAAGACTGCACCGTGCTTCGGAAAGCACGTTAAAAAAGCCGTTGGTCCCGATTGTCATACGTGGATCTCTGACAGTCATTACGGGTCGTCAAAAGCCCGAAAGTCTGACAACCAGTCTTACCAAGGGGTATCTTATTACCCAGTAACTGGGTTGTGGAGGTCAGATAGGCAGTCGCTCCATGTAAAATACTGGTATTCAGCTGCATCCGGTTAGACTGGAAGCCAACCCAACATAATCGGGAAAAGGCTAGGCAGATGATGACTTGTTTACTACATTCTAGTTTTACGAGTATGTAGGTAACTCTGTAAATGGACATACTACGGAAATTTAAGATTTTAAATCATTTAAGAAAGAAAAGAAAGAAAAAGAAAAAAAATAAAACAAAACCTTAACCACACTTGCCATTGACCGATAAACTTTGTTTAGCTATTAAATTTGCTCTCAAGTCACACAAGCTTTTTTAAATGAGGCCGGGATCTGTAAACGTTACTTAGCACGTGCTTTTACTCAGACATGTTCCCATCTCTTGCACTTGTAATTAAACAGTTGTGTGACGGGACAGCAGGAATAACGCTTAGCAAAAGTACGTGCTAAGTAACGTATGTAGACCTCGACCTTACAGTAATCCACTAACTAAATAGAATATTAGATTAGACAGACTATTAGACTTTCGGCTTTTACTGTGTAACGATTTAAATATTTGAAGTACAGACTAACGTTGAAACATTGACTGATAAGCTACTATAATTAGTGAACTGCATCTGTCACCTACAGATCTCGTGTGTCACGACGAACCATTAACATTTAAACGTTACAACCACACACTTATTTTACGTAATTTTTACTTTTTACTATTCTATTTCAATTTGTAGGGGTTTTTTTTTTTTTGTGGATGGGAAATCATCAAATGACTTCTCCCGCTCTGGGCAGAGCGGGAGGGCGTGTCAGACTTTTACTGACTAAAACCCACCCATGTTCCTTCAGTTGCCCGTGCCAGGGCCATGGTATCTCTTTCGAACTACCCGCGACCCCGGCGGCATAGGCCCAATTGACCCCGTCACTGCTGACATCTCTTTGAGGCGCGCGTGGAACACAACGCGCCGTCGACCCGGGCCTGGTCCTTACCGGACGGCGAGCTGCCCATTACTCGTCGTCCGCAAGCCCGCGCCTACGGTGGCCGGGAATCGGCGATCGATTCCCGCCGCCCAGGGCGTCTCCACTCTTCTTGTTCAATTTTGAGATTGATTGATTGATTGAGATTTTGAATCATCAAAATAAGGGTTCTGTTTTTTCATTCGGATGTACGGAACCCTTAAAACGTCGGCTGATAACAATATTATAGTCATGTGACCCTAAAGGCGCGAATCCACCAAAATTGTGTTCAGCACAATAGTTTATAAACATTTGGTGCAGAACTCCAACAGTGCACGCACTGAGCTGCAGATCCGATAGTCTCTGTTTCCATCTTTCTACTTTTGTACGCGTACACTGCAGCATATCACACTAATATTATAAAGGCGAAAGTTTGTGAGTGTGTGTGTGTGTATGTTTGTTACTTCTTCACGCTCAAACGGCTGGACCGATTTGGATGAAATTCGGTATGTAAGTAGACAGCTAGACAGACAGACAGCAGACAGACAGCAGACAGCACACAGCAGCAGCAGTAGACAGCTTATACCCTGGATTAACACATAGGCTACTTTTTATCCCAAAAAAATGTAATGCTCCCGTGGGATGAGCAAGAAATTCAAATATATTTGCTACTCTTTCAAACTCAAACGCCTCGACCGATTTTGATGAAATTTGGTGTGGAAGTAGCTGACCCTCTGGATAAACACATAAGCTACTTTTTATCTCGAAAAATAGAGAAAGAACGAAAGAAAGGAAAAGTATTTATTGTGACTAGCACAGGAAGAACACCAACTAAACTAAAATCACAATAATAAAACTTTGAAAACAAAAAAAAAAACAAAAATAAATAATCACACTATCACATCACACTATCACACTAATATTATAAAGGCGAAAGTTTGTGAGTGTGTGTGTGTGTGTGTATGTTTGTTACTTCTTCACGCTCAAACGGCTAGACCGATTTAAATGAAATTTGGTATGTAGACAGCTTATACCCTGGATTAACATATAGGCTACTTTTTATCCCGAAAAAATGTAGTGCTCCCATGGGATGAGCAAGAAATTCAAATATATTTGCTACTCTTTCAAACTCAAACGCCTCGACCGATTTTGATGAAATTTAAAAAAAATTAGACTACTTTTCATCCCGAAAAAATGTAGTGCTCCCGTGGGATCAGCAAGGAATTCAAATATATTTGTTACTCTTTCAAACTCAAACAGCTCGACCGATTTTGATAATATTTGGTGTGGAAGTAGCAGACATCCTGTGTACACATAGCACACATAGGCTACTTTACATCCTGAAAAAATTTAGTGTTCCCGTGAGATGAGCAATTTTTTTGTGAATACTTTTCTCACCGATTAAATAATACACGTTTTAGTGTATCTCATAAACCGCGGGTAACACCGCGGGGCGCAGCTAGTTAATTATAAATGTTTACTTGATGAGTCCACCGAAAGAAACCTTTGTGCAGAAAGTGCCGCACCCTGGTGGATTACACGAACTGGATATTCTTACTTTAGTAAGAAGTCCTGAACCAACCAAAGTCAACGAAAAATCACACAATTTCACTTAGAAAGGTTACCTTTCTTTTTTCGTGAACGGTTATCGATATAATGCAAGGACTTGAAGTAAAAGTGACGCAGTATGTAGTTTGTTGAAATAAATTAACATTGTAATCCTCTTGAAATTATTACGTTGGGAAATATTGATAATTTCCCCATTTCTATCTCACTAGAATGTTGTTATTGTAATTATTTTTAATAACTGTATGTAGCAGCCATATAATATTTCGCAGCTATCTCGTGTAAGTGTTAATTGAAGTATGTCATTTCAAAATTACATCCACAAGTTGTGATTAGATAGTTACTTTGAGACTGGCGCTGTATTTGTGTCATCAACTCATCAGTCATACATAATAGACATATTTATGTATATAGGTTATTTATTGTAAATAGATTTCACGTGTAAATAGATAATTATTTATTTACCAGTTAAACGATCAATGAATAGTTAAGTTAGTTTCTTAACGTAAATAGCAATTTATAATCTTAGATACAAACGAAGAAAAAGAAGCTAACGCGGTGGACAAAGTGAATGCTTGTCAACATAAACGAATGATTGAATCGATCCGCCTTCCTTACTGCGTGATTACAAAAGCCTGTTAATTTCGGCCGAGCACTTGGTCCAACCACTCGGGTTTTTAAAGTAGACACGCCCACTTTAATCCCCAGAACGTTCGGGCTAACATTATATATGGCCCAAACTAACAGGCTATTAGAGTAGATCAATCAGATTACTCTAACTACAAAAGCCCGAATGCCTCCGCCAGCGTGTGTTTGTCTCTAACAGGGAATTGTAGGTGCAGGTATGTTTACTCTAAAACCCAAAGCGTTACGCAAGAGATAACGAGTCAAACCGACCTCTATAAGACGAGTTCAAAGATGTATAAACGGGGGAAATCGAATTCAATCTGGACGCCCTTCTAATGAAGAAACTGCCAAAAAAGTTCATAAAAACCCTCATAATGTTAGCCTAAGTATTGATTTAGGACAGTAGGCTAAGTGAAAACTAAAATAAGTAATTACATTAATAATGATTGATAGTAGATTTTTCAAAAAAGTGCAAAATTAACTTTAAATTCTTAATTTACGTAGACTTGAATTAATTCTTACATTAAATTTATAAATCGGCAGAAAGTGTGTTTTTTTTCTTTCAATAAAACTTCACGCTCCACCGCCTGCACCTGCCTCTTAGGGTTTTGTAGTGGTAGTATTATAAAACGCCGACTTTAATTGCCTGTTGATTTCGGCCCCTAGACTGGCCGAAACACTCTGGGGATTAAAGTGAAGGTGTCCACTTTAAAAGCCCGTGCGGTTGGGCCAAATACCTGGCCGAAATCAACAGGCTTTTGTAATCACGCTTCCTTACCTATCCTAACATTCTAATTCTATTCACATCCAATCCTCACGCAATGATTACGTAAACACAAAAAATAAAACAAATGAGCGACAATTCCAAACTCCAGGCACGCACTAACCAAACTTATTTGCTTATCTCAAGATATTTGTCACCATTAAACGTCTTTTCCTTAATCAATCTTCCATCTAATTCTTAAGGAAAATGTTCGAAAATTCAGAGGAAAATGGTCTCGAAAATCTTGAGTTTCGACCTTTATACCTGCCCTCCTAGGCTACAGCCGTGTGATAGTAAGGAATATTAATTTACCTTGTCCTTTGAATGCAGTTTTCTATAGTGCAGTCTCTTTGCGACTTCTTTTGTAAAGCGCTGCGAGACACGGTTCACGGCGAGGGTTGACTCGGCTACTGCAAAAACAATTTAAAGCTTATGGAGCACTCGTTTATGTAAGATTGTAATCGTTAATTAAAATGAGATAGGAAATATAATTAAGACGGGTACAAAAACAAAAAGAAGTCAGTGAAGCCAGAAATGAATCTTATCTCAGCTCAATTTTTTGCAAAATGATGCACCGCTGAAATACTACGTTTATATTATTATGCTTACCATTAGAACCCGAGGTTAGGAGCTTTCATTCTAATTGCTGTCATTTATTCAAGAAATTAGCCATTCCCAACATTAGATAGGTAGGTTATACCTACTAACTTTTTAATTCTTATGACAATATAGTTCACTTTAGTTCATTTAGGAATACGTTTTCTTCTGTGCTATTTTGGGAAAAGATTTATTTACTTCTCTTTGATTTGCTTTGACTATAACTACCTACATCACAGTTTCAGACCTCCTTAGGCCAACGTAATAACGTTTACCTTAATAATTTGATCGCGATTTATGACAAAAGCATGTGTAGACGTAAGGTCAAAGATAACACTAATTTACGTGACACCGATCAGGTACAACACTGTATTCTGATCTGTTCTGAGAATTGACCTCATAAGGAAATCACTCTTTATTTTGTTATTGTTTTATCAATGGTGATTAAAATATTCAGTTTAACCAATGTCAAACAGACATTGCATGCATTGCATTGTGCATTTTAGGACACTGTATACTGGACAGTCAATACTGTCCAGTATACAGTGTCCTAAAATGCACGACGATTGCATAACGATTATGACTTCTTTCAGGACAGTTACCGTGTTTAGGAAGGTATACATTTGTACTTATTATCTTCATCAGCCGCAGTGTCCACTCAGTGCTGAGTATCTATTCTAAGGGTTCTGTTGACGCCGCTTCAAGGACATAATGAACGACACGCTTCTGTCAGAGCAGCTCTCATAAGCAGAAGTAGACATCGATCGACTGCTGCGAAATGCGCACATATTTCTATTTGTTTTTTCTAGTGTTGTAAAAGTAACGTACGGTCAGCAACAGAAGTCGGTTAACACTACTTATTAACATCATCTAAATTAACACAAAATGATTCGATAAACTGCTTTTTTTTTGTTTAACTGTTAAGTGTTAATGTTCTTAAAATTTTAAGTACTTCTGTTCCGATTTGAATGAAATATTTCGCTTAATGATTAAGATTAAAAAACTGCAAGTGTTAATCGACTTTTGTTGCTGACTTTACAAGCAGTGAAGTGTACATGCTTCATTGAAAAAACCAAACTCAACAGTCTTTTTCTGTTTCATCCACTTTTACGATTTCCGTGTTCTCTATTTGCACACCTGTCCAGCTAGCCACAGTGATTCATTGTAGTTATCTCATAATCTTGTTAAGATATTGTAAGATCACAAGTTTGAAAGACGTCAGATCTGATAACGAAAATTACATAATACCGTCTGATGATTATGTTTATGATAAATATGACACTATCAATGCATTTGTTTACAAGCTTTAACGTGTAAAATGACCTTTCAATGTTAAAGGACAATGTTTAAGTCTCGGTTTCCACATTGTTTAGTCATAAAGAAATGTTTTGACTTAATTTTACTATCAGCTTATTAACATAATAAAAAAGGTTTTATTCTACCACAAAATAAAATTACATCAACATTTTTAATTAGAAATACAATGAAGCAAGCGTCCATGAAACTCAATAAAAATAAATTGATTATAATTAATAGGTATGCCATTTATAGTTTTTTAAAAGCCTAATTTTCCCACTGCTGGGACACAGGCCTTCTCTCTTCGAGAGAGAATGGGCTTAATATACCTCGTGGGCCCAGTATGGGTTGGTAGATGTCAAATATCTGTGCTGTAGCGGCATCTACATCGCCCCATGCGAACTACGCATCACACTGACGTCACGCAAAATCCTGCATCGCGCAAACAGAATTTACCGCGCTACTGGCATATAGGTACAATATCCCGACATCAACTGTCGAGCAGTAGCTCACCAGACATAACAACGGTCTGGTCGAAGAATCCTCCCTTTTCTATGGAGGATGAGTGAACTTTACACCCAGTCTTCATGCCTCTATACTGGTGACCCCGAGCGTGAACCGGCCGGTCTACAAGCAGAGTCTTTCAACCCTCTCCTGGTTGACGCCAGCAGTCGGCCTCAACCCAGCGCTGTAGGTACGGCATCCGACTCACTGGAGCATAACGCAGACAGTTTTGACTCACCGTCAACTTTGCGGCACCCGGTTCCGACTCACTGAAACCTCAACTAGCCGTGGCAAGCATCGCAAGTTACAGGAATCAGGCCATACCTCCCACTATCGACCTCCGGCCTTCGGAGGGGAGTGATGTGGCGGCATCTACATCGTCACATGCGAACTATGCATCACACTGACGTCACGCAAAATTCTGCATCGTACTAACAGAGTTAACCGCACGACTGGCATATATACAACATCCCGACATCAACCGTCAGGCCACCACACACGACACCCATATGGTCGAAGGATCCTTCCTTTTCTATGGAGGATGAGTAAACTTTACACCCTGTTTCTCATTCCTTTCTAAGTCTTCGAATTTTTTATTCTAGAGCATGCCGGTTTCCTCACGATGTTTTCCTTCAGTGGTAATGAAGCTATTTACACAAAGTAAAACACCTATCAGGGTTCGAATCCACGACCTACAACTCGTAAGTCGCGCGGCTACCACTGAGCCAACACTGCTCAGATATATTATTATAATTGTTTAAAAATAAAGTAAAATTTACATTACGAAACTAGTTGCACAAACTTAGTTATTCCATTCCATTTTCTTTTTCATAACATTTTGCCGACATGATAAGTAAACGTTCTACTTATGTTCTCTTCCAGGTACCAAGTTGGCATTAAAAAAGTCTACTTACAAACTTTTAACATTTAACAGATTTCACATTCTTGCGGTCTAATCTAACCGCGAAGCTCGTTCAAAAATCTAGTCCACGGAGCAGCATTGTTCTTGGTCCTTAAAGTAACAAGTTCTTAACGTGATTGTAATTCTGACGGACCGGTGTGCCGGACGGCTGAAGGGAATTTAGATGCACGGTCAGATTTATTCATAGGATAGAAGCTCCACTTGCGGATACGCAATGGACAAGTTTGATCTTAAGAATTTCAACTTACTCACGTCTACATTAAACTTGTAATTTTTCCTGCTAGAGTTAACTTTTATACTTGAGGAAAATTTAAAATTAGTGACTCAAAGTAGTTTGTCCTTTCACTTTAGTAGGTTGTGTGCTGTAAACAAGGATAACGCAAGATCTCAAAACTAGGTGCTTTAGTGAGTGCCAAGGTAGTAATTATCCTTTGAAGTTGGTAAAGCAAGTGTTGCCGCGAGAGAAAAATTGATATAGCTAACAAATTCTAGATGTAGGTACATCAATATAAAACAATATTTATTTCTAAACTACTAAAATTTCTCACAACAAAGACAACGTCACAATATTTTTTTTGTACACTTTATGATTCACTAATGATAATGGAATCATAATGGAATGATAATTATGAAAGAGAAGGGAGTGAATGATAGCTTGAAGGTTGACAGGGGAAAAACAGGGGAAAATGGAAGAAGAAAACGTGTTGCGCCAGCCCCACGTAACGTGGGACAAGGGCTGGATGATGATGAAAATTCACCGCATACGGGAAATGGGAAATAATAATTGTCGCCTTAAAACATTTACTAAACTATAGAGTATGTATGGTATGTATACGTTCAACGTTCGTACGTTCGTTTGCTCTGGCTTTTGGATAGTGTTGTGAATATTTCTAATATTTTATCTTGTTAATAATTAATCATGTTAATCATAATCAATGTTTTCAATAATCCTGTTAATAATTAATTAATAATAATAATAAACCTTGTTATTTTATATTGTTAATGTTTAGCATGCCGAATGGTGAAATATGGCTGTGCTTTAATGTACCATAACACCAGCTATTATGTATTACCCATATTTGCAAAATAAATCTCTATTCTATTCTATTTTATTCTATTCTATTCAAGTGCAGTGGAGATAACATCTTAATTATGACTATAATCGAATGTAATAGTAATTAAACATTGTAGTTTACCTGTCTTGTCTTAACCTAGATTACCTTTCAGATGTCAAAACAGGATGTTATTCTCAGGTAAAAGATTAAAAGCCAATACCTTAAACTCAAATAGCTTGAGCTAAACAGCACAATATAACGTAACACACTATCAATCGGAATCGGTTTCATTTTGAAAGTTCAACAATATTCATTGCGACATTTACTTTGTCGAGCCGACAAATTTTTCGAACATATGAAACAATGGATTAGCAATTTGCTTCAAAATGATTCAGATTCCGATTGATAGTGTGTTAATATTTTTTTTTTTTATTTGATTACACGAGTATTACAAATTAACAATTTAAGGACGTTTTCCTTTATTTGTGCTGTAACACCTCGCTTCTTGCTTTTCATGATTGGTCAACGAGAAGTACCCTATAGGTTTTGATTTACTCGCGAGTATCAAAATATGTCGCATAAATGGCTGCATTTTTTTATTGCGTTGACTTAGAAGCTTGATTTTTTTTAGAGCTCCAAGGGACAATCTACGTATTCGATATTCATTTTAACTTGATACCTCCACGCATTCCTGAGAAAAGTGACAAACTGACAGATAGACGGAAAACAAAGTGATCCTATTTTTAACCAACTTCAAAAAAAGGAGGTGTCTCAATTCGACCCTATATTTTTATGTGTGTTCGCGGATAACTTCGTCGTTTATGAACCGATTTTTATGATTCTTTTTTTGTTGGAAAGATGATATCCTAAGGGTGGTACCATGATAAGGAAATCAGGATCTGATGATGGAATCCCAGAGAAATCGAGGGGAGCCTTAAAATTTTATAGGCACACCTATAGAGTGATTTGGGTATTTTTTATAGTAACTCGTGCATTTGCTCCCGGTAAGCACCATTTAATGAAGTGGAACTGATGAGGAAGACCAGAGATGGCCATCGGAACTACTCAATAATACGTATTTCACGGGTTGCGATTCGATTATTGCTAAGCAATTTATGCTCGTCGCAATACATACGTTGAAATGGAGCTGATGGTGACTTCACCATCAGTTCCAGTTCTCCTGGTTCCTTACTGGGAGAACTCCTCAACAGTTAACGTTCTTGTATCGGGAAAAGCAATATTTAGTAAAAGGTTATGAGCAGTTGACATTAGGCTATTGTAACTTAGATAAATTAAGTAGGGATGCGTTTCATATCATATCAAGATAGTTGGTATATTTTCATTTCAATAACGTTCACAAGATGTAATAAACGTGAGATATACCGACTGTTGATATAATTTCTTTACATATAACATGTATATACTCTAAAACTTATTTCGTGTAATGTTATTGGATATAACGTTTATTTAATCGAAAATCATTAGGTCTATCGTTTAAAATATATATTGATATCATCATTATTAATAGGTTTTTACCTATGAAATTGCCGTTTTGTATGAAAAAATTTAAACGAATTTTTTTCATGCATTTTTTATTTGTATTAATCGAAGTAATCACCCATGCAATCAATGCATCTTTGCCAACGCAGTGGCAGTTTATTGATGCCCTTCTTAAAGAAATCAGCTGGACGGGAGGCAACAAATTCTTCAAAGGCATTTTGTACTGCCTCTCGGGTATTGATTTTTTTTCCCGCCAAGAAGTTATCCAAATTCTGGAAAAAGTAGTAGTCTGTAGACGCAAGGTCTGGTGAGTAGGGCGGATGACGGAGAGCTTCCAACCCCAGTTCTTGCAACTTGGAGACCGTCTGCTGTGCAGTATGAGGTGGCGCGTTGTCGTGCAGGAGCAGCGGAGACGAGCGATTGACCAATGCTGGTTGGAGATGTGCCAGCTTCTCCATCATTGTGTTCAGTTCTTCACAGTACACATCTGAAGTAATGCTCACCCCGTTTGGTAAGAAGCTGTGATGAATCACACCGGCGCTAGACCATCAAACAGTGACCATCACTTTTCTAGGGGTAAGTTTTCGTTTAGGGCATTGTTTAGGTGCTGAACCAGGATCCAACCAACTTGCTGAGCGCTTGCGGTTATCAAACAGAATCCATTTTTTATCGCAGGTAACAATGCGGTTCAAAATTCCTTCATTTGTGTGTCTGTTGAGCAGTGTAAGGTACGTCTCGACGCGTACTTCGCGCTGGCGATCATTGAGTTCGTGGAGCACCCATTTGTCAAGGTTTTTTACCTTGCCAATTTGACGCAAATGGACCAATATTGTTTTGACGCTAACGTCGAAAGCTGCTGCTAATTTAGCCGTAGATTGTATATCATCAGCTTCCACAATCGCCTTTAATTCGTCATTGTCGACCAAAGTCTTCGGACGACCGCGAGGTTCATTTTTCAGGTCAAAATTTCCAGAACGGAAGCGAGCAAACCAATAACAAGTGGTGCGTTGGTTTGTATTGTTAGCTCCGTAAACGTCGTTGATGTTGCGTGCCGCTTGTGCCGCGTTGCTGCCACGACGGTACTCATATTCCATAATTACTCGAATTTTTAACGTATCCATGATGACGAAAAAGATTGAAATGCGATGAAAATGTAACACTAATCAATAAACAAATGACTACTTTTGGAAAAAAAAAAATCCATGTTTTTAAAATAAAATTAATTTGAAATTAGAATTCTTAGCCAAACAAAAATTATTTTGATTTGAAATGGCCAGTACTGCAGAACGGCAATTTCATAGGTAAAGACCTAATATAACACCCCGATTCAGAGCAATCCGACATTTGGGTTAGGTTCGGTTAGGTTAGAACAGTGACCAGCCAGATCCCCGCTATTGTTGGTGAATCATTTGGGTTAGGTAAGAATAGTAACCATTACCTCTATTGTTGGGCAATCATCTGGGTTAGGTTAGGTTAGGCTCTACGCCGGCATCTTGAGGAGCATGGCCCTCTACGGTGCCCCCATCTGGGAAGACTCCCTCCGAAGGAGGGAGAACGCTGCCGCGTTGCGGGCGCCTCAGAGGGCCATAGCCCAGCGGGTCGCGCGGGCTTACCGGACGGTGGGTTTTGCGGCGGCCTGTGCTCTGGCTGGCACCCCCCCTTGGGAACTCGAGGCGTGGGTGCTCGCTAGAGTATACGAGTGGACGGCGGGGCGGAGGGCGAGAGGAGAACGCTCGGCCCCGGAAGAGCGCGAGGCCCTCCGACGGGAGTCGCGAGACGCCATCGTCGTCCACTGGACGGGAGACCTCGCCACTGCAGTCTTTGGCCGCCGGACCCTCGATGCGCTCGGGCCAGTGCTGCGAGACTGGCTCGAGCGGTCACACGGGTTCCTCTCCTTCCGTCTGACGCAGGTGCTGTCCGGACACGGCTGTTTCGGGTCGTACCTGCACCGAATCGGACGGGAGGAGACGCCGTCGTGCCACGGTTGCGGCGCGGCGGAGGACACGGCGCAGCACACCCTCGGGTCGTGCCCGTCGTGGTCCGCGACGCGCCGCGATCTGGTCGTGGTGATAGGACCGGACCTCTCGCTCCCCGGCGTGGTTAACGCCATGCTGGTGGATGAGAGGTCCTGGGCTGCGGTCGCCTCCTTCTGCGAACACGTCATGTCCCAGAAGGAGGCGGCGGAGCGCGCGCGGGAGGACGATTCTCTCGCGGCGGCGCTCCGCAGGCGGAGGAGGGGTCGGAGCAGACGACTCCTCCCAGGTGGAGGCCAGCAGGCAACGGGTGCGGGGGCACCCTTGCCTGTATCGCACGGACCAGCCACTCCACCAGTGCCGGACGGGAATGGTCAGGTGCTCCCGGCCATTCCCGTAGCCCCTCAACCTGCTGGGGGGCAAGCGGGGCCCGCCAGCTAGGCGGGCATGCGCCGGGAGGGTTGTGGATGTAAAGGCTGAGCCAGTTTCCCATGACCCTCCCGTCACGGCGATGCGGGAGCGCCGCTGGGTCATTTAGTGGCTATACCGGATTTACCGGGGAGTCCCACATACCCCACCCGTCCCCCGGTGGGTGGGTATGCGTAATGCATTTTTCCCAGCGTCAAAAAAAAAAAAAAAAAAAAAGTTTAGGTTAGAACAGTGTAGGTAGCTTCCGGCCGTCGCTCGTTCGATGGTCGGGAGCGCCGAGTCGTGGGATGCGGTAATCTCCTTCTGTGAAACCGTCATTTCGCGGAAGGAGGCTGCGGAAAGGGAGAGGGAGATCGAGACGACTCTCCCGACCCGCAGAAGGGTCCCCCCGTGAACAGGTCCGGAGGGACGGTGGACTCGGGGACGTCCGCCGGCCCCCATCCAGCTGGACCCGAGGCGGCGGCGCGTAGTGTTCCGCGCGCGCCCCTATTGGACGTTGCGGGGGGAGTCCTGCACCTCACTCCCCTCACAGGCCTGAGGAGGCCCGCAAATGCGGGCCGGCACTAGCCGGGGATCGTGGAAGGCGCCCAAGTTCCGATGATCCCCGGTCCAGGTGTGGGAAGGGAACACCGGGGTGGTTTTTAGTCAGTAAGAGTCTGACAGACCCCTCCGCTCACCCCAGGGCGGGGGACATCCATGAGGATTTTCCACCCCGGCAACAAAAAAAAAAAAAGGTTAGAACAGTGACCATTAGCGCGCGAAGGCGAGCGAGCGAAGCGAGCGTGCCGCGGCAGCGGCCGCCGAGCGCCAGATACCCTCTATTGTTGGTGAATCATTTGGGTTAGATGAGGCGGTGAATGTCTCGTATATTAGACGATGAAAACTTTTGCTTTGTGTTTTTTACTAGGCGTTTTATCATATTAGATTAAATAGGTTTTATGTCTTTTGAGTGGTATATCAAACGATTTTATATTCAATGTTATGCCTATAAAAATTAGTTACTTTAAAATTATATCAATCGTTTATTATATTATATTAACTGGTCATTATATAAAATAAAATTATAGATTCAGCTGTTATATCTTGTTAATATTAGAGATTTTGTAATTATATCATATATTACTTACCCATTAAGTATACTCAGACTGACCCACTAAAAAGTGAAAAATAAAAAAACTTTTTTACAAAAAAACAAACAACCGACTTCCAAAAAAATACTACAAAGTGAAAAATAACTTTAATTTCGGAAGTGGCAAAAAGCTAAAATACAGATCCAAAGACACCAACTTCCGAAATTAAAGTTATTTTTCACTTTGTAGTATTTTTTCGGAAGTCGGTTGTTTTTTTTTTTTTGTAAAAAAGTTTTTTCCTTTTGAGGTACTGAACCGTAAAATTACTACAGCCATTATGATACTCCACACTCAAATTTCTTTCTTCCGGTTTCAAGGCTGTGTGTCCACCGCACCGGGATCGGGACGTTTGCCTGGTGCCCTGAAAGCTAACAACTCAAAACCTCTGAACCAAATTAAGCAGATAAACACATTAAATTGATACGACTTTATCTGATGAATTATAATTCCATCCATCCATCCATCCTTTCCATCATTCATTACCATTTAAATACTGTTGGTCCCAAATACAATTATTGTTCACATTTAACAGTAAAATGATTAATTTTGCGTTTTCATATCCATTAAGTCATTAGTCCTAACTGATATTTTAAGCCCAGTTGATATTTATGTGTGGTCATTGAAATGAGATCAGCTGTAAATAAATTATGATAGCTACTTTAAACAATTTGTGTCAAATTAATTATTCCGTTTACAGGTAAATTAATCCGCAAAATACGCGAGCTGAGGCTCATGATTTTGTGTTATACTAGGGATTTAAAGCCTAAAGCTACAAGATTTGCGATACCTACGTCAAAGTCAACGACCGCATCACTTCAGAAAAAGGAGTTATTCAACGAACTTAATCCTTCATAAGCAGCTCCTTTATAACTACACTTCTGGACACATCTTTTGGCCCACCTTGTATTTTCAGTTTCGTTTGGTCCTAGCTAAAATTTTATATTAGGTCGAGCAAAAAGTTTTTATGCAGTTTTGAACCTGGCACATTCACAATTTCATTCAATAGTCTTTTTTTGAATTTCGAACACAGAATTTAAAGAAACAAAAGACAATTTGGAGCCTGTTTGTTGATATCAAACAATCGAATACTAAGAAAACTTGGTTTTATTGGTTTACTTGGATTTAATTCTTGAAAAAGTGATTGATATCTTTGGTTTTGCAACAAACATTACTTATTCTTAACATTAAGGTGAGGTTCTATCAATAATCTATGGATACTTCACCTGAAGTCGCCGCCCAAGCTGTGGCACTTGTTCAGGCCGGACACAGCCAAAGAAACGTGAGTGCTCAACTTAATTTAAGTCGATCTGCGGTCCGAAATGTTTATCGGAGGTACCTAGAGACTGGCGGCTTTGTTCGTCGCCAAGGAAGGCCACGATGTCGGGTCACAACTGAAAGGCAGGATCGATTCATCGTGACGACCAGCTTGAGAAATCGTCACCTTACCTCCATTGAGATACAAAACCAACTTCGCGACTTCCACGGAGTATCTGTGAGCGCTCGAACTGTTCGGAGAAGGTTAAAAGAACGCGATATGGTACCACACAAGCCAGCTAATGGCCCCAAACTAACGCGAGCCCACCGAACAGCGCGCCTTCATTTCGCACGCAGTCATTTAAATTGGACACAGCAAGATTGAAGCCGTGTACTCTTTTCTGATGAGTCTAAAATTGTGTTACATGGCAATGTTGGAAGGAAGTAGGTCTACCGACGTAAGGGAGAGCGTTTCGCACAATGCTGCTTTGAAGAGAGGGTTGCTTATGGCGGTGGCTCATGGACTGTCTGGGGCGGTATATCCGCGAGCGGCAAAACTCAACTTGAGGTTGTTACAGGACCACGGCTGCCAACATTAAATGCTGAAAGGTACATTCGTGAGTGCTTAGAACCTCACGTGATACCATACGCGGACTATGTGGCCCCAAATTTCCTTTTTATGCATGATAATGCAAGTGCCCATGCGGCCGGCATCGTCAGGGAATATCTTCGGGATGTGAACATCACAGTTATGGACTGGCCAGCCAGAAGCCCAGACATGAACCCCATTGAGCACATGTGAGACGAGCTAAAAGGACGTGTTAGGGCTCGTCAGCCAGTTGCCCAGACGATGCAGGAGTTGAAAACTGCCATAGAAGAGGAATGGGAGATGATCCCTCAAAATTTCATAGAGCGGTTGATAAACTCTATGCCTAATCATATGAGAGCTGTGGTAGATGCCCATGGAGGCAACACGCGTTATTAAATTAAACCTTTATTTGATAAAACATGTTTTTTATTCAAAAATCAATTGCCTTTAACAAGGCGCATATCCGACTTGTTAGGCGTAGCTCCATGTCGTATGGTATTCTGAATTCAAATTTAAAACAATACGATCGAAAAAGATGGTAAAATGTATCAGGTTTAAAACTGCATCAACAGTTTTTGTTCAATCTAGCAATCATATTTCGGTAGGGCCCATCGAAACCTAAACTCTAAGGTGGGCCAATAGATGTGTCCAGAAGTGTATTATTTGTAGTAAACCAGCTAACACAAACAAAATCACTTCAGGGTCAGCGTTACACAGAATTTACTGTAACACTAACATTTCCCTCAAGCGTAAACCATTAAAATCTCTTCGGAGTTACTCGATCAAATTACTAAGTCATCGAGGGAGCCACTTTACGACAACATGACGTTTACTGGTCGAGGGCGTTATGTTTGAGGATCGTAAACATCCCTTGTTGGTCGTGAAGCTCATTTGAAGGTCAGTGAGTAAGTAAACTAAGATAGTTTTGTTACTAACTCGCGACCCGCACCTACTTCGCTCGGTTGTGATGTGGCGACATGTCAAATCATCGAGATTTCAGTGCTTTATCTAAATTAATGTATCATTAAATAATGTACCATTAATTTACCATAAACACTGGCGCTTTACTTTGTGTAAATAATTTCATCACCACCACTCCCGAAACGGTGAAGGACATGTCCTAGAACCAACAATTCGAAGACATGTGACATCTACCAACCCGCACTGGGTATCTCTTTCGAACTACCCGCGACCCCGGCGGCATCGGACCAATTGACCCCGTCACTGCTGACATCTCTTTGAGGCGCGCGTGGAACACAACGCGCCGTCGACCCGGGCCTGGTCCTTACCAGACGGCGAGCTGCCCATTACTCGTTGTCCGCAAGCCCACGCCTACGGCGGCCAGGAATCGGCGATAGATTCCCGCCGCTCAGGGCGTCTCCTGCGGCGGCTAGGGGCGCGAGGGCGCGGCTGTTGCCTTTCCCTCACGCGTTCCGCTTCCTCCTTCGCGAGCATTACTGCTTTGCAGAAGGAGGTGACGGCCTCCCATGCACTCTCGCTCCGCACCATGGCCTGGACCAGGTTTGCACGCGAGGGATCGCCGCCGCCGATCGCCTCCGTGAGAACACGGCGGTGCTCCGCCCAAGCCGGGCAGACCTCCACTGTATGCTCCACCGTGCTCTCCGGGCGCTCCACACAATGGTGACACCCGGGCATTTCCTCCTGCCTTATCCGAAATAGGAACTTCTCGAAACAACCGTGTCTGGTGAGGACCAGCTCTGTCCGCTGTACCGTGATTTCTCGCGGCAGCGGAGTTACGCCCCGACGTTTCCCCTCCTCGCGCCACTCCCACACGTGTGCGAGGACTTTTGCCTCCAGATCCCATGGCGGTAATCCGGCAAGGAGGCTCGCTACCTCACAGGAGACCGTGCGGTATCCCCGGACTAGCCGGATGGCCATGACCCTTTGGGACGCGTTCAACCGGCGGGCCGGTCGCAGCCTCAGAGAACGCGCCCACACCGGTGCTCCGTAAAGGGCCATGAACCGCACGACCCCCGCGTAAAGCCTCCGGTAGGAGGCGTTTGGACCCTCCAGATTGGGCAGGAGCCGTTTCAACGATGCCCCTTCAGTTGTAATTGTATTTACAACTGAAGGGGCGTCAGTTATAACTATTAGTTAATACTAAATTAAAGTTTTAGCTGTATAACTGCACGTAAATAACTGCACGTGTCCATGGAATGCGCTGTTTTCGGAATGTCTGGTGTACACACAGCAGCAGGTCTTTATTACAAATTATCAAATTTTTTCATTCAATTTTGAACTTATATGTCAACATTTTAAGGTATAAAATCATTTGGAGAAAGACAGTTTGGTATAACCTGATGTGCTGTTGTCTGTACCTAAACACGGTAGGTATAAGATGTTTTTCGAATATGAAGATCAAGGTTAGATATTTTTTTGACCTTGGCATATTTCAGATTAAAATCTGTACCTACTTGAATCACGCGGATTTTCCATTTTATTATCATCATTATCTTTTAAATCAATGATCTTGGACAGTCAATATTTCTCAATATTGACACTCGATCTCAGATAGTCTACCTGAATACCAATTTACCTAAGATACCCGAGTACCCGTGCTCTAGATTTTGTCAGTCATGATGATGAAACGTGGTAGGTGCTGATAAGCACATGATTGTCGGGTCCTCTTGAAAGTGTCCTTGATTGCTGATGTATGTAGATAAAGAATGTTTTCAAAAAAAATAGTTATACAGGGTGTAAGTGTAAACAGTGGCAATATTTTAAGGGGTCATTGTAGTCATCATTATGAACAACTTTTACTATGGGACCAAACCTGAAATCGCGAAAAAATCGGCTGCTCCTTACATTTTGACGAATTATGCGAACATATAAATGTACAGAACAGCTGATTTTTTTTGCGATTTGATTTTCATAATGATGAGTACAATGACCCCTTAAAATATTGCCACTGTTTACACTTACACCCTGTATGTTTGTAATATTTTCTATTTTCCACACAAACATTGCACTTGCCATGTTTTCTCTATTTCACTCTTGGTTGGCCGGTAGAGCATTAAGTCCACCTTTGTTCCCTATAAATTGCATAAATAAAAAAAGAAAGTTTAGCAACACAAACATAATTAACGTAGATTTTATGAAGCGTAATTCCCTCGACACAACCTCAGATCAACAAGAAAAGTAAGATGGCGCGCCGCGAACAACAAAAGTGAAGCCACTTTTTATGTATCGAAGAGTTGCCATTTGTTATATTTATTACCTAGAATTTGGGGAATATTTGTGTGGGTAAGATTGTAAGTGAGGAGCACGTGGCTAAGTAATAACAACCGCACTGGTCGATCCATCGGGTTAAGCTACGCTTGCCGGGGTCGGTCCATGGATGAGTGACCATCTTTACATACGGAGACTCCTCCGTGCCTCGGAAAGCACGTTAAGCCGTTGGTTCCAGCTGTCATTCATGGATCTTTGACAGTCATACGGGTCGTCAGAAGGCCGAAAGTCTGAAACAAGTTTTACCAAGGGGTATCATATTACACAGTTAATTGGTTATGGAGGTCAGATAGGCAGTCGCTCCATGTAAAAATACTGGTATTCAGCTGCATCCGGTTAGATTGGAAGCCGACCCCAACATAGTTGGTAAAATGCTAGACAGATTGATTGGGTAAGATTGTAAGACATTGTTGAGTATGGTACTCAATTTGGGCACCAAGTACCATAATACACATCACAAACACTTATACAGGTTGGGCCATCTAGTGTTTTAAATTTGAATCGGCAATAAAAAAAAACTACTGATATTTTTTTCAAATTTCTGGTTTTATTGGAAAGGTTGAAATGGAACACATTCATATGACTACCACGACTGGCTCGGCAGTACCCCATCCGATCAACCCAATTTTTCAGTATATTGTCGATTATTTCAGTTTGAATCTCTTCAATGGCAACTTCGATTTCATGTTTCAACGCTTCAATTGTCTCTGGATGGTTTGCGTAACATTTATCATTCATGGTTCCCCACAGAAAATAATCCAAAGAGCTCAAATCACAGCTCCGAGGCGGCCAATTGACATCAGTAATCCGGCTGATTATTCGATTTTCAAAAACAGTGCGCAAAAAATCGATGGTTAGGTACTTACGTTTGGCATGACGTTGGTTGTGTGAAATGTGCCCCCGTCTTGTTGACACCAAATGTCGTCCATGTCATTCTCTTCAATTTTTGGAAACAAAAATTCGTTGAACATGGCATGGTATGTAAATTTCTTACAGTTTGCGTTAAAGACTCACTACTTTCGAAGTAAGTAATATTTCCCAATTTTGTTCGAGCGTATAGCGTCCCATTTTGCAAACGTCAAACATAAAACTAACTTCCTGACAAAACATGAATATCATTCTACCCATATTCTACCTTTCACAGTCAAAGTATTCGGTACTTCAAACAACACTAGATGGCCCACCCGCTTCATACACAATGACATGATATGCAATGATAGTATGGTTTTATTAAAGTGTTGAAGTGTTGTTACGACTTTTTGTGGTAGATTGGCGCTGATTCAAGATAAAGGTCTAGAGAAGAACTAATGGTCTTGCAGTATACATTTCATTGCTATGTTTTTATTCACTGACATTCTATTTCATTCGATCCACCAGGTTCCACCCTGTTTTCCAAACAGTGGAATACATTTTGGTCAGTTTATTTTACAGGTTGAACCTAAGTTACCTGTTGCATACATTTCGTGCTAGAACTGGCGTGAAGCTTCGTAGCGTGATATTTGTGAAACAGACGTGTATGTTTAGAACGAATGACGGTGGTCGCAACAAAGTTTTTTTATATTGCACAGAATTTTTACCACAGCCGCATCTTCGGAAAAAAGCGGTTCTCTTTTATTGAACTTTCCGAGAGATGTCGTTTGATTTGATAGAATAGTAGCTTCAAGATCTAGCCTTCAGTTTCAAAATCAAAACATTTAGTTAATTAAACCATTTACAAGCATTTTTGATTTTATCGTCAAGAAGCCTGTCAAATAGCCCGAAAGTTGAAGTTTTTTATCCGTTCCAAAGCGTTCCTCTTGAGATGACCGACCAAAGAGCTCCATGCGTAAAAGAGCTTGTTACTGTTTCCTAATACGAAAAACAACAAAGCAACTATCATTGCTTACAATATCATACATCTTTGTACAGCATGACGTCATCGATCAAGTTATTAACCACTGTCGGTATGTAATAGTCCGGACTCCGGAGCAATCACTACGTTATTCCAATTATTACTGTGTTTGTCTGTTGATTGATTGCCTAATATTATCCAGAGATGTCTGTGGTTTATCGCTTCGTTGAGTTTGTGGGATTCTAAGCTAAGACACGATCTTCGGTAAACCTATTTGTACTTAGATATATTTTCCAGGTTAAGGTCAGGCTTTTCTCACTGACTGAAGTATAATTAGCTTCGTTTTGGGCAGGTTCAGTTGTAGTTAGTTCACTACTTACAACAGATTCATCATTTTACAGAGGTTAATTAAAACTAATACCTAATAATTGTTTGTAGAAGTTTGGGTTTCATTCTCTTCTACACGTTGCCTAAATCTCTTTTTATCTACTTTCCTATCGCAGGTATGCTGGAAGAGATTTCTTTACCACCACATGTGTTTTAACCCCGACGAAAAAAGACGGGTGTTATTTCTTGTCTGTTTTTAGGTGTGTATGTACATAAATGGTTAAATAAATAAATAATAAAAAAAAACACGATTTATAAACCGAGGAACTCGTGGCTAAGTAAGAACAGCCGCACAGGTCAATCCATCAGGTAAAGCTACGCTTGCCGGGGTTGTCCGTGGATGGGTGACCATCTTTACATATCGAAGCTCCTCCGTGCCTCGGAAAACACGTTAAGCCGTTGGTCCCGGCTGTTATTCGTGGATCATTGACAATCGTTACGGGTCGTCAGACGCCCGAAAGTCTGACAACCAGTCTTACCAAGAGATATCGTATTACTCAGTTAATGGGTTATGGAGGTCAGATAGGCAGTCGCTCCATGTAAAATACTGGTATTCAGCTGCATCTGGTTAGACTGGAAGGCAACCCCGACATAGTTGGGAAAAGTCTAGGCCGATTGATTGGTTTATAAACAATTTGTATTGCTCAATTTGTTTAAGGTAGTGTGGTCCTTTGTTTCTTAAAGCTGTGGTTTATTTCAGCTTTTTATTTGATTACTGAAATTGTTTGTTTGTTTTTCGATCTAGGAACGTAAACGAGGCAAAAGGAGTATGTAAGGATCGTAGCAACTGGCGTTCTGTAATTCCTGCCTCCCCCGTGGGAACGCGTGAGTTTATGTACGAGTATGTAACATTGTTTAAGGAAACAATTGCTTCAGAGCATAAATACAATAAGTGTGTTCCCATGTTCGGGCGCGGCCATATATTTAGTGAGCGAACAGATTTCTGCTGAGCGCTCTCCGAGTCGCGTGATTTTTGGAAGCGTCTTATTTTATTTTATTTTATTAAGTAGGAACAACAAACAGCTACAAAATGGAATATTACAACAGTAAAACATAAATAACTTAAGTAATAATGTAGCCCACAGCGCTGTTCACAGTTTACTAATAATAAATAAAACCTTAATCACTAGGAGGTGAACTGTTCATTTGTGACAGTTATACTAATATTGTAAAATAAATAGAAACAAAAATGAAACATAAAAAAAAAAGAAGAAAAAACAGCAACAAAAAATAATAAGTCTTAGAGTTCAAGTGCCTCATACAAAAGGCTACGAAACCTTTTAAAAGAACATGCAAATATATCTATATGTTCGAATGCTTCATTGTAGGTTGCTGCCATTCGCCGAACTGGTGAACGTAGACCAGTGTTAGATCGGCAGGCACCTACTGCAAAGAGTTTGCCCGCACGCACCCGCCGTCTATGGACAGTTCTTGGGACAGCATAGCACAATACATTATTTAAATCTACACAGTCGAAATTACCATTAACAATATTATACAATGTCATTACCTCTAATTGTTTACGTCTAGAGCTGAGCGTCAAAAGCTTGTATTTACTGAGCAATTGGTTATACTGCAGATAAGTTTTGTGACACCTGTAGTGCATTGCACGAAGAAATTTACGTTGGACTTTTTCTAACATGTCAATGTATTTACCATAATACGGGTTCCAGATGGATACGGCATATTCGAGCTGGGAACGGACTAGTGTTTTATACAGGCAGAGGTACGAAGAGACCCGTTTAAAGTCATGACTGGATCTCATTATAAATCCATACATCTTATAAGCTTTATTTATATATAAATAACGCCCTACTGCAGGTCCATAATTGGTTCACTGCTAATAATTTAGTATTAAATGGGAAAAAAACTAAGTGCATTAGATTTTCTTTACCAAATGTAAAAAGTAGTGATTGTGAGATAGTATTGAATCAAGAGAAACTAGAATTCGTCGATAAAACCGTTTTCTTGGGGATCACGCTCGACTCTAGGCTACAATGGGGTCCTCATTTAACATCACTTGCAGGACGGCTAAGTTCAGCAGCATATGCTGTCAGAAAAATCCGTCAATTTACTGATGTAGATACTGCGCGGCTAGTCTATTTTAGTTACTTTCATAGTATCATGTCTTACGGTATTTTACTTTGGGGACGGGCTGCAGACATCGAGTCAATTTTTATTCTGCAGAAAAGAGCCATTAGAGCCATATATAATCTCCGCAAGCGCGATTCTCTAAGGGAACGGTTTAAGGAAATTAACATCATGACGGTACCTTGTCAATATATCTACGAAAATATCATGTACGTAAGGAAAAATTTACATCTTTTTAGTAAAAGAGGTGAAAGGCATAATTATAGTACTAGAAAAAGGGACCTATTAGCTCAACCAGGTTTCAGACTAGCTAAAGTAGACACGTCGTTCATGGGATACTGTTTAAAATGTTACAATAAAATACCTCCACACATACTTCAGCTCAATGAGACTAAATTCAAAACTTGTATAAAACGCACACTATGCAGGCAGGCATATTATAAGTTTGGGGATTACATAACCGATAAAAATGCTTGGCTCAATGCTGGTCCTGCTCCACAACCACAACTAATTAATTAACATTTGAAGATACTGTTGGAGATGCTGAAGATTGTAAGACTATCATTGCATTGTATAGACTCAATCTCCTTTGTATTATATAATTGCATAGCACATGTGTGAGTACTATGTACATACTCTAAAGCTACCATTTACTGGGTACGTCTTTGTTTGACTTGAATGTGCCCTGGCGACTGAGAGTATGTGACGCTCACACTAATGTCTCGCTGATGGTGGCGCGTGTTGGATCATTTAGCTAATCCATGCGTCAGGTTCGTGAATAAGCGCTGTCAGTGAAGGCTGGGCATACCTTAGCGGTCAGGGTTTATTTTAATTTAATTTAAATATTTGAATTGTTTTTTTTTAAGGACGCTTTTAACGTTCTGCATCGTTCTCACATATGAAATTTCAACATGAATGATGTAACCATTATTTTGTAACCATATCTTGATTTAAAAGAGTGTCCGTGGAGTTTCTTGCCCGTTCTTCTCCATAGGTACCTACTATGCTTTGGAATGGGCGCCTAGCTTCATCTTTCTGACTGACCGACCCCTTGACAATTCAAAAGTGCCTGTAATTGGTTTAATTGAAATAAATGCTTTGAGTTTGAGTTTGAGTTTGAGTTTATGATTTGTTCGATATGCAAATCCAAGCAGAGTTTTGAGTCAAGCAATACGCTAAGATCACGAACCGAGTTTACTTTATTTAATAAAGCATTACACAATGAATATGAGAACCTTATGATGTTTTTATTTTTGGTAAAATTTAGGTAGTTGCACTTGGGAATGCTCAGATGGAGCTTACTGGTGCAACAATAGTCTGTTAGTCGATCCAAGTCCTCTTGGAGAAGATAGCAATCCTGAATGCTATGAATAGGTCTATATACTTTGAGGTCATCAGCATATAACAAAAACTTGGAATGATGGAAACAGTTACCAATATTATTTATGAAGATAATGAATAGAAGTGGACCGAGAATAGAACCTTGTGGGACACCAGATGTAACATAAGTAGTATGAGAGTGATACCCGTTAATAACAACCCGTTGACAACGGTTAGTGATGTACGAAATGAACCATCGCAACAAATTACCACGAATACCATTGAAAGCTATTCGGTTCAGCAACAGTTCATGATCCACCTTGTCAAAAGCTTTTTGAAAGTCTGTGTACACTGCATCAACCTGTATACGATTGTCAATATTATTAAATAGATCATTAGAAAATACCAATAAATTAGTTGTCGTGGACCGCTTTTTCACAAAGCCATGCTGTTGCTGTATAATAGTGTTATGTAGGATAGGGTACAATTCGTTATGTACCAGTCTCTCAAAAAGCTTCGACAAAGTAGATAAAATAGAAATAGGTCGGTACTGCTCAACACTACGCTTAGATCCACTCTTGTGTACAGGTGTGATATTAGCCTGCTTCCACACCGTTGGCATAACACCTTCTGTGATACATTTATTGTAGATTATAGCTAGGGGTCTACAGATAGTAGTAGCAGTATTCCTAAGAAAAAACGCAGACAACCCATCAGGACCTGGCCCCTTAGATGGATCAAGGGATTTCAGTTCAGCCAAAACCGATTCTTCCATAAAGTGTAGGTTAGAAACAACAATGTCGTTAGACACCGTTTCAGAAGGTAACTCCCATTGAGAGAGTGCAGATGAAGCAGGTTCATACACGGAAGAAAAGAAATCAGAGAACATGTTGCAAATCGATTGAGGGTCGTTGGATACGTCATTTTTATATTGAACTTTCGCCGGTATACCGGGTTTGTCTTTGCAGTTGGAAATGTATTATTATGGTTTAGGTTACAATTTTATTTGTTTATGACAGTTAAAGCTTTCTGTGTCGTGTTTTAAGACTATATCTAAGTAGAAAAGTCACCGCTTTCAGTTTTCTTCAAGTAATCTAATTGCTAGTTAGTAATTTTGTTATGAGCAGTGGTGGCCCAGTGGTATCAGCTGCGACTTACGAGATGTAGGTTGTAGATTCGAACCCAGATGGGCGCTTTACTTTATTTAAATGATTTCATCACCACTGCTCTCAAAACGGTGAAGGAATACATCGTGAGGAAGGCATGTCCTAGAAATAAAAACTCGAAGACATGTGACATCTACCAACCCGCACTGGGCCTGCGTGGTGGATAATGACCCACTCCCTCTCACAGAGACGAGGCTGTGCCCCAGCAGTGGGAACATTATAGGCTGATTATGATTATGAATTTTGTTATCGTTAGAACTAAATCACGATCATCATCTAATGTGTCAAATTAGTTGGGTCGGTGATAAGTCACGGTTCTAAAACTTGAGCCTACGATCAATCACCCAATAAGTCAATGTGGTTCATTTTGATAGCTTTATTTTGGGGAGAACCCTTTGCCCTGTTTCATTCTCATAACCCTAAATACTTTAATAGCTATTTACACTTCTAGCTAGATATACTTGTACGTCGTCGTGATCACAACACCGAACTCGATATGGTGTCTTGTGCAATGATCAGCCTGTGTGTCACTACGCGTTATGTTATGCTTCGCTTTACGGCATTTCAATCATTATTCTATGCTTTCATTAGTTGATGTACGAGTAATCGCGGCATTTTCCAATGTTATGGCATCATTCCAATTTCCATCATCCTCCTATTATTAAAGTTCTACTAAAGATAAATGATAGTTATTTATGTAACTGTAAAATGGAGAAAAATAACATTTTTACCACTTCTTTTTTTTTTTTTTTTTAAAGAAATGAGGTGGATTAGTAGCCTTTTTATTGTAAGCTTTTGCTGAATACGTTCATAGGGGGTCTACCCTTTATACCAGAACTTTTTATGTCATAATATTATTTTGCATAACAGCTGATAGCATAAACTTCATATCGCAGACAATCGTTTGGCATACACTCATTTATCATACATTCAAAACTCATAATTTTGTAAGTCAGAAAATTAAAAAGTAGAACCATTATATCGCAGATAGTGTACAGTCAGAATCGTCTTTTGGCATATATTTCATATCCATAATAATTGAAAGACTCTTCTATCACATAACAGAAAATTCATAGTTAGAACACTGATTTGTTTTCGCCACGCACATGCAGCAAACATGCAGTATGCAAACAAGGATACACCATGCAAGCAAGCATGCAAACAAGCATACACTATGCATGCAGCATGCAAGCAAGCATGCAGCATGCAAGCGAGCATGCAACATACAGCAGGCATGGTTTCTGTCACGGCTCCGGCGCTGCGGGGCTCAGGTGGTCCCACGCGAGCTTACCAACTTGTTTACTAACTAGTACTTTTACCAATTTTTATATAGTCAAATATTTCAGTTCGAATAACACAATCAATCTGCCTAGCCTTTTCCCAACTATGTTGGGGTCGGCTTCCAGTCTAACCGGATGCAGCTGAATATCAGTATTTTACATGGAGCGACTGCCTATCTGACCTCCACAACCTATTAACTGGGTAATACGATATCTCTTGGTAAGACTGGTTGTCAGACTCGGACTTCTGACGACCCGTAACGACTGTCAAAGATCCACGAATGACAGCCGGGACCAACGGCTTAACGTGCTTTCCGAGGCACGGAGGAGTCTCGATATGTAAAGATGGTCACCCATCCATGGACAACCCCGGCAAGCGTAGCTTAACCTGATGGATCGACCCGTGCGGCTGTTATTACTTAGCCACGAGCTCTTTTTTTCAGTTCGAATAACACATTTTACGCAAAATAAAATAAGCCAAATATTTTTTTTTCCATATTTTTTTTCTTTATAATTTAGTCGTTTCTGGCACTCGCCGGCTGCTACCGCGACACCGCTCGCTTCACTTGCTCGGCTCGTGCGTAGGAGGTCACAGTTTTAATAGGTTAACCTAACTTAACCTATATATTTTTTGTCATAACAAATCATTTGACCGAAAAACCAAACGATAATTATCTAAAGATTGTTTGTTGTAATAAATCCTTTGATTAAAGACCAAATGCCTTAATGACATAATCCTTGGTAATATTCTGCCAAGTAAAAATTTGACCAAATGAAAATGTGCGTACTAAAATCATTCCAAATATTGCATTGGTATAAAAAAAGGTTGCTAAAATTTGTTTGGGTAATGAAATGTCAAAATCTTTTCGGCAAAATAGCAGGATCCTATTTTATAGAAATGGCAATATGCCTACTAAAATCATTCCAAATGAAATTCTGCCATCTTCATAGTACTCTAAGTGAAATTGTACCAAATAATCATCGCTCTAAATAAACGTTATGCTAAAAGAAATTATACGGAACTTTAACTTTGCCAAAGTTAATTATGCCAAATAAAATTTTGCCATCTTAAAAGTATGCCATTGTCAATTCGGACATTCGGTCAAACAATAATTATATTAAATAATTTTTATGCCTTAAAAACATTCGAAGATTATGCCAAGTGTGTTATGCCAAATAAATTTCGGAGCATCATGATTCTGCCACATAGAGGAAACCCGTTCATTGGATACCGTAGCTGAAATCTTTACTGCATTGAAAAGGCCTATGCTACACATTTCTTAAAAAATCAAAAGTCAATTAATTAAAACAACTAACTGAACAGACAGCTGTGCTGCTGGACAGTTAGTTGCGCCACTTCTTCCCAGCTAAAGTACTAGGAAGTGGTGAACAGCGGGCGTGCTGGGGACTGTCTTATGTAATTTGACGTTCGAAAAGTGCTGATCGTCACCCTTGTTTTTATAAATGACTTTGATTTTAATTTTTGATTTAAAACCAATGTTATCTCACCAAATTTCCCATGGGGTAATTTCTTTCATCTAAAATAAGTGCTTTTTGCAACGCAGTCCCATAAGTCGTTATATCGAATATTTTATTAAAATGACATACCTTTATAAGGGTCCTTACGGTCAACTGCTAATGAGGTGTGTAGGGGACCTCCAGATGTGACTTCGGTGCATAGCAAAAAGGCCCTTGGAAAATAATGGGTTCACGAAACCCGAAATTCTACGAACGGGTTTTATGAAAACTGCATAATTTAATAAAAGCTCTTTGTTTATGAAATCTGTGTTTTGTTTATCGTAATCCAACCAAATTATAATTTAAGTAAAATGGCCTGTGTAATATCATAAAAGGTTCCATTTTCGCAATTTCTATCGTAATTCATTTTCCAATTTCAATTTCATATTTTCGATTGCTTTTGAAAGAATTGTCATAAAGAGCTCTTTGTGCTACAATACAATATGTTTCAAAGTCATGATGCAGAAAATTTAATTCCTGTAAAAGTATAAACTAAAGATCATCTTGATAAGATGTACCTACACACATAGGTACATAAACTCACGGCTATTTCCCGTGGTAGGCAGAAACTACAGAACTTTTTACGTTCATAACATCTGGTCATACATGCACCTGACCTTTCTAAAGAACATCACCGATAAGACTCAATAATTATATCCTTCTAGGACGTCCACTGCCGTTTCCATTCTGCCTAGTTAGTTATTATTATTTGCCAAAAAAGGTAATTAGCGTACCTATCTAATGGTCGAAATAAAATAATGAACTCACATAAATATAAACTGATTTTCATAATATTATGCAAAGGGCGCACACAACTAATGATTATGAAAATCAATTTGTTGAACTCAATTATAAATGGTAAACTGCAATAAATCTGTTAGCACAATCGCATTACTGCAGAGAGGTGGACGATGAAAATATTAAATTCAATAAGAATTATAATTCATTTTTATTGAGATCTTCTCTGCAGATGGAGCTCAGATTGGCATCTTATTTTATCGATGATTGGTACACCGAAGCTTTGTTTCATATTGTTAAATTTAGATGTTGTTACCTATTCTGCTGTAACATACAACAATTTCAATTTAAAAAAAAAATCACTGAAAACCTACGTGCTGACGGGAGCCCAATATCTTCATGTTAGAAAGCAGTACAATGGCTGCCATTCGTATTCCAGTCTCCACTGCATAGTGATTTCACTGCTCGGGAACATTGCACGTTGGTATAGAGGTGTTTGATATAAACTAGCCTGCCAATTCGAGCACCAGAGGTGTCTGATATAAACTACCCTGCCAATTCGGGCACCAGCTCCGAGATATTCAATTTACTCCAGAATTGTACCCAACAATAACTTGGTTGATTTACAAGACACTGCAAAGTACTAAGACCGCAGAATCGTGTAAGTTGTAAGTTATACCGAAATTGAATTTGCATCGTGGCTGGAATTTTTAAAGCTATGATTTTGCGTTCTTTTTATGAATAAAGTATGTCATCCATAGTGTCGATCAGCGAGCAGTGGTGGCCCAGTGTAATGACCCCGACGTACGAGTTGCAGGTCGTAAGTTCAAACCCAGGCAGGCGTTTTACATTGTGTAATTTATTTCATCACCACTACTCTCAAAACGTTGAAGGAAAACATCGCGAGGAAAACGACATGTCCTAGAACTAGAAAAACCTGCCAAGTGCGTGTCGGACCACGCACAATGAAGGGTTCCGTAGTTGGGATGAATTATTTCAAGAACAAACTTAACATTGTAGTTGAAAAACATGTTCTTCCGTACATTCCAACTATAAATGTAAGTTTGTACTCACAATATGGAGAGATTTACCATGTTATTTTAAGACCACAGACTTCTTATAGGTTTTCCTGTAATCTAGAAATAAAGATCTATTTTCTGTATTTTTTTTGTCAAAGTTTTAGGCTCACTAGTTTCGGAGATAAGGGGGAATGGTAAATTTTCGTCTATTTTCTTAAATAACTTTAAAACAATTTATTTTAAAATTATAAAAAAAGATGTTTGTTTATGTTTGTAACACGGTATAGTGTGCAAAACTTTTTTTTTTTTAATTTTCATATTTGTCCCCCAAAAGTGACCCCCATATTCAAAATTCATTTATTTACTTTACCTGTCCGTGTTTGGGTCTCAGAAATTCATATGTTTACCAAATTTCAACTTAACCTCTGGCGCGTCGCCGTAACACCATTGGATAATAAAATTTAATGCCTATAAACGTCGGCGTTACACCATTGGATAATAACAACTGTCAACATGCATGGTTGTCAATGGACGGTAATATTTTCTATTTATTGGCACTTGCAACACGATCTAGCTGTATCATTCGATTAGTCGATTCATGCTTGACCTATTTTGGTAACATTTTAACAGGAGCGCCAACAAAACGGAAGAAAAAAAAAAGAAAGAAATTAGTGCTTCTGTGGCGGCCATATTTGTTGTTTTACGAGTGATTCGTGCGGGTGTTTATGTTTTGAAAAAATGTTTTCAAGAAGGAAACGATGAGTAATCTTATGAGATGTTTATACAGAATTACTGAGAAATAAGTATAGATTTCGTATGAAGTGATAGTTTATAGAAAAGTTATAAATATGCCGAGAAAAAGTTACGAAACTTTTGTAATGTTCATAATTTGCTAGTTATGGCCGTATTACGTAATGTTATATGATAAATATTTTTGTTTAGTGTTTGAAATACACTTATGTAGTTAGATTATTGTTCCACAAACATATTTTGGCTAATAGCTAAATATTTCGTTCGTAGTGTTTTTGCGCGAACGATATTTCGCCGTCAGTTTTACCGTCGGCACCGCGCGGAGTTCGCGCCGAAATTTTTTCGTTGCGTAAACAAATAGTTTTTATGGTTTAGTTATTGTTTATGAGTGGATTGTTGTTAATGTGTGGTGTTTTATCGTTTCTACAGATATTGTGTTATCGTAATAAAGTGTTTTTTTGGTGAATGTTTGTGTAGATTAGATGTGATGTGAGAAAGTTTGAAGGTTATGTGAGTGAAAATTATCAAAACAAAAACTTAACGCATCGTTGCTAGATAAGGTCAGTTGTATTTGCATAATGAATGGTATAAGTAGTTAGGTAATCTAATAACGAAGCCAGGAAGGTATAACATGTAACGTTTAACTGGCTATGTATTAACGAAATCTGCGTTTTTTCGAAGGCTTGCCCAAAAATCAACAAGTACTTCCAAATGTACTGACGTTTGTGGCACTTGCGCATACAGGAGGCCCGACGCATCAGAGGTTAATCGGTTTATTAGATTCGGAGCAAATTGGCTGTGACAGACGGACAGACAGACAGACACACGAGTGATCCTATAAGGGTTCCGTTTTATCCTTTTGAGGTACGAAACCCTAAAAATCAAAGACATGCTACATCTATCAATCCAGGCTGGGCCATCGTGGAGGATTACACCCCACTCCCTCTCGCAAGAGAGTAGGCCTGTGTTCCAGTAGTGGGAATTTTTAGGCTGATTATGCTTATCATGCCGAGATGGGCTATTTATGTGCCTATTGGAACTTATCACTGTCTGAACTCAATGCTCCGCTTGGATCTTTTCATCTAGATCGATAGAGATCTACATTTTGAAACGGGTAACTTCAATAATTTTTGACGAACTAAACGACTTCTTAACAATCCAAAAGAGCTTGTGAATGTTTAATCGCTTCAAGTTTGATTCTATACATTCATCGGTATACTATCAGATACAAAAGTTCCCAATTTCAAATTAACGACAAATTCAATAGTGAACGAACATAATAATTATAATTTTCACACAAAAGAAAGTGAAACCAAGACTTTCCCAACTCAAAGATAAAATGAATTAAATAAACAATCAGTGGATGGGCTCTGATAACTCTTTGGAGTATCAAACTCCCATGGTTAATATTCAGAGAAGAGGAGGCTCCATCAAGTAAAGTGTTTCATTTTCAATTAGACTCGTTCTCCGCTTTTAAAACTAAGAAAATCTTCACCGGAATAAGTTCATCTCTTTAACATTTTAGATTTTAGTTACTTGATTGTAAACTCTTTGCAACTCTTTTGTTTACATCAGTATCTAAAATAAATTGAAGTTTAAATTTTGTTTCGAACTTTTAGAATATTTAAATAAATTAAAGGCATTAAGTTCGTTTTAGGGTTCCGTAGCTAAATGGCAAAAAACGGAACCCTTATGGATTCGTCATGTCTGTCTGTCTGTCTGTCTGTCCGTCCGTATGTCACAGCCACTTTTTTCCGAAACTATAAGAACTATACTGTTGAAACTTGGTAAGTAGATGTACTCTGTGAACCGCATTAAGATTTTCACACAAAAATAGAAAAAAAAAAACAATAAATTTTGGGGGTTCCCCATACTTACAACTGAAACTCAAAAAAATTTTTTCATCAAACCCATACGTGTAGGGTATCTATGGATAGGTCTTCAAAAATGATATTCAGGTTTCTATTATCATTTTTTTCTAAACTGAATAGTTTGCGCGAGAGACACTTCTAAAGTGGTAAAATGTGTAATGTAACTTCTAAAATAAGAGCATGATAAAAACTTTTTTACAATAAAATACAACCGCCTTCCAAAAACAACACTACAAAGTGAAAAATAACTTTAATTTCGGAAGTCGGTGTCTGATTAAATGTATTTTCGTTTTTGCCACCGACTTCCGAAATTAAAGTTATTTTTCACTTTGTAGTGTTGTTTTTGGAAGGCGGTTGTATTTTTTTGTAAAAAAGTTTTTATTTTTCACTTTTTAGTGGGTCTGTTTATAATTTGTATAAGTTACAATAGTCTAATGTCAATTGCTCATCACATGTTACAAAATATTGCTTTCCCGATGGTGGGACGTTAATTGTTGAGGAGTTCTGCTGGTAAGAACCAGGAGAACTCCTCAACAACCACTCACCACACGCATTGTGTGACGAGCGGAAATTGCTTAGCAACCATATTAAAGTAATCGAATCGCAACCCGTGAAATATTTATCATTGAGTAGTTCCGGTAGCCATCTGTGGTCTTCATCATCAGTTCCACTTCACCAAGTGGTGCTTTCCGAGAGCAAATGCACGAGCTACTAAAAAAAATACCCAAATCGCTATAGGTGTGCCTATAATATTTGAAGAGTTCCTTCGATTTCTCCAGGATCCCATCATCAGAACTGGATTTTGACAAAAATGGGACCATTTGGGAAGTATACCCTTTCCAACAAAAAATATTTTTTCAAATCGGTTGGCAAGCGACGGAGTTATGCGCGAACAAACATAAAAAAAAAAAATAGAAACATCCGAATTGAGAACCTCCTCCTTTTTTAGAAGTCAGCAAAAGAGATATCTAGGCAGGGTAGAGTAACATATTTGAATGTGATTTGCTTCATGTTCAATTTTATATATTATATATTACTTTGTTTTTGCAATACTCCTACATTGAAACACACCTACACAAAATTGTATATTGTCACGAAATTGAACACGAAGCAATTCACATACAAATATGTTAGTATATCCTGCCTAGATATCTCTTTTGTTGACTGTACATTACCATGTAAACTTCCACCGAAATTTGGTTTGAACGAGATCTAGTAAGTAGTTTTTTTTTAATACGTCATAAATCGTAAACCGCAATTTACCTTAATCCCATCATTTAGGTACCTAATTATAATGTTTACTTATCAATAACTCAGTTTAAAAAAAATACACTATTATTAAAACATCGATCAAAGTTACATCGAACTACAAGAACTTTTATACTATGTTACTTGCTGCTACGGAACCCTTCATGGGCGAGTCCGACTCACTTTCAGTCCGGCTGCTTTTTTTTATTTACAACCTAAAGAACTTTAAAAATAGTTATTTTTCTATTAGTTTTGAATACGAATATTTTAGTTTCCGGTCACTCTTTGACCTTGGAAAATCTTAGAAAAGAGTGCAGCAGTGCGATTCTGTAACCATCTCACCGTGAAAACTTAGGTGAAGTGAGCGTGGAGTGAACTGTCAATAGTGTCAATTCCTAGCAAAAACAAACTCACTTCACCTAAGTTTTCACGGTGAGATTTTTACAGAATCGACCGGCAGTATGCTGTTTGTGAAGCGATCGAATCAAGTGGTAGGCATACAGAGCCACGGTGTGTCTCGAATATAAATGTTTGTTTCAAGAGACTGCAAGTATTTTGCTACTAGATACCTTACTTTCTATTGCCTTGAAAATATGTTTAGCTTGCAACAATATCATACCACATTCTTGTTTCACAAATTCAGCAGCTTTGACGAAGCCGAACCGAACCTTATCCGAACAGCACTAAATAATTCTCTGGGATCGCATCCTTGCTTCCAAAGAGCTCGTAAGCATAACGTCGTAACGACACGTGACACGTACTCTGCGTTCAATACTCACGAGCGGCATTGGGAAAGGTTACCATAATGCTATGAATCACTCCGATCTCGCATTCATTCCACGTAACATATTAGGGCAGTATCGCTTGAAGTCTCGACACGTAGACTTGAGGACCAGTAGTAATGGCCATGTGAATTTTGAAGCGATGCGATGGTTTGGTCTAGTATTGGACGCTGAACGTGTGGTGGACACCTTTGAGATGAATCGTATAGTCTGCAAGCTGGTGATACGGGTATAAAATATGAAAGGAAGTATGTATTGGTTAAGGAATGAAGCTGTTGGTTTATTTATGAGGTGGTTGGGACAAAAAAAAGTTTTCGGACATTTTAGGTCCAATAGTAAAAATCAGGTTAGGTCATAGGTTAGGCAAATCAATTAAATATTGATGTCTTTCCTCTAGACTGGTAAACTGAAATCTAAAAAACTGGAGTCTGGTCAGATTCATGGAATTCATAGTCTATTCATTTCCAAGAATTTGACAAGATTCCAGATTTTTGCACCTTATCACAAAAGCTTGTCTTACTACAACGAAAAGTCACTCTTAGTCACTAGCAACACACGAATGATTTCCAATAGAAATGCAAATGAACTTGAAGATCGACCTTTTAAGTGCAAATCGAATGAGGTTCAAGGTCGAGTTAAGGTCGTTCAAATAGCTTTTCAATCTTTTATCTGAGCAGTGGAATGGAACTTCCGAATTGGTGTAATCAGATGGCTTAATACTCGTACTGCTTTAGATACAATACTTAATTGAAGCCTGAATTGGTTCTTTTGACGTATGGGTTCAAGAGGAAAAGTTTTTTTATTAATTGGCCGACTCATCATCTGCCTAGCCTTTTCCCAACTATGTCGGGGTCGGCTTCCAGTCTAACCAGATGCACCTGAATGATGGATGCATTTTACATGGAGCGACTATTAAAGTTAATTGGCCGACTGTAGAACGGTTTTGGCAAGGTTTTTTGTTTGGGAAATAGAATATTTAATTGTAGCCTCTTGTGATTCTTTTGATCTAATGCTCGAAAGATTTTTTTGTGAATAAACTATTAAAGTCTATTTACAAATAGTTTCTCTTTTAAAAAGTATCCAAACCTCTTCTTGATAGCATCTTACCCTGGCCTTCTTCTTTCCTCGTCAATCCTAGGCTTACTTTGTTGGTAGCTCATCGTATCATGTACACGTAAACTATGTATGGAAACCAACATGATTGTACTGAGGAAGGACAAATACCATTTCCAGACGTGCGGAAATGGTTATTATAGGATGAATGAGTGATGAACTTATTTGAGACCACAATGTCTAGGATTCTTCTTGAAACCAAGACAGGTTTCAAGAATTTTGGGAGTTTTTAATAATAAAGGACTGTTTGATCAGACCCCGACTCGCATAGTAGATTGGAGCACAAAGAAGAAAATATGGCAATAAATGGAAGTATAAAATTGCACGAAAAAACTGTACATAGTAGGAATTAGATTTTGACAGGAAAAAGATCATTAAAACTAATGAAGATAAAATTAAATAAGACTTTTTATTTAACATTACATCAAACTTAATTCAGGTACATAGATACAAATAAATAAAACATAATTCACCGACGACTCCATTTCGCTTCTAACCTCAACTTTTCAGGTTCTTTAATTTCGGCAGCTTTCATTTCTGGGAATATTAAAAATCGTCTTAATTATCACACTCAATGAAAATTCAACCTTATAACAAGTGATATAAAATTTTATTTCGCTTACCAACATCAGTCTCTTTAGGCTCGTTCCATGGCTGCTTTACAGATGTACTGAACAGCACAAAGAACAAGTTTGTAAAGAAGTACACTCCTGAGGCTACGAAGAATACTTTGCGCCACTCCGAAGGCTCCGTCTGTAAGAAATATTAATATTAGTTTCTAAGAAATGATCTTCATATTACCTACTTTAGATCACTGTTCAACTGAAGTGAGAAATGCAGAACTACCTATAACTGCTAACGCTACGTTATTTAGATTTTAAAACAACCTTTTACAGAATGAAATTGTGATTCTTAAATAAACATTAAGGTACTACTACTACTCTACTCTGGTACTCTTTTTGTAAATCAAAGTAATGTTAACAATGTATTACATCCAAACCAAAGGGACCAGAAATAAAGAATAAACAAACGTGAACGGACGCTTAGAAAACAAAAGAATAACAGTTACCTCATCGTGGACGATAAACCCACAGACGAGGGGCGCGATGATGGAGATGATGTTGGCCAAGAAGTTAGTGATGCCCATCAGACACGCGCTGAAGTTCGGGGCCAGGTCGATGTGGACCAACTGGAAGAGAAAGATACAGTGTTAATGCTTTCATTTAGACTCACAAGGTACCTAATGCTATTTATTACGAATATTCTATCTATACAAATATAATTATTATTCATCATCATCTGCCTGACCTTTTCCCAACTATTTTGGAATCAGCTCCCAGTCTTAACGAATGCAGCTGAATTCAAAAACATACTTTTTCATTACTTCAGATGTTCGAAAAATTTGTCTACTCGACAACGTAAATAACGCAATGAATGTTGTTGAACAACAAAATGAAACCGATAGTGTGTTACGCAATTGATCCGCTGGTTAAAATACACAATTTGTTTAAACTATTTTAACATAGCCTCGTCTGATTAAGAAAATTAGCAGTTTACGTACCGGTAGAAATGGACAACTATAATTGAGTAGTGTGAAACTGCGAAGTACTCAAGTTCAATATTTGGCAACATTAGGCTGTGGTTAGACTGAAATCCGACCGTTTTTTTTTTATAACATCCAAATCGGTCCAGCCGTTTGAGCGTGAAGAAGTAACAAACATAAAAACACACGCGCACACACACACTCACAAACTTTCGCCTTTATAATATTATAAAGGCGAATGTTTGTGAGTGTGTGTGTTTGTGTGTGTGTGTAGTGTGATTATATATTATATTATACAGCTGCTGCCCGCGACTTCGGTCCGCGTGAAATTTCTTGTTCCCCCGACCCACCTCGTCGCAACGCATAGCCTTTTTTTTTTTTGTGGACGGGAAATCATCAAATGACTTCTCCCGCTCTGGGCAGAGCGGGAGGGCGTGTCAGAACTTTACTGACTCAAACCCACCCGTGTTCCTTCAGTTGCCCGTGCCAGGGCCACGGTATCTCTTTCGAACTACACGCGACCCCGGCGGCATCGCCTCTATTGGACCCCGTCACTGCTGACATCTCTTTGAGGCGTGCGTGGAACACAACGCGCCGTCGACCCGGGCCTGGTCCATACTGGACGGCGAGATGCCCGTTACTCGTCGTACGCAAGCCCGCGCCTATGGTGGCCGGGAATCAGCGATAGATTCCCGCCGCCGCCCAGGGCGTCTCCTGCGGCGGCTAGGGGCGCGAGGGCGCGGCTGTTGCCTCTCCCTCACGCGTTCCGCCTCCTCCTTCGCGAGCATTACTGCTTCGCAGAAGGAGGTGTCGGCCTCCCATGCACTCTCGCTCCGCACCATGGCCTGGACCAGGTTTGGACGTGAGAGATCGCCGCCGCCGATCGCGTCCGTGAGAACACGGCGGTGCTCCGCCCAAGCCGAGTAGACCTCCACTGTATGCTCCACCGTGTCCTCCGGGCGATCCACACAATGGTGACACCCGGGCGTTTCCTCCCGCCTTATCCGAAACAGGAACCTCCCGAAACAACCATATCCGGTGAGGACCTGCGTCAGGCGGAAGGTGAGGACGCCGTGGCGCCTCTCCAACCACTCCTCAAAGAGGAGACTTATCGCCGCAGTTGTGGCGTGCCCAGCGCTGGGTTGCGACAATCGCACTCTCCATGTCGCCATGAGATCCCGCCGGAGATCTGTCTGCTGTACCGTGATTTCTCGCGGCAGCGGAGTTACGCCCCGGCGATTCGCCTCCTCGGGCTACTCCCACAAGTGCGCGAGGACTTTTGCCTCCAGATCCCATGGCGGTAATCCGGCAAGGAGGCTAGCTGCCTCACAGGAGACCGTGCGGTATCCCCGGACTAGCCGGATGGCCATGACCCTCTGTGAAATCAACCCTTACTTTGGAAAAAGGTGAGACAGATAGATGATGATGATTAGGCTATTGATATACAAAACAGACATTGATAAGTATAACATTAATTAGTCGGATACCAGTATTTCGCGTGCGCGGTGGAGATGGCCGCCTGACCTTTGTAAAATCTTTTAATAACCTAGTAAGAAATACCAAGGCTCATAAAGTTCTTAAACATAACTTAAAAAAAAATTAAGTTATATGTCTACATAACAAGCACGAATGAAGGATATCCCCAGGAAGCCTCGCGACCATTTACGTTGACTAGTGTATATTTATCGTCTCAAACGATGGGTCGTTTATCTTTCCATGTTATCCCCACTCTGCTTTTCACTTCACAACATTTCCGAATGATATATGACTTGAGCGCTTAAACTTGATGCATTTCATTAATCATACCTTCAGGCTTCAGGTGGTTGCAAGCTTGCAACTTTGTGTTTACGAAGCAAATCGGTTTCTATGGAGTTATGAAAGTGGTGATGACTCATCAAATAAAGAGGATGAGGTAATTAGCTCTATAATTAAAACATTTATCCCATTATGTTTTTCAATGGAATTATTCCGTGGGTAATTCAGTTCCTTTACGTTATTGGCTATTTTGAGTTATTTACTGACAACTTTTTTTATTTACATTATTTCGAGTTTCTTTTTAGGGTTATCTAAATAACATCTATCTATATAAATAATCTATATAAATAAAAAGAGAAGTACTGACTGACTGATTGACTGACTTATCAACGCCCAGCCCAAACCCTTGGACCTAGAAAGCTGAAATTTTGCATGAAGGTTTCCTTTATAACGTAAACGAGGAATAAGAAAGGAGTTTTGGAAATTCCATCCCTCAGTGGTTCAAATAGGGGATGAAAGTTTGTATGAAAAATCTTATTCCTTGAGTTAATAGACTTGAAACTTAGCACGAATACTCATCTAAATAAATTATAAAGTTTGTCTTTTTTAGTTTTCCTAAACTACCCCCTAAGGAGGAATTGGGGGTCTCAAAGTTTGTATGGCGGAATTTTAACGCGCGGTCCGATTATCTCAAAACTCGGCATTTATTGTTGGATGAATATAAACATCACCTTGGCTTTTTAGCCAACCTAACATTTTCGCGTTCACTGTTCACTCCGATATGTTTGCTATTCTGTTGTAATTGAATTCTCTCTTAGCTACAATATACTGTTCAATAATCTATCCGTGGTATTATTTCTACAGGTTATGGGCAGTCCCATGTATACGTAATTAGATCAGATTGAAATATAATAGTAGTAAAGTAATTAGCGTCAAAGCGTCAAAAGTGAAAAAATACATGCTTGCAAAATGGTCACGTCTAATCTGCAAATTGAGAAATTAGCAGGCCGAGAAAATTACACTACGTGGAAGTTTGCGGTAAAATCTTATTTGGAACACGAGGAATTATGGGATTGTGTTAATCCTGGCACGGAAGTTGATACCAAAAAGGACGTAAAAGCCAAGTCTAAAATCATTTTGTTGGTGGAACCAATCAATTACGTCCACATTGAAAATGCAAAGACGGCAAAAGAAGTATGGAAAAATCTTAAAAATGCTTTCGAGGACTCCGGGTTATCCAGAAAAGTCGGCTTATTGCGGGATTTAATCAACACGTCACTAGATAATTGTCTCAGTGTTGAAGATTATGTGAACAAATTATGAGCACAGCGTATAAATTACGAAGTATCGGTTTCGAAGTTGGAGATGAATGGTTGGGAACACTCATGTTGGCGGGTTTACCGGATAATTATAAACCAATGATCATGGGTCTGGAAAGTTCCAACATAAAAATTTCATCAGACTTCATCAAGACAAAACTTTTACAAGAAGTTACAGTTTCCGAGTCTTCCGCATTCTTTACAAAGCACAATAAAACCACCAATGACAATACCAAGCCAAAGAGAAAGGGCCCACGGTGCTATAACTGCAATAAATATGGACATATTAAAAGTAAATGCACAGTGAAGAAAAACAATAATCAAACTAATCAACACGGTTTTTCAGCTATTTTTTCAGCTTACAGCTCTGTGAATCAAGATGAATGGTATGTTGATTCAGGTGCAACAATGCACATGACCAGAAGATTAGACTGGATGTATGATTTACAACCACCTCCGGTTCAAAAGATAATGGTGGCAAACAGCGATGCTGTCTCTGTGCAAAATGTGGGTAAAGTAAACATTCAGACCAAATTGAGCAAAGATGAGCATTTAATCCAGGTGAGAAATGTATTATTAATTCCTGAGCTGAGTGCAAACTTTTTGTCGGTCAGTCAATTAACGAAGAATGGCTGTAAAGTTGAATTCACTGATGTGGACTGTAACATATATAATTAAATAAGACTCTGATTGCAACAGCCAGACTAAACAATAACATGTATAAACTCAACATTGTTACTGGCAATGCATATTCTGTTTCATGTGAGAATAAGACAGATATTGTTACATGGCACAAAAGATTGGGACATTTAAATATGGCAGATGTAAAGAGGTTAAAATCATGTGCTGAGGGTATAACTATCACTAATAAACAAGTAGATACTGTTTGTATACCATGTTGTGAAGCTAAGTAAACACGATTGCCGTTTCCGCATTCTGGTTCAAGAGCGAATGCATTACTGGAGATAGTACATACTGATCTGTGTGGTCCGATGGAGACTCCTTCAGCTGGTGGTGGGAATTATTTCATAACCTTCACAGATGACTATTCTCGCAAAGTGTGTGTATATTTTTTAAAGAACAAATTGGATATTAAATCAGTGTTTCAAAAATACAAAGAAGAGGTAGGAAATTCCTTAGAAAAGAAAATTAAGGTACTAAGAAGCGATAATGGTAAAGAATTTTGCAATTAAGATTTATCTGATTTTCTAGCAGTTTCTGGCATCAAACACCAGACCAGTTCTCCGTATACCCCCGAGCAAAATGGTCTAGCAGAACGGATGAACCGAACCTTGGTGGAACGGGCAAAATGCATGTTGTTTGAAGCAAAACTACAGAAAACATACTGGGCAGAGGCAGTGGCTACTGCAGCTTATATAATCAATCGATCACCATCACGAGTTTTGTCAGAGGTAACACCTTATGAAAAATGGACCGGTAAGAAACCAAACATTTCACATTTAAAGATTTTTGGATCTAAGGCCATGGTAAATGTTCCGAAGCAGAATCGTTTGAAATGGGATCGTAAATCACGAGAATTGATTTTTATGGGCTATTGTCAAAATACAAAAGGATATCGTTTGCTTGATCCGATTACTAAGAAGATTGTGATTAGCAGGGATGTGATATTTATTGAAAATACAGAGAGTATGAATAATATTACACAAGAACCTGTATCAGTGCCGCAGTCTGTTACAATCCCTCTGAATTCAGAGAACAATAGTTCAAATTCACAGAATTGTACACAGGGAAGAGACGAAGTCATATCTGTTAATGATACTTCACATAATATGACTGAAAATGTCACTTCATCACCTACAACTGTGGAAACCTCATTTGACAGCTGTGTAACAAATGATGATGAAACATACTGTCTTAGTACAACTGAAAATGATGACTATGATGATGATGTTTTCGAAAGAAATATTATTACTTTTTTATTTAGAAAAAAATATTACTTTGAGATCTTATCAGAGACGAGATAATAATTTCATGTGTGTTACGCAGATTTCAGATCTTTCAGATCCACTGACTGTAGAGGAAGCACTATCAGGCCCTAATGCTAAACACTGGAAAAATGCAATGGATAAATGGATAAATAACTACTCTACCTGTTAATAAAAGACCTACCATGTAAATGGGTTTTTAAGACAAAGTCTAATGAAAATGGAGAACTAGTAAAATACAAGGCACGGCTTGTAATTAAAGGATGTTCACAAAAACCAGGAATAGACTATACAGAAGTATTTTTACCGGTTGTAAGACTTGCTTCTCTTAGATATTTGATTGCCCTGGCTGTTAAATACGACCTCGACATATGTCAAATGGATGCCGTATCTGTTTTCCTTCAAGGCGATTAGATGAAGAGATTTACATGGTGCAGCCACTTATGTATGATAATGGTGAAGACTCGGTATGCCGACTGAGAAAGTCGTTATACAAAAAACAGGCCAGTAGGCAATGGAACAAAAAGCTTGATTCTACACTGAATGGAATGGGTTTATTACAGTCTAAATTAGATCAGTGTATTTATCATAAAATTGTGGACAACAACATGATTTTCCTTGCTATTTATGTTGACGATTTGGTATTATTTACAAATAATCAGGAGTCATAGAGATATATTAAGGAGGAACTACATAAACAGTTTAAAATGAAGGATCTCGGAGTTTTGTGTTATTGTATTTGTACGGTGCACGTACATGGTTTTTAAAATGATGTAGTAAGCAAAGAGTTGTGCAATAAGTAGGCTAGCATCTTTGCTCTTACATGCGCGACCTACATTAGAAAGCATGACAATCATGCAGCAGCAGCATGCAGGGCACGGATGATGCTTTCTGTACCAATATTTAATTTAGTGTTCAATTAGACGCGGTTTGGGTCGGACAACTTGCATTTTTATTTCCTGATTCGAGCCCGTTGGCACTCATTGACAATTGCACTGACATTCTATAATTAATGTTAGGGTGTGTTTGCATTTGCACCCTACGGTATTAAAATACATATAGAAAGAGACAGGAAGAAGGGCGTTGTATACCTAGATCATATAAAATACATACAGGAAGTTTTACATAAATATAGAATGACTGACTGCAAAATTGTTAAAACTCCAGTAGATATAAACACAAAATTGCAAAGAAATACTCAAGAAACTAAAATCTTACATAATATTCCATATCAAGAGGTAATTGGGTGTTTATTATATATTTCACAAGTTACCAGACCAGGCATAAGTTTTGTTGTTAACATGTTAAGCAAATATAACAATAAGCCGGAAATGAAGCACTGGATTGCACTGAAGCGTGTAATGCGCTACTTAAAAGGTACTCAGGAGTACATGCTGAGTTTTAAACAGAACATAGAAAAGACATAGCTACTGTGATGCAGACTGGGCAAGCTCAGAAGATGACCGGCGCTCCTGCACTGGATACACGTTTTTGTTTCAGGGAGGAACGATCAGCTGGAATTCAAGGCGTCAGCCTACCATTGCTCTGTCTACCACTGAGGCAGAGTACATGTATTTGTCTTCTTGTGTGCAAGAAGCTCTGTGGCTAAAGCAATTTCAAGAAAGTCTTTGGCCGCAATTGAAAAATGAAGCTATGATAATCTACAGTGATAATCAAAGTTCTATCAGTCTTTCAGGTACAGATGGTTATCATTCCAGAACCAAACATATAGATGTGAGGCATCATTTTGTGCGTGATAAAGTGATTGGAGGGGCCATTGATGTTCACTACCTACAAACAGACATGATGGTTGCAGATGCCCTAACCAAAGCAACGTCGCACTCAAAGCTGGCATACTGTTCGACCAAGATGGGGTTATGTTTAAGAGAGAATGTTGGATGAATATAAACATCACCTTGGCTTTTTAGCCAACCTAACATTTTCGCGTTCACTGTTCACTCCGTTATGTTTGCTGTTCTGTTTTATTGTACTTGAATTCTCTCTTAGCTACAATATACTGTTCAATAATCTAACCTTGGTATTATTTCTACATTTATACTTGAGACTAAAAATGAAGAATAACGTGAATCACAGTTTTTCGAAAATCTACCCCTAAGGGGGTGAAAAGGGGTAGTCAATTTTACAGGGCAGGATTATACTGCAGGGCTTGATTAACTCGAAAATTGGTGTAAATAATCTTTCAGTCAAGTTTCGGAAATATCACAAGCGATTTTTTTAAATTCCACCCCTGTGGGGGTGAAAACAGGGAATATAGTTTATATGAAAATTCTTATTAATTTGGTCAATTAAATTGGAACTTGCCACAGTTACTTGCCTAAGTAAGTAATAAAGTTTGTCGTTAATAGTTTTTCAAAACTACCCCGAAGGAAAGGGTAGAGGAGTAAGGAGAAAGGGTGGTGATGAGGGAAAGGGGAAGGGAAGGGTGTGTTGAGAGGGTGGGTCCTCACCCACCCTCTCTTTCCCTCACCACCCCTTCCCTCTTTCACCCCCTCGGGTGAAAGAGGGAAGGGGTGGTGAGGGGGTGCAGGTGGGGTGCAGAAGGGGAAGGGTGGTGAGGGGGGAGAGGGATAGGAGGGTGTAGTGAGGGGGGAGAAGGGAGAAGAGGGGAAGGAGAGGGGGAGGCGGAGAAGGTGGTGAGTGAAGTGGGGAGGGAAGCAGTTGGCGAGGGGGGCAATAAAGGGGGAAGCGGTGAAGGGGGTGTGAGATGGGGAAGGGAGGTTTGCGAAAGGGGATGTAGTGAGGGGTTTGGGCATGGGGAGGGACAGGGGGTAAGAGGGTGAAGGGGTGGGGTGAGAGGGGGTTAGAGGGACAGGGGAGGTGTGAAAGGTGGGGTGAGAGGGGTTTTAGAGGGAGAGGAGGAGGGGTGAGAAGGGGTTTAGAGGGAGAGGACGTGGAGTGAGAGGGTAGGAAAAGTGCCTTTACACATTATAGTTGTTTTTTGTATAGCACTGATTCATTGAAGAAGCCCAGCCCGAGAGAAATTACTGAAAAATAGAAAGTTGGAATGACACAAAAAACAGGAATAAACTCCAGTCGTGCATCGGAGCTGACATACACACTTTTTTTTGTTTGTTTGAACGCACTAATGTCTAGAACTACCCGTCGGATTTGAAAAATTCTTTTTGCTTTTGATAGCCCAATTCTTAAGGAAGGCTAAGGCATATTTAACATCACTCTAGGACCCTCTTAGGTGCCGAGCAAAAAAAAAAGTCAGAAAGAATGCCTAAGCAAAAACGAAGTAATAGCGTGGGCAGGTAATGCGATGCGACGGGGTGGGTTGGGGAACAATAAATTCCACACTTACGAAGTCGAAGGCAGAAGCAATCTCATTACATAAAAAGAAAAGTCCTGACTGATTGACTGACTCATCAACGCCCAGCACAAACGCTTGGACCTAGAAAGCTGAAATTTTGCACAGAGGTTTCCTTTATAATGTAGACAAGGAATAAAGAAGGATTTTCGTTCCCGTGGGATGTTTTCCGACATCCACGCGGGCCAAGCCGCGGGCAAAAGCTAGTTGCTAAATAGCTAAATAACGGAGATCTTTTGTAATCAAAATCAATAACTTCTATACTGTTTGTCTCAGTCTTACCATGTATCCAGTGTACTGGCCAGCATTTATTCCCACAGCTATGGTGAGCATAACTACGGCATACACCATATTGCCTTCAGGACAATACGATAAGCCTATTAACGCTATTGCTGGGCCCCATAGACCTGGAAAATTCAATAATATAGTTGTATTTGTTTGGACCAGGGAAGCGCGTCACAAAAGGGAGGAGACCTATACTCGTAATCAGCAGTGTGTGAATAAAGGATGCCGATGATGACGACGATGATGATTTCTTGTACGACACGTAAATATTGAATTACGAGTACGTCTCTATTAATATTGAAGCAGCTATTCAATGTAAAAATACGTGGGGCATACTGAAAGTTTCTGAAACTGGCCACTTACAATAAAAAAATAAAAAAGCAATTACAGAATTCGAAAATGGAACTCTCTGGGAACATGTTACTTTTTAACTTGCGAGACCGTCATTTGTTTTTTCCGTTGTGGCGTCCTTTAGAAAATTGTGTGTCGCTATTACAATGAAAATTTTAAATTAACTCGTGAAAATTTTCGCGTGATTATTTTTTCTTCAATTTTATTTATTTATTCATGAAACAATTTACATTGTCTTCGAATTTTAGAAAATAATAGGTACAAATAACAACAATAACAAATAAATTTACACTAAATTTAAATAAATGAAAATTAATTATTAAAAGATATAAATTAAATGCCAATTAAAATACCATTTACTTAAATATCCAACCACATAATTATCTATTCCATGTTGCATAAACTATAAGTGAATTAAATGCCAGTCAAAATTAATTCAATATTTATTAAATTCAAACCAAGTGGCAAATTCAAATTACATATCAATAAAATTACATAATCAGCCTATAACGTTCCCACTGCTGGGACACAGGCCTCCTCTCTGTGAGAGGGAGTGGGCCGTAATCCACCACGCGGGCCCAGTGCGGGTTGGCAGATGGCACAAGTCTTCGAATTTTTTATTCTAGGACATGCCGGTTTCAATAAAATTAGATGCCAACTAAATCAAATGTCAAATAAAATAAGTGTCACAACCATATCAAATAATTCACATACACAAATTATCTGGAATCATTCGACATCAAATCGGATACAGAATATAAACATTTTTGTAATAAGAAGGCTTTCAGCTTTGCCTTATATAAGTTTGTGATATAGACCAAAGCTTTTAAATCAGTAGGTAACCTATTATATACTACAGTATACTGCTTGGTAACGTGAACAATGTTTTGCTTGTTAAATTTAGACACCATTTTCTTTTTAATAACTTTCCTTCGTGTACTCTCATCTCAGCATTTTCATTTAATTGGCATGTGGTGATGAAGCCCTATGTCACAGCTCAGTGTATTCATGGTTCGGAGAGTTAAGACGTGGACGTGATCATCTCCATGACGATGTACGTGAAGGTCAGCCGGCGACGGCGGTTACAGAATCCAATATACCTACCGTACGATAACTGATTGAAACTGACAAAAAAATTACTTGTCAGCAAATTGGAACTGTATTGGAATGAGCCAAGTGCAAAACATTTTGCATGTGCATCTGAAGGTTCGGAAGCTTTGCACTCGACGAATACCGGATAATTTATCGGAAGGACAGAAACGACTGCGTGTCGAGTGGTGCTGTAAAATGATAAAAAAGTGTAATGGAGGACAGTCATTGGCTGTCTACAATATCGTGACAGTCTAATATCTGGTCTTAATTATCCAGAAACATTCAGTATGACCTAAGTATATAGGTAAAGTCATTACATTAGAGAAGGAGTAAATCAAAAAGTAGACCAATCGCAACAGACAACAGGACCACCAAGATGCATAAGATGATCTCACCTATGGTATTAAAGAATTTCCTGGTATTGGAAACACTGAGCCACTTTTTCTTGATAATGACATCCGTCATGGTACCCATGACGAAACTGAGTAAATACATAGAGAGGTAAGGCAGAGATGAGAGAATACCATTCTGAAACAAACATACCAAAGTTAATATAAAATCATTTTCAATTAAATCGAAAGGTCCAGAATATAGGAAGAGCGCAGCGTTGCTGGTACTAACTGCATGAGAGTGGCCAAGGATTCAGATAAATGGTGTGCAATTGAAGAGGCGAATGTCCAGCAGTGGACTGAAATAGGCTTATAATGATGAATCAATTAAATTAAAATCGGAAATAACTTACATTCTTGAGATTAACATTGAGTACTTTCGACATGTAGGTGGGCATTTCAGTCATCAGCGTGAAGAAGCCCCAGTTCTGTCCACAATGGGCCACTATGACCGCCCAGAATGGCAGTGACGTCATTATCTTTAGCCAGGGAGTTGGGTACCTCTGAAAAAGAAAAATAAAATAATAATATACATTTCATTGCTTGTAACTAACAAAATAATAATCTGTGTATAATTTCTTGTGATTAATGTGTTACCTTCTGCTCTCCAACCCTTCCCAAAGAAGTCTGAATATACAATACTTCTTCTTTTGAAATGAATCTTGATGTTTCTGGAGAATCAGCGCCAAAGATCATGTAAATAAGTGCCCAAATAGCCCCCAAGGATCCATTAGCGTAGAATATAGCCTGCCAGCCCCATGACGTGGCCAGAAAGCCTGATGCCAGTAACTGTAGCGCTATGCCCAATTGCCCACCTGAAAGTAAACATAAGTTATTTAAGTCCTTTTAATTACTGACCTTTTAATTGAATGGATTCCAATTTGTTTGGAGTTTCGTGTTCATTGGTTATTATTTATTTGTGACTACTCGTATTGACTGGAAAACGGTAATTGAATGAAAAACCGGCCAAGTACGCGTCGGACCACGCACAATGAAGGGCTCCTTAGTTGAAAAAAAATATCCCAAACATAAACTTAACATTGTAGTTTAAGAATATGTTATCCCATACATTGATATACGTCACGGTCAATTCTCCAACCGCAAATTTAAGTTTGTAACTCAAAAAAAAATTTTTTTTAAAGGGTGAAAATTACAAATTAACTACTTTCCGACTTTTCCTTTAACTTGTGCTGTGAGGCCTTGCTTCTTGCCAAATGCCATGATTCTTAGTCAACGGTAAGTCTAAGTACCCTATAGGTTATGATTTTTTTGCAAGTACTTAACAAAACCATATTATTATATAAAAATAAAAAATAAAATATATATATATTTAAATATGTCGCATAAATGGCTGTATTTTGTACTATGTTGACTTAGAAGCTTGATGTTTATAGAGCTCCAAGGGATCATGGGCCATATTAATTTCAACTTGATACCTCCACGCGTTCCTGAGAAAAAGGGTCTTGATAGACTGACAGATATATAGACAGACAAACAGACAAACGGACAACGAAGTGATCCTATAAGGGTTCCATTTTTTCCTTTTGAGGTACGGAACCCTAAAAAGTGAGTAATTGTTCAAATTGTTAGGAGAGTTTCAGCAATTTAAATAGCATCCAGTTCATCAGAGCTGTCAATGCTTCTACACTTGGTCTGCTAGATCTTTAAGTGCAAATAATCAATCAGTCAATCTGCCTAGCCTTTTTCTAATATGTTGGGGTCGGCGTCCAGTCTAACTGGATACAGCTGAATACCAGTATTTAACATGGAGCGACTGCCTATCTGACCTCCACAACCCAGTTACTGGGTAATACGATACCACTTGGTAAGACTGGTTGTTTGATTTTAGGGCTTCTGACGACCCGTAAGACTGTCAAAGATCCACGAATGACAGCCGGGACCAACGGCTTAACGTGCTTTCCGAGGCACGGAGGAGTCTCGTTATGTAAAGATGGTCACCCATCCACGGACCAACCCCGGCAAGCGTTGCTTAACCTGATGGATCGACCCATGCGGCTGTTATTACTTAGCCACGAGCTCCTCTTATGACCAAATAATCATCAATAGCAATACTATTTTTGTTGAGAAGGTTCATCACTGGTAATAAACGATGGTAACTAAACACGCTTTTGCTTTGATCATTCTATCCTATCCTAGACTATTAACTGAACAATATTTTTAATCACGTTCTCGAAAACGGCTCTCACAATATTGATGAACGTTGCAATGTAGGGGTTTATGGGTGCGAAAAATCAATCTAGCTATGTCGCATTTCTGGGGAACTTCCTTTTCTCTATTTTCACTCGAGCAGGGGTCGGTCGCCCAGGTACTTTAAAATAAATTAATGTAAGCAACTTGAATAAAAGATCAAACACCTGAGACACCTACTAAGAAAAATGTACAGCGACCGAAAAATAAAATTACGCAAAATCAAAACTATTCATTTCTCCATTCACTTTTCGTCATTCGGAAACGAACAAACCTCGTTATATGAAACGTAGCACTTTGACTCACAACAGTGCGCTTCCACTCGGGAGCCAAGTGTGTTGTTTGTTTGTTGTGTCTGTTGTTGAACTATGCACGAAGTCTGTGGGATCATTTATGCTAAAGTTGGGCACTTACAAATTGTTCCCTTTACGTCGTGTCACTCTACGTCAAGCGGTGATAGTCATCTCGCTTTTATCCCCTCCACATTGAGCATATGATTTCTTCCTTGCTTTTTTCCCTTTACGTCGAGTGCCACAAGTACAGTCAGAAACAAAAGTGAAATACAACTAATGATTTATTTAAAGTACGTATTTAATACATTTTGTTATTAGTGCCTCTATGCAATTATTAAGTTAAGATGAGATATTACTAGTACCGCAGCTATATGACAGTAAGACATAATTCATTAAGTCAGTATGACCTTAATGTATTTTTTTATTTGAACAACAACGAAGCGTAAACATCAGTATCCTTGCAGAGCAATAGACGTAGGGAGACTCGACGTAAAGCGAACAATTCGCCCCTACATTCATTGTACAAAGATAGTATATAAAACACTTTACAGCTACAAAAGACATGTGTGTTACCCTCATTCGTCCTAGATTATTAAGGTAAAAAATGGTAAAATTGGTGCAATCAGTATTTTAATAATATTTTGAAATAGTAAATTAAGAGGGGCGCACAATTTTAGCATAAGTGAACTTAACAAACAAAAATAAGTCTTTACTTTTTATAAGTTATTTATAATATAAACGTAACCTAAAAATAACAAAATTATATCCTAACATAACTAAAACTATTAAAAAACTAAAATATGGCATCGAAAAATTCCTCCGCATCGTTGTCGACTGGTAAAGTACCCAAGAGACTGGCGGCATTGCCACGTTGTATGGCAATGCTAAGCCTCTGGCCAAGGTAAAAGCCAGCCCTTGGGTCACGGGAAGTGTCAACCAGCCGATTGGAGATTTCGTTGAATAAACGATGAGTACACGGACCCCACGGCCCAAGGGTTTCAACCCCAAATGGCTCGAAAATATAATTACCAATAAGGTTATTATACGTTCGTCGCTTGAGGTTTTCCGCAGCCGCAGCAGCAGTGCCAGCACAGCACGCCGAGCCAGGAAAATGGGATGGCGCAAGAGTATCGACGCACGTTGCGTCCCACACTAAGGGCCTTCCCACCTTCCATGGAAATAAATACATGCCGTCCGGTCTCTTGCCATCGTCGCGTGCCAAGCCATTGGGTTCTAATACAGCTGGAACGCCGACGGTGACGAGGGCTCGTCGGATGATGTTATTGAAGTTCGCGTGCCGCGCAAAGCGACCCGCACTTCGGCTGCAAGACAGGCCGTGGTGTCCGAGGCTGTTGACAACTTCACCACAGTGACAGCGATGAGGAGAACAAGAAGGAGCTCCTAGACGCAGTGAAACAGCGAGGCAGAAAGTAGTGTCGTCGAACAAAGTGCCTATGTTCGACGACGGTAGTGCATGAAGCCACAGACCCGACTGCCACTTACCCACAGCCAGCAGGCGCGCACGCTCCGCAGTAGTAGCAGACGTGTCATATAAATTGTTCTGTACTACTCTGCAGAGCGGCTCATCCCACCGTCTCTGGGAAGATGGATTGTCGGGTGAATCTGAATTTGGGAAAGCGAGTCTCCAGGCATCCATAGCGGTGAAACAAGGCAGATCAAAATTAACCAGTGTGGAGGCTAGGATTTTCCTGATTAATTTCTCTGTGCCGTGGACCGAGGATATGAGTGCCGGTAAACTAATACTAGAAATTTTGCGGACGCCGAGGCCTCCCATACGAATGGGAAGAGTAGCTTGTGCCCAAGCGCGGTCGTCCATGGCCACATTTAAGATCGAAGATAAAGTATGCCGGATAATTTGGTCCATTTTGTCTAAAAGGTGAGTGTGCTTCCATAAATGGGAAGCGCGAAGGAAATAAGTTATTTTAGAGCCGAAACAGCAGTAACGGATTAATGTTATGGCCGAATGCATGTTAATTTGGAGCAATCTTTCCGAAACGTCATTGTAATTTTGGATTTTATCCTCAATGAAAACAGGAAATGAATTTTCATATATTGGAGACCCAAGGAGGCGAAGAGAGTTCTTTTTAATAATTTTGATTTCGGGGGCTATCGCGTTAAATTTGGGAAGTGTTTAAAAGTCTGTCAGTATCGTCCGCTAAGAATAGTTCACATTTCGAAAGGTTGAGATCAAGGCCAATGGAATGAAGTTCATTTTTTAAGAATTGAAAGTCATTTAAAACAGTTTCTACATCGCCTCCCAAGGTACCATCATCAAGATACCTAACATTAAATTTGGAATTTAGTTGTCGAATAATTGTGTGAATTAGTGAATTAGTCTTTACTTGAAGTCTAATTTATAGGCGTCGCCCAATAAAAGGCAAAAGTACTCAAATATTACAAAACACGAAAAGAGGATTAAATTCCATCTATAGAGAAGAAACTGGATTGTTAATTTTGTAAAACAATATTATTGGTAAACAACAGATACAAAAGTGTGGCCCGCACCGCAACTCAAAAGCAAACAACAGATACATAAGGGTGGCTCGTACCGCAACTCATAAACAAACAACAGACCCTTAAGGGTGGGCCGCACCGCAACTCAAAAGCAAACAACAGATACATAAGGGTGGCTCGCACCGCAACTCATAAGCAAACAATAGACACATAAGAGTGGCCCGCACCGCAACTCATAAGCAAACAACAGACACATAAGAGTGGCCCGCACCGCAACTCATAAGCAAACAACAGACACTTAAGGGTGGGCCGCACCGCAACTCAAAAGCAAACAACAGATACATAAGGGTGGCTCGCACTGCAACTCATAAGCAAACAACAGACACATAAGAGTGGCCCGCACCGCAACTCATAAGCAAACAACAGACACTTAAGGGTGGGCCGCACCGCAATTCAAAAGCAAACAACAGATACATAAGGGTGGCTCGCACCGCAACTCATAAGCAAACAACAGACACATAAGAGTGGCCCGCACCGCAACTCTTAAGCAAACAACAGACACTTAAGGGTGGGCCGCACCGCAACACAAAAGCAAACAACAGATACATAAGGGTGGCTCGCACCGCAACTTATAAGCAAACAACAGACACATAAGAGTGGCCCGCACCGCAACTCATAAGCAAACAACAGACACTTAAGGGTGGGCCGCACCGCAACTCAAAAGCAAACAACAGATACATAAGGGTGGCTCGCACCGCAACTCATAAGCAAACAATAGACACATAAGAGTGGCCTGCACCGCAACTAATAAGCAAACAACAGATACTTAAGGGTGGGCCGCACCGCAACTCAAAAGCAAACAACAGATACATAAGGGTGGCTCGCACCGCAACTCATAAGCAAACAACAGACACATAAGAGTGGCCCGCACCACAACTCATAAGCAAACAACAGACACACAAGGGTGGGCCGCACCGCAACTCATAAGTCCTTCTTCATCACTTTCGTACATACTGCATGAACCATCGCTCGCTACAGGCGGACCGCTCCGGGCTTGTTTGTATTGGAATGCCGTGCGCTGCGGTTCGTTGAGGCAGTATAAACGCTTGTCTTATACGGTTTTGTACTGGGTTTATATTATTTGTAATTTATTATAGTTCTTGTCTTACCAGCATATACAAAGGTGGCGAGGAATCCTTTCTCCTGCAGCGGCATCCACTGGCTGACGAGGTGGTGCGTGCTCGGGTAGATGAAGGCTTGTGTTAGACCCTGTAGCACTCGACACGTGCAGACTAATCGCCAACCACCCTAGAAATAGGCATAACTCGTTAAAACGTTGTGTTTTAATTGTCAATATTAATACAGAGGGGTCTTCATAAATATGAAGAAAAAACTTACATCGCTAACATCGTCTCTAAAGACTAGTGCGCCTTTGTGTTTTAAATAGCAATAAATAGGAGATGTTTCAAAATGGCTCAATGTTGCTATAAGGTATCAACCTACCGATAATAATAATGAGACACAAATAATATTATTTATTGCCGTCTTTAGAATCAGCTGGTCTCGAAAGGTTACTTTGAAAGAGTTTTAAGCAACACGACCGCTAAACCTTGAATATTAAAAATCCTTGAAAATCCTGTTGAACGAGTAGACAAACAACAGAATCATAAACCAATTATACCTAGATACTAATTGTTAATTAGCAGTCATACACTCTCTTACAAATAAAAACAATTGAACTCACCCAAGCAGCCCCAACAGGCAGCAACAACGACAGCAGCGAATTAACGGACACTGCTACCGTGAACAGCAACTTGCCGCCGAACCTTCTAGCCAGCATTCCTGCCGGCACCTGCAGGATCACGTACCCCCAGAAGAAGGAGGACAGGATGACCGCCTGCACGCTGTGGGGCCACGCGAAGTACTGTAAGAGGAAAAATATATAATAATACTAGCTGACCCGACAGACGTTTTCCTGTTTTAGCTATGTAAACGCGCGAAGTTCCCGAAGGCGCAAGCTGAGAATATTTTGAATTGTGTAGGAAAACCTAATTTATATTTTAAGAATTGAATTAGGATTTTTTGCTGAAATGTAAAATACTGGAATAAATTTAAAGTAAAAAAGTCAAAAATATTATATTAAAAAGATTAACTGGAATATAATTACGTCCCTTTTGCTGCGATAAGCCCAGCATGATTAATTCCTCGTTTACAAACCGGACTACCCAGCAAGTCTCCCACCAAACCAGTATAATAATAAGTCCAAGATTACGACCTCCCCCCCCCCCCCCCACTGCTCCCTTGAAGTGGATCCCAAAACTTTGTCACTAATTAACAAAGAAAATAACAAGTTCAAACAGGACCTCACGGAATAATAACCTACTTACAAAAGGACTTACAATGAATTACTTTTATTTTCTTTATGTTGGTATTTTATGTAGCTATTTGATACATTATGAGGCTCGTGGCTAAGTAATAACAGCCGCACGGGTCAATCGATCAGGCGTGCCGCGGCCAATCCGTAAATGTGTGACCATCTTTACATATCGAGACCCCCCCGTGCCTCGGAAAAGACGAGCCGTTGGTCCCGGCTGTCATTCTTGGATCTTTGACGGTCTTTACGGGTCATCGGAAGCCCGAAAGTCAGTAACTGGGTAGTGGTGTGGAGGTGAGACAGGCAGTCGCTCCATGTATACTGGTATTCAGCTACATCCGTTAGACTGGAAGCTGACTCCAACATAGTAGGGAAAAGGTTAGGCAGATGATGATGACATTAATTTGAAATCCGAAGCCATAATTAATACCGAACCAATTTTAATAGCTTATGAAACATCTTTCCTTTTATCTCAAATTAAAATAAAAGGTCAAGAGATAATATTGAAGTCTCAAACCTATCAATGTTATCAGTCAAAGTCATATAGGTACCTGCCATTCATAATTCTTAGTAAACAAACTCACTTTCACATTTGTAAATGCGAAAGTGAGTTTGTTACGCTTTCACGCTAAAACGGCAGAACGGATTTGGTTGAAATTAGGCACACGGGTAGATCATGACCTGGATTAGAACATAGGATTCTTCCATCCCCGTAGTAAGTTCCTGTGGGATAATTTCCGACATGTACGCGGGAGAAACCACGGGCAAAAGCCAGTTATTAATTTTTAAGAACAATTATCACTTTTCAACGTGTACGAGTAGGTGAAAATATTAATATCAATGATTTGGAATTTGAGACATGATTATTTTATGAACTTTGTTCACAGCTGGTTGGAATTTTATGTCATGTTGCATCATATTTTACTATCAATCTTTGTTTCAAGTTGTGGGGAAAAGTTTAGCAGGTCAATAAGTTTAGCCACAACACAGCCTAGGCCATCTGCCTAGACTGTGCTGTGTGTAAGTGCCAGCTTAAAACCTACTTTGCGAGACGCCAAAAAATTGATATTCTTATGCCTAGGTACTGTAATTTTTTGCTTTCTCTATTATGTGCCTGTTGCTTAAAGTTTTTTGGGACAAAGTTCCTTAGCGCACGTTTTAGGCAGATATACACTTGGCGAATAAGAGCTACACCGAAACAAGTGTAACATGTTGACCGTCACGACATTTTTGTGACGTATAACACCAGTGTGCAACAGTGAAAGGAACTTCGTACCTACCGGGTGTACCACGACACCTCGTTTTTTTTTTAAGATTTATTCCAAGTCAGATTAAATTTAAAAAAATTACCTCACATAGGCACGTATTAGACACTTTTGAAGTGTTTCTAATTTTATTGTATGGTCGCGCTTCATAATATAGTAGTACATCCTAAATGCAATTATAATAGTCTCTTTATTGACTTCATATTTTACGCGTCATTTCTAACCCAATACATTGTTAGTCTAATTGTAGTAATTAGACAATCAATGTATTGGGTTTTCTAATAAGATATTTGAACTATTTCACTACCGAGCATTATAGTTATAATTAATTATTGTAGTAACTTATCTAAACAATGACATAAGTAGTTGTTTGTATTGTTTAAAATGCATTCAATTAAATGCCAAACATTTTAATTATTAATTTAAATTGTTAGGACACGTGTAGTAAAGTCCACAGGGTGTGCAAAGTGGACCCTGTCCGGTCAGTGTTTACTTTTCCAAGCTACTCTGAACTTTGTCCGCGATAAAATTAATTTACTAAACAGTTTTGTTCACAAACCCGGTGTTTATGTACTAAGCTACCTACGTAATTAGCCGACGTCCACACGGACGTAAAAATATCGCGGCGGGATTTTATCGCGCACTGGATTTTCAACTCTCGGTGTTGAGCTGAGCATTGAGAATCCAACCTAATAACAACAGAGTGCATCCCAGCGCGTCGAAAAAACACACTGATGGATTTTTAACTCTCGGCACTAAGTGTTAGAGCGGTGAAAATCTAGTGCGCGAAAAAAAATAGCCGCGTTATTTTTACGTCCGTGCGAACGTCGACTTACTGTCACTGGCAACCGGTGTTCTGATAAAGACACTGCTAATTAAATGTTACACAGTTATGTGTGTCCACAATTACTGCATACGAATATTAATCATTTTATTTAAAAAGCTTTAAATAATAGTCACAGAATAATAATTTTAACCAATTTTTGATAAACGTCCTATTTTTCATGTCCTGCATGCGGCGGTGGAGGAAACTATGGACGCAAGTGACAATGCCAAACTGAGTTCTTGGGTGACACAGTTTAGATTTACTTATTTATTAGGTACACCAACAGCAGTACATACAAAAAAAATAAAACAGAGTAATTTAAAATAAAAGTACCGGTATGTATGCATAATACAGGTATACACAGCATTTACCACAAAACAACAATGTAATTAACTTAAAAATACAAACTTATGAACACATAAAATAAAAAAAAAATAGTTAGAATTCAAAGTTCAAAATATTTTTCTTTTTCTTTTTTTTTATTCACATATTTACAATTTAAAAAAGAAAAAAAAATGTTGGCACGGAAGGTGGTGTGGAATATTCTTTGATTTAAGAACATGAATTACAAAAAATAATTATTATCTATGGTTAGTTTATGCACTGCCATACCTCAGAGACTGTCCTTTTAAACTTGTTACGTGAAACACTGTGTAAGTCGGTTTCTGACGATTTACAAAAGCTGTTGTAACTTCTGCACATTCGCACCAAGGGAGCGTTGAGACCAAGATTGGATTAGCAGAAAGGGATATGAAGCAACCTGGTGATGGGATGTCTGGGAGGTTTTGAAGGGACTGAATATTGGATACGCATTTATAACATTTACTTTTACTTTAGATCCGTGTTTGCTCGGTTGGTGATTAGTTGATTGTTACGAGTAAGTGCTTTTTTTTTTCTATCACTACCTTCATAACTATTATTATAAATTTACTTTTAACGTCATTTTTGTACGCTCGTTAATATTATATGTAAATATAGTTTCTCAGTAAGTGAATTATTGTTAATTCTTAATGAGGAATAATAAAGTTCTTAAACCATATACGCTCAACAAGATCGCTATATTTTACAAATCCGTTTGTAACTTTATAGAGGAAAATTAGATCACGCAAACGGCGACGGTTCGATTTCTATGCATGAACATGCTAAGAAGATCTCTTCATAAGATATCCATCAAACACTGTCGAACAAACAAACAGCTAGAAGATAATTTCTTCCGTTCATAAATCAAGTTATAAAATTAATTATAATTACTGTTGATTTATGAACGGAAGAAATTGTATTCTAGCTGTTTGTTTGATATATTATTATAATGTATCATTACAGGAACGTGCTTAGCGTGAACACACGTGACGTCAGGGGGCATAAGGTCGGCCGTATCTAAGTGGGCGGGGTTAGAGCGTCACAGATGTGTAGGCGACCAACTGACATGATTAACTTTCCATTCAGATCCTGCTTTATTGAGTGGAAATGGCCTGAGCAATAAATGTGCACGTTTTCTGTGGATATATTACTTCATCGCCATTATTATCATCACCCCTGTTGTTTCCGAAGGGTTAGGTACAGATATATCTATAGGTACACCCATAAAAAAAATATATATTAGGTTGGGGAAAAAGTCTTTTCGCATTATAGTATGTATGAACTTAAAATAAAATCTCTTTGGCTATACTATTTGTATCTGGCTGGTTTTGGTATCATTGAAAGTTTAAATTTTAAAGAACATAATTCCAAATTCAAATTAGGAAAATGTGTGATTTTCATTTGTTTTTCGTACTGTCAAGATGAGTGAATCTAATGAAGAAATTCGATACATTTTAAAAATTTACTACAAAAAAGGTAAAAATGCAACGCAAGCCGCGAAAAAAATTTGCGATGTTTATGGACCCAGTGCAGTATCTGTGAGAGTAGCACAAATTTGGTTTAAGCGTTTTCAATCCGGAAATTTTGATGTCAAAGATGCACGTCGCTCTGGTCGCCCTATTACGGATAAAATGGATGCCATTTTTGAAATAGTGGAGCAAGATCGGCATATCAGTAGTTACGACGTAGCTGAAGAACTGGGAATTGACCACAAAACAGTTTTGGCGCATTTGAAAAAAACTGGGAACACAAATAAGCTCGATATTTGGGTACCTCCCGAGCTTACTGAAAGAAACCTAATGAACCGTATACTCATTTGTGATTCTTTATTACGACGTAATGAAACCGAACCATTTTTGAAGAAGCTGATAACTGGTGATGAAAAGTGGATCACGTACGACAAGAACGTGCGAAAAAGGTCGTGGTCAAAGGCCGGTTAGGCTTCACAGACTGTGGCGAAACCCGGGTTAACTCGCAACAAGGTGGTGCTGTGTGTGTGGTGGGATTGGAAGGGCATTATTCCTTATGAGCTGTTACCACCAGGCAGGACCATCGATTCTGAACTCTACTGCAAACAACTGATGAGATTAAAGCAAGAAGTTGAGAGAAAGCGGCCGGAATTAATCAACAGAAGGGGTGTGGTTTTTCATCATGATAACGCTAGACCTCACACATCTTTAGCCAATCAGCAAAAATTAACAGAGTTTGGCTGGGAGGTGTTAATGCATCCGCCGTATAGTCCTGACCTTGCACCTTCAGATTTTCACCTGTTTCGGTCTCTTCAGAATTCTTTAGGCAGTGTCAGGTTAACATCACGAGAGGACTGCCAAAACCACTTGTCGCAGTATTTTGATCAGAAGTCCCTAAATTTCTATAGCAATGGGATCATGTCCCTACCTACAAGATGGCAAAAAGTTATCGAACAAAATGGTACCTACATACTTTAGATAAATGTAAATAATGTATATTAAAAAATGTTTTGAATTTTCTTAAAAAATGCGAAGAAACTTTTTCCCCAACCTATTATATGGAAGAATGGCAAAAAAATAAAAATATATGAATATGGAATATGTTTAAGTCCCATGCAATAAGGGGCGAGCCTATTGCCATCAACCGGGCACAAATCCAGACTCCGGGCTGCTACTGAGATAATCGTGAGAGAAAGTAGTTGCCCATTCCAATACGTAGATCTCTATGGAGAAGAGCGAGCAAGAAACTCCACGGACACTCTTTTAAATCAATATTTACTTAATCTTGTACACAAATTATTCTGGTTGTTTGTTGTTGTTCTTGTTTGTATGTGAGAAAAATGTTAAAAAAAAAATGAAACAATTCTAAAGATAATCCCTGGCAGTTACGAGGCCCCCGGAGCATGCGTAGTTCATACAAACGAAATAGCAAAATAATTTGTAAATCAAACATATTCATAGGGATCCGTTCACTTACATGGCGCGTGGATCAGCACCAACTTGTCGCAACTACTAACCCTAGGTCGATCTTCCTCGAGTCCTTGAACTACACTAGGACAGATGAGGGTGGTTGATGCCTTGAAACGCTCTAAAGATAAATAATTACCTGTAATCGCTAATAATGTGGAGACGTGCCTACCAATAAATCTATATATAATAATCTCTATCCAATAATGTTAGCAATCACGTGTGAGCAACTTATAGCAAGAGCATTGATAATATAATGTTAGCAATCACGTGTGAGCAACTTATAGCAAGAGCATTGATAATATAATGTTAGCAATCACGTGTGAGCAACTTATAGCAAAAGCATTGATAATATAATGTTAGCAATCACGTGTGAGCAACTTATAGCAAGAGCATTGATAATATAATGTTAGCAATCACGTGTGAGCAACTTATAGCAAGAGCATTGATAATATAATGTTAGCAATCACGTGTGAGCAACTTATTGCAAAAGCATTGATAATATAATGTTAGCAATCACGTGTGAGCAACTTATAGCAAGAGCATTGATAATATAATGTTAGCAATCACGTGTGAGCAACTTATAGCAAGAGCATTGATAAAATAATCACTTGACCGCACACGAAGGTGATCCTACAATCACTATACTAATATTCTATAATTAGTAGAACTTTGCGGAAATACTGTCACATCCTAGCATAGCTTGTTATTGATTGATTATTGCGTACCTACTATTAGTATATTGTAATTGATTTCAGTACAGCTGATTGAAGTTCTTCATAAGTATATTATCGATATGACCTTATAGATGTGCACGGTTTTTGGTACATATTTATCTGGTACAATAAAATAGCATTCTGAATAATAAATGCGCAGAACCTTTCTGATTAAAAACTCATAAAACGATTGTTATTATTTAACATTATGATTTAATATTTATCTCAGTTGATACGGTTAATTATGTATTACTGGAACTGTCTCGTTTGTAAAATTTTCCACGTTGATTTCATTGAACTCAAGATTAACTTATTTTTGATACCTAGTTAATTAATCGCTATATGAATATTTTTATTATTATTTATTTAAAACATACATAGTTTTACTTTACTGTAACATCTGTCAAGCTGCAAAGCAATTTGTCGGCAGTAGGTTCTCGTGGATTTTTCTGAGTTATAACTACTGGCTTGGCTCTATATGTATCGACTCCGTATGTGGGATACAGAGTAGTTACCCACACAACCACAGGTTCAACAATCACAGCTACTGTACTTAGCGGCATCATTTTAATTTAATTTTATTTTATTTAAAAGGAGCAACTAACAGCTACAATATAAAACATAGAAAAAGAAATACACAAAACATATAGACAATATTGCAGCCCACAACGCTGTTCACAGATTAACTTCAGGATACAAACAGTGAGAATAATCGCTAGGGTTACAAATACAAGTTTTTTTTTTTTTTTTCTAAAGTACATTACGTATTGTGTTTAAAATAATAATAATAATAAAGTGTACATGTGTAATGTGTGTGGGGGTGTGTGTGTGTGGGGGTGTGTTTATGTGTGTGTATTGGGTGTGTAATATTAATGTTGGTATATGACACACAAAAAATGGCACAAAAAGAAAATTATAAAATAAAAATTCAAGAAAGCTTAAGTGTAAGACTTTTGAACTTATAGGGAGGACATGCAAAAATGTCTATATGTTCTAAAGTCCTATTATAGGAATCGACCATTCTGCGAATAGGCGAACGCAAACCAGAGTTGGACTTGCAAGTGCCCACTGAAAATAATCTGCCAGCGTGCACCTTTCGCTTATGGACTGTCCTAGGAACCGCATAACACAACAGCATTCAACTAATATCATGAGACCATCCCATAGTATACCCACTCAGTGTATTTTATGTAGCTAATTTTATGTATTTCCTACGTTCTTCCCCTTTATGGAAGCAGCCACATCTGTTGGACAAAGTTGACCAAATTATTCGCAGCACACTAACATCCATTTTAAATGTGGCCTTGGATGACAGAGCGTGGCTGCAAACCTCACTACGCATCCGTTTTGGTGGACTCCGGGACGGCAAATTATCAGTATTAGCTTACCTCCTATCCTCTGTCCATAGCACTAAAAAGTTCACCGAGAATATTTTAGAGCCCTGGCTGGTTGACTCTGAAGTGCCGTGCTTGACCGGTGCGGTGGACGCCTGGAAAGCGGCTTGCCCGGATACAGCCCGTACACCCATCTTCCCAGAGACAGTGGGATGAGCCGCGTATGGAATAATCTTATCAATACGTCTACCAATACCGCTTTGCGTGCCCGCCTGCTGGCTGTGGGTGAGTGGGAGTCGGTTCACTGGCTTCAAGCACTACCGTCCACCCCCACCAGCCCCGATCACCATCCGGCTCGCTACTTATCTGCGTCTGGGTGCTCCTTGCGGGGCCCCGCATCTCTGCTAGTCCGGTGAAGCTACTGCCTCGGACCCGACGGCCTATCTTGCAGTAAGAGCGCAGGCCGGATGCACGGCACGCCAGCATTAACAACATCATCCGTTGTGCTCTTGTCACTGCCGGGTGCCAGCTGTTTTACTACTCAACGGCTTGGCACGCGACGATGGGAAGAGACCAGATGGAATGACCATAATGCCTTGGAAATTAAATCGGCCTTTGGTGTGGGATGCAACACGTGTTGACACCCTTGCACCACCCCATCTTCCTAATATGGCGGGCTGTGCTGGTTCAGCTGCTGCAGGTGCGGAAAACCTCAAACGGCGAAAATATTCCAATCTTATTGTGAGTTATATGTTCGAGCCGTTTGGGGTTGTAACACTACAGCCATGGGGTTTGAGTGTCTAATTGGTTTTTCGAGACATCGCCGGCATGCGGTGGGTCAAAATATTATGAAAATAATATTTTGTTTGAAAATTCTACTCGCTCAGTGTAAGTTCACCAAACTTAGACTCACGACACTCACCGACCGAGGCCGCCGATCGACCGCAACAACTATGGACACATTTGACACTTCGAATAGCATAAGTACACAGGATTTACTTGTTCTTAAAATAATACCTACCTGAATCGTGGCAGAGCTGCCAGTATTTCAGGCACTTTGACATTTACTCCGGTTCTTTTCCGAATAACTTCATTCCTGATTTTATCCTTCAAAGAAACTCCGAGCATAGCCCGCTCCATAGCGCGCTGAGTGACCTTGAATTTGTGGACCAGCCCGACCGGAGTAACCGACATAGCTTTCAAAGTAAGCAAACTGAAGTGGCAGTGGGCTGGCCATGTTTGTCGAAGAACCGATGGCCGGTGGAGCAGACGAGTCCTGGAGTGAAAACCGCGTATCGGTAAGCATAGTGTAGGATGCCCCCCAGCTAGATGGACCGACGACCTGAAGAAAGTGGCTGGGGCAGACTGGATGCGGAAGGCGGAGGACAGGGTGTTGTGGTGCAACCTGGGAGATGCCTATGTCCAGCAGTGGACTGCGATAGGCTGAGCTGATTGATTGATTTAACTTTTAACAAAAATAAATTATGAGTGTTTGTTTATTTTTAATTATAATCTAAAATGTACACTTGGTTCTACAGACTGAAGTGATGTTTTCAAAAGTTTATTATGTTTCACCACAAAAGAGAAAAGGATTTTTTTGTTCTCATGATCACAAGCTCATTTTTTGTTTTGTTTTGTGAATATCACATGTTAGTTACTATATTATTTTGATAACAAGGTTATGTTTTTTTTACGTTTCCAGTTTTAATTTTTACGATCCAATTAATTGACTCTATAGATAAGATAAACAAATAAACTTTTTGGCTAACAGGTCAAACATTCGTAAAGAATAATTTGTTCTCTGATAATGCTATGGTTATTTTTAAGCTACTTAATGTGTGATAACATTAAATACCTAATGCATTTATGGAGACCTCTTTTTTAGAGATTTGAGGAATTGGAAATGTAGTCATAGTTCGTATCTTGAGTAACATTTAGTCTTTATATCATTTGACGTTTATACGACGAAATTATTACAACAAATAACATTTGAACGAGTAGACACTTAGTCAAAAGTTATTTGTTATTAGAGCGTGACTGGCATAACAAATTTTAACTAAACAAAGTCCCCCCACAGCGTATGTCTGTCTGTTTGAACGCGATAAACTCAAAAACTACCGAAGGGTTAAAAGGGTTTTCACCAATGGACGTAGTGATTCAGTGTGTAATTAATTAAAGTTTTGTGGACATTGGCTGAAATATGACGATAATTGTTGAAGGATGGCGTAAACAATCATATTATCATTTCAAATCAATCAAGTGAGCTTTAAGCCCACCATACACGGCAACGACATATCGTAGCGATTTAAGTTTGCACAGCTATATCGGACAGTACTATGTACGTTTACATGTCGTTCCTATGGGCAGCATCCACACATCGATATCCACGCGGGCGAAGTTGCGGATAAAAGCTAGTCTACAGTAAAATGAAGTGCGTTTAGTTCCGGTGCGCGTGAGTGTCATCTATCTCTCTCGCGTCAAACTAGACAGCCATAACGCAATTTCACGTACACACCGAGTTCAATCACGCTTCGATGTAGGACCCAGGACCATAAGATCATTTTCACCACCTCTAGATAAGTTCCGGCTTCTGGACAGATTACTTTATTTACACATATGGGGATAAGCCTATTTCCATCCACCGGGCACACATCCCGACTCCGGGCTGCTAACCAATCCTGCCTAACCCTTTGGGGAAAACTAGCGTGATTTTGTGTTTAATTTCCATTCTTATTTGTCATACTATCTTGTTCTTACGGCATGATGAAAGGCCTGTTATGCCTTTTCAACAAAAATAAACGTTAAGTACGTTAAAGTGCCGTTTGCTATTCGTGTTATGAACTTAAATATTTTTTATCAAAATTGTATAAATATAAACATAAATTGTTATTGATATCCAGACATTGAATCTGCAAAAATAAAACTACGCAACAGGAAATTGGAAGGAAGTTACGTCACACTGAAGATGACTTTGGCTTCAAGTAAATTCAAGGCAACTACAAATTGCATCAGTAAGTCAAGTCTGGGACTAACTTGTTGACACAACTATTATATGTGTATATACTGGGGATTGTACATGAAGTGAACTTTCTTACTAATTCAAAGTAGTTTAATGATAACCTTTAATAAGCAACTGATAACTGACATGAAACTAGTTTTACGAGTAGCGATCATATGTTGTTGATAGCGAACACCAACAAAGCTGACTTTAAAACTCATGAAGACTCGAACCAAATATTGCTTTTTATTATAGAATTCTACTCTAAATTCTACAAACAATGTGCAACATTTATTTTTATATTTTTTGCGGGAAAACCTACAAAAGATGTACTTATTCAATTTAGGGTGAGTATCATGAACATCCATCGGACAGTCAACCTCACTGCCATCTTAATTGGCTCAAACACAAACTCAAAGCATTTATTTCAATTAATCCAATTACAGGCACTTTTAAATTGTCAAGGGGTCGGTCAGTCAGAAAGATGTAGCTAGATGCCCATTCCAAAGCATAGTAGGTTCCTATGGAGAAGAACGGGCAAGAAACTCCACGGACACTCTTTTAAGTCAATCTTCGGCTTATCTTGTAACCAATCCATGACCTATTCTATTCTACTTTGTTGTTGCGCCGCCCCGCGCCCCGCGCCCCGCGCCCGACAGTAACATGGGGCAAGGGCAGGCAGATGAAGATGATGTTTATATAGTTCGTGCCAATGCTGGAGAAGAAGATAGAGAAGTATATAAGACTCACAGATTCCTTCCTCTCGTCAGTCATGTCAACGATAGCCATGCTCATGTTGACCCTCATGGTGAAGGCAAACAGCATCCCGAAGAACAGCAGCGCCGTCTGCGCGTGGCGGACTCCCAAGCCCTCTGTGAATTATTTATTACAAAGAACTGTGATGAATCTGGCCAAGAGGTTTTGTTTTGATCTGTGAACTGTCTAAATACCAAAACATATTTTTTTTTTATCTTGATTACCAATGACAATAGATTTGGGAAATAAAGTCTAACTTAAAGTAACAAAGAAACACTACAGGAACGAGACGGGTATTATAAACATGAAGCTGCGAAAACAAAATCTATCATTACCTGGAGACGATCAATGCTGAACAGTGGATATTAATAGAATAGAATATATTTACTGTAAAACATGAGTATGCATGATTTGAAATGATAAAATTATTTTTTACGACTAATAAATCAATAAAGATGATAATGATAGAGTAAGATCTTCTACATGAGCTCCGTTTACACTAGTTGTTGATGCAACAGTAACTTAGAAACCATTGTAATATTAGGTAAATCCAACTTAGATACAACACGAAACTTCAAGCTTACATCAAAACAGCAAAGTTCCTGATACTATAGTAGCATCAAAACTTTGACACATGAACTAGTCTCAGGCATCACATTGCATCATTTGAAACGTAGCTGGAGGAAACTTTGCTGTTCATACACCAATATCTTAAGTCAAGATGAAAAGGTTTATAAAAGTTAACAAACAGATATAACTTATAACAGTGACAGTCTATTTTTAAAAGATCATTAGTACATTCAGGGAAATTAATTGATAAGCACTCTACGGCAATTTGCCGTATTAGGGTTAGTACACGGTGTGGTTTCTTTGCAGTACATTCTCAGATCAGCAAAAAAAGGAAGATGGAACGCCGCGATCTTTTTACCTATGTGTGTGTCGAAAGGTTGCCATTTGTTAAATTGTTTTCCTATAATTTAGGGAATAATTTTGTATGAGTAAGATATCATAATTTAATCAAATGAGGAAATTTTAAATCATATTATGGCAACCCTCGCACTTTAGTCACTGCGTTCGTTCATTGAGGTTTCTTGTTCTACGTAACCTAAAATTCATAGTTTATTTAATAAAAAAAAACTATGTTATTTCAAGTACTACTAGTACTACTACTAGTACTACTACTAGTACTGTTAGTAGTGCATACTTAAAAGTGATTGCGTGAATTTTTTTATGTGATTTGCTATTGTTATTACAAGTTTTCACTACACAGGATGACATACTTCTATTTTTTTTAACGATGTTAACTAGACGACGACTCGACACGTACCAAGAGTAGTGAACCTGGTTTTAATTGCGTGTATGTGCGTGAGCGTGTATTTTACTTGCAGGAGCACGGTTTTATGGCTTTACTTTGATGTTCGCGGCGCTCCATCTTCTTTTTTTATTGATCTGAGAGTACAGCGCGCTAGCCGCTCCATAGATTAACGTACGTCGTGTCTATCAACAAGCTTCCATAGTGATCCATACAACACTGACGATCGTGCCTACACTCAACCGTAGTTTTTCAGTTTTTCACGGCAAGAAAATCGTAGGTGTACATCGGGTCTTACGAGTATATAGTTATTTCATACAACTGTCAAAAGTAATGTTGCTAGTCGATTAGTGTTATCATCACTCTCCTGCCCTTATCCCAATTTATTTGGTGTCGGCGAAACATGTCTGTTTCTTGCATACTTCTCTATAAGTCGTCACACCCATTATCATCTTTCACACAGTCCATCTTTCGTTGCTCTCGTTGGTAGTCCATTTGCTGAACAATTAATTTTCCCGACTTTACCTAGATCTGAAATAGCTAAATCTGTCGTAAGATGGATCAGCAATAATATTCAACCTTAAATAATTTAATGGTCCCATAGCTTTACATTTACATGTTTATATTCAGTTTTTCAACACTGCCTTAATAAAACTATGAGTAGTATTTGAATTTAAAATTTTATGTTTCACGAATTTTCAGTTATATTCAGCCGACACAATTTCAGGAATAAAAAACATCAATCGATACTTACTAGGCCTAATGATTTCAATTTCCTTTTCATCGGCAACTCCCATGTTGGATTAGTACCGTTTTGTCACTCAATGTCCACCGAGCACTACCGCACATATGCGCAAGACGGCGCTTAGTGTCAAGATGACACTAATCGTGCACTCTGAGACATTAACGCGGATTTCGTAAAACTATAGAGTCGATATTGGGGCTAAATTTATTAAGTATCAAAGAATGTTTTAAATTAAAATACTAGAATAGTTCCAAATAAAAAATCAATTCGAGCTACAGCCACAGCCCAAATATTTTTTTTTTGTTTTTTTAAAGTCTGGTTTCTTTCATATTTAGAAGGCGCCAACAATCATCTACACTCCTCTAAGTCACACAGCAACACCAAGTTGTCCCAGCAACTGCGACTGACAAAATAATACTAAATCGCCAGCGTGTCGTAACATTAAGTTTACGTAGGCATCGGGGAAACAAATTACTTTTAATTTTCTATTGTTTTCTAAAACACATTTCCTACTGGAACTTACTTGAATATTAGTAGTTTATTATTATGTAGCAGGCCGTAAATTCCATTGACTATTTTCAGCTAACTTTTAATTAAAATATATTACACTAGCCGGTAGAAGTATTGCACTTAATTAGCCTAACCTGGGAATCTAACTTCAAATTCTTCCCTGTCCGTGGCCACTGACGTATAACAAATACCTACTGCTAAAATTAGACGACATTGTAACGCTGTTACGGTAGACAGTCAGATGACTAATGATTTTAAAATGTATCTAATATTGTATAATGTGGAGGTCCCATTAAATCTTGTTTGACTTTAATTACAGCAATTAATTCTTCGAACTATTTAAAAGCAAAGTATTTAGAGGCACACCATTGCCATAACAAAATGGGAAGCGGGCGCATGGCACGGGTTGATCGATCAGGTTACATGACAGTTTACATGCCGAGAGTCCAGACCCCTCCGTGCCTCGGAAAGTACACCAAGCTGTGGTCCCGTCAGAAGCCGAAAAGTCTAACATCCAGTCTTACCGGGGGTATCGTGTTACCCAGTAACTGGGTTGACTATGTAGGTCAGATATGCTAACGCTCCATGTAAAATACTGGTATTCAACTGCATCCGTTTAGACTGGAAGACGACCCCTAGAGTAGTTGGGAAAACGCTAGGCAGATGATATTGCCTTAACAAAACATGTGGAAAAGATTGTCAAGGAACACACCCCTAAAACTTCACAATAGAATGGACATCTACAGATTCCTCTGTTACAAAATTTGTTATGTTTTGTTATGCTGATAACTTGTATGTACATCACAGAAAGGTTATCGCGTAAGGGCGCGAGAATTATATCAACAATTTATCATTTTGTTACAACATCAATGCGTACCAGACAACGCATTTTAAACCTTGTTTGATAGAATTAAGAGTTACGCAAGCTGCATGATGATATGAGCAATTTTCGGACTTGTAGTTGACCTTTGTCAGTGACTTTGGCAGTGTGATACTATTTTTGACTTTGATATCTTTTAAAGATAACTGCAACTAAATTGATCAGACGTCAAAGAAATACGTCGTTACATTTAAAAGTACTGTGATTAAAGTCTGTGAAATTAATGTTTTTTTGTAAAACATTAAATTTTCTTTCAAATCTTTAATTTCGAATAATTTCGATAATGTTCAATTGCTAAGTTTTCTTCAGTAGTTAACATCTTTGAATAAAAACTTTTTTACAAAAAAATACAACCGACTTCCAAAAACAACACTACAAAGTGAAAAGTAACTCTAATTTCGGAAGTCGGTGTCTAGTTAAATGTATTTTCGTTTTTTGCCACCGACTTCCGAAATTAAAGTTATTTTTCACTTTGTAGTGTTGTTTTTGGAAGTCGGTTGTATTTTTTTGTAAAAAAGTTTATATTTTTCACTTTTTAGTTGTGTAATTACCCCACACAAATTTTAATACCACTATCTGCAAAACAAACTAGAACATCATCCATATAAAAGTGGGGAAAAAATACGTATTATTGAAGCTAACTCAAAAACTAATGAAGCAAATTTAATCAATTTTGTATGGGACCAACTGTGTTCCGACGAATTGAGAACCTCCTCCATTTTGAAGTCGGTTAAAAAGGTATGTGCAGCATTGTATCGTTTTCACTTTGTATAATTATATTTTTCTTCGGTTGAACTGACTATTGTCAGAAAGGGAAGTAAACGATTCGCAATAACTGTACTAAATCATGTTTAGCGAAGAATAATGGTGCACTGTCACGGGTCAGCTTTAGTTCACTCCAGTTCACCATTCCATTACCTTTATCTGAATGAGCTGATGAGCAACTGATACAGTAGTCACTGTCGGTCATTCAATAGTGACAGATTAGTGGCCCGGTGACACATTGTGGTACAGCAAGTGCAGGTTTAAATTTTGATCGCTCCACCCCGAGTTCTATTGAGTGGGGAACGAGTGGGCGTGGTGGCTGTGAAGGCGTTGTTTTAATAGCTTGCAAATGTCCAATACTGGCAGCATATTTCTGCTATGTTTTAATAGCTTGCAAATGTCCAATACTGGCAGCATATCTCAGCTATGTTTTAATAGCTTGCAAATGTCCAATACTGGCAGCATATCTCTGCTATGTTTTAATAGCTTGCAAATGTCCAATACTGGCAGCATATCTCTGCTATGTTTTAAATTTCCCCAGGAAGAGCCTATATGAATGGTTTATGTTATCGCAAACGCTTGCAAGTATACCTAATTAAATATATCTCGTCCCTTTCCTATACATGAAGAGTCTTTAACATACATATAGTTCATAAGTTTAAAATATTAACAAGTTAAATGTGTTTGTAGGTTTTTGAGTTATGTGGAGGTTTTTATAGATCTCTAAACCTGCAGGTTAGTTAGATTGTTTTCCCTTCTTAATTGTCAACATGTTTTTAAGCTCCAAATGTGTTGTTACATGGCGTTCTGTAATTTCTGGCTACCCCATGGGCAGAAGGCGTGAGTATAAATTCACGCCTTCTGCCTTATGTGTATGTAGGTATGTTTTCGACTCTTCAGAGAGATTCAGAGTGCCGAATGAAAGAAAGGTATCAATACTACTTTCTCAGCTACAACAGCGACCACACCTAAAAGCTTTACGTGAAATGAGGAAGCTTCACACAAAGGCGCTTCAATCAAGGATCCACGGGGATGCTGCGGGGATGCTGCGGGGATGCTCAATCAAACGATGTTTAATTACGTCTGCATCCCGAGCGGACGCCACTTCCGATGTTATTGAGATACCCTTTCCAACTAACATTTATTATCCTTCCTTCATTTTGTTACACATTGAGAAATTGATTAAATTAAGTTTTAATAATTAGCATTCAGTCGAGTCACTCCTTGACGGCAGTCTACAGTCTTACTGTAGACTGACCACTTTGATTTTAAAACACTGGTTTAAAGGGTACTTTAATAAGTTATTATTTATTTCAATTTATATGGAAGCGAGAAAATTATTGTAAGTAGCAAAACGATAAAAAAATAAAATAAAATTTTCTTAACAAGCATATTGTTCAGTTATAATTATAAATTACCAAGCTAATGGTGTGCTTGTAAAGCCATTACCATTTTTAGATTAAAAATATTATCCAAAATTATGGTTAGAATTAGGTTATCAAAAAAAATTACATTAAAAGTAAACAAAGTGTGGAAGCACCCAGCAGGGCAGTTTAATTGCCTTAATTTGCGTTATTTTACCTTTTTATTGTGGCCATAAAATAGACCCTTTGTACCACAGCTCACAGGGCTGATGAACTGCGTATAATGTTTCAGCAATTACAATCTGAGCAGGAATTATGTACTGAAACCTTTGTAAACTCTTGTCATAAAATAATTAAATGTAACAGTGCTATATAGGGACCTTTAAAATAAATAAAGAATAAATATTTTGTTAGGCATTTTCAAAAATATTTCATTTCAATCCATACTAATATTATAAATTCCAAAGTAACTGTCTGTCTGTCTGTCGATAACATTTGGCAAGGCGATAGATGGCATCTTGAGGAAAGACTTAGGCCACTTTTTGTCTCAAAAACAATCCTATAAGGGCTGATATAGAATAGAATAGAATAAAATATTTTTATTTCAGACCGGAGTCCATAGGGTTAGTAACTATTTTATCTTAAATTCTAGTGTTAGTAGGTTACAGACACATAAAAATATACAATTAAATTTCGGCATGGAGCCGCATCCACCTCCGCAACATCGGGGAATCCCACCGATCTACGAATACACTGAGAATACTGTTGGTGCCGCCGCGAACGCGAGACATCAGGGATGCACATCTGTTCCTAATAATAGCGGCAAAACCATCAATATTATTATCTGCAAACATCCCTGACGCACTACATCGCCACGGCAGCCGCAGCAGCACCCTCAGTGCATTATTATATTGATCGCGTAGGTCGCTGTATGCCCTCTGTGTGAAGTTGACCCACAGGCTGCACGTGTAGAAAGACTGACAGTAAGCTTTGAAAAGCGTTACTTCAACTGGCTTCGTACAACGTGCAAACCTGCGGGCCAGCATGTTACAACGGACAGCCAGCGACCTAAGTTCCCTTTCAATGTCACAATTATTATCTTTAAGATCTTCAGTGACCCAGTGGCCTAGATATTTAAATTTGTCCACCCTTCGCAGTGGTTCTCCACAAAGTACTACGTCTGGGATACATGGATATGTCAGACTGCCAGCTTTAAAAACCATTAGTTCGCTCTTAGCGACGTTATATTTGAGCCCATGAGTTACCGCATAGTTTTCGCAAATAGCGATCAGTCGCCTCAGAGCACCGATTGATGGGCTCAGCAACACCATGTCGTCCGCATAGCTAATATTATTAATGCACACCCCGTCAATATGACATCCAACATTGGTGCTGCTGAGCTCAAGGATCAGCTGGTTCATGTATAGGTTGAAGAACCGTGGTGAGCTGAGCCCCCCTTGCCTCACCCCGCAATCCAACCGATACACGATATAGGTGATGAAAGTTTGTTTGGGAATCCCGGCATTTCTTAAGTTAGGGATGTGAAAATTTAGTTTTATGCTTTTGGTAGGAAATAAAGAGTTATGTGGTTCAGCGTTTTTGAAAAATCATCCCCTAACGTGGTAAAATAGGGGTTGATTTTAAAATTTACAAATAATGTTAAAATTTTTGTGAACCTCTTTTTAACTGGATTGTCTCAGAGTTTTATTTATGCCCGCCCATGGGTCTCTGACTTGGCTTCACATGCCGTCGAGAATTTATATGATATCACTCAGACACGGGTTTCCTCACGAATGTGATTGGAAATGTAGTCATAGTTCGTATATTGAGGTAACATTTACTCTTATTTAATTAAAATCGGTCCACTTGGTCAAAAGTTATTTGTTATTATTAGAGTGTGACCGACGTCATTTTAACCAAACAAAGTCGCCTTTAACGCCTTTAACGGGCGCCGCCTCTATCTGTCTGTCTGAACGCAATAAACTCAAGAACTTCCTAACGAATATTCATACGGTTTTCATCAATGGACGGAGTGATTCACAAGGAATGTTCATCTGTACAATTCAATAAGGTTTTGTATAAATTGGCTGAAATATGACGATGATTGTTGAAGATGTCGGAAAAAATCATGCCGACTTGGAGGGAGCCGCGTAAACAATAGAGTTACGTAGACGAAAACAATGTATTGACAGTATTAATACATTGTTTACCCGGATTTACACATAGGGTACTTTTAATCCCGGTAGTACGTTCCCGTGGGATATTTTCCGACATCCACGCGGGCGAAGCCGCGGGCAAAAGAAAGCTTGTACTATATATGTGACCTGACCTGTCAAACAAATGACAGCTATAATCGCACGCTTGTTTGTCGAACTAATGACATACACACATAGCGTTGTTTGGTTTAAAAACTCTTCAGTAAAGCCTAAACACTCTACTACATTCCAAACTCACGTAACTATAAAACACTATCACTGTTCGCGACGACGCATCATCAAAAACATGAAAAGTTAGGCGTTTCCATAGTGTCAGCTGCGAGACCCTATCTGGCGCACGCTAGCGCAAGTAGCGGAGGGACCGCCATCGTATAACGTACCGAGTCGCGAATGAGCTACGTTTTTGTTCGCTACGATGCGTCACCAAACGGTTGTTTATAGTTTAATTTATTAAGAATAACAGTAAAATCAGTTCAAATAGTGTTTTATAGTTAGAAAACAGTGAAAAATAGTGTTTCCTAAGGAAAACGTGAGTACCACCCCTATAAACTCCAATTAAGTGGGCTACATAGCCGAAATTATAGTTTAATTGGTGCGTCCAGGTACCCTAGACCGAGACCTAGCCCTGGACGTACCATTATAGTCCTGAAAAGCCTACTTGATTGGATTTATAGGGGTCGGAAACTTTAATTTGCTGTTTTTTGGTGACTCGTTTTAGCAATTTAGGTTTTCAGGGCCTGTCACGCCCTGAAAAATATAGATGTAATAATGAATTTTTCATAGTTTTTTAGGTCATTAGACCAGCTTGAGATACCTGCTTACCCCGTTGAAATATCTTCTTTGGTTATCGAATAAAATAGTTTGAAAAATAATTTAAAATCAAAACAATTAACATTTTTGTATTTACACGCTGAAATCTTTTCAGCAAATATAGTTACAGGAAATGCAGGTGTCTCAATCGCTGGACAATCTAATGACGATTGTAACGGTGTATAATATGATGTTATTATAGCCATTTTTCAGCTGCTAATAAGCACTTTTGTAAAATTTTTGAAATAAAAATAAACTCTAAACCAGGAGACGGTTCGCGGTTCTCGTTAAGGTAAAGTTTCGAGGTACCTTAGCGCGCAAGCGAAAACATAGAATCGTGGCCATCGGCATGGTACCTACACTTCGTTCTGTTCCTGAAGAGTTACGCAAATCGTCTCCTGAAATCTCCTGAAGACTTATCAAAATCGCTGTTATTATTTCATCTTCAAGAAACCCTTCCCCGTCAAGACTTCACACATAGCTACTGGTCGCCAGTCTGCAGTTATCCTGAGCCTATAGGTACAGGACGTCAGCGCCGTTTGGACTAGGAGGCCTAACCTCAAGCAGGGATACACCTGGATAGGCATTACACACTCCTTCAACACACCGCGTCCGACGATCACGCCCGTCCAGTACATTTTCTGGTCCTTACGAGCCGGATAGCAACTGGGACCAGCTACGACCCCGGCCCGCTCCGTACATTTTCTGGTCCTTACGAGCCGGATAGCAACTGGGACCAGCTACGACCCCGGCCCGCTCCGTACATTTTCTGGTCCTTGCGAGCCGTATAGCTGCGGCTGGGATCATCTGTTCCTGTGAAGAATGAAGATAGATCTCTGAAGATTCCTGAAGATTTATTATAGAAGATTCAAGATTGAAGGGTCAAGCTCGAAGACTGAAGATTTATCACTGAAACCTTATCACACAATTCAAGTTTGAAGATTCGTTGCGAAGACTGAAGATCCATAATGAGGTTTACAAGATCACAAGGCAGAGCACCAGAATCCTCGACGATGGAGGTGGGCAGAGAACGCAGTACTACGGGCATCCGTCATGAGCAACCACCGCGATCACCGTCCACCGTCGAAGGAACCGAGCAGCGCCCCGCCCCCCGGGAGGGAGAAGATCTGCCTGTACGAGCACAGTCTGAAAAGCAGCCGTATATTTCTGGAGAGGGAACCCAGTCGGAGGGAACTTCAGACGAAACAATAAACAGAACAATACAGCCAAGAATAGAAAAAGATTCAGAACAGGAACACCGCCGAACCATGCCGATGACTACCCGGGGTGACGCCCGTACCGAACAGAACAAGCCGCCGTCGACTACGAATAGAACGACGCGGTCAAACAGGAAAATTTCAAAAGCACGTGAAGACTTATTGAAGATTAAGTTGGAACTTGCTCAAATAGCACTTCAAAAAGCCGAGGAAGAAGACTCCGACGGCGAATATATGGATGATAGAAGCTCAAACAATGAGTACGTGCGTTCCTGGCTTGAAGAGGCACCAGAACCAGCGCCGCCGAAAGGGGACAACGCCGCCGAGGGGGACTACAGAAATAGAAGCCGTGTGCAACAGCCCCCCCCTGTGGTCGCCGATGCTATAGCGGGCCTCCAGACGCAATCGAATCCTACAGTAAATGAAGTGAGAAACAACACAGTGCCCTCCAAAGAAGCAATAGAAGACACCAAGGGGAAAGACTCACTCCGTCCTTTCATAACGGAGTTGACGTCCGCTATAGCGTCGCTCGCCGACAGGAAAACAGAACAGTGGACATCGAACCAGCCCTCGGCGTCAAAGGCCATCATGACCTTACCGAACTTCAGCGGAGCACATACAGAATGGCTTTCATTTCGTGCCATCTATGAAACAACAAGAACATACTTCAATGATGTTGAGAACACAGCAAGACTCCGAAGAAGCCTGCGTGGACGTGCGTTGGAAACAGTGAGCTCAGAACTCATTGGAAATGCCAGACCTGATGACATCATGAGGGAACTCGAGCTGCAATTCGGCCGTCCAGACTCAATCGCTCAAGCTGAAACAGACAGGCTACGTGGGTTGCCGCGCTGCAGCGAATCACCAAAAGATATCTGCAACTTCGCAAGTCGAGTCAGAAGCGGCGTAGTCACTCTGCGCGCACTGAAGAAAGAACATTACTTGATCAACGCTGAGCTGATGCGATTACTGACAGAGAAGATGCCGAACTCCCTGCGTGTACAGTGGTACCGAACATATACCGAGAAGTACCAGTCGCTTCCAGATCTCTCACTCTTCAGCGACTTCATCACCGAGCAAGCTCGTTTCTGCAGCGCCTTCGCCCCGCCAGAGAACATCAGCCCTGTTGAAGCGACGTCCTCCAAGCGTGTCATACAGAGAACTCACGCAGCTACAGACAACACAGCCAATAAATGCCGTATCTGCGATAAGGAGGGACACTATGCTTCTGATTGCAAGAAGTTCAAAGAGGGATCCAGTGACGAGAGATGGGAACTCGCGAAGAAACTCAATCTCTGTTTCCGATGCCTGCGAAGCCGTCGCAATGGTCACACATGCAAAGCGAAGAAGTGTGACGTCAAGGGATGTATAGCCACGCATCATCGGCTTCTTCATTACAACAAGAAGCCAGCAGCAACGGACGTCGAGAAGCCCGACGCTTCAGAACAGAAGAAGGAAGCTCAGGAAACGGTGGCCAGCTCAAGATCAACATCAAGTCACGCCTACCTCAAAATAGTACCGGTTCGAGTCATAGGACCGGCGGGAGAAGCTTCTACATTCGCACTTCTCGATGATGGATCTACCGTTTCCTTGATCGACGAAGAAATATCGAAGCAAGTCGGAGCGGAGGGCCATATCGACCCTCTGAAGATAGGTGCGATCGGAAACACCACAATCGACACTCCTTGTTCTCGAAGAATCACCGTAACTCTCGCAAGCCAGCTGAAGAATAGGGTGCCATTCAGAGCGCGCACCATACCGAAGCTCAACCTCGCACCGCAGACAGTCAGCGAAGAGGACGTTGCACATTGCAAACATCTAGATGACCTCAGGCAACAGCTGATTTACGACTTAGGCGCACCGAAGATACTCATCGGTCAAGATAACTGGCACCTATTATTGGCCAGTGAGATTCGAAGAGGACCGAAACACCAGCCTGTTGCGTCGCTAACCACACTGGGCTGGACACTTCACGGCGCGCACACTAGAATACTGGGTCAGCAGGTGCATTACGTCAACCGACTTACAGCTAGCGATGAAGATCTAAACGAACAGCTTCGTGAATTCTTCGCTATAGAATCGCTGGTTATCAATCCGAGACGACCAGACTCCGATCCCGAGAAGAAAGCAGAAGATATCTTGACTCGTCACACTCAGCAACTAGAAGATGGACACATAGAAACAGCCATGCTGTGGAAAAATGAAAACATAGAAATGCCAGATAGTTACGGGACAGCACTCAAAAGGCTCGTCTCAATAGAAAAGAAGCTCGATAGCAAACCGGCTCTTCGAGACAGATACACAGAACAGATGGACTCACTCATCCGAAAGGGATACGCTGAGAAGGCGCCCAAAACCACCACACCGGGTAGAACTTGGTACCTGCCTCACTTCGACGTGTTCAATCCAATGAAGCCTGAAAAACTCCGCATAGTACATGACGCTGCCGCCAAGTCAGGAGGGCTGTCACTCAATGACTTCCTTCTTACTGGACCGGACTTGCTGCAGTCGCTACCCGGCGTCATGATGAGATTTCGACGTCACCGTATAGCCATTTCCGGTGACATAGCGGAGATGTTTATGCAGGTGAAGGTGCGACCACAGGACAGAGACGCCCTTCGATACCTGTGGAGAGGCAATAGAAGAGAAGGGTCGCCCGAAGAATACCGCATGACGTCCATCATATTCGGCGCGGCAAGCTCGCCGTGCACAGCCATCTTCGCGAAGAATTGGAACGCGAGAAGGCATACAGAAGAGCATCCAGAAGCAGTGGAAGCCATCATACAGAATCATTATATGGATGATTACCTCGATAGCTACGCGACAGTAGAAGAAGCGACACGTATCGCAACAGCGGTGAAGAAAATTCACCAACAGGCGAAGTTTGAACTAAGAAAATGGGTTTCAAACAGCACGCAACTCATAGAAAATATAGACGCCACACAGATCCGAACTGAAGTCGTCAGCATCGGAAATATAGATACAGAGAAGATACTCGGCCTGATATGGCGACCGAGAGAAGACACGTTAGGCTTCAACCTGACACTCGCCCGCCTACCGAAAGGCGTCATAGAAAAGGAGGTGCCAACCAAGAGAGAGGCATTGAGAATCGTCATGTCACTATACGATCCGCTCGGACTCGCTTCACCAGTAACAATTCGAGCCAAGCAAATACTGCAAGAGGCATGGAGGCGAGGAATCGACTGGGACCAGTCGCTAGACGGAGACCTAGCGACCCAGTGGAAGAGCTGGATACAGCACCTGCAACAGCTCAAGAATGTCAGCATACCAAGATGCTATCCAGGTTACAGCGAAGCCAGAGAGACACAGGTCCACGTGTTCACCGACGCAAGCGAAACGGCATACGCAACAGCAGTATACTGGCGAGCCACGACAGAAGACGGCCAGCATCACGTCAGCCTCGTCATGGCCAAGGCAAAGGTGGCACCATTGAAGCTGCAATCGATACCGCGCCTCGAACTACAGGCCGCGGTAATGGGAACCCGTGTAGCAGCAGCTGTCATACGCGAGCACCACATCAAGCCCGCATCGGTGACATACTGGTCAGACAGCAAAACCGTTCTGACATGGATAAGGAGAGGGGCACGAGTATACAAGCCGTTCGTCGCCCATAGAATAGCTGCCATAGAAGAGAATAGCAAAGTCGAAGACTGGCGATGGGTACCTACAAAGATGAATATCGCTGACATCGCTACCCGTGACGTGCCACATCACTTTGACTCACATCATGAGTGGTATTGTGGCCCCAAGTTCCTGTACGAAGAGCCGTCTATGTGGCCAACAGAGAGACCTCCCATAACAGGGGAGACAGGGGAAGAAAGGACTCTAACCGCCGTCGAAGAAACCGACGTCAGTAAATTAATAGAAGCCATACCAGATCCTACAAAGTTCTCAAAGTGGGAACGACTGCTCCGAGCTACAGCAAGCGTACTACGCTTTATATCTCTTTGCCGAGGACAGAAGGAGAGAACGTTCTACAAAAGAACAAGACAGAACACAGAGAAGGATCCTGACTGGCGAAAACAGAAAAAAACAGCACCTCTCCCACCGAAACGAACGTCGAAGCCATCAGAAACGGCTAAGAAACAAATTATAGAAGCTGAATTTCTTCATCAAGCAGAGAAGATACTCGTACAAGTCGCGCAGCAACAGTCATTTGCAGCAGAAATAGCCAGACTCCGAGAACAGAAGACACTAGGAAAAGATAGTCGACTGCGGCCGCTGCAAATAGAAATCATAGACAACGTTATACGACTAAGAAGCCGTATAGCAGCGACCAACGAGATCACCGATGATGTGAAACGTCCACCTATATTACACGGTGACCATCACATCACACAGATGTACATAGACTGGACACATCGCAGTCTACAGCATAGTGGGACAGAACTCACAATTAACGAAGTACGGCAGCATTACTGGGTCGTCAAGATGCGACCAACAGTGAAGAAGGTGGTAGCACAGTGCCTACAGTGTCGAATTCGCAAGGCCCAAGCACCCGTTCCGGCGACCGGCGATCATCCGAAGACGCGCCTCGCGCATCATCAGAGGCCGTTCACATACACCGGGCTAGATTACTTCGGCCCGCTATCAGTCACCGTCGGTCGTCAACATCAGAAGAGATACGTAGCTCTGTTCACGTGTCTCACCACCAGAGCCGTCCACCTCGAGATCGCCGCTAGCCTCAGCGCAGACTCCGCTATACAGGCGCTGCGCCGATTCGCTGCTCGTCGAGGCTGCCCAACCGAAATACACTCCGACAACGGCACCAACATGCACGGGGCCGACAAGGAGCTCCGAGACGCCTTCCGAGAGGAGGCCAGTCGTCGAGGCATCGTGTGGCGCTTTATAACGCCATCGGCGCCATTCATGGGAGGCGCCTGGGAGCGTCTAGTGCGCTGTGTGAAGTCCGCACTATATACTGTGCTCACAGAAAAGCACCCACACGAAGAGGTGCTGTCCACACTGTTGTGTGAGGCAGAGTACACAGTAAACAGCCGACCGCTGACGCACGTATCCGTGGACAGCGAAGACGACGAGTCAATCACACCGAACCACTTTCTACTTGGTGGGTCGGCGCGATTACCATCACCCGGCGTGTTCTCCGAGGAAGACGTAAACAATAAGAGGCTATGGCGTCGAACACAGATACTCGCCGACATGTTCTGGCGTCGCTGGGTCAGAGAATACCTGCCGGAGCTTCAAAACCGGCGGGAGCCGCATAGCCGCGGACCCGGACTACAGGTGGGCGACCCCGTGCTCATCGCAGACGGCCAGCTGCCTCGTAACACGTGGCCGCGAGGCCGCATAGTCACCATATTCCCCGGGGCCGACGGAGAAGTCCGGATCGCTGAGGTGCGCACTGCCGGCGGCACCTTGAAGCGTCCGGTGAAGAAACTCGTCCCATTACCGAAGTAGCAGCATAGCGTCGCGACGGCATAGCGCCGCGACGGCGAGCGTCGCGACGGCAGAGCGTCGTGGCGGCGAGCGTCGTGGCGGCGAGCGTCGCGACGGCAGAGCGTCGTGGCGGCGGGCGTCGCAGCAGCGAGCGCCGTGGCTACAGTCGTCGCTCACCGGAGAAGATGCAGCGCCGCGCCGACGCCGCTACGAGTCGTCACAGCGCTGCACGGCGGGAGAGATGTTCGCGACGACGCATCATCAAAAACATGAAAAGTTAGGCGTTTCCATAGTGTCAGCTGCGAGACCCTATCTGGCGCACGCTAGCGCAAGTAGCGGAGGGACCGCCATCGTATAACGTACCGAGTCGCGAATGAGCTACGTTTTTGTTCGCTACGATGCGTCACCAAACGGTTGTTTATAGTTTAATTTATTAAGAATAACAGTAAAATCAGTTCAAATAGTGTTTTATAGTTAGAAAACAGTGAAAAATAGTGTTTCCTAAGGAAAACGTGAGTACCACCCCTATAAACTCCAATTAAGTGGGCTACATAGCCGAAATTATAGTTTAATTGGTGCGTCCAGGTACCCTAGACCGAGACCTAGCCCTGGACGTACCATTATAGTCCTGAGAAGCCTACTTGATTGGATTTATAGGGGTCGGAAACTTTAATTTGCTGTTTTTTGGTGACTCGTTTTAGCAATTTAGGTTTTCAGGGCCTGTCACGCCCTGAAAAATATAGATGTAATAATGAATTTTTCATAGTTTTTTAGGTCATTAGACCAGCTTGAGATACCTGCTTACCCCGTTGAAATATCTTCTTTGGTTATCGAATAAAATAGTTTGAAAAATAATTTAAAATCAAAACAATTAACATTTTTGTATTTACACGCTGAAATCTTTTCAGCAAATATAGTTACAGGAAATGCAGGTGTCTCAATCGCTGGACAATCTAATGACGATTGTAACGGTGTATAATATGATGTTATTATAGCCATTTTTCAGCTGCTAATAAGCACTTTTGTAAAATTTTTGAAATAAAAATAAACTCTAAACCAGGAGACGGTTCGCGGTTCTCGTTAAGGTAAAGTTTCGAGGTACCTTAGCGCGCAAGCGAAAACATAGAATCGTGGCCATCGGCATGGTACCTACACTTCGTTCTGTTCCTGAAGAGTTACGCAAATCGTCTCCTGAAATCTCCTGAAGACTTATCAAAATCGCTGTTATTATTTCATCTTCAAGAAACCCTTCCCCGTCAAGACTTCACACATAGCTACTGGTCGCCAGTCTGCAGTTATCCTGAGCCTATAGGTACAGGACGTCAGCGCCGTTTGGACTAGGAGGCCTAACCTCAAGCAGGGATACACCTGGATAGGCATTACACACTCCTTCAACACACCGCGTCCGACGATCACGCCCGTCCAGTACAATCACTACCCATAAAAAAAAAAACATAATTTGCAAATAATCTTCATTGGAATTCCCTGACTTGTAATCGAGTACCTTAAAGACTTGATAAATCACTTAACAGTCGGAAACTGGCTTCAAACAATGTTGAGCTTGGTGAGAAAATTCAGGCTGACAGTGCGTACATGAGCTACCCACTGAGTCACCTGTCGCTTGACACGTAATTTACCGACGTAACGTAGATAAACTGTATGGATTTAGGCTGTGCGATATTTTGTATGGCGTGAGGTATTTGTGTTTAACTGTTTTGGGTTTTGTATGAACATAGTCTATCGGATTACATATTAGTACATACCACCTCAAACTTTTTACTATTCTCACAGTGATTTAGTTCACACAATTCCATTTCTGTCTCGCGTTCTCTCCCTTTTCTCGCATTCTAGCCACGCGTTTCAAATTTTTACGTCCATTGATGAAATTATCTTTTTCAATTGTGATTGTTTACAAGCCCAGGTAAAATCAATCAGAATATTTTACAGGAATGTTATTTTATATTGTTTCTAAAGATTTCATCTGTATTTATTTGAAAGCTGAAAATATTCTGAAGTGACACTGCTGATGAAACTTAGCAAAATACCATCTTTATTTACTGCTCTTCTTCGCAGACTATGTACGCAATTGCCAGCAGTTCGTTAGGCGTGCTATATATGAATCAGGCACACGGGTTCCAGAGTTAATCAGGGCTCAATTTTGGGGCCTTTGTTATTTATAATCATGGTAAATGAGTTCAAGTTCTTCGTTAGGTTTTTATTCAAGCGTAAACACGCTATTTATCCTTACCACTATCCGACTAAATTTCTATTGAGATGTCTAGGATAAATTACTCATTAGAGGTAAAGCGAGCCCGAGATTAACCTGGAAGATGCTCTGCATGTTGTGCTGGCTCGCTTCTTCGTCCCAGACAATTACCGCCGCGGCAGTGCCCCCAGTGGCTGTTTGCTGTGCCCCCATGTCGCACCGTTGCGCGTGCTGTCCCCAGTACCTCGCACTCTGGCCGCACTTAATGATCTCTTGGATACTAATCCAACAAATGATCTGTTCTTGAAAGATTCTTGAAAGATTGTTAGGTGTTTTTTATTGTTCTATGTTTTTACCTAAATTTTATAATTCTATATTTTTTTTTATTTATGTATGTGTTAATTAACTGCCTTTAGTTATTGTAACTGGTTTTAAACCGTGTTAATTAAAGTTAAATAAATTCTAATGAACTTCAAAAAAATAATGAACTGGTTTAGTAAAACATACTGAACTATAAATTCTAGACCGAATTCTAGACCGAGGCTTCTAGACTTTTAGTACTAAATATTTAAAATGCGAGGTCTAACGAAGTTCCTGTGCGGTTATTAGTAATACCTGACATTAGTGTCTCAAGGGTTAACCACACCGTTGCGGATTAAATATTCAAGTTCAATTATGTAAAGTATTCATGACCATAAACTTAGATTATATCTGGTAAAAAAATAAAATTCGTTTATTTACGACCCAATAATAGACAGGGCATTGAATGAAATGAACAAATAAACTTAACAATAAAATCTACTGTTCCATGGGTATAACCAATAAAATAATCATTATTTCCACAAAAAATTCCTCGAATAAATAATCCGATTCAAATGAAAAACACAAACAACCGGATTGAAATTGATTCGAATAAAATGATGGAAGACTCGATTGCGATCGAGTTATTTGATGTCATCATTTATGATCGGGAAGCGAGTCGACTCTGATATTCTATTATAATAGATTTCTATCGAGTGCTTCAAACGGAATCGTGGCACAACTCGACTATAGCGGAGTGTGCGCACTTTGTTGATTTTAGCTAATTGTGTGGTACAAGGGATAAGATGAACAGAGTAATTGCTTAGAAGTTAAAGGCCTCAGGATAACCTAAAAAAGTTAAACGTTTTTGTTCACGAGAGAACTGAAAAGAAAATAATTGAATTAGTGTACAGCATTTCTGATTGCTACCATCAAATCGAGTACAAAGCCGGATTCTCACAATCTGGGACAGAATTTTTTTTAGTAAACCCTTTCTTGATCGTAATAATAATAACAAAGTGGATAGCACATGAAGTTGTCGACATATGGGACGTGGACCCAGCAATCATTGTACCGAAAATCATTACGGTTAATGGCCTAATAGTGGAGAGCCTCGAGCAACACCTCAGGAGGCTCTCATTGCTTGGCTGGGTCTTGACTAGGCTTGGCTGGTTCTAAAGCAGTACTCCTGGACACGGCACACATAATGAGGAGGTTCCTCCCTCTAAAGCCCTGACCACCAGCAGTTTGGACCCTGTTCCCGATGCCGACATCTTTTTTTATATTTTACATCACGTATATATACGAGTAATGTATTTTCCAAAGAGCTATTCTAAAGACTATTGAGACGGTACTTACATATTTTTTCGACATGGCTAGAAAAAGTAAAGTTCTGAAAGAGAAACGACGTATACTTGAGAGAAACAAGATACTGTGGTAAGTTTCTCAGATATAATGCGCTACTGCTGAGCATGAGGTCCTGAGTTCGATTCCCGGGTCAAGTAAAGTGTTATTGGGTTTACCCATCTGGAATTTCCCAGTTGCAACCCGGAGTCTGGATTTATAATAATAATAAGATAATTTAATTTATTCAGATGATCCATTACATTTACATTTTTTTTTTTTTGTATTTATGCCCGGTTGATGGCAACTTGGCAACAGGCTCACCTGACTTAAACATAGGTAACTGGCAAAATGTGGGTTCACTATAGGTATGCCTCTGCCTAACGTGGATTTGCGAGGACAATCCCGTTAAGCAGGTAAGAAACTTGCCTAGTATCAAAAAACCATTTTATTAAATACATTTTTGTTTTTAGTAATAATGATCCAGCGCAGTTCACAACAAAATACAGTACTACAGTAAAGTTGATGCTGTTTTTTGACAAAATTGAATCTTATGTTTGAGATTAAATTTTGTCCAAAATCAAAATCGGTTATTTGCATAAAATATGGTGGGTACAAAAGGTGTTACATATAAAATTTAGTGCGAAGACACATTCCGCCATGCAGTGATGGCATGAAAATATTTAGTTAACATACAATAAAACTATAGACACAATTACAGAATTCTATGAGCGAAAATAACATGTCCAAATGTCAATGTCAATGCCATAATCTTTATATCCTTGTACAATAAACTTATTATTTATTTTATTTTCTTATTTAATGTATCTTAATATAGTTACTATAAACCAATAATTACTATGATACAATTTGATGATAAGATTGATTGATTTAGATAATAAAATATTTTTTCTAAAATATTAAATGAAATATTTTATTTGATTCCTTACATTACATTGTTAAAAAACATACATTTAGATTCCAGAAAGAGAGAACAATGGAAAAAAGAGAGAGAGAAAGTCGCATGAAGGGACATGATGCTTTTTCCTTACGTGACGAAAATGTACAAATATAAACTGTTCGGGCGCCGCCGTCGGCTTTCTTCGTGTCAGGCGTAGGGCGGATGCGCAGGCGCGCGGGAAGGGCTACAACATTCACGACTATAAGCGCGACCGACGACACACGTGAGCCACTTGCTTGTAACTTTTTCATTTTTAGAGGTCAAATACAATAAGTTAGTTTTACAGTCCACTGATTTTTATTTAAAGACCGAGTTAGGTCATTACATAAACAATTTAAATCTCTATAACGAATTACATATTGGAGTTGAAGTATGGAGACATGAGGAACAGGGTGTAAAGTTGACTTATCCTCTATTGAAAAGGGAGGATCCTCCGACCTGACGGATGTCGTGTCTGGTGGGTAACTGCCCGACCGCGACGGTTGGGTGTGTTCCCGTTCGTCCCCTCGACCTCGTCCCGTCGTAGTAATTTATGTGAGTGAGACAGAAAGAGAAAAAAATAATCGTTTCTTTTCAATTGCACCACATGTCAAAAATTAGATCCAGCTAAGCAAATTCAATCTCTATCGCCTATGAGTACAAAGTGGAAATTCCCTTGCCATAAATTTCTGTTCCTAAAATTTATTATGAAGGAGAGTAGATGGGAGAATAACATTAAACATTTATAATTGACATAGGAAATACCGCCAGCGATGATTTAGTCACCGTCTGTTTGCAGCTAATCAAAATATTAATTTCCGTTTTATTATTATTGAATACTAGATGACCCGGTGAACTTCGTACCACGTGAGACAAAGGAGCTAAAAATGACCTATGAATCAACACGTATCAAACCTTTACAATAATTACTAAATAGTTTTTGTTATAATTAACATTACAATTATTACAATGGAACAAACAATTCATAATTTCGAAAACATTCATGTTTAAGCACAAGAATGGAATTCTTTAAGAAAACTCATCGATAAATTGAGATTTGTATAATTTACATAATTTTTGCACATTTTCTTACGGAGCCGAAACAATGAGTACGAAAAATATTTTTTCCTTCTACCAACACAACAGTAAAAAAAAAAACAAGCACAGAGACGCAAAACACGCGAGTGATGATTTGCCCAAACAAAATGAGCAGGCGCGAACATAAGCTCCCCCCGTTGAAGGACGCAGAGCTTCAACCAGGAAACTCTTCACATGCAGGCAGGGGACACAGGCGAACTAGAGATCGACGCACGCACCTCTTGCCGTATTGATATCTGCGACACGAGATATGCCATCGGGTCCAGGGAAAAGTCTGGCAACACGTCCGAGGCGCCAATTGAGTGGTGGTGTATTGTCTTCTTGTATAATAACAAGATCTCCGATATTCAGCTTCTTAGCGTCAGTCTTCCATTTGGTGCGTTGATTAAGTTCTGAGATATATTCCTTTTGCCAGCTCTTCCAGAACTCTTGCCTTATTTGCTCAAGGCGAGCGTACCGATTAAGATGGTTTGCCTTGTAATCGTCTTGAATTGGGGTTGGCAGCGCAGTGAGTGATCTGCCAATCAGGAAGTGCCCTGGGGATAAGGATAGGAAATCGTCAGGGGAGGAAGACATTGGGCACAAGGGGCGACTATTTAAAACTGCCTCTACTTGTGCGAATAAGGTACCTATTTCTTCGAAAGAAAGATGGGAATTTCCCATGACTCTTTTGACATGATATTTAGCAGCTTTGATTCCAGCCTCCCAAATTCCACCGAAGTGAGGGCTGTAAGCAGGTATAAATGAAAATTTTATACCTTCTCCTGCTGCAAACTGAGAGAGAGATTCGTTAGTTAGCTTTAAAAAATCACTAATTTCCTTAGCAGCGGCAACGAAATTTCGTCCGTTGTCAGAGTAAACCTCCGCTGGCTTGCCGCGACGGGCCACAAATCGACGAAATGTCATAATAAATGCTTCTTTAGTCAAGTCACTGACGGGTTCTAAATGAACGCATTTAAAACGTAAACAAATAAATAGACATAAGTAGCACTTTACTAATCTAGCACCACGTCCCTTGCGATTTAATATAAGGAAAGGACCTGCGTAGTCAATCCCAACAGATTTGAAAGGAAAATCAACGGAGACACGGTTTGTTGGTAAGTTGCCCATTTTTGGGGATATGGTTTGCCCACGAACACGCACGCAAGTAACACATTGTTTTACAATGTTTCTAGCTAATCTTCTTCCGTTCATAGGCCACACAGATTCTCTGACCGTTGCTAGCAATAGCTGTGGACCAGCATGCAAATTTCGTAAGTGTTCGTGTACAAAATAAAGTTTTGTTACATAATGAGAAGAATCCAAGAGTATTGGATGTTTTTTATTAAATGAATAATTAGAGTTAAGTAATCTCCCCCCAACTCTTATTAGGTTAGTTGTGGGCTCAAAGAATGGAGATAAGCTTAATAATTTAGATTTAGGCAATAATGATTTTGATTGAATTCTTTTATATTCAAGAGGATAAGATTGTTTCTGTGCAACACGACAAATGAAAATAAAGGAATTATTTAACTCATGCACTGTTAAAGGGCCAGATAAGCGATTAATCCTATTTGATCGTTTTGAGTTGTGTAAAAAGCGTAAAATATATGCAAATGTTCTTTGTAATTTTGAAAATTTTGAAAATACCTTGAAATCGAATGTAGATTCAGGTAAATTAATATAATGACTCTTTATTTCAGGTAATTCAATGTTTTGATTTTGATGTAATTTAGGCCATTTTGATTCATCGTTGTATAAAAACGACGGGCCTTGCCACCACATCAAATTATCACGAAGGTGATGAGCGTTTACACCCCGAGAAATTAGGTCAGCGGGGTTAACGTCAGTGGGAACATGACGCCAATCCTTGCGATTAGTAAGATCTAAAATTTCAGCTATTCTATTTGCCACAAATGTTTTTAGTTTGCCTGGATCATTTTTTATCCAGCATAGTACGATGTTAGAATCGCACCAATGTGTAATTTTTGTAGGAGGAAGCCTTAAGGACTCGGTAACAGATCGACATAGATTAGCTGACAGCAACGCCGCGCAAAGTTCGAGGCGAGGAATGGTGGTGGGCTTTATAGGAGCAACCTTGGATTTCGAACATAACAAAGTCAGTGTCACCTCATCGTTTTCGTTTAGCGTTCTCATGTAAATACAAGCCCCATAAGCGACTTGTGAGGCGTCGCTGAACGAATGCAGTTCTATGGACTTTGGTGAGTCACCAATCACTCTACGTGGAATATGAAGATCTGCAAGTAAAGGTAAGTTTTTCGAAATTTCATTCCAACCTTCCTGTATGTCGTCAGGTACAGGTTGATCCCAGTCAATTTTCTTGATCCACAACCTTTGAATTAAGATTTTAGCTTGAATTATACATGGGCTTAATAACCCAAGTGGATCAAAAATACGAAGTGACTGCGACATTATAAACCTTTTAGTGATTATTGTGTTGTTTATGTCATTATTTTTTACAGGAAAATTGAACGTGTCATTACTTGGATCCCACCCTAGACCAAGAGTACTAGAGGATTCACTCAAGGTAAGTTTTTCTTTTGTATTTATTTCTATATTATGGAATAATTTAGGTAAATTAGTTTTATATTTTCGTAGGGGAAAACAAGCTGCATTTAAAGCATCAGCAAGTGCCTTTTGTATGTATATAAGTTGATCTTCACTGTCTGAGCCTGTAATGACGTCGTCGACAAAGAAGTCATTTTGTATTATAGTTTTAATTAATTCATCATCACACTCTTCTCCTACTTGCCACAGACATTTCGTGCTAAGATAGCTGGCACTTGCAGTACCGTAAGTGACAGTATCTAAACGTAAAGTTTGGATAGGATGCGACTCATCTTCTCTCCATAATATTAATTGAAGATCACAATCATGTGGATCCATAGCAATTTGTCTATACATTTTAGCTATGTCTCCAGTCAAAATGTACTTATATTGACGTGCTCTAATTAGAATGGAGAATAGAGAATTCTGCAGATTAGGACCAACCATTAATATGTCATTTAGAGAATAGCCAGAGGTAGTAGGAGTTGAGCCATCAAACACTACTCGAATCTTGGTGGACTCACTGTCCTCTTTGAATACAGCATGATGACATAGAAAGTATGAAGGATTTGGTATTGCAACTTGTGACTCTGAAAGATGTCCCAAGTTTGAATATTCACGTATAAATTCTACGTAATGTGACTTTAGTGTCGGATTTTTCCTAAATCTTTTTTCGAGATTTTTGAAACGTTTTTTAGCTTGGTTATAAGAATCACCGAGGCAGTCAGGTGAGTCCTTTAGTGGTAACTTCACTCTAAATCTGCCATTACTCAAACGAGTTGTAGTTTCGTGAAATTGTTTTTCACATGCTATTTCGTTGGGACTGAGAATCTTTCTTTGAGGAAGACTCTCAAGTTCCCAGAATTTAGTGAGCATTTCATCCAATTTGTTGTTTGGAACAATTGCATGATTGCATTGAATATTTTGATTGCATTTTTGTGCATTGATAGGGCCAGCTATAATCCAACCTAATTTAGAATTTTGTAGTTTAGGACTATTCGGGCCTAGGGATCGTTGTCCGCTAACTACTATATCCCAAAAAATGTCTGCACCAATGAGTATCTCAATGGTAGCAGGTTCATTGAATTTAGGATCAGCTAATATAATACCCTTTGGTATTTTCAGCTGATTTATATCGACGAAGACCTTTGGAATGTCTCCGGTAAGTTGGTTGAGAACATAGCTAGACAACTTAACTTGGTAAGTGCCATGGATTGATTTTAGGTGAGTAACACAACTTTCTAATACTGTGTCACACTTATTGTTTCCTATTCCTATAACATTTAATGCATTTAACGGATTACACACTAAACCTAATTTTTGTTGCAGGGATTTTGTAATAAAAGTAGATTGGCTGCCACTATCTAACAGCGCGCGAACCCTTTCGGTTTTGTTATTTAGAGGATTGTAAACTTCTATAATAGCCGTAGACAGAAATACATGACCATTATTTTGTTGAGAGAAAGCCACTACGGTCTCCTTTTTACTATCATCATTTGCGTTTACTGTGTTACAGTTAGCTGGTACGGTAGGATCGTGGAGAAGAGTATTATGCCTTTGGTTGCAATGCCGACACGAACCCATGCCGCACTCCGACGCAGGATGACCTTGGCGCAGGCAATTTTTACACAATTTATATTGGGATATGCATGACATTTTCTCTTGAATGGATTTTGACTTAAAAGTTGGACAATCATAAATCCTATGATTTCCATTGCATACTACACACAGATAAACAGTTGAAGAATTATTACGAGATTGAGAAGTGGATGCAAAGACATTAGTATTTTGGTTACGGCTTGATTTATTAAAAGAAGGTTTATTTTTATTTGATGGAGATTGATTAGAAGAGGGACGTGGGTTTTGTTGTGATTTAGAATTATTGTTATTGTTGCTCATAGATTTATTCTGATTAAATGATTCTAGTACATTGGCGCGGTCAATTAAAAATTTATTAAATTGCTCTAAAGTGGGCACGTCATTCACGCAATCTATTGTGTTGCGATATTCTTCCCATTTTAGTATGGTACGACTATCCAATTTAAGCAATAAAATAAATATCAACAATATGTCCCAATGGTCTGTAGGTAGACCTAAACTCTTTAAGGCTCTTAGATTTTTAGTGACGTTATCAACTAAACACCGAAGAGACTTATCTGATTCACGTGTTATTGGTTGAATATTTATTAAAGAATCTAGGTGATGATTCATAAGAATTCTTTTGTTATCGTAACGCTCGCAAATCTGTTTCCAAGCCTCTTGGTAATTAGCCGAAGATACCTCGAGGTTTGATATGACACGCGCAGCGTCACCATCCAGGTAAGAAACTAAATAGTGAAACTTATGTATATCTTGAATGCGCTCATTTTTATGAATCAAACTAAGAAATGTGTCCCGAAATTCGAGCCAGCGGAAGTGTGATCCATCGAACTTAGAAATTTGTATTTGAGGTAATCTAAAACCCACGTTTTGATGATCCGAATCCGTATTTACAAAGATAGATTGACGGCGCTTACCATCATCATCACTATTATATTGTTGTAACTCCGTCTTTGCTATAGCTATATTCTGAACTATATCTTGTTCAATGCGTTCTCGTTCATCAAATTCTACTTGAATATTTGTAGCATTTAAAACTTCAATCTCTGTTTGCAAGTCATCAAACCTTGTCGATAATCCTTGAAACTTATTTAATCTTAAACTCAATTCCGCAAGGTCTATGTTTGATAACTCGGGTAATTTAGTAATTTTGTCTAAATAGTTTTTAAACTTTGTAATTTGTCCTTTAATTGAACTACGTTTTACTAGTAGTTCTCTTAAAGACACCTTGGCAGAGGATTTATCGCCATCTTCAGGCGGCATTTTGAAGTATAAATAATAATATAAAAAGAAAAGAGAATCGAGTTCAAGTGAATTAAAGGTATAACTTTAGTATTATACTTAAAACCAATGTAATTTGAATATATCGACAACGTTTAAACTCTAAACTGAATCGGAAAAGGTATAAAACAATGATATTCTCACGCTCCTCCCTTCGGTGGAATCTCCTGGGACCTGATCTCGGATGGTTGCAGTGCCTCACTCAGCAAGCGGGCAATGATAGTTGTAAAACTCAGTCTGACTTGTCCCTCAGGATAACGCCTGAAAATTTCGGCAAATCGGCTTAAATATAGGAAACAAACCGAATATATCGAGTTAGGAGTATGACAATTAGGATTAAGATTGATTTACTTAAGTGTAAGTAAGTTATTTTGCAAATTAATTAATTGAACTAGAAATTGAATTTGGAAAAAATCAATATGATTTTATAGTGGACGGTACATGTAGGTACTTTTACCTATATACTTATTTGGCACAATAAAACCTATAAGATTAAGGAATATAGCACAAATAAAGGCTAGTTATTGGAATAAAGGTATTTTAGAACAGGTTATGATGTATGGAATTTGGAAATTGGTTGTGTTTTGGTGAGGTAGAACGGAACACAGGAAGGCACTTAACTTGGTGATTTGGATGACTCCATGGAATTCCGGTACGATCTTTAGCTGATTCGTTGGCACGGAAGACCAGCTTGGTTGCTTGTAAGTACTGTAGTAGCTTCCAATTTCGTTCTCCTTTGGCTCTTCAGTATCGCCGACGATGACGCAATACTAAATTATCCAATGTTCTTTTGAATTGTCCTGTCACGGTCGCCAACTTTCTTGTTTAAGCACAAGAATGGAATTCTTTAAGAAAACTCATCGATAAATTGAGATTTGTATAATTTACATAATTTTTACACATTTTCTTACGGAGCCGAAACAATGAGTACGAAAAATATTTTTTCCTTCTACCAACACAACAGTAAAAAAAAAAACAAGCACAGAGACGCAAAACACGCGAGTGATGATTTGCCCAAACAAAATGAGCAGGCGCGAACAATTCACTTTGCTTATAATCCCCGGTGCCATTATTTTTTCAAACTTCGGAGCAATGGGAAATTGCTACTGAAGGTTGTAGGTGTCGCCCTCAGGACGAGCTGCTTCTCACACGGACAACTGTACGTCACTTGCTCCCACATCACCAGTCCCGACTATCTTCATATTAGGTCTTTACCTATGAAATTGCCGTTCTGCAGTACTGGCCATTTCAAATCAAAATAATTTTCGTTTGGCTAAGAATTCTAATTTCAAATTAATTTTATTTTAAAAACATGGATTTTTTTTCCAAAAGTAGTCATATGTTTATTGAGTAGTGTTACATTTTCATCGCATTTCAATCTTTTTCGTCACCATGGATACGTTAAAAATTCGAGTAATTATGGAATATGAGTACCGTCGTGGCAGCAACGCGGCACAAGCGGCACGCAACATCAACGACGTTTACGGAGCTAACACTACAAACCAACGCACCACTTGTTATTGGTTTGCTCGCTTCCGTTCTGGAAATTTCTTTTTTGACTTTTATTTTGACTGCTGAGACCAAAACTACAAACGTAGTATACAACGCGTCATTTTGCATCCTCGTCAAATTTCAGGGTGTGATACAGAACATCAAACTGAACAACTTTCTCCATGGGACCAACATCGTAATCGCGTAAAAATTTTCAACTGTCCCATTGAAAACTTCAATACCTACTCGACGCAAATGTATGGGACGGCTGAATATTTTTTCGCGATTACGATATTGGTGCCATGGAGAAAGTTGTTCGGTTTGATGGTCTATACCACACCCTTAAATTTGAGGAGGATGCAAAACGACACGTTGTTTATGAAAGTTTTATAAAAATGTGGCTGTTATCTATACTAATCTATACTTAATATTATAAAGAGGCAAGATTTTTTTGTTTGTATGTTTGTTTGTACCGAATAGGCTCCGAAACTACTGGACCGATTTGAATTTTTTTTCACCAATAGAAAGCTAAATTATCAGGAAGAAGAATATACGCTATAATGTATTTTCAATAAACTTAGAGATCCTTATGAAAATTGCAATAATGTAACGCAAAGTAGCAAAGTTTTGCCTATAAATTTCATTATTTGGAGTGCGCTGAGAAAACTATTGATGATACATAAAAAGTATGTAGTACATGATTAATGTACTCATTATCACCTTCAAAAAATTCCGCGAAGCAATATATCTAACTATCATAGTTAAGTCACAATAGAACCTTTTGTGTTCTAAAATTTAATTAGATCGCCGGTAGAAACAAAAGTTAGTTACATTCGTATCGTAGTATTAATTCTTATTCAAATAAATAGATTTATCATCAAAAGTATTTATGTAGCAATAAAATACTTTTTAATTCATTCGAATCGGACATTTAATTTCCAAGTTATCACGAGTATAAAAATGCCAAACGCGTTCCGTTCGATGTCGCGCCGCGATTAACTCAGTATTTTTATACTTGAGACTAAAAACCGGCCAAGTGTGTGTCGGACCACACACAATGAAGGGTTCCGTAATTGGGATGAATTTATCCCAAGAACAAACATAACATTGTAGTTGAAAAACATATTCTCCCATACATTCCAACTGTAAATGTAAGTTTGTACTCACAATATTGAGAGATTTACCATGTTATTTTAAGACCACAGACTTCTTATAGGTTTTCCTGTAATCTACAAGTAAAGATCTATTTTTTTTTTTTTTTCAAAATTTTAGGCTCAGTAGTTTCAGACTCAAACAATTTATTTCTTAAACTTCAAAACAATTTATTTAAAAATTATAAAAAAAAATATGTTTGATACCCCCAGAGTAAGCGCTTTCATTTGATATGCACACGGTATAGTTTGCAAAACTATTTTTTTAATTTTCTTATTTGCCCCCCAAAACTGACCCACATATTCAAAATTCATTTATTTACTTTTCCCGTTCGTATTTGGGTCACAAAAATTCATATGTGTACCAAATTTCAACTACATCGGCCCTGTAGATTCGGAGCAAATTGGCTGTGACAGACGGACAGACAGACAGACAGACACACGAGTGATCCTATAAGGGTTCCGTTTTTTTTCTATTGAGGTACGGATCCCTAAAAATGAAGAATAATGTGGGTTTTTCGAAAATCTAACCATAATGGGGTGAAAAGGGGTACAAAATTTTTCAGGGGAGGATTTTACTGCGGGGCTTGATTAAATCGAAAATTGGTGTAAATAATCTTTCAGTCAAGTTATGGAAACGATTCTTTAAAATTCCACTCCTGTGGGCATGAAAACAGGGAATACAGTTTATATGAAAAATCTTATTCATTTGGTTAATTAACTTGAAACTTGGCACAGATACTTGCCTAAGTAATAAAGTTTGTCATTAATAGTTTTTCAAAACTACCTTGAAGGGAGGGTTAGAGGGGGAGGGGAAAGGGGAGAGGGTGGGTGAGGGGAAGGGGAGGGGAAGGGGAGGGGGTTGGTGAGGAGAGGAAGAGGTGGTGAGGGGTGAGGGGGAGGGAGGGGTTGGTGAGGGGGAGGTGGAGGTGAGGGGGATAGGAAGGGGAAGTGATGAAGGGGGTGTTAGAGAGGAACAGGGAGAGGTTAGCGGGAAGGGGATACGGTGAACGAACGTGCTAATCCCTGGAACTACCAGTCGGACTTTAAAAATTCTTTTTGCATTTGATAGCCCAAATCTATAGGCATATAAAACATTACTTTAGACCTTTACGTGCCGAAATAAAAGAAAAAAAGGCAAAAGTAACCCCTAAGCGAAAACGAAGTAATAGCACGGGCAGGCAATGCGATGCGACGAGGTGGGTCGGGTGAACAAGAAATTTCACGCGGACGAAGTCGCGGGCAGCAGCTGTATAATATAATATATAATCCCACTAATATTATAAAGACGAAAGTTTGTGAGTGTGTGTGTGCGCGTGTGTTTGTATGTTTGTTATCTCTTCATGCTCAAACGGCTGGACCGATTTGGATGTTATTTGTATTCAATGTGACGAAAAATGGGCCGTGAGAACTTACCATCACATCATTATAAAGAGTATTCTATTCTATTCTATTCTATTCTATTAATTATTAAGTCTATTTTGAGTAGCAGATTCAAAAAGTAATTAACTTTTAATAACCGTAATAAACATTATAGTATAACTTATAAACTTATTATATTATATACACAGTTCTGTATTCCTTCAGCGATCTATTTTAAATTAAAATAATACATTATCCTCACGAAATTCAATAACCGACCTTTCCTCGATATGTTTGCAGAAGTTTCTAGGCAATTTTAAACATCTGTAGAAGACTTGAAGTCTGTTCCACCTGGTGACACAGTCACGTCTCCTCAGGAAATAAAGCAACTTGGCAACAACTTCGATTCTATTAAAGTTTGAAGTTTACAGAGAATCCAGAGGCTCCCACACAGGCTATCTATTCTGTTTGAGAACATGCTGAGAATATTTACAGGATTTTTAGTTTATGTAGCAGTTTTATCGACACATACAAACTGTGCTTTAAAATGTGAAAGAGAAGAAGTAACCTGTTTTGATTTGTAATCAGTATGGAAATTTTTAGCTTTGTATACAGATTTTATTGACGCGCTAATCTCAGGAACTACCAGTCGGATTTGAAAAATTCTTATGCATTTGATAGCCCAGTGCTTGAAAGACTATTTAACATCACGCTAGGACCATTAGGAGCCGAGAAGAAAAAGAGTCAGAAAGAACACTACGCGAAAATGAAGTAATAGCTCGGGCAGGAGATGCGATGCAACGGGGTGGGTCGGGGATCAATAAATTTCACGCGGACGAAGTCGCGGGCAGAAATTAGTAGTTATTAAAGCACTTACCTACATTAGATTATGTGTCTATGTTAAAATGTTATAAAATTCAAAGCAGAAAGTATTACGTAGTGTAATGATTATACAATTTCCGTTCATTGTTCGTTCATTCATTTTTTGTCGGATTACAATTATCAGGGCACAGATATTGCAATATTCTATAATCGAAAAACACTGATGTCAGATTAACTAACCCGGTGCTACTTCTCCAAGTTTACAAACTATATTTATTCAAGTAACCCGACTAAATGTGCAAGTGGGCCTCACAAAAATAAGACTTCAGTATATATTATTTCAGTGGTGCTTTAGAGCCTACTCGTAGTATACCTATTTTAATCACAGTCACAGTGGTTGGACACCTCCTGATGTACAAGAAGAGGGGACAAAAATCAGTACGCCATCAAGTGAAGGGGCCACTTGTTAGTTCCTCTCAATAGACTTTAACCAGGGTACTGAAAAAACGGCTCTCTACATCGTTTAACATGCTCATTCGGTACTTCACTTACGTATCAGACTGTAACCACGATCCACCAGCTTGCTGTAATCTCAAGTACTTACCCGACGACCGCAACATTCCCTGTGAACTAAAGCTGTAAACACAAGAAAAGTAATCAACGGATCACCTCCCGCGACCTGTTGTTTGATCACAGTCAGTCAGTTACAGTAGATCAAATCGGAAATTAGGAACTAATACTCGTATTAACCATAGTATTAGTTCTTGGAAGGCTTGACACAGTGTAATGTCAAACCACGACCTTTGCGCTAGCAAAACTTTACGGAGGTGACGGGTGTCGATATCTAATGATGTTAATATGGCACATTGAGTTTTACAAAGAGGCGATGCTCCTCAAAGCCAAAGTGTAACCGACTTTAAAAAAAGAAGAAGGTTCTCAGTTCGTCAGAATCATTTTTTTATGTTCCCCGATTACTCGAAGACAGCTGGACCGATTTGCAAAATTATTTTTTGTTTGAAGGGTACAAAATAAGTAGTACAAAATAAATAGTCCCATAATTTTTTTATTAACTTTGCTTGGGTTGTTTTTGGGTTTGCTTCAATGAGTACCTACGTATTTTTTCCGCTTAGTCTATGTGGATGATGTTACAATAACTTCCTGTCACTGTAATTTACATAGCAGGTAGTGGTATTCAAATTTGTGTGGAAAAGGTGCCATATTACAACTAGAAATGAAAATGAAACTCTTTTACAGAAAAAAAAAAAACAACCGACTTCTAAAAAAACACTACAAAGCGAAAAATTACTTTAATTTTGAAAGTCAATGGCAAAAAATGACAATACAATAGATACCGACTTCCGAAATTAGTTATTTTTCATTTCACTTTGTGGTGTTTTTATTGGAAGTCGATTGTTTTTTTACCCGACTACGGCAAAGCCAAAAGGAAGGGTTATGATTTTAGCAGTCTATGTATGTATGTAAGTATGTCTGTATGTATATACGTGTGTTCCAACGTAGGTAGCGTCTAAATTACTGAACCGATTTTGATGAATGAGGTATTAATAGATTTTTAATAATGGTCCGGGTGACAAAGGCTATATATAATAAATGCTCCCTAAATTTAATAAGGTAGACTTAACACGTAAATTTCTGACCACGAAAAAAATGTATTGAGATAATAATGACATGTTTTGTGTCAAAAGAAAGGTCTTGACGAGCACATTACAAATATGTACCTATATATGTCATATTATTTAAGTAAATAAATATTAATTTAATTCGTGCGTGCGTGTATAGCGTGTTTTTTCAGTAGTTGGGTTTTAGGCTTTGAACTTACTTTTTATTACTATAACTCAAAGTGTTACACAAAATCATTTGCTTTCTGTTTCACACACGCTTCACCACATAATAAAAACAAAGTTGTATGTCGACAATAACTAGGGAATGCTGTTACCTTCGCCGCGAGCGAACTACTTCGCAACTGTGATTCAGCGATCTGTATCCTATCCTGCTATCGTCCCGTCCTGTGCCGGGAAACGTGTTTGTTCATCGTTTACAAGCCATTGCTGTATTTGTTCATAGTCATTGCTTTGTCAGCAATGTGGGCGCTCAAATGGTAATGAATTTTTAGCGTCAAATTATATTTGGCGGTTGGATGTGTTGGCGGATTTCTGCATGATAGTTTTGAGGCGTAGGGCTTAACTTTGTAGAGCCTTGGAAATTAGACTGAGATAAAGGCATTGGGGAAAAAGGAAGGCTAGTTCTTACAGTCAGGGAAATTTACTGTTAAGCAAATTGAGACGCAAAGTCAATTTGCCGTATACCTAACGGCCATTTTATACCACTGTCACAGACTAATAGTTGTGATTTGAATATACGGACTTTTTTTTTAGCAAATTGACTACCTACTTTAAAAAGTAGGTAGTCAATTTGCTTAACAAATAGGTACTTGCAGTGTACAGTGGAGTAAGTAAACCCCCATTATAATATAATCGATTTTGGAACTAGGCCTTTTAATATTCCACATTGAAGCCATTTCTATATAAACTTTTTTTCATCAGAAAAACAATAATCTACCTAGAATAGTATCTCTATAACAATATCTTAAAACTAACCTAAGCCAGAGTAAAATTTAAAGTTACCTTCTAAATAAATAACAACTTCAAAGCTGGCACTGACCGTTACTGCATCAAGTTAGCCATATTACCGGAAAATGAAAAAACTTTCGCTCGGACGCAGTCAAAAGCCTGTTGACTTCATGTGGGAAGACTTCCAGCATTCGCTGTGTGGTTTTAAAAGTTTACGATTGTAGGAAGTCTCTGCTAGGGTAAGAAAATGTTTAGTCATTTGGAATCCGCCTGGAATTGAATACCTGGTAGGTAGCGCATAATATGTGAGACAAAACCGATAAGAGATTTAAACCTTCACGTAATATTTCTGGCACTTTTTAGCTAAATGAAAATGCCTTTTGCAGACCTGGACATTACATAAATCAATTGAATTGAATTAAAAGAGTTAGGTTTTTCAGACCATAACAGTACTATTTTACATTTAAACTTACCCCAAAAAACAAAAGAAACCATTTGGTACACAAAGAAAAGACTATACAATAACACAAACATATTACATTTCAAATCTAAATTACAGGAAATAAATTGGAAAGGTATAATAACAAGTGATAAAAACATTGATGATAATTATAAAGCGCTTAACGACATGCTTATTAAAATCCTAAACCAATGCATGCCACTACAAAAAATTAAATTAAATTTTAAGTTTAAGAAATATTGGCTCACTGTAGGCATAAAAACTTTTGCAAAAACAAAAGATTAATGAAAATAATAACAACAAAAACTAAAAATCCAATTCTAACACGATATTACAAAAGCTATGAAAAAATATTGAAAAAAAACTGTAGCAACAGCAAATAAACTGCACTTTAAACATAAAACGATAAGATCAAATAACAAAGTTAAAACTATAATAATCAATGAACGTACAAATAAGAACATTAATAGTGAAAAGCATAATATAACTTTAAATATTAATAATAACACAACTTCAGAGTCCAAGGAGGTAGCCAATACTTTTAATAATTGTTTTGCTTCTATTGGGGAAGGTAACACGAACTCAACTAGTAACAAACCGAAAGAAACTCCTGGAATCTCACCAACAGAGAATACAATATTCCTTACTCCAGCGGGTCCTTACGAGGTCAATGCAATAATAAAAACCTTAAAAAAATAAAAGAGCCATGGTATAGTCGAGATTCCACCTATTGTATTGAGTCAATGTGCAGATGAATTTACTCTACCATTTTACCTACTAATAAACCAATCTTTTGAAGAAGGCGTTTTTCCTAATCTCTTAAAAAAAACTCTAATAAAACCGATCCATAAGATAAACATAAAAACCGACCCAAATAATTATCGCCCAATTGCTCTTCTACCAACAGCTTCAAAAATATTTGAAAAAGCCACGTGCAATCGAGTTTATGCATTCTGTGAAAAGTATAACATATTAAACGACTATCAATATGGTTTTCGTAAAAACCGATCCACAATATTGACAGTATACAAGTATATCCAAGAAGACCTCAATATTGAAAGCTTATGATAAAGTACAGTTTGAAATATTATTAAATAAATTATGTAGCATAGGAATCCGTGGCAAATGTCATGATTGGTTCACATCCTATTTAAATCATAGTGAACAACTGGTGAAAATAGAATTTTACAACCACAGAACAAACGAAATAGATTTAATCCGATCCGAAAATAAAATAATTAACGTCTTTATCCCACAAGAAAGTGTAATAGGATGTTTCCCATTCCTTGTGTATATCAACAACCTTCCTAACAATATAAATGAACCACTTCTTCCCCACTTCTCGACTAGATCGCTCAACTGCATAAAGTTGAGCAGTGCGTCTTGTTTGCAGATGATGTATCAATACTTACCTTATGTGAATCTAATATCAATCTAAATGAAAAATTAAATTCTGTACTTAACGCCACAATTAATTGGATGACCGAACATAACCTTGAAATAAATTTCACCAAGACAAAAATAATAGCATATCCTTTTCAAAAAACACTCATAAATATAAATTTCAGCATAAATGGCTCAACTTTAGAAGTTGTTAATAAATTCACCCAGTTAGACACCAGACCCAGTTAGTCTAAACATAAACTCGCATATTAATTGGAAATTCCACATTCAAAAAATAAGAGCTGAATTATCAAAATTTTCTTATGCCCTCCGCGAGATCAAAAAAACTGCAGATCTTAAAACTGCTCTAGTAACCTATTACGCATATGCAAGAAAGAAAAGAAAGAAAGAAAGAAAATACGTTTATTTGCGGTAAACATGACGCAAAGGACAAAAAAAATAAAATAAGCAATGTAGAAAGCAAGTTTTGGGGAAAATATGCGTCACATCTACGCAAAACGGATACCGCTCAGCATAATGCCGCGACCCCATGCGAAACGGAGCCCCAGCGCTGGTTTTCAGCGATAGCCGGCGTTGACTATGCCTGGCTCAAATATGGAGTCATCCTACGGGGTAACAGTACAGACGCGCCCACATTAATTATTTTACAGAAGAAATTTATTAGAATCTTAGTAAATATTGAAGAATCCGTCAGCTGTAAACCCTACTTTCAAGAACTGAAAATGCTAACCTTGTCAATGCCTTGTAAATGTTACCCTGATCTATATATTTGAAATATGTGAATTTGTTCGCAAATACCCGGATTTCTATACTAAGCGAGAAAATATACAAACTAGAATTACACTAACATATAAAAACAGACTAAACATATCAACTTCACGACTAAAAATGCACTCCTCCAGTGCCTTTGTCATGTCTATAAAAATATATAACAAGTTACCAGAACCCATTAAAGTATAAATAAAAATAACAGTTTTATTAATAAGTTGAAACTATTTCTATTAGACAAAAGCTATTATAGTATAAAAGAATATTTAGATGATAAATTATAATTTACAAGTCTTAAATAGAAAATTTACATTTAATACCACATAATATTACATACATAATTAATAAATACAACAATTAATATAATTATACTTAAATATCTAAATATAATACTGTAGATGATAATATTAAATACATAATTAAACAAATAAAAAAATTTAAATACTTCGTTATCCACTTACGCGATAATTTTCAATTAATAATATTATTTCTATGTATTATTAATAATAAATTCTAGTCATAAACAAATAAATAATCGTGCAATAAATTTAGTACAATAACCAAATATCATTAGTTTAAACATCTACTGAACAACAGGAATAACTAATTAAACAATATCCGTCTTATTACAAAACAAGGTTCATCTTCAAACCCAGATTTAAACCATGGACCCTTTTTTGAATTTCGAGCTTTATTCTAACACGTTAAGATGTCAGTTTTACAAAACTGACAACTTAGTACCGGACTAAGTTGTCAGTTTTGTATAAAGAACTGTATTTCTATAACAGCTAGGTTCATCTTACAAAAACTGGCTCGATGGTTTAAACCATGACGAAGAAAAACCTCGTTTTGTAATAAGACCGTATAGGTATACCTAACATTAAAAAGACTTACTTACTTAAGCAGGTATTATTTATATCTTACTAGCAAAGAAATAAAGCCTAAACATTATTAAACTACTTAAATAAATTAAATAATAAAAGAAGCGCTCTTCCTCCTCTCTCCTACTATGCTGTGCCCGACAGGGTCCATAATTGTGTCATTAATTTTAAGCTTACCAACTGTTTTACATTATGGAATGCAATAAAGAATTGAGAATTGTAAACATTTGTGTCCCCAATATACTAGAAAAGCAACGTGTTTTACTGCCCAAACGCTTACATATTGGAAATGTCCAAATTGCGGCAAAAACCAACTAATTCATTCGCCCAATGTAATGCACTCGCTGCAACAAAGCGACCCACACATCGAAACAGCCATGTTAGTGCTGCAGCTGCTGAATGTTACAGGGGATTAGTTTTGGCTTTTCGGTGAAGCGTATTGGCAGTCAGGGCTGTGAAAACCGGCCAAGTGCGAGTCGGACTTGCACAATAAGGCTTCCGTACCACCGTACAATATTTACCTCTACTTAATAAAAATATACTAAACGAAGAATATTGTTCATCTTAAATTTTATCAAACGCAATGATAATTTTGTATTTCATAATGATACTGTGAATTACAAAGTTATTTTTTTGCAATTGCCGAAAATCACTCATATTTAAATAAAATACCTAATGAATTGGCGTTTTTAGTATTTGTTGATTAACACAGTATATTATGATACATCATAAATTCATAAAATACAGAAGTTTCTAATTCCTAACTTGTTTAGTTGTTGCGATAGAGTTCGTACAAAAATGGCCTAAAACGAACAACTCTTGGGGCCGCCTATTTCTTCACTTTTGAAGATAAAATATAAAAATGATATTTGTACAAGGGCAGGAAGATGATAATTGTTCAAAATCAAAAGTTTTTGTATGGGGACCCCCTTTAATTTTTAACTTTATTTTTTTTTATTATTTTTTCTTAAGAAATATATAGTCTGTGAAAATTTCAACTGTCTACCTATACAGCCCGCTAACAGACAGACGGATGGACGGACGTACGGAACCCTAAAAATTAAACTGTTTGAAATTAAAGTTTTCTTTTGTGGAATGTTCGTCACTCAAAATGAGTCGAGGAACTTGATTTGCATAATAGGCGATCGAGAACTCATTTAGCTTCGAGTGTGATGCGAGCTGCAATATCGTATGAAACTGGCAGCAACGTAATATCGGCGACTCACATTGAGCATAGCTTTGACCATTACTCCACTTTTACCTTTAGTGAGAGGCAGAAAAAGACAAAAGAAAAGCAGATATTATAAATAATTAAAGCATTTTCTTCGAGACCGCAACACCTAATCTTCCTCGTGCCCTAACAAATGCCTACAAATGATCTGACAAGAACTGCCCCAGAAACCTCGAAATGACACCGGCACATTACTTTGAGTGAGTACGTACTAATGTGTTATTAAGGCGGTAAATAAAGCAGTTACATTACTCAGTAAAGTCAACTAACAGAGGTGTTGCTTGAAAATACCTACTTGTCGTAATTACCAAGTGGTGGTTTGTTGACTGAGTACTAACATGAGAATTTCAGCATAGAAAAGAGTGTGCAGGATTCACTTATTCCGGTGTATAGCATACTACACACATGATTCGCACAATTCGCCTATGTAGCCAAATAAAAAAATTGCCAGCCGATAGTGCATCTTGTGCAGCAAAGTATTCTTTTTTTTGTGAACAGAAAAATGTATTCGGTTAGCCAAAATGGCTAGTTGGTTAGTAACATAAGGATGTTCAGCAAACATTTCTAAATCAGTCAGCAAATTAATGTCATACTGGACTGTTCTAAATTATTTTGGTTAGCAAATTAAATATTATAAGCTGCATTAAGTGGCTCACGAAAAGTAAATTTTAGTAAGCAATGAACGGGTAAGAAAAATATTTAATTTTGTTCATCAAATAAAATAGCAATAAAACCTTACTGGTAATCCACAAACTGTAGTAAGGCGCGGTCGACGGAGATTCACTTCGCGGGGCTCCTATTTCTGGATGGTTAGGTACAAAAAAAATAACCACGAAAGGGATGGCGTCGAACCTGCCCGAGTCGGGGTGCCCCCAAGTCACAGTTCGCTTCTTTCGCTCTTGCATCCTAAGTTCTCATTGCCTTTTTACTAAGTCGATTCGACCGGTTAGTCCCGCTATGCTCTAGTCCCGCTGTGAGGATGAGTGACTGTCAAACGTTAACGTCAATTAGGTACATTCGAATTCGTTTCGTTACCAACGATGAGTACAAATTAAACTTTATTATTTTTAATTTTATTATTATTTGCTTCATAATTGAGTTCATTACGCGAATAAGGTAGCAGCAATTTAAAAATGAATTGAAGTTAAAAACTTAATTAAAAACTAAAAACCATTGAAATCGTATTACTGTGTGTTTTCTCTAGTGACCAATTATGGAATCTTACTGACCAAGTATTTATTTGGCAACTCAACTGTTTACTACGCAGACACATGCGGATTGATATTGGTTAAATTGTTGACAGTTTGTAACATTGTTTGCAGGACAAGGGTTGCAGCCTGATTTTTATTTAAGCAAGCAAGCAAAAACTTTGTATGCCCTCCAAATAATTTAATGGCTTATTTTTGTTGCGAATCAATATTTTAATAACGGCAAACAATTTAATTACCTACTTCCCTTCTTGATTTTTTTACGTGTAAATTTTTTTAACCGAAGTTTGAACAAAATGAACTCATTTTCAGGCATGTTAGCTGTAACAAAGTCATAGTAAACATTCCGCACGTGCTAACAAACGTAAAAGTTAATGCCATAACCGTGAAAGTTCTCCAACAACTGCTCCGAGACCTATTGTTGCTGATATTACCGTTGGAAGCCATGAATTTAACACCCGACCAAATTAAGTAGATATGCGAACAGTTATGAAGTCTTGGGTGAACATATCGTTTCCATTTAGCTATTTATTGCAGACTTGGAAGTAAAATTAGTATAGGACCCCTGCGAAGAGTGGTTAGAATGTTTTTCATATAGCAGCAATAAAAAACATATAAAAGCAACGCAATAGTAGCTTATGATAAGCTACTATTGCGTTGCTTTTTAGTACCTTCCTATGTAACGTGTTGTTTCTACGGTGGGTGGTTCAACATATTTTAGATGTGCAAATACAAAAGGTATTACAGGTGATGGCGACACTTTATTAGATGATAAGGCGTCATCATCACCTGTAATACCTTTATACCAGTAATAGATTTAGAAAAATGTGCAGCGATCTGCACATTGCGATTGCGATTGTGCATCTGTAATAAAAAAAAATCGCTGCACATTTTTCTATATAAAAAAAGGTCGCTACCAATTCAAGATCAGTAACTTAATCTCTAACAAATATGTAATATGTTATTTGTATAACTATCGTTTTCTTAAAACAATCTTTACATAGTCTTATTAAAAACTCTTTAACATTTTCTTGTAAATGTAACTGAAACATAAACAAAGATTAGGTACATGATCACCACAATTGAATTAAATATGAGTAGTTTTGTTAGTAAGTGGTATTAATTGCTCAATAGCCCCGGGTCGGAGCCCAGCCTTAATCGCTCGAGCTATTATTTTTATGTACTGCCTCCTTTCAGACTACGATTACTCTATCTTACGTTTTCACGGGATTTGCGATAGTTTGTAAATGTACGGCATTTTCGTTTCCAAGTTTTCTTTTATGGACTGTCTTAGTTTTTGTAGGATGGACACGTCCGGCGTCTGTAATTCTTCACTAATTATTTGTAGGATGACAGTTTGCCGTGTTTAAACTTAAGGTTGGGCCATCTATTTCCTTCACATAATAACTTCGTAATTTTGTAAGTAGCGGTTTTATAACAAAATTTTATTTATCTGTGAGTTTTATAATAGCTCTAGAAATAAATCTAGATTTAGCAACAAATAACCCGCCAACTTTTCTGCTCTAAGTAGAAAAACTATTATAATATAATGGATCAGTTAAAGCCCCAAAATACAATTCAACTGCCCATCATCTTCCTGCCCTTACCCCATATTAATTCAACTGCCCAGAAAATGGGAAATAAATCGACACAAAGAAAAGTAATCGAATTTGGAATAGTACTTAAGTCCCGATTCAGTGATTGGTTACATTGTATTGTATCCGTACACACAATGCTGGGCTAAACACTCTCAGCTGGGCAGGGCACACAACGTTCTTTGTGAAGGTGGCATTATACTGTTGTCTTTTGTCTTGTAATGCCTTTGTTGCATGAAGATAATAGTGGTGCTAATGAAAGTGTGCAACGACTAACATTTTTGTTAATGTCTGTAAGAAGTAATGAGGTATCTTGTGCAACTTCCCCGGTGTGAAAACTGTCAGGTGGAAATTTTCTCTCGGAAGCTTGGAAAATGAACTGAGCGATTATTGTGAGTAATCTCAGGAATATTTAACTTTAGAAGCACAAATCTATTAACAAATTTTTATGATGTACTTGCTAATTACCCGATGATTATGATATGGGTTGTTTTAACATGCGATGTATGTACGTGTGTATATAAGTTCATATGTTCTCTCGTAACTCCTAAATTACTTGTCGTATTTTGACAAATGGGACATCGTTGGAAGCATCATGTTGTTCCGCTGGTTAGAGCATATACGTAATGACAGACAGATAAAATTCAATATGGCGGCCTATAGCGGAGGTAGTCTTAGAAAAAAATGTATATTTTAGAATAATATATCGTGTTTGATATTAAATATTAATAATTAAAGGTCTTAAGGAGTACTTCCCGAAAATATATATTGGTTTTCTATAATTATTCATACATACCTAATACCCCAATAAGAACAAAACAATTTATTTTACTCCGACTGGTTTCAGTACCTAACACCAAAAAGCCTTCTAAAATGTTATGTTGATATGTCTCATATTCCATTTGCTACCTACCCTCAATGATCCCCTCCCCAAAATTTTCGAAATAAAACATAAAATTAAAAACTGAAACCCATCTACGATAAAACACTAACTAAAATGGAATAAACAAGACAATCTAGTGACAACATAACTGCGGTTTCGGGTTTCTTATATCCGGAGTCACACGTAATTACTAATGTCATATAATAAACAAGACAATCTAGTGACAACATAACTGCGGTTTCGCGTTTCTTATATCCGGAGTCACACGTAATTACTAATGTCATATAATAAACAAGACAATCTAGTGACAACATAACTGCGGTTTCGGGTTTCTTTTATCCGGAGTCACACGTAATTACTAATGTCATATAATAAACAAGACAATCTAGTGACAACATAACTGCGGTTTCGGGTTTCTTATATCCGGAATCACACGTAATTACTAATGTCATATAATAAACAAGACAATCTAGTGACAACATAACTGCGGTTTCGCGTTTCTTATATCCGGAGTCACACGTAATTACTAATGTCATATAATAAACAAGACAATCTAGTGACAACATAACTGCGGTTTCGCGTTTCTTATATCCGGAGTCACACGTAATTACTAATGTCATATAATAAACAAGACAATCTAGTGACAACATAACTGCGGTTTCGGGTTTCTTTTATCCGGAGTCACACGTAATTACTAATGTCATATAATAAACAAGACAATCTAGTGACAACATAACTGCGGTTTCGGGTTTCTTATATCCGGAGTCACACGTAATTACTAATGTCATATAATAAACAAGACAATCTAGTGACAACATAACTGCGGTTTCGGGTTTCTTATATCCGGAATCACACGTAATTACTAATGTCATATAATAAACAAGACAATCTAGTGACAACATAACTGCGGTTTCGCGTTTCTTATATCCGGAGTCACACGTAATTACTAATGTCATATAATAAACAAGACAATCTAGTGACAACATAACTGCGGTTTCGCGTTTCTTATATCCGGAGTCACACGTAATTACTAATGTCATATAATAAACAAGACAATCTAGTGACAACATAACTGCGGTTTCGGGTTTCTTTTATCCGGAGTCACACGTAATTACTAATGTCATATAATAAACAAGACAATCTAGTGACAACATAACTGCGGTTTCGGGTTTCTTATATCCGGAATCACACGTAATTACTAATGTCATATAATAAACAAGACAATCTAGTGACAACATAACTGCGGTTTCGGGTTTCTTATATCCGGAATCACACGTAATTACTAATGTCATATAATAAACAAGACAATCTAGTGACAACATAACTGCGGTTTCGGGTTTCTTATATCCGGAGTCACACGTTATTACTAATGTCATATAATAAACAAGAAAATCTAGTGACAACATAACTGCGATTTCGCGTTTCTTATATCCGGAGTCACACGTAATTACTAATGTCATATAATAAACAAGACAATCTAGTGACAACATAACTGCGGTTTCGCGTTTCTTATATCCGGAGTCACACGTAATTACTAATGTCATATAATAAACAAGACAATCTAGTGACAACATAACCGCGGTTTCGTGTTTCTTATATCCGGAGTCACACGTAATTACTAATGTCATATAATAAACAAGACAATCTAGTGACAACATAACTGCGGTTTCGCGTTTCTTATATCCGGAGTCACACGTAATTACTAATGTCATATAATAAACAAGACAATCTAGTGACAACATAACCGCGGTTTCGCGTTTCTTATATCCGGAGTCACACGTAATTACTAATGTCATATAATAAACAAGACAATCTAGTGACAACATAACTGCGGTTTCGGGTTTCTTATATCCGGAGTCACACGTTATTACTAATGTCATATAATAAACAAGACAATCTAGTGACAACATAACTGCGATTTCGCGTTTCTTATATCCGGAGTCACACGTAATTACTAATGTCATTATAATAAACAAGACAATCTAGTGACAACATAACTGCGGTTTCGCGTTTCTTATATCCGGAGTCACACGTAATTACTAATGTCATATAATAAACAAGACAATCTAGTGACAACATAACCGCGGCTTCGCGTTTCTTATATCCGGAGTCACACGTAATTACTAATGTCATATAATAAACAAGACAATCTAGTGACAACATAACTGCGGTTTCGGGTTTCTTATATCCGGAATCACACGTAATTACTAATGTCATATAATAAACAAGACAATCTAGTGACAACATAACTGCGGTTTCGGGTTTCTTATATCCGGAATCACACGTAATTACTAATGTCATATAATAAACAAGACAATCTAGTGACAACATAACTGCGGTTTCGGGTTTCTTATATCCGGAATCACACGTAATTACTAATGTCATATAATAAACAAGACAATCTAGTGACAACATAACTGCGGTTTCGGGTTTCTTATATCCGGAATCACACGTAATTACTAATGTCATATAATAAATCAGACAATCTAGTGACAACATAACTGCGGTTTCGGGTTTCTTATATCCGGAATCACACGTAATTACTAATGTCATATAATAAACAAGACAATCTAGTGACAACATAACTGCGGTTTCGGGTTTCTTATATCCGGAATCACACGTAATTACTAATGTCATATAATAAACAAGACAATCTAGTGACAACATAACTGCGGTTTCGGGTTTCTTATATCCGGAATCACACGTAATTACTAATGTCATATAATAAACAAGACAATCTAGTGACAACATAACTGCGGTTTCGGGTTTCTTATATCCGGAATCACACGTAATTACTAATGTCATATAATAAACAAGACAATCTAGTGACAACATAACTGCGGTTTCGGGTTTCTTATATCCGGAATCACACGTAATTACTAATGTCATATAATAAACAAGACAATCTAGTGACAACATAACTGCGGTTTCGGGTTTCTTATATCCGGAATCACACGTAATTACTAATGTCATAAAATAAACAAGACAATCTAGTGACAAAATAACTGCGGTTTCGGGTTTCTTATATCCGGAATCACACGTAATTACTAATGTCATATAATAAACAAGACAATCTAGTGACAACATAACTGCGGTTTCGGGTTTCTTATATCCGGAGTCACACGTTATTACTAATGTCATATAATAAACAAGAAAATCTAGTGACAACATAACTGCGATTTCGCGTTTCTTATATCCGGAGTCACACGTAATTACTAATGTCATATAATAAACAAGACAATCTAGTGACAACATAACTGCGGTTTCGCGTTTCTTATATCCGGAGTCACACGTAATTACTAATGTCATATAATAAACAAGACAATCTAGTGACAACATAACTGCGGTTTCGCGTTTCTTATATCCGGAGTCACACGTAATTACTAATGTCATATAATAAACAAGACAATCTAGTGACAACATAACTGCGGTTTCGGGTTTCTTTTATCCGGAGTCACACGTAATTACTAATGTCATATAATAAACAAGACAATCTAGTGACAACATAACTGCGGTTTCGGGTTTCTTTTATCCGGAGTCACACGTAATTACTAATGTCATATAATAAACAAGACAATCTAGTGACAACATAACTGCGGTTTCGGGTTTCTTATATCCGGAGTCACACGTAATTACTAATGTCATATAATAAACAAGACAATCTAGTGACAACATAACTGCGGTTTCGGGTTTCTTATATCCGGAATCACACGTAATTACTAATGTCATATAATAAACAAGACAATCTAGTGACAACATAACTGCGGTTTCGCGTTTCTTATATCCGGAGTCACACGTAATTACTAATGTCATATAATAAACAAGACAATCTAGTGACAACATAACTGCGGTTTCGCGTTTCTTATATCCGGAGTCACACGTAATTACTAATGTCATATAATAAACAAGACAATCTAGTGACAACATAACTGCGGTTTCGGGTTTCTTTTATCCGGAGTCACACGTAATTACTAATGTCATATAATAAACAAGACAATCTAGTGACAACATAACTGCGGTTTCGGGTTTCTTATATCCGGAATCACACGTAATTACTAATGTCATATAATAAACAAGACAATCTAGTGACAACATAACTGCGGTTTCGGGTTTCTTATATCCGGAATCACACGTAATTACTAATGTCATATAATAAACAAGACAATCTAGTGACAACATAACTGCGGTTTCGGGTTTCTTATATCCGGAATCACACGTAATTACTAATGTCATATAATAAACAAGACAATCTAGTGACAACATAACTGCGGTTTCGGGTTTCTTATATCCGGAGTCACACGTAATTACTAATGTCATATAATAAACAAGACAATCTAGTGACAACATAACTGCGGTTTCGGGTTTCTTATATCCGGAGTCACACGTAATTACTAATGTCATATAATAAACAAGACAATCTAGTGACAACCTAACTGCGGTTTCGGGTTTCTTATATCCGGAATCACACGTAATTACTAATGTCATATAATAAACAAGACAATCTAGTGACAACATAACTGCGGTTTCGGGTTTCTTATATCCGGAATCACACGTAATTACTAATGTCATATAATAAACAAGACAATCTAGTGACAACATAACTGCGGTTTCGGGTTTCTTATATCCGGAATCACACGTAATTACTAATGTCATATAATAAACAAGACAATCTAGTGACAACATAACTGCGGTTTCGGGTTTCTTATATCCGGAATCACACGTAATTACTAATGTCATATAATAAACAAGACAATCTAGTGACAACATAACTGCGGTTTCGGGTTTCTTATATCCGGAGTCACACGTTATTACTAATGTCATATAATAAACAAGAAAATCTAGTGACAACATAACTGCGATTTCGCGTTTCTTATATCCGGAGTCACACGTAATTACTAATGTCATATAATAAACAAGACAATCTAGTGACAACATAACTGCGGTTTCGCGTTTCTTATATCCGGAGACACACGTAATTACTAATGTCATATAATAAACAAGACAATCTAGTGACAACATAACCGCGGTTTCGTGTTTCTTATATCCGGAGTCACACGTAATTACTAATGTCATATAATAAACAAGACAATCTAGTGACAACATAACTGCGGTTTCGCGTTTCTTATATCCGGAGTCACACGTAATTACTAATGTCATATAATAAACAAGACAATCTAGTGACAACATAACCGCGGTTTCGCGTTTCTTATATCCGGAGTCACACGTAATTACTAATGTCATATAATAAACAAGACAATCTAGTGACAACATAACTGCGGTTTCGGGTTTCTTATATCCGGAGTCACACGTTATTACTAATGTCATATAATAAACAAGACAATCTAGTGACAACATAACTGCGATTTCGCGTTTCTTATATCCGGAGTCACACGTAATTACTAATGTCATTATAATAAACAAGACAATCTAGTGACAACATAACTGCGGTTTCGCGTTTCTTATATCCGGAGTCACACGTAATTACTAATGTCATATAATAAACAAGACAATCTAGTGACAACATAACCGCGGCTTCGCGTTTCTTATATCCGGAGTCACACGTAATTACTAATGTCATATAATAAACAAGACAATCTAGTGACAACATAACTGCGGTTTCGGGTTTCTTATATCCGGAATCACACGTAATTACTAATGTCATATAATAAACAAGACAATCTAGTGACAACATAACTGCGGTTTCGGGTTTCTTATATCCGGAATCACACGTAATTACTAATGTCATATAATAAACAAGACAATCTAGTGACAACATAACTGCGGTTTCGGGTTTCTTATATCCGGAATCACACGTAATTACTAATGTCATATAATAAACAAGACAATCTAGTGACAACATAACTGCGGTTTCGGGTTTCTTATATCCGGAATCACACGTAATTACTAATGTCATATAATAAATCAGACAATCTAGTGACAACATAACTGCGGTTTCGGGTTTCTTATATCCGGAATCACACGTAATTACTAATGTCATATAATAAACAAGACAATCTAGTGACAACATAACTGCGGTTTCGGGTTTCTTATATCCGGAATCACACGTAATTACTAATGTCATATAATAAACAAGACAATCTAGTGACAACATAACTGCGGTTTCGGGTTTCTTATATCCGGAATCACACGTAATTACTAATGTCATATAATAAACAAGACAATCTAGTGACAACATAACTGCGGTTTCGGGTTTCTTATATCCGGAATCACACGTAATTACTAATGTCATATAATAAACAAGACAATCTAGTGACAACATAACTGCGGTTTCGGGTTTCTTATATCCGGAATCACACGTAATTACTAATGTCATATAATAAACAAGACAATCTAGTGACAACATAACTGCGGTTTCGGGTTTCTTATATCCGGAATCACACGTAATTACTAATGTCATAAAATAAACAAGACAATCTAGTGACAAAATAACTGCGGTTTCGGGTTTCTTATATCCGGAATCACACGTAATTACTAATGTCATATAATAAACAAGACAATCTAGTGACAACATAACTGCGGTTTCGGGTTTCTTATATCCGGAGTCACACGTTATTACTAATGTCATATAATAAACAAGAAAATCTAGTGACAACATAACTGCGATTTCGCGTTTCTTATATCCGGAGTCACACGTAATTACTAATGTCATATAATAAACAAGACAATCTAGTGACAACATAACTGCGGTTTCGCGTTTCTTATATCCGGAGTCACACGTAATTACTAATGTCATATAATAAACAAGACAATCTAGTGACAACATAACCGCGGTTTCGTGTTTCTTATATCCGGAGTCACACGTAATTACTAATGTCATATAATAAACAAGACAATCTAGTGACAACATAACTGCGGTTTCGCGTTTCTTATATCCGGAGTCACACGTAATTACTAATGTCATATAATAAACAAGACAATCTAGTGACAACATAACCGCGGTTTCGCGTTTCTTATATCCGGAGTCACACGTAATTACTAATGTCATATAATAAACAAGACAATCTAGTGACAACATAACTGCGGTTTCGGGTTTCTTATATCCGGAGTCACACGTTATTACTAATGTCATATAATAAACAAGACAATCTAGTGACAACATAACTGCGATTTCGCGTTTCTTATATCCGGAGTCACACGTAATTACTAATGTCATATAATAAACAAGACAATCTAGTGACAACATAACTGCGGTTTCGCGTTTCTTATATCCGGAGTCACACGTAATTACTAATGTCATATAATAAACAAGACAATCTAGTGACAACATAACCGCGGCTTCGCGTTTCTTATATCCGGAGTCACACGTAATTACTAATGTCATATAATTATATTTTCATCGCTTCATTCTTCAGATATAAGATTTAATTATATAGGTATTTACAATGTAGTCCCTCTATTTACTTGGTAACTTCGCACAAATTTTAGAGTTTTTAAACGAGTAACTGACTAGAAAAAACTTCCGGTCGCTCCGATTTGCCCCACCCCACCACGTGCGGCGCGCCATCTTGTTGCTGCTCATTCCTCTTTTGTGCTCGGTAACGCTCGCACGTGCCGAAAAGGAGTGCGCAGTCTCGTATTGCACGTTATGAAAATAAAATAAGGAAGATTGAAGATCGGGAAAAACGACGCAGATACAGAATTCTGCTGGATTCTTCATCAGAAGACGAAGGTAAATAACCGTGTTAATTCTTTCTAGAATGTTTGTTAAGTGATACCTATTTATATTTATAATTGAATAACAGTTTTGGTTTGCTTTGGGATTGACTGCGAGTCAATAACTCTGACATACCTAAAACTCAAAATGTTTGCATCGGGGTTGACTGCGAGTCTTCAACGATATTTATTTAGCAGAATAAACGAACAATCTAAATTAGATGTATCGTCTCTCTGCACAACAAAAAACGAAGATAGATTTTACGTTTTATTTTTCAAACTACCCTCAAAATTTGTTCTTCACAACCTAAATGACGAAACGTTATTTTAGGTAACGAAGACCTCGGGCAGGCCGTGGAGGCTAACCATGATGTAGTTCTGGAGCCCACCACATCGGTGGCGCCGGAATTACCGCAAGACCCAGCGCCGGCTCCTCCCTCGGAACCTACGGACCAAGATATTGATCTGGCACCGGAGTGCTCCAGTCAGCCTGCGGACGGAGAGGATGAATTAGATCCGGACCTTCTGTCGGCTCTCGGTGAATCTACTTCCGACGCCCCCGAATATGGGGCTAATATTAATGACAATTTATCAAAATTGTGGCTCCCTTTATTAAAGAAGGGCATGCTTAAGGACAGTAAAGATAAAATCTGTAACGATTACCTAGTTCCTGATAATTGCAGGCTTCTACAAGCCCCGAAGTTAAACGCAGAAATATCAGCCGCCGTGCCGGATATGATTCGAAATCGCGATAAGACCCTGGTGGCAAACCAATAACAACTTGGTTTAGGAATTACTGCCGTAAATAGGGGCATTGATATCCTCTTAAGGACGGATGACAAAGCCCAGGCACTTAAACACCTTAGTAATGGTTGCAGATTATTATGCGATTTACATAATTTACAATCAAAAAATCGCATTAAACTTATAACACCCAGTTTAGACAAGTCTTTTCTCCACATTATAAGTGAATCAGAAAGGGACGAAACACTTTTCGGCTCATCCTTATCGGAGAAAATCAAGGCAGCCAAAGCCATTGAAAAACAAGGCCTACAAATTAAAAGACCAGCCCCGAAGCCTCAAAAGTCTGCGTGTCCCCAAACAGCTCAACCCACGGCCTACCAGGGAAACCGGTCAGCGCCTCCCCGGTACCAGCCGGCGAACAGGGGGGGGCGGGCAGGTTACAGGACACCGCCGGCGACTCGCCGCCCGTACTCGACCACATCGCACCCACCACGAGCAGCGGCACAGGACAAGTCCCGTGCCCCGGCTCAAGGTCAATAGCACAGGTACACGCGGGTAGACTTACCCACTTTTTTGATTGTTGGTTAAATATTACAAATAATAATGTCATACTTGATTGGATTAGGAATGGCTACACCATCCCTTTTAATAATCTTGTTGAACAGCGGCTTATACCTAAAAACAAATTTTCACATCGTGAAAACCTTGATATGCTAGAAGCCATAAATAATTTGAAGGCATTAGGAGCTGTTTCAGAGTGTAAGGCCTCAGAAAACAAATTTATTTCTTCTATTTTTCTTACTCCGAAAAGTAACGGCGGAAAACGTTTTATATTAAACTTGAAACGTTTAAATAAGTTTTTGGTTATGTCGGTGATGTGTGTGAGGGTAGACTTACTGGGTGGATGAAATAACAGTCCTCTTGATGATCATAAACTTTACTGTTCCACACACTACACAACAATGTTTGAGAATTGAGAAGGCACAGGAAAATAGCGAGCACAATAGTAAGTAAAGTAAAAGCACAATATGATTTAGCGCGGGTAGGAGTCGCACAAAATAGCACAATCGAGCGTGCGTCCGACGTCAGAGGCAGGTCGTGACTGAGGACGCGACCGATATCCGAATGCGCGGTGAGAATGGAATGCGTGTGCGCAGCTACGTCACATGACGTATATCTTCACGCGTCTTGGACCAAGGGTCTCAGCAGGCGACGCGCGTGTCCAGTGTACTATACCTAATTATTATGACGGACGGAACGTACGGTACGTGATTTATATAAATAAATATGATAATATGATTTATGTGTGATTTTGTATTGTATTGTAATATAATGTTAATGTGTAATATTTGTGTTGTTTTGTGTATATTAGTGTTTGTGTTATTTGTGTAAGTAATAATTATAATGTAGTCACCTACATCACTCCCCTCCAGAGACCGTGCTACGGGCGATAGTAGTCCGGAAAATGGACTTTTCTGCCGGAACGAGTGGTTTTAACTGTTGGAATAGTAGGTGGTGGCTCGGGAACAGGTTTATTTGGGATAGGGGTGTCATTGGTGTCAGACAGTATGTAGGCTGGTTTTAAGCGGTCTAAAGATACTGTGACGGATTTACCCTTAACTTTAATTTTATAAACTTTGGCACCTCTTTCGATTACCTCGTAGGGACCAGTGTATGCTGGTTGGAGTGCACCCCTCAACGCATCGTCCCTAAGAAAGACATGGGAACAAGATGACAGATCTTTGTGGACAAAGATTTTTGTTTTTGAGTGGTGCGACGTGGGAACTGGCTGCAGATTGTTGGCAAATGATCTGATACGGGCTGTAAAGTCCGTTATATCAGTCGTACATTTGTCAACCTTATGGCCAAAGAATTCACCCGGCAGCCTTAAAGGTTCGCCGTATAGTAACTCGGCTGAAGACGATTGAAGGTCTTCTTTGAAGGAACTTCTTATGCCGAGCAGTACAAATGGCAACGATTCTGTCCAGCTGCTGTCAGCATGGCACTTTATTGCTGTTTTAAGCTGCCGGTGGAATCTTTCGACCAGACCGTTGCACTGCGGGTGGTATGCAGTAGTCTTGCGATGTCTAAACCCAATGGCCTTTGCGAGGTGTTGGAAAATACCAGACTCGAATTGTCTACCACGATCAGTGACAATATCGGCTGGGCAACCAAATCGTGCTACCCATCCCGACAGAAATGCTTTGGCCACAGTTTCCGCCGTAATATCGGTAATAGGGACAACTTCAACCCATCGCGTAAAACGATCGATGAGTGTCAAGCAATACCGGTATTCATTGGATGGGGGCAATGGTCCGATGAGGTCTAGGTGGACATATTTGAATCGCGCTGAAGGCAGATCGAGGGTACCCAAAGGGGTGGAAACGTGTCGATTCACCTTCGTGCGCTGACATGCCAAACATGCCTTAGACCAATCGCGACAGTCTTTCCGCATCTGTGGCCAAACATAGCGCTGTGCTACTAGTTTAGCACTTGCGTTTGCGCCGGGATGGCTCAGCGAGTGCAACGAATCAAAAATTTGTTTGCGTAATGGTTTAGGAATGATGGGTCTGGGAGTCGCTGTGCTGATGTCACAGTACAATTCAATACGACTTCCAGGGATTATCATTTTCTTTACTTGCAGGGAAGAATCTCCTGTGCGTAATTTTGCAAGTTCAGAGTCAGTACCTTGTGCTTTGGCTAGTACTTCTAAATGTACTGGGCTTTGCAATTCCTCGATACGGGAAAGTGTGTCGGCTACGACGTTATCTTTCCCGGCGATGTGTTGAATGTCGGTCGAGAATTGCGAGATATAATCTAAATGTCTATACTGACGTGGCGAGCAGTTACTTTTCCGCTGATGGAAAGCGTAACATAGCGGCTTGTGGTCAGTATAGATGGTGAAGGTGGTAGCGGCTAGCCAATGTTGAAAGTACTTAATACTTTCGTAGATAGCAAGGAGCTCTCTATCGTACGGTGAGTGTTTTTGCTGTGATGGGCTCAGCTTGCGGGTGAAAAATGCTAACGGCTGCCAATTTCCGTCTTTGAATTGCTGCAAGACTCCACCGATGGCTAAATCAGACGCATCCGTGACTAGGCCCAGTTTGGCATTTGAGTCAGGATGTGCCAACAAAGCCGCACTACAAAGGCTATCCCTACACTCCTCGAAGGCCTGCAATGAGGTTCCGCTTATGTCGACAGGCTGTGAGGCTTTCACGTTACCAGTCAGTAAGGCATGTAAAGGCGCTTGGGTCTGGGCAGCCCGAGGTAGAAACCTCCGGTAAAAGTTAATCATGCCCAGAAACCTTCTTAGCTGCCTAGCGGTTTTAGGCACTGGAAACTCCCTAATAGCCTGCACCTTGCTTTCCAAAGGCTTCGTTCCGTGTTGCGAGATGTGGTAGCCTAGAAATGTTACCTCTGATGCACCAAACACGCATTTGGCGATGTTGATAAGCATGCCGTATTCCTTCAACCTTGTGAAGAGTTGGCGAAGGTGCTCTTCATGCTCTGCCTCGTCCCTCGAATACACCAAGAAATCGTCCAAATACGGATAGCAGAACTCCAGGCCACGAGTCATTTCGTCAACAAACCTTTGGAAAGTCTGCCCGGTGTTCCTCAGACCGAACGTCATAAATGGAAACTCGAAAAGTCCGAAGGGTGTAGTGATGGCGGTCTTTGGTATATCCTGCTCAAATACCGGTATCTGGTTATAAGCTTTTACAAGGTCAATAGTAGAAAAGATCTTACAACCAGATAGACTGTGGGCAAAGTCATGTATGTGCCTGATTGGGTACTTATCTGGTATTGTCCTTGCGTTGAGCTGCCTATAATCACCGCAAGGACGCCAGCCGTTGTCTTTCTTCGGGGCGAGGTGGAGAGGCGACGACCAAGGGCTCTCTGAAGGTCGAGCTGTACCATTTGCCAACATTGCCTCGAACTCATCCTTGGCGATTTTCATTTTATCCGGGGCTAGTCTGCGTGGGGAACAAGATACTGGGGGGCCTGATGTGGTGCGAATGTGGTGTGCTGTGTTGTGTTTAGGTGTGAATGGCGCGCCTGCTGGCCGTGTTATTTCCTGAAATTCGGATAAGAGATTTCGGTATTTGCATTCGCCAGTCACGACCTTTACACTAGTAATTAAGCTTTTAGGTGAAGCGATAGATGCTACAGCTGACAAGCTGGTAGTGCCATCAATAATGCGCTTGTTGCGAATATCAACAATTAAATTAAAAAATGACAAAAAATCTACACCTATAATGGCTTTAGTGACGTCAGCGACTATAAAGCGCCAAGGAAAATCCCTACGAAGGCCTAAATTTAAAACAACCTGAAGGTAACCATAGGTGGCGATCGTTGAACCGTTGGCCGCACACAGCTGGTAGTCGGTCTTCGCACGACGATGATGATGTGGGAGCGCAGATCGAGGGAAAACGCATAAGTCGCTTCCAGTGTCCACTAGAAATTGGACTTTCGACTTGCGATCTGTCACGAACAGGCGACCAGTTGTGGAAGGGCAATCTTCAGCCGCCATTATTGACTGCCCGTCTCGTTTCCCGACTTGTAGTCACACGGGCGGACGCATTTCCTCGCGTGGGTTCCAAATTTATGGTGGTACCAACACATCGGAAACTTTTTGTAGTTGGACTGCGACCTTTTCGATGTGCTGCGACTCCTATGTCCGGAGGCCTGCCTGGTGCGTGGGCGAGAGCGATCGTAGCGTTCAGTGGTCAGCGCGTCGACCTTCCTCGTCAGCTCCATGATGAGCTTCATCATGTCCGCCTCCGGCTCAGCTCGTGATGTGGATGCTGCTGCAACTTGTGGAGTAGGTGGCGCCATGTCGTGAACTCTATCTGCGAGGTCCGCGAGCTCGGTGAGGGACAAGGACATCTGCGACGCGATGATAGTCTGCAGGTTACCTGGCAAGCGACTCGTCCATATGGTGCGGAGGAAATCATCTGGTATCGTTGGCCCCGCTAGGTGTTGCAGGTGCCGCAAGAACTGGGACGGTTTACGGTCACCTAGTTCCTCTGACTGGAGTAGCTGCTTTACCTTCTTCTCTTTTGAGACTGACAGGCGCTTGATCAGCTCACTCTTCAGCTTCTCATACGCGCCAGTAGCAGGAGGTGCAGTTATAATATCTTCCACTTCCACCGAGTATTGCCGATCCAAGTTAGCGAGGACGTAGTGGAACTTGGTGTAGTCGTCCGTTATTCTGGCCAGCTTGAATTGGCCTTCTACTTGGCAAAACCATATAGTGGGTTTTTCGGGCCAAAATGGTGGTATACGAACGCCTACTCGAAATAACTCCAATGACGGATGTTCGGGTTCCGGGTCAGTGGAAACGCGCGCACTTTTTTTCGGCCGGCGGCCGGGTTGTTGGCTGCGCTGCGATGTCTCTGAATCGTTACCGTCGCTGCTCATGATCTCTGCTAGTTCCTTCTGCACTCACTATTCTACAGTTGTTCTGAACGGGGTCACCAGTTTGGTTATGTCGGTGATGTGTGTGAGGGTAGACTTACTGGGTGGATGAAATAACAGTCCTCTTGATGATCATAAACTTTACTGTTCCACACACTACACAACAATGTTTGAGAATTGAGAAGGCACAGGAAAATAGCGAGCACAATAGTAAGTAAAGCAAAAGCACAATATGATTTAGCGCGGGTAGGAGTCGCACAAAATAGCACAATCGAGCGTGCGTCCGACGTCAGAGGCAGGTCGTGACTGAGGACGCGACCGATATCCGAATGCGCGGTGAGAATGGAATGCGTGTGCGCAGCTACGTCACATGACGTATATCTTCACGCGTCTTGGACCAAGGGTCTCAGCAGGCGACGCGCGTGTCCAGTGTACTATACCTAATTATTATGACGGACGGAACGTACGGTACGTGATTTATATAAATAAATATGATAATATGATTTATGTGTGATTTTGTATTGTATTGTAATATAATGTTAATGTGTAATATTTGTGTTGTTTTGTGTATATTAGTGTTTGTGTTATTTGTGTAAGTAATAATTATAATGTAGTCACCTACAAGTTTATCCTTACTGACCATTTTAAGATGTAGGATTATCGCACCGCATGCAAATTAATACCACGTGATGGTTACTTAGCTACCATCGATTTAAAGGACGCTTATTTTCTTATACCTATTAGACCGTCCGACCGTAAATATTTAGGTTTCAAGTTTCAACCTGGAAACTCGACCAAAGTCATAAATTATCAGTTTTCCGCGCTCCCATTCGGTTTATCCGTGGCCCCTCGAGTGTTAACTAAGGTTATGAGGGAGGTAATAGCTTTTTTAAGAAGCCGCGGTCACAAGTCAGTTTTTTATTTAGATGACGTTCTATGCATTGGTGATACGTATGATCAATGCGCAAATAATGTTAATGAAACATTAAAATTACTAAATTGTCTAGGATTCGTCGTCAACTATGAAAAAAGTAACTTGTCACCGCAACAAACTTGCAAGTTTCTAGGTTTTTACTATGATACAAGAACTTTGAGGTTATGTCTTCCCTCTGATAAGCGAAATAAAATTAGCGAGTTGGTTACAAGGTTTACGAAATTATCTTCCTGTTCTATTCGCGAACTTGCTCAACTTATCGGTGTCTTGGTTGCCGCTTGCCCAGCAGTTAAATACGGCTGGATGTACACTAAGATTTTAGAGCGTCAAAAATACCTAGCTCTGCTTAAAGATAATAACTATGAGGAGAGCATGAACCTTCCTAACATAATTTTAAAGGACCTGAATTGGTGGTCACAAAATATTGCGACTACATACAATTCTATGCGGCAACCACAATTTGACTTCGAGATTTATACTGACGCCTCTCGATCTGGTTGGGGTGCCGTTTATAAAAATAAGAAAGTTCACGGAAAGTGGAAAGATTCAGAAAAAGCGCACCACATAAATTATTTAGAGCTAATGGCCGCTTTTCTAGGTCTCAAGTCATTCGCGAATGATATCACCAACTGCGCAATTTTACTTCGTATCGATAATACGACTGCAATTAGCTATATAAATCGAATGGGTGGCATTCAGTTTCCCCACTTGAACGACTTAGCACGAACCATCTGGCAATGGTGCGAGGAACGCGGTCTTTGGATATTTGCATCGTATATCAATACCAAAGATAACCGAGCGGACGCCGCCTCTCGAATTATTAACCCGGATACCGAATGGACACTTTCTGATCATGCCTTCCGGGATATTGTACGTCATTTCGGCCAACCTACAGTAGACTTGTTTGCCTCTAGGGATAATGCAAAATGTAACATATACGTTTCATGGAAACAAGACCCTGACGCGGTGTCTGTAGACGCGTTTACACTTAACTGGTATTCATATTTTTTTTACGCATTTCCACCGTTTTCCCTTATTTTAAAATGTCTAAGGAAAATTATCGACGATGAAGCAAGCGGCATCTTAGTTTACCCATATTGGCCATCACAGCCGTGGTTCCCACTCTTGCAGAATCTCATTGTTTCGGATGTTATTTACTTTAATCCGAATAAACACCTTCTTCAATCGCATTTCAGAGATCATCATCCCCTACACAAAGACCTTACCCTGGCTGTCGCGAGGCTCTGCGACAGTCCTTCATCCAACGCGGCGCCGGTGACCAGACATCAACGCTGATGTTAGCCTCATTCTCTGACAGTACTATTAGACAGTATAATACTTCACTGAAACTGTGGTGGGCATTTTGTACTGTTAATAGCATTGACGTCTATAAACCGCCGTTAGGATCTATACTAACTTTCTTAACAAACCAGTTTAATAATGGTTGTGCATACGGTAGCCTAAATTCACACTGTTCTGCTATATCATCCTTAGTAGGAAACCACATTGGTTCAGATGACTGCGTAAAGCGCCTTCTCAAAGGCGCATACAAATTGCGGCCCACGAGACATAAATACTCCAGTACATGGAACCCACAGTTAGTTTTAGACCTAGTCTCGAAGTGGTTTCCTAATAAAGAACTATCACTGGAAAATATAACCAAAATACTTGTTATCTTATTGGCAATTTGTACTGCCCATCGAGTTCAAACTCTTTCTTTAATTAAATTAGAAAACATTACCTTTTCAGAAACTGGTATAAGAATTTTTATTGCAGATATAATAAAAACTTCTGCGGCTGGTAGAGACCAGCCTGTCTTATTTCTACCATTTTTTCGGGAAAATCTTGCTATCTGCCCAGCTACAGCACTCTCAGAATATATCTCTTTAACTAGAAATATTAGGTCTGCAGAGACGGGACATCTGCTATTAACATACAAACGGCCACACAGGCCCGCCACAACACAGTCCATAAGTAGATGGGTGAAGCAGGTGCTGTCAGAGAGCGGCGTGGACACAGGCGTGTTCACGGCGCACAGCACGCGTCACGCGTCCACGTCGGCCGCGCGTTCCGCCGGCGTCAACATAGAAACTATTCGTAAGACCGCCGGGTGGACTAACTCTTCTAACTCTTTTGCTCGTTTCTATAACAGGACGATTATGGACGAAGGTGAATTCGCTCGATCCGTTTGCTTATCGTCAAGGACCCAGTAAAATGATCCATTTACATTAAATATAAATTAATATATGAATCTAACGTTATGTAATTTTTTTGTGATTAAATTAAACGTATGGCTGTGAGCCTAGAAAATTGATTATTTTTTGTTTTGGTATGATAAAGAATAAAACAATATTTTGTTTATTCATATGACTTTTATTTCAAAACTTTCTGCTCTTAACATCTACATTGTAAATACCTATATAATTAAATCTTATATCTGAAGAATGAAGCGATGAAAATATAATATATGATCAAACGAACTTCTCTGAAGCGAAGTTCGATCAATATTATATGAATCGCTTCATTCGAAGATATGATAACCCTCCCTCCCTAACATTGCCCAAAGGGAGAAAGTTTTGTAGATCTTTAAAAAAATGAGCAGCAACAAGATGGCGCGCCGCACGTGGTGGGGTGGGGCAAATCGGAGCGACCGGAAGTTTTTTCTAGTCAGTTACTCGTTTAAAAACTCTAAAATTTGTGCGAAGTTACCAAGTAAATAGAGGGACTACATTGTAAATACCTATATAATTAAATCTTATATCTTCGAATGAAGCGATTCATATAATATTGATCGAACTTCGCTTCAGAGAAGTTCGTTTGATCATATATAAACAAGACAATCTAGTGACAACATAACTGCGGTTTCGGGTTTCTTATATCCGGAGTCACACGTAATTACTAATGTCATATAATAAACAAGACAATCTAGTGACAACATAACTGCGGTTTCGCGTTTCTTATATCCGGAGTCACACGTAATTACTAATGTCATATAATAAACAAGACAATCTAGTGACAACATAACTGCGGTTTCGCGTTTCTTATATCCGGAGTCACACGTAATTACTAATGTCATATAATAAACAAGACAATCTAGTGACAACATAACTGCGGTTTCGCGTTTCTTATATCCGGAGTCACACGTAATTACTAATGTCATATAATAAACAAGACAATCTAGTGACAACATAACCGCGGCTTCGCGTTTCTTATATCCGGAGTCACACGTAATTACTAATGTCATATAATAAACAAGACAATCTAGTGACAACATAACTGCGGTTTCGGGTTTCTTATATCCGGAGTCACACGTAATTACTAATGTCATATAATAAACAAGACAATCTAGTGACAGCATAACTGCGGTTTCGCGTTTCTTATATCCGGAGTCACACGTAATTACTAATGTCATATAATAAACAAGACAATCTAGTGACAACATAACTGCGGTTTCGGGTTTCTTTTATCCGGAGTCACACGTAATTACTAATGTCCTATAATTAAGGCATAAATCATTTACCTACGTTTGACTCCGTCCCGGAACCGAAACCGATGTTATTTTGTTACTAGATAATAATAATATTATCTTGTTTATTCCTTTTTAATAAGCGTTTTTGTAGTAGTTTTTATCTTTATTTTTATATTTTTTAACAATCAGTTATGGCCTTAAAAAAAATACTGAATAGAAAATTATATTCTGTGACATGCATGACGAATATTAAAAAAAAAAAACTTCTGTGTCAGACGAAAAAAAGTGTTCTAAAGATCAGTGTTAAATTACATTCAAAAGATCAAACTACTCGGTTTCCTATAAGAACATACAGCCTTGTGCAGTTAGATGGTATTCTATTAACGAAGACTATTCAGCGTAACATTATATTACTACTTAGAAACATTCCAGTTATATTCATGTTAACTGCTCCAACTAGGAGTAAGTTGGAAGCACTTAGGACTTAGGCAACTAGAACAAAAGCTTATTGTGGGAGAGTCCTGTTATAGTAGCACTACACAGTTTAAGCGTGTTTCGTTGCGTCAATGGCATAGCTTAGGTTCTTAAGAGGGCTGTCGCATTTTGTCACCTCTCTCGCTCATACGGAACCAAATGATTAAGAATGTTAAAAGAAAAGATGTTTTTTTGAAAAATGAAATCAATTAGCAAACTAGTAAATCATATTAATTTAATAGGTAATTCATAAAAACACATTTATATTGTGGAATTTATTTAAATCATCTTAAAAACAGATCATAATACTTTTTGATCTGAGTTATTTTAGGTAACACAATAGAAATGTGTTTTTATATATTACCTACTAGCCGTTGCTCGCGGCTTCGCCCGCGTGGATGTCGGAAATTATCCCACGGAAACTTACTACCGGGATAAAAAGTATTCTTTGTGTTAATCCAGGTTATAAACTATCTGTGTGCCAAATTTCATCCAAATCCGGTTAGCCGTTTTTGCGTGATTGATAACAAACATCCTAACATCTTCAAAAACTTTCATATTTATATATAAAATTATATATAAAATAATAATAAATAATAATAATAAAAAAAAAAATAAAAAAAAAAAAATAATAATAATAATAAAAATAATAACCCCACCGCCGTATCTCTACGTTGACGTCGTGGTGGGGCTTGCGCGCTCCGAACTCTGGGTCTGTGCCGGTGGAGTTTACTTTGCCGAAACAGGTCTAGGGTGAGGAGCCAGACCAAGAGAGATACGTGAACCCGCAGGGCAGCATGTGGCGAGCTGTTGGGCAGTAGCGACCCCACGGACCCTATTTCCCGGGAGAAGTCTTGTTCTTCACCTCTGGCTTGCCTTTATTGGCCGGCTGGAGTGAACAATGACGGGAACAGAGCTCCCACCTCATTCTTGCCTTTATTGGCCGGCTTGAGTGAAGATTCGCAAGAGCAAACGTGCTCGGAGGAAGGAAGTATTCCAGTAAGTGCTTGTAGGGATCTTGACCATCTTCCGGGCTCTGGGATTGTTCTGAGAGCCGTGGAATACCTCTCCACTCCTCAAGCTCCTCAGGACATGTTGCCCCTGGTCGCTACGTCACTATGTGCTAGCGACCGTTTCCGGGGGCCCATTATTGAGTGTGCAAGTCACCCCCTGCCAATTTATCTGTGTATATTATATAGCATTGGTCAGGCAGGGGACATAGTTCTTCCATAGTTCAAGGTACCCAATCCATGTAGCCACCCAAACCCATAGGCCCAATGTGTTTTGTTTCCATGTTCTGCAATAGTCCTGCACCAACCGGGGGTTGTCCTTGGGTGCACTTGCATAGTGCATACAGGGATAATCGTCGGCTGGTGCCTCCTCGTCATTTAAAATTGTCTAAGGGGCCTCTGCGAGTTGGCTTCGGCCCCTCGTACGCCTTCCAAAGGTCCGGGACCCCAGGGTCCCGAGATAAGCCAAAGAAAAATAATAATAATAATATAAAATATAAATATATATATATATATTAATAATATTAATTATATATTTTTGTTCTTTATATTTGGAATATTAGTAGGATTAAATAGTTAATATACCTACATGCAATTACCAGAATTATAATTTACTAAATAATTTGCATTATTATAATCATGTTCCCATTGAAATGATTAAGTGTCGAGTTTATGTTGTAAACAGTTGTTTTAGTGTATTGCATAACTGTGTGGGGTGGAGCAGCGAAATCTAGCTTTCTAGGGGTTGAACGCGCTCAAAGAGCGATACTTAAGGTGATGTATTTCAAAAAAAGAAGATTCTCTACTGACAAGCTATACGAATTATGTAATCTGCTGTCAGTGAGAAAATTGTATATCCTTCTTATCATCCTCAAAATGCACAAAGAGATACCATATGATGCTAAAATACTAAGAAAAAGAAATAAACACTGCATAGTAAACGTTCCCCCAACTAGGACAGAATTTGCCAGTAGACAATATAAAAAGCGCTCAGCTTTTTTATACCATTAAATTTATTAATTTATTATATATTTATGATAAAAAAAAATATGAATGTAAAAAGGAGTTAATAGCATGGCTTCACACTTTAAACTATAATGACGTAGAGTTACTTCTGCAACGTGTGACTTAATAATATTATTATAAGAGTGATGTTATTTGCTTTTTTAGTCACTCATGTACACCCAAAATCTCTTTCACACACACATACCTACACACACCCTCACACACACAAACACACCCCCACATACACATACACATACACACGCACACATATAAATCTCGCACACACTCGTATAAATTGATCGCATTTTTTCCTTGTTTTGTTTCTTTATACATATACCTATTTGTACTCGTAAGATTCTAATGTAAGGGAAGAGCGGAGCCTTCAACTACAGGCATATTATATGCCTAAATGGAGACTCCTCGACAGGCATTGTAAGCCAAATAATATGCTTTAAGAAATAAATTTATTATTATTATTTGTCTTTGGCTTATCTCGGGACCCTGGGGTCCCGGACCTTTGGAAGGCGTACGAGGGGCCGAAGCCAACTCGCAGAGGCCCCTTAGACAATTTTAAATGACGAGGAGGCACATTATTATTATTATTAACAGCTGATAAGATCAAGTCTCGAAAACTTTGAAAGGCGAATCGTTAGCCTCATTAAGTGCTTCAATGTAGGTGTTAATGTAGCTTAGGTAAAGTGCATTTTGTTATTTTGATTAATTAAAGATATTTGAAAATGAAAATATTAATGAGTAGGATTAAATTAATATTATTTACTAGATTACATTTTTTCAAAAAAGCATCTTTTCATTTAACAATCTCAAAAATTTGGTTCCGTGTTAACGAGAGATGTGAAAAAATGCAACAGCCCTCTTAACTACTCTAAGAAAATAAAGTTCCTTTGAACGATATTTTAGAATACTAGTACAGTAGGAGAAGGGTTCACTACTGTAAAAGTGAGTTACTCTCAGTTTTGAAGTATTTTTTTCTCTTACATATCTATACATAATATTATAATAAAAACAATTGACTTCCAAAAAACACTACAAACTGAAAAATAACTTTCATTTCGGAAGTCGGTGGCAAAAACTAGTTTGAGTTTGATCATAATGTATTTTGTTTTGTAGACTTCTCGCTGGCAAACCACGGTTTAACCGTAGCGATAATAATATCGAAAAATTAAGATTCAAATTGGATTTTTCCAAGTTTTCAACACTGACAATAAATTAGTCTTGAATTTCCAGAAAAAAATCTGAGCAATGTTTCGCTCTCGCCACTCTATGTCTCTCAGTTAGTAAAGTTTTCGTCAGTGGTTAGTCCGCGAGCCAGGCGTGTGTGAAGTGCCCGCAGCATGACCGCGGGTACTCACTGCCCGCTTGGTTAACATTAACCAAACTTTATAATCCTCTCGACAGTTGTAAACTTTTTATTCAGGACACTTAATCAAACTTTTGAAATCATTTTGTAAGTAGGAACTCTGTTGTCTTATATGACATCATAATAACCATTTCATTCAACCTCGCTGCGTCACTTTCCTGACCAATTCGATGTCGCTGCATATAGTCTGCTTGGGTTCGGGTGCAAGGTGTTCTAGGAAACTGAAACAAAACGAACAATGGCATACAGTTCGACAATTCTAGATATAAATGTGGCTATTGTATTTTGTATTTCACGATAATTTGTAATGTCCCCGCAATTTATCCTGATATTCATACCTATTTAATGGTTCAAAAAATTAACAATTATGCGTTCTAGGTTTTAAACTAGCAACCTGACAATAAGCTAGCCCTTAACCTTCCAGGCCACTACAACTGTGGCGTAGCGCTTTATCCTTTTACACTGCAACACACAATAAATTATAAGCATTAATGTCACCTATTGTTTGCTTTTCTTTCAGAATGAAACGTTGTTCCCAACACCTGACTACAATATAAATATCTGACGCACGCACACACACACGAATGTCCACGACATTCCACATCACATTAACAGAAACAAAAGAACGCCACAGACTATTTAAAAGGCCTCCCCTCCTCTATAGAGTAGACCGGAACTTTCTGGCCCCCCATACGAACGGCCATTACGCGCATCTAATATTTGTTCACGTGTGGCGCGCCTTATTGGGCGCCGGGTGATTCTGTAATCATTGTGCGACGGCCTGGCTTTTAGTGGGCAGTCACCGCACTGAGAGTTACACGCGCAGCATGTCTTACCCCTCCAGTTTGCTTCAAGTGAAAGCTCACTTTATTCAACTCAATTTATTAAACATTACCTTATAACTGACAAACAAGCCAATGAAAGCTCATTGTTGTTGTCAATTTGTTTTGAAGTAGGTACTTACGTCATAGTGTCAATTTCTTTTTCTTTTATTTTTTTTTGTATATGTATGTTTTTCTTCTCTTTTTTTGTTTTCATTATTGGCCTCTTGTTTTTATATTGATTTAATTAATTGTACTTTTGTGTGTTGTGCTACATCTTTTGCACCAAATAAATGTTTTATCTATATATCTATCTATAAGGTAATGTTTAATTTCAAGGTTTGAACCCTGACACTGAAAAAAGGAAAACAGGAGTGAGGTAAGGATTGTCAGCACACGCCATGTAAGTGCTCAAAAAAGAGTCTTTTTCACGACTTGACAAAACGTAACCTTCCGGAATACATTCTCTAAAAGATGGTGAATACCTAATCAAAATCCGTTGCTTAGTTTAGAAGAACAACTCGGCCACACAGACAGAAACGAAAAGCGACTTTGTAATATCTAGAGAAAAGATTAGAAAAGAGATATTTTATCCGTTATGTAATATTTACGTTCTAATGCTATGTAATAAAATCCCGATTCTGCCTAGCCTTCTCCATATGTTGGGGTTGGCTTCCAGTCTATCCAGATGCAGCTGAATACCAGTATTTTACATGGAGCGACTGCCTATTTGACTTCCACAACCCAGTAACTGGGTAATACGATACCTACCCCTTGGTAAGACTGGTTGTCAGACTTTCGGGCTTCTGACGACCCGAAACGACTGTCAAAGATACACGAATGGTATCCGGGAACAACGGCTTAACGTGCTTTCTGAGGCACGGTCTCGGTATGTAAAGATGTTCACCCATCCACGGACCAACCGCGGCAAGCGTAGCTTAACCTGATGGATCTACCCGTGCGACTGTTATTACTTAGCCACGAGCTCCTCCCCTATGTAATAAAATCCCACCACCTACAATGCGATAAGGACAAGCGGAAGATGTATCGCAGCTTAACTGACATTATATTATTGACGACAAGTGTTGAGATAAGTTTGTTCGCATGTACCTACCCCTTCCATCATCATCATCATTATTTCAGACAAAAGACATCAACTGCTGGAAAAAGGCCTTCCCTAAGTATTGCCTCATCAGCCAAATGTACCACTTTACTAAATCAAAAGTTATTACTAACGGAGCTTTTTAATGTCCTAGTGCGTTACCAATTAAGAAACAAACAGAATATTGTGGTGTTAAGCGCTGAAAGCGACGAGCGGCTATCATCCTCACCGTTCTGCCGCCAATAATCTAGGCGGACTATTGAACAGTTTAGGCCGAGTTGTAGGCTAGGTTATTTTGAGAACTTCCACTTGATTTTAGAATTTCCGTAAACTTGATACGCGAACTATTTGTGTGGCTCATAAGAAGGTTCAATGGTCTTAATGGGGAAACATCGATAAATTTTGTGTTTTTTAAATTCCTATAAAACCAAATATATACGATTAAATCATTTGTATTTTCCATATGTGTTATTTGACTATATTGTCTACTGCTGTACTAAAACCGAAACATGATGACTTGAAATTTTTTCGATAGGAAAAAATTCCAAAGTAGCACCGTCTATTTTCTGTTTTATACGATTATACGTAAACAGTTCCTTATTGTGCAGTACAATTGGCGCAATAATAACACCATTTATAACTCAGAACGGCTGGATTAATTTTTACGATCTTTGATTTTTTGGATTTGTTTCCGCCCCGAATAGCACAATAACTATTAAAACGTTGGCAAAATTCACGAATAAAAAAATATGAAGAAAATTGTCATACATGAAATTTGGACACGACAAATTACGTCTGTCGGGTCAGCTAGTTTATCATAAAGATAACATTTCACTTGAGTACGAACAATATTTAAATTAAATACTTAAGTAAACTAATCGCTATACTTCGGCATTGGGGCATAATTCTAACGTAGTTATATTTTACAAAATTGTGTTCAAATTACTGTCGCTTGTGGACATTCCTCAAGTCACAACTTGCGACGCTACGTGAATTTACCTCGCTCGAAGAACACGCGCACACGCTCGAAGAAACAATCTCGTCAAGAATAATGTAGAATGAATTATCTGCTCAAAGGTGAACAAGTCTTATGTTCATGTTAAATGGCGTGAGTTAAATTGATGAAAGTGATAATAACTTACAAGATGAACTAAGCCAATTAGTTGGAATTTGACCTTCAGTTTTTTAATATTGTAATTCTGCCCTTAGCTCGGTGAATTCAGTCGTGCTTTAAAATACATTACTCTGTTACACGATTTTTATGAACGGTTACGTTATTTAATGATTACAATTCTTAATCAATACTTGAGTGCTTTAGAGAGCGATAATTCATCATTTCATTTAGTAATATTGACGATTAATCAAGACTATGACATATTTGACAGCCATTTGCGACGTTTCCGCTTTCAGACCCGCACCCTCTTAAGCTACGTCACGGCAACACTACCTATATACTTCCAGCTACAGCTTGATTACACGGGGCATATCAGAAATGTGTGGTCATGCAACTGTCATACAACTTTCTCAATGAGACCAACATCGCAATCGAGAAAAAAATATCAGCCATCCCATACATTTGGGTCCAGTAGGTGTTGAAGTTTTGTAGGGGACAAACTGATATTTTTTTCTCGATTTCGATGTTGGTGCTATGGAGAAAATTGTTCAGTTTGATGGTATGTATCACACCCTTAAATTTAACCACATCTTTCTGAAACAACCTGTTTAAAGACATACTCAGCTAAAAATTCAACTCATGTTAAATCAACTATGTTGGGGCCGGCTTCCAGTCAAACTGGATACAGCGGAATACCAGTATTTTATATAGAGCGACTGCCTATCTGACCTCCACAACCCAATTACTGGGTAATACGATATCCCTGGTAAGATTGGTTGACAGACATTCGGGCCTCTGACGACCCAACTCATGTTAAATAATATTACTTTATTCATTTAGGGAAAAGCTCGAAAATATTTAACAGTATTGTATATTATTATTGACTTAGCCGGACACGATAAATAGAAGACGATATTGAAATACAGAAAGTGGCCGACCGGTAATATGAAGCTGTGTTTATAGAGCTAATTACTGAATAGAAAGTGCAGTTTTTTCTTAGAGTATGTAGAAGGAGGATACTATTCATTACCCACGATACGCCAAAAAAAATTGTATGAGAAAGTATGAAGACTTTGATATTCGGAGTATTTCGAAATATTTTCATAATACTTATTACATTTAAATTTGGAAGTTCTGTTAACTGCCAGCGATTTCGTCGAACCCGATTAGCTGTGCTGTGCGTGTGTTCTTTGAATGTTTTTATACGTACGGATTTTCGAGTAATTTGTTTATTCATTCGAGTGACGGAATTGGCGATTCCTTAATTCCTATTGATGGCTTTGGTCTAAGTCCCCTATTAAATCGTAATAGAATCAGTGAAGGTACGTTGTGACATTATTTTGTTTTTATCTTTCCCAGCAACTAAATACTGTGCTAGTGACAACGGTTTCAATTATCATTGTGCTGAATGTGTGATGAACTGATTAAAATATTTTTGTCACGCATGACTGGGCTAACATACGGACACAGCACTACTATATCATTCATACTCTAGCATGTTACAGCAAAATATTTTTCTTTCTTTCTTCAAAAAGGTTTGTTTTAACTTTCCTAATCATTCTTATCCTGAATTCTAAAATTCCAGGTCTGCTTACAAAGCTGTTCCTGAATTTGTCGAGCAGAACTTTCAGTGACCATTTTTCATACGAAGGGTAAAATTTGGCGAAATTCCTTTTTATCCCTTACCTAAGGCAAACACGACATTTGGCCAATATTTCAGGAGCCCAATTTCAGGCGTTTTGTTGGTGACTGTTTAGTGGGGCTTGTAAACAAAAAGTTTACAAACGAGGATTATCTTGAGATCGTGTAAATATTTTGGTTTTGTTTCTGGATTTGAGTTACATTTGCGATTTTATTGGATTCATGTTTTCAGATTATTTTTTTTTTTGTCGATTTTGGGTGTTCGGTTAAGCAGGAAATATGATACCTTTTTATGGTCGTGGTGTCATACTGAATGGCAGAGGTACTACAACAGCTCATACATGTTTATATTCCTACGATTTTAATATACTCACGTAAAAATAAATAAAGTCTTATTTGTTGCAAAAGCTAACATCTAACTACTATTTATCTTTTGTTATTAAGGTATTTTGTAACATAAGTTAGATGTATTTTTAAGGTCAGATTTATTAATATTTATTACTATTATTATAAACATAAATTTTTAAAAATTTGAATTTAATTTAGTCTGCATAATATACTTAATCCAACCAAAATCATAACTTAATTCTACTAACTAACTTCGTTAATTACTGGTTAACTAATTAGAATCAATACGGGAAATATTTAGGTCTTTACCTATGAAATTGCCGTTCTGCAGTACTGGCCATTTCAAATCAAAATAATTTTTGTTTGGCTAAGAATTCTAATTTCAAATTAATTTTATTTTAAAAACATGGATTTTTTTTCCAAAAGTAGTCATTTGTTTATTGATTAGTGTTACATTTTCATCGCATTTCAATCTTTTTCGTCATCATGGATACGTTAAAAATTCGAGTAATTATGGAATATGAGTACCGTCGTGGCAGCAACGCGGCACAAGCGGCACGCAACATCAACGACGTTTACGGAGCTAACACTACAAACCAACGCACCACTTGTTATTGGTTTGCTCGCTTCCGTTCTGGAAATTTCGACCTGAAAAATGAACCTCGCGGTCGTCCGAAGACTTTGGTCGACAATGACGAATTAAAGGCGATTGTGGAAGCTGATGATACACAATCTACGGCTGAATTAGCAGCAGCTTTCGACGCTAGCGTCAAAACAATATTGGTCCATTTGCGTCAAATTGGCAAGGTAGAAAAGGTTGACAAATGGGTGCCCCACGAACTCAATGATCGCCAGCGCGAAGTACGCATCGAGACGTGCCTTGCACTGCTCAACAGACACACAAATGAAGGAATTTTGAACCGCATTGTTACCTGCGATGAAAAATGGATTCTGTTTGATAACCGCAAGCGCTCAGCAAGTTGGTTGAATCCTGGTTCAGCACCTAAACAATGCCCTAAACGAAAACTTACCCTTAGAAAAGTGATGGTCACTTTTTGGTGGTCTAGCGCCGGTGTGATTCATCACAGCTTTTTACCAAACGGGGTGAGCATTGCTTCAGATGTGTACTGTGAAGAACTGAACACAATGATGGAGAAGCTGGCACATCTCCAACCAGCATTGGTCAATCGCTCGTCTCCGCTGCTCCTGCACGACAACGCGCGACCTCATACTGCACAGCAGACGGTCTCCAAGTTGCAAGAACTGGGGTTGGAAGCTCTCCGTCATCCGCCCTACTCACCAGACCTTGCGCCTACAGACTACTAGTTTTTCCAGAATTTGGATAACTTCTTGGCGGGAAAAACATTCAATACCCGAGAGGCAGTACAAAATGCCTTTGAAGAATTTGTTGCCTCCCGTCCAGCTGATTTCTTTAAGAAGGGCATCAATAAACTGCCACTGCGTTGGCAAAGATGCATTGATTGCATCTTCGATTAATACAAATAAAAAATGCATGAAAAAAATTCGTTTAAATTTTTTCATACAAAACGACAATTTCATAGGTAAAGACCTATTATAATAGGTTACCTATAGACCTATTATATAGGTTACCAGTTATGACTATCTCCAAAATATTCCTTATTTAGCATCTTTCTAATACTGTGTGCGTTGGTGCAAAATAGATCTATATCCAGGTGCGATGGTAAACTATTGAAGGCTTTTACACTACGAATGAAGAAGGCGTTGCGCCTGTAATTAGTCGATGCGCATGGTGCCTGAAGCAGAGGTCGTCTGCGTAGGTTATTTAGATTAGTGCGAAGAAGTATTTTGCTGAGTAGTTCTGGACAATCAATCGAGCCATTTGCTATGCCTACTAAAAAACATATGTCACTAACATTACGTCTTATGTTCAACGGTAAGAAATGGTATCGCTTGCAACGGTGTTCATAGTCCACTGAGAATTGCTTTGCCTTAAAATCCAAGTAACGCAAAAATTTCTTCTGAACGGATTCAATACGAGATTTGTAAATCTCGTATTGAGGGTTCCAGACTGGGGAAACGTACTCGAGGTGGCTGCGAACAATGGAACAGTAGAGGACTTTTACTGGTTTTAGAGACCGAAAGCTAGAGCAAGCTCTAGTAATAAAGCCCAAGGCCTTGAAAGCCTTCTTCACAATAGTTTCTATGTGATCGTCAAAAAGTAATTTGCTGTCGTGTACTACACCAAGATCTCTGATACTGCTTGTCTTACTTATGTACGTACCATCTAGTGTATAGCCTGAACCTATAGTAGTTTTCCGGCGCGTGTATACTACGTGAAAACATTTAGAAACGTTAAGTTGTAACTTATTAGTTTTGCAGTATGAAAAGAATCTGTCAAGGTCCGACTGAAGTAGCTCGGTATCAGATAATGTACGTACAGACTTAAGAACCTTCATATCATCTGCGTATAGTAAAATATTTGAATTAGTAAAGCAGTTCTTTATGTCTGAGATAAATATTGTAAACAATAATGGCCCTAAGATCGAGCCTTGAGGCACTCCAGATGGGACAGTTTTCCAACCGGATGTGTATCCACATAGGACTACAGCCTGCGATCGGTTATCTATATATGATGAAAACCAACGAAACAGATCACCGTGTATTCCTGCAGCTGAAAGCTTCTGAAGAAGCACACGGTGATCTATTCGGTCGAAACACTTGCTGTAGTCCGTGTAGATAACATCGACCTGGCATCGTTCATCCATCCCAGTGGTTATTAGTTCATTGGACAATACCAAATTGGAAGCAGTCGACCGCTTTCTGAGGAAACCATGTTGTTCGTCGCCGAAACAGCACTGCATGGCCGAATAGACTTCCTTGTGCACCACTCGCTCCAGAACTTTAGAGAAAAGACATAGTTTAGATATGGGACGGTAGTTTTCTATCATCGATTTATCTCCTTTTTTAAAAATAGGTGTGATAAATGCCCGTTTCCATATCTTCGGGACAACACCCTCTCTCAACGACCGTTCAAACAACAAGCAGACTGGCTCCACAAGACTCTTTGCACAATTTACTATAAAAATAGGGGGTATCAGATCCGGCCCACCAGATTTAGCTAGGTCCAGACCTTTAAGTAGCTTGAGAACCATGTCAGGGCACACGCTAACGGTACTCAGGGACACTGAGCTGGAAGAATTAGTGTCTACATTAGTATCCAGATCGTCAGAGTCAGAGTCTGGTTCTTGGAAAGTTGAATGAAAGTAAGATGAAAATAGCTCAGTGATACCCTCCCCTGTGTCTGCGGACATGTCCATATAATGCAATACGTTAGGTAATGAGTCACCAGTTCTTTTACTTTTAACATAAGACCAGAACGACTTAGGGTTTTTGGAGATCGAGGATTCTATTTTTTCCATATATGCATCAAAACAAACCGCCTCTATTTGCTTAACTCGGTTTCGCAAGATAGAAAAAGAGTGATAGTCTGATAAATTGCCATAATTTTTATATTTATTATGGTATTTCTGTTTTTCTTTTAATATTTTAATTAAAGCACTAGTATACCAGGGGGGGTGTGTCGATTTCTTTAGTGGTTTAACGGGAATGTACAAGTCCCTTAGCTCGTATAGTTTTTGATAGAAAAGGCAGAGAGCTTGGTCTAAGGATCCAGCAGACAATAATGTATTCCAGTCTATGAGATCAAGTGCAGAAGTAATTGCAGGGTAATCACCTTTATAAAATATATATTTTACACTAGATTTCTCCATATATTTATGGACTTCAACGAAATCAGCGTTAATAATTAGTGGTTTGTGGTGTATATCGACAGGTAATGCCAAGGGGTCAGCACACTCACTCACTTTGACTACACCATTTGAGAAGACAAGATCTAATAACCTACCATTGACATTACTCTCACCATTGAACTGGGATAGGTTACTCGCATTTATTGTGTCAAAGAAATCCAAAATACATCGAACTGATACTTTATCGGGGCACAATCCCGGGCTATCATCGTAATGACGCCATTCCACATCGCCACCGAAGTTAAAATCACCAGTTACGATAAATGTATCCAATGGGTGGGCGGTTACTAAATGGTTAAGTTTATGGTGGAAGTTTTGTAATTGATCTACATACGAATTACCAACATTTTCCTTGCACAAATACAGGCCGCAGATATTGATGTTATAACTTACCGCTGGTCTAGACCTCTTCAGAACGATGGATACCCATATATCCTCAGCGGAGGTACGCCAGTCACATCTTTCCACAACGGTCAGATCACTTCTCACCGCGATCAACACTCCACCACCCCGTGTTTGTGCAGTTCGACAATAATCCCGGTCCCGCCTCCATACAAGATATCGACCGTCAAACAACTCACTATTACTAATACTGTCCACTAACCATGTTTCCGTAAATATAATAACATCGTACGAATTCATACAAACATTACTATATAACGCGTTTGTTTTCGAGCGCAGCCCTCGCACGTTCTGGTAATATATATTAATCATTTTTTAAGCTTAACAATAACACCATGGGCACCCAGATACGGATAATTATTTAGCAGTGAATTTAATAGATTACTTGTTATAAACGAGAACATAAAGCACCAACAATAATAAAGTATGATGAAGGTAGAACACAAATAAACGTAGGAATATTTTAAGCACATCAATGCACAGTGTCTAAAAACACGAAAGTTCGAAATGGAACAAAACAATGGAACAAAAGAAACTACACGGGTTCGATGAGTCATAACTGAGGAGGCAAAGTAATTAAGATTGCACTTAAGTATAACGGAGCAAAGGACTAGATTGGCATAACGGCAACAAGCAACATGACAGTGATATTTAGAGATTAACTTACACCGCTCTAACGATCGACACAATAACTGGTGGAATATGCTGGTAGCACTCAACTGCGCACGGTTCTCAATCTTAATTTTACCCTTTGACTTTGCACAACTTGACTTGGAAATTTTGTTTGAAAAATGTCTAGTATATGGATATTGACGTAAGTTTATTTTATTTTTACGAGATCTTTCTCGGATTTTAACACTATTGTAGGAGACGTGTCGTCCTTCTTTACATGTATTTTGGAATGCTTGACCCAGACGTAGCGAAAATCCACTTCCGCGGCTGCTTTTTTAGTTTTGAATAACAAAGCCTTATTCTGTAATGACAGGTGGTCGTTTACATAAATCCGCTGATTTCCTGTAAGGCCAAATTGCCCTGCAGTTAGAGGAGCAGTCTTGACAAGTAGCCTCGCTGCGGCAATAAAGTCCTCCTTCACGTAACGGTTGCAGAAACTCACTATGATAGGTTTCGTATTATCTTTCTCACGGGTTGGTACTCTCATTATAAAGTTGATCTGGGCCTTAGACACGGGATAATCAATTTTGGAGCCAATTTCGCCAATGATTTTGAACAGATTCTCATTATTATTCTGTGGTAGTCCTTTTATCTCAACGTTATTCATACGAGTCCACTGTTCTTTAGAGTTGTTTTCTTCCTCCAGCTTGTCTAAACGGTCACGAAGGATGTCCACCTGCACCTGAACTTTCTCGACGTGCTTGAGGCGCGCTTCCATGTCCTTGATCTTCCCGTTAAATTCCTTCAGCTCCTTGTTAGTTTCACTAAGTGATAACTTTAGATCAACAAACTCTGTACGCAGCACAGTTATCTCGTCCTTTAAAAATTCTAGAGGAGCTAGTTTCTCAGCGAGCGCTCTTATTTCCACGAGGATAACCGACTCTGATTCTGGCCTTGGCGACACTGGGGGTTGATTAGCGGTACTTATTTTACATTTGCTGCAACGCCACGTTAGCTTTCTGTCACCGAGCTTCCGATATCCGGTTTCCGTTATTCCTGCACAGTGGAAGTGCAGCTCCCGATCACACATTGTGCAGTGAGCTCCATCGGATAATAATTCTTCACAGGCGCCACACTTGTACTTATTCATGACTAATCCGGTTTCGATAAAGATTCTGGGTTCACTAAAATGTTTGAGAAACGCTGGAATCACAGTCAACGCAGTAATTGTGGGTAACAAAAGTGACCGTACGACACTGCGCCCACGGCAAGACTGAATTAGATTAATTATGCACGGAAGCACAGCGGCATCGAAATCAAAACTGTACATTGAATATTTCGACGAGATGAAACGTCTTACATCGTCGTCGTCGTCGGTCATTAGGGAATTACTTGCGAAAACTACACGGAACGGAATATGTTATGGCAAGATCGCTTATTACTTTGGAAGTATAGCACCTACTGGCATTTTAATTTAGAATTTTTGAGGATAGAAGCGATTACTCGGTAGTGCATAATATGTCACTGCCGTAAATGGCGCTGTAATCGTGCGCAGCACGACGCATTCGGAACAAAATTTACCATCGGGCACTGTATTTATTTAGTGATTACTCAGCGGTACATCGACTGGTTCGAGCGGGCGTAGTCGCGTTTGACAGGGCTTTTTTTTTGTGGATGGGAAATCATCAAATGACTTCTCGCTCTGGGCAGAGCGGGAAAGCGTGTCAAGCTTTTACTGACTAAAACTGGCCCTGGCACGGGCAACTGAAGGAACACGGGTGGGCCGTGTTCCTTCAGTTGCCCGTGCCAGGGCCACGGTATCTCTTTCGAACTACCCGCGACCCCGGCGGCATCAGCCCAATTGACCCCGTCACTGCTCTCCCGCCGTCTGATCTCTTTGAGGCGTGCGTGGAACACAACGCGCCGTCGACCCGGGCCTGGTCCTTACCGGACGGCGAGCTGCCCATTACTCGTCGTCCGCAAGCCCGCGCCTACGGTGGCCGGGAATCGGCGATAGATTCCCGCCGCCCAGGGCGTCTCCTGCGACGGCTAGGGGCGCGAGGGCGCGGCTGTTTCCTCTCCCTCACGCGTTCAGCTTCCTCCTTCGCGAGCATTACTGCTTCGCAGAAGGAGGTGACGGCCTCCCATGCACTCTCGCTCTCCGCACTATGGCCTGGACCAGGTTTGGACGCGAGAGATTGCCGCCGCCGATCGCCTCCGTGAGAACACAGCGGTGCTCCGCCCAAGCCGGGCAGACCTTCATTGTATGCTCCACCGTGTCCTCCGGGCGATGCACACAATGGTGCGTTTCCTCCTGCCTTATCCGAAACAGGAACCTCCCGAAACAACCGTGTCCGGTGAGGACATGCTTCAGGCGGAAGGTGAGGACGCCGTGGCGCCTCTCCAACCACTCCTCAAAGAGGGGACTTATCGCCGCAATTCTGGCGTGCCCAGCGCTGGGTTGCGACAATCGCACTCTCCATGTCGCCATGAGATCCCGCCGGAGCTCTGTCTGCTGTACCGTGATTTCTCGCTGCAGCGGAGTTACGCCCCGGCGTTTCGCCTCCTCGCGGCACTCCCACACGTGGGCGAGGACTTTTGTCTCCACATCCCATGGTGGTAATCCGGCAAGGAGGCTCGCCGCCTCACAAGAGACCGCACGGTATCCCCGGACTAGCCGGATTGCCATGACCTTCTGGGACGCGTTCACCCGGCGGGCTGGTCGCAGCCTCAGGGAACGCACCCACACCGGTGCCCCGTAAAGGGCCATGGACCGCACGACCCCCACGTAAAGCCTCCGGCAGGAGGCGTTTGGACCCCTCCGATTGGGCAGGAGCCGCTTCAAGGCAGCCCCGGCCCGCTCCAGTCTGGGAGCCAAACGTCGGAAATGCTCCACGAAGTTCCACCGGCTGTCGAGGACGAGTCCCAGGTACTTCAACGTCGACTCGACTTCGACGTGAACCTTTCCTACCGTTATTTGGGAACCCGACGATGGCGTGTTCCGAGCACGATGTTATAGTAGGTGAGATACATAAAATTCAAACTTGTGACACTTAAAAGTTGTAGAGTTATAAAAGGTGTGGTTTTTTGCAGAAATTTGAGGACTATTTTACTATGGCGCCACCGCGTGCTATGTGTAACGTACAAAACTGGCATGCAGGAGCTCGGGTAGCAAGAGAGAAAGATTCAGGTCCTTGAAGACTCACTTTGACCTCGGCGGAACGTGTTCATCTCCACAGGGAACGCATTAGATTAAGCCAAGCGCAGGAAACACAGCCATCTATAACACGAGTGCGGCAGGTTCAAGCCGGTAAGGTAGTCTCGAGCACCGCTCTTTGATATAACTGTGGCTGCAATGCTGGCATGAATGGAATGAGAGCAGCTCATCGACATCCACCAGAAGGAGCCAGCCTATACCCGGCAGTAACAGTACAAGGCCACAGTAAGAACAGAATTACGCTTGCGCCTGATTACCTGAAATTAGGCTACAGCCCGCTTTAAATCCGTGTTTATCGAGAATAACAAAGGCCAGGGATCCAGCCTTTGTAAAATTTTCTGCGAAAAAATTGTGTGAATTTTGCCGTTTAGTGCGAGATCATTGTTAGTCGGCAGCTGGCGCGAAGCCAGGGAGCAATATTGTTTTATTGCTGTGCTCTATCGTGACTTCTGAATGAATATCTAGGCGTCTAACACTTGTGAACTAATTTAGGCAGATTTTATTTTTATAAAAAAATTATCTAGTATATAACACTGACTAGGTTGGGTATGTGAAGTTCTGTATCTCCACTAAAATGTAAACTCAAACTCAAAGCATTTATTTCAAATGAACCAATTACAGGCACAGGTCAGAAAGATGACGCTAATTGCCCATTCCAAAGCGTAGTAGGTTCCTATGGAGAAGAACGGCCAAGAAACTCCACGGACACTTTTTTAAATCAAAATATTGGTTACATCATTCATGTTGGATTTATACTTATGTGAGAACGATAAGTAAAATTAATGAATAAAAAAATTGATTATTCATTTTAAATTAAATCAAGAACTTTGTGATTGCACTTTGATTATCAATAGCCGTATTTATGAGATGTTGAAACATTACGTATGACGTGCAAACAAGTTGGCAACTGATGTGGAACTGATAAGAGGCAAGTTTCACTAATTAGAGACGACGCGACCATCCGGCTTAGCAGTGCGAAACTGTCGCACACATCCTATTATGGTTTAATAGCGTGATGTGCCACTGCCATAATAATGCTTGGAATGTGGGTTGAACAAGTGGAGTTATTAACGTTTTATAGCTAAAACATAAGAAAAATCTCTTGATTTATATAAAATACGAGTAAGTTAATATTTTCACTTCAAACATAACATAACATCACGCCTGAAATCCCCGAAGGGCTAAGCAGAGTTGTACTCGTACCTATAGGACACACACGCACACTACTAAAATGCTATCTATATACTTAATGATAAAAGTTGTTTCAGTTTAGCATTCATCACTAGGCTGCACGTCCAAATCCCTAACTAGCAAAGTTTGGTCAAAACATTGTGAATGATTGAGACACAAAGGATATTAGAAACAAGCGACTAAGTACGTAGCCGTGCAAGTACCTCGGGAGTATCCTCAGCGTAATTATATTGTCGTTATAGCTAGAAGGAATTACAGCTGCAAGTTCCAAGTCTTACTTAGGACCGGCTTTGAGGAAGTAAGTTGTTTAAGTTGAAGTTAAGTTACGTAGACCTTATTTAGCTTAGTTAACTAACTATGCGTTAGGTTATGTTAGTTTAGTGTAACACTAAGGGCCAATTTCATTAAACTGTTCATAATCGGACATTAGTACATCAGCCATTAAAATAAACATCGATGTTAATGGTATTTATATTCCACCAGAATTAAGACATTTAATCATGGATTAGCGCATGGTGAAACACTCGCTTCTCTTAATGTCCCGTTAAAATTTTAACAGCAGATTATACTAACTAACATGGTATGGTAACCTATCAAATTTTGAAACTTGGAATTGTCCATCATGTAATAATAATAATAATAATAATAATGAAAAATTCCGACAAAATATGTTGACAAGATCAGCCGCACGGAAAGCACGCCTACCACCTCCGGACTCTTCGCTCAGCTCCGCCTCACCGCCGCCGGTATCCAGCCTCACTGTGAGCGCTGTGACGACACTGGCCGCGGTAGTTGCGTCGAGCTCGAGCGACGAGTATTTCTCCCCGCCCACGACACCACCACCTGCTCGTCGACGGGGAGGACGCCGGCCGCCGGACGGTTTAGGACCTCGAGGCCCACCGGCCTCTGATAGGGTCCCAGCTCCCGGCGGAAGTGTGCAGCGCATGAGATGGACACGATCCATTAATGAGAACGTCATGCGCTCATACTATGGGGCTACAGAGGGGGGAAACAATCTGACCGCGTACCGTGTTCGGATGCTCTCTCTTTTTCAGGTGCTTGAGCCAGTTGTCAACGTTTCGGCACAACGACTGTCGGATCAGGTGCGGGTCATCCAGCGTAATCATATGTTGGATGACACTGTACTTGATCGCTTGCGAAATGAAATGCTGAGTAGCCATGTCATTGCCCCCCCGTCGCAGACTAATATAGAACCACCACAGTCGGACACAAACCAAGCTGATGAGGGAAGTGATGACAGGGCTATAAACGTAAGTACCCAGTGCAATGAAGAATTGAGGAGTGCTTTGGAAGGTGCGATTCGGGAATATCGATTCATGTCTCCCGAACTTAGACCACGCTTACCTCGTTTGCCCATGCATAACAAAAATAGGGCGCTTGTGCCGGCTCTGGATTCGCAGTTGTCAAACTATTTTGATGACTGCGAAGACCTCACCGATACTCATTCAATTCTGTACTGCGCGGCTGTAGCGGCATGTCGTGTAGCTCACGTCAAATTTGCTAATGACTCTAGAGCTACACGACCGAAACCAGCCGTACCAGCTTGGCAGTGCAGAATTGAGCGCCGTATTGGTGGGGCCAGAGCACTCATCGGCAAACTAATCTGCTTCAGGGAGGGCAATACTCGCCCTAGAGTGATGCGCTTTGTGAGACGGGCGTTCTCAGGGACTGATGTCAGCCCTCAGGACTATATGTCCCGTGTCACAGAGCGCATCGACTTCCTGAAGCAGAAAGTCTATGCATGGGCAAACCGTATTCGTAGGTATAAGCGGCGAGTGGAACGATACACTCAGAATCGCACCTTCCAGAGCGATGAAAGGTGGGTTTATAGGAGTTGGGAGCGACCGGACCAAGGTGTGACTGACACGCACCTGCCGGATGATGATGCCATGTGTTCTTTCTGGCGCAGTATCTGGGCGGTACCTGTCAGTCACACCGAAGGTGATTGGGCTCGGGAAGTCGAGCGAGCCTGCGATCCAATACGAGAAATGGAGGCTATTACCATCTGTTCCCAAGATGTAGCTCGTGCAGTCCGTCCGTTGCCTAACTGGAAGTCTCCAGGGCCGGACGGACTGCACAACTTCTGGATCAAATGGTTTCTTGGATCGCACGCTCGCTTGGCGGCTCAGTACCAGTCTGCTTTAGAGTCTGGTTCGCTACCCCAGTTCCTAACGACAGGAGTTACCCACCTGCTCCATAAATCCGGTAACACCGCGGAACCCAAAAATTATAGACCGATCACGTGTTTACCGACGGTCTATAAAGTTCTTACATCCATTTTGAGAGCTAAAATTAACGAACATATAGACACCAACTCCATCATGTCTGCCTCTCAAAATGGATGTAGGAATGGGTCCCGTGGTACTAAGGAGCTACTCCTCATTGATATGGCCATTAGCCAACAGGTTCGTCGTTCCCGAAAGGATCTGTCGACATGTTGGATAGACTATAAGAAGGCCTATGACTCGGTGCCACATACATGGCTCATGAGGGTGTTGGAGTTGTATAAAGTAGATGCAACTCTGCGCACCTTCCTGATGTCGTGTATGGGGCAATGGAGGACGGTCCTTCGCTATCCAGGATGTCGAAATATCCAGAGGAACAGCGAGCCGATAAGGATCGAGCGAGGCATATTTCAGGGCGATAGTTTGAGTCCGCTTTGGTTCTGCTTAGCCTTGAATCCTCTAAGCACACTGCTGGAGGATTCAGGTCTAGGATATCGGCTGCGGAGAGGTGGTCAGGTTATATCCCACCTCCTCTACATGGATGACCTAAAACTCTTTGCCCCCAACAATTTGCAACTGATGGAGCTACTGAAAGTAACTGAAACATTCAGTAGCGCCATCAGGATGGAATTTGGTGTGGACAAATGTGCGGTCATGCATGTAAAGCGAGGAGAGATTGTGGAATCCGTGGGAACCCAACTCTCGGATTCCATAAACCTTAGAGCCCTCTCCGCACCCGAAACCTATAAGTATTTGGGTATGTCGGAAGCGTTGGGCATCAATGTTACTGACATGAAGCAATCGTTGAAGGAGCGCTTCTTTGGCCGCCTGAAGAAAGTATTTAATAGTCTTCTATCAGGCGGAAACAAGGTGCGTGCCTTCAACGGTTGGGTCATGCCGGTTTTGATGTACTCTTTCGGCGTACTCAAATGGACTCAGACGGAACTCGACGCCCTGGATCGGAGGGTCCGTACGCTGTTGACTGCATATCGAATGCATCACCCACGGTCATCGGTAATGAGACTGTATATCCCGCGAAAGTGTGGAGGCCGAGGCTTTTTAAACGCTAAGACTCTCCACAACCGCGAGATATGCAGTCTCAGGGAATATTTCCTAGAAGCCGATGTGGGGATGCATCGAGATGTGGTCGCGGTGGACAAGGGCCTCACTCCGCTCTCCTTGGCTAAAGAGAACTGGCGCAAACCTGTAGTGCTTGACACTAACGATCGCAGGGAGGTATGGCAGAGTAAGGAGCTTCACGGACGCTTTTTCCGGGCCCTACATGGACCCGACGTAGATTTGTTAGCGTCCGTAGCCTGGCTGCGTTCCGGTGACCTCTTTGGGGAAACCGAAGGTTTTGTCTGTGCAATTATGGACGAAGTTATGATGACGAACAACTACCGGAAATATATTGTGAAAGACGGCACGGTTGACATCTGTCGGGCATGCCACCGTCCGGGAGAATCAATCCGACACATTATCTCCGGGTGTTCTCGTCTTGCTAACGAAGAGTACTTGCATAGACACAACCTTGTAGCCAGGATTATCCATCAGCAACTTGCACTGAAATACAACCTTGCGGAATCGGAAGTGCCGTACTATAGGTATGTGCCCGACCCAGTTCTCGAAAATGGAAATATCACATTGTACTGGGATCGATCCATCATCACTGACAGGACTATTGTTGCCAATAAGCCTGATATAGTGGTGGTGGATCGAACAGAGCGGCGCACAATGATTATTGACATAACAGTCCCGCATGACGGGAACCTCGTGAAAGCCGAGAAAGATAAACAAATCAAGTATCTTGACTTGGCTCGCGAGGTTGTCGACATGTGGGATGTGGACTCAGCGATCATTGTGCCGATAGTCGTATCAGCCAATGGCTTAATCGCTAAGAGCCTCGACCAACATCTAAGGAGGCTCTCGTTGGGCAGCTGGATTAAGGGCCTGATTCAGAGAGCGGTACTTCTGGACACGGCGCGCATTGTTAGGAGGTTCCTCTCTCTGGAGCCCTGACCGCCGGTAGCTTGGACCCTGTTCCCGATACCGGTGAGCTACTATGTTTTATATTTTTAAATGTTTTTTTTTTTTATTTCATGTTTTTATAAAAAAATATTTAAAAATGTGAAATATATGTATATAAATGGAATAAAGGAAATAATAATAATAACCCCACCGCCGTATCTCTACGTTGACGTCGTGGTGGGGCTTGCGCGCTCCGAACTCTGGGTCTGTGCCGGTGGAGTTTACTTTGCCGAAACAGGTCTAGGGTGAGGAGCCAGACCAAGAGAGATACGTGAACCCGCAGGGCAGCATGTGGCGAGATGTTGGGCAGTAGCGACCCCACGGACCCTATTTTCCGGGAGAAGTCTTGTTCTTCACCTCTGGCTTGCCTTTATTGGCCGGCTGGAGTGAACACTGACGGGAACAGAGCTCCCACCTCATTCTTGCCTTTATTGGCCGGCTTGAGTGGAGATTCGCAGGAGCAAACGTGCTCGGAGGAAGGAAGTATTCCAGTAAGTGCTTGTAGGGATCTTGACCATCTTCCGGGCTCTGGGATTGTTCTGAGAGCCGTGGAATACCTCTCCACTCCTCAAGCACCTCAGGACATGTTGCCCCTTGTCGCTACGTCACTATGTGCTAGCGACCGTTTCCGGGGGCCCATTATTAAGTGTGCAAGTCACCCCCTGCCAATTTATCTGTGTATATTATATAACATTGGTCAGGCAGGGGACATAGTTCTTCCATAGTTCAAGGTACCCCATCCATGTAGCCACCCAAACCCATAGGCCCAATATGTTTTGTTTCCATGTTCTGCAAACTCAAACTCAAACTCAAAGCATTTATTTCAAATAAACCAATTACAGGCACTTTTGAATTGTCAATGGGTCGGTCAGTCAGAAAGATGAAGCTAGTTGCCCATTCCAAAGCGTAGTAGATCCCTATGGAGAAGAACGGGCAAGAAACTCCACGGACACTCTTTTAAATCATAATATTTTTACAAAATATTGGTTACATCGTTCAAGTTGAAAATATACATGTGAGAACAATGTAGAAAGACGTGCACGTTAAAAAGCGTCCGTAATAAAAAGATAATAACTAAAACAACTAAATTAAATATTAAAATTAAAAATAAGCCATGGCAGCTAAGAGACGACCAGTCCCAACTGACGGCGCCCGTTCACGAACATGACGCAATAGTCCTGCACCAACCGGGGGTTGTCCTTGGGTGCACTTGCATAGTGCATACAGGGATAATCGTCGGCTGGTGCCTCCTCGTCATTTAAAATTGTCTAAGGGGCCTCTGCGAGTTGGCTTCGGCCCCTCGTACGCCTTCCAAAGGTCCGGGAGCCCAGGGGCCCGAGATAAACCAAAGACAAAAAATAATAATAATAATAATTTTATTTAGCAAAAAGAAGATATACATTGCATGTTACATTATTATGGAAGTACATTTGTGCTCAATTTTTGTGAATAATGACCCCTATGCTAGGAAAATCCTGTGTTATAGGGGCCATCCATTCGTCCATTAACATTATTTTACAAAATTCGGGAGTTTAAGACGTGTAACAGCAGCGATAGTGTGTGAGTAAGCGCGTGAGATGTGGTGTAGTGGGGGAAGTGTATGAGTGTGCGATATGTGATGTGTGTATGAGTGTGTAATGTGTGATGTGTGTATAAGAATGTGATGTGTGTCGTGTGTGTGTAGAGAGGGAAGGTGGTTTGGGGTCTGTAAGTGTTAGTGATACTATTAATGATTTATTTGTATAAGGGTTTCATCAGTGCTTCTGTTTCATCATAATCTAGGGTGAGGAGGAATTCTTTAGTTATTGTTTTACATTTGTGTGTGTTTAGTGTATGTATGTTAAGTTTATGATGTATTTTATTGTATATAAGGGCACTTAGGTAGGGGTAATGGCGTCTGACAAATGTAGTTTTTGTATGTGTTGTGGGACAAGCCGGTTTGGGTCTTCTTCTTACTGTCGGGTTGTTATTTACGCTGTATGGAAGAGTCATGTGCCACTCAACGAAAGTCAAAATGTAGGTCTTGTAACCGTAAACAAAATAGAATCGCGTGCTTCAAGCATACTTTTATTACCTATAAATCATTTCACATCCGCAGCTGAATCCAGCCAATTTTTATAGCACCCCTATAAACTAATAAATGAACTGTCATTTTGTGGAGTATCAAAAGGGGTCGTGTCAAGAATTAATGACGTTTCTGTGCTATTTCATTGTCTCGGTCGCGTGCGTCACGCAATAATGTGTGCTATTGTTCAAGTAGGTGTTAGTGCTGCGGTTCACGGTTCAATTGACTTTGAAAAAAAGTCAGTTCAAAAGAGACTTCAAAACTTTAATAGGTTCTATAATTTTTTTTTTTAATTTACAAAACTGATGTACAATCTCAAACGCAGTAACACAATAGATCAGATTGACATCTACTAGATGTCAATCTAGCATGCTTAATTTATGCTAAACACTTACTATTAAATTAAATTTAAAAAAAGTTAAACAAAACTTACAAATTGTGAAATTTTCCAACAAAAGTTTAAGGACAGAAAAAAGAAAAACAAACATTATTGTACAATTAAGACTAAGCTTAGTTCTAACTGAGGCTACAAAACCAACAAAGCCACCCTATTTATTTCACCCCGAATGGAGTTCGCAAAAGAAAGCATGCGGCAAATGGATGAAAAATGACCTATATTAGTTCGACTATGTGGCAGGACGAAAGTCTTTCAGTTAATTAAGCGGCTACTGCTACGTGGGATACTAAATTTCAATTTTTCTAAAAGCTCGGGTGAATCTATTAAACTATTTATTAATTTAAACAAAAACATGAAATCTACAGATTTCCTACGTGAGCTTAAAGATTTCATTTTATAATATTAGATTTATTATGTTAAGAAAACGTTTTTCTGCGGAAAAACGCTAGAAATAATTTCGTAAAATCTCGACTTTTAATCACGAAATATATAACTTATAACAACATTTCATGCAATCCGGTATAAAACCGACAATTATTTCGAGTAAGTAAGTTGTAAGTTAGGAACATGCAACTGTCACTCACAGTAATAAGATTATTAGAACTTTGCAAGCTCTTTTAAAATTGCAGAAATAAAGTTGTCAAAAAAAACAGCGCCCACCCTAAGTTATTTTAGAATTTTGTCTAAGAATAAATAATTAGGTAAGCATTTCTAAAGCACTAAACTTTATTCTTGAGATGTTTATGGGTCCATATCGATGTTTCGAGCTTCAATTTTAGCGTTGAATTCAAGTGTGTAGACAGAAAAAGTGAAGTGCTTGAAAAAACGTTTATTGCACAAATTCTGTCACTTGTTTTCTCAGGCCGATTCTAAGTGTTGACGTTACCCGTCACTTTCTGTCAAAGCTTTTTTTTTATTTTGGTGTTAATTGTCTTATGGGCATGGAAAGTGCAGTAAGAGCTGTAGGTATGCTTCAGGAGGGCCTCTCAGAGATCTGTAGCAATACTTCTCGGTGTGTCGCGTCGAGCTATGCGAAACGAGTGGGACCGCTTCCAAGAGACCGGGAGTGTAGCGAGGAAGCCTGGATCAGGAAGAATTAGAGCCACAACCTCCCAGGAAAACCGGTATCAGGTTAACTGTACGACGAAAGCGTACTGTAACCACCCGGGCCTTACAAAACCGGCTGCGGTAATGTAATCTGGTATTAGAGTCAGTCATCAAACCATTCGTAATCGTCACCACAAAGATGGTCAACGTTCCTGAGTGCGTGCTGTTCAACTCGAACTGACAAGAGCCCATCGAGCAGTGCGCTTAAGGTGCGCTCGCTAGCATTTGAACTAGATAATGGATAATTGGAGGGCTGTACTCTTTACACACGAATGTAAGGTCAAGTTTTTTAGTAATGATAAACGAGTCCGCGTGTGGAAAAAACAAGGTGAACGTTTTACAAAACCATGCATCCACGGAACAGACCGTTTTGGGGGCCCAAGTGTTATGGCATGGGTGACTGAAACCGCCATTAGTCACGTTGAGCGGGTAATGCAACCTCGTGTCATCCCATTTTCACAAAGAGTGGGCGCTGGTATTTTTATGCCTGACAATGTTCGCGCACATACGGCCCGTGCGACACAAAGAGCACTTTCTGAGGCCAATATCACGGTTTTTGCCATGGCCAGCTATGAGTCCCGATTTCAACCCCATCGAGCATTTATGGGATCAATTGAAATGAAGCCTTAAAGAAAACTACAGCCATGTTAACAGTCAAAGCTTTGACTGTTAACATGGCTGTAGCTCATAAACGTGCTAAAACTGTGTTGGTAACGAATTCCGGAACAAAATGTTACCTATCTTATTGAAAGTGTACCAGATAGGTTCAGAGAGTGCATACAGAGCAGAGGAGGCCCCACTCACTACTAAGCACAACATTTTTTCAATACTCGCAGTTAAAGGAAATGGGCGATAGACTAAGTTTAGTTAGAAGATTAGGCGACAGACTAAGTTATCAACAGGACACGTATATTATTATATATTTTTATGTATGAACACGCATAACTTTTTACAGTCGTCCGATTTACAAAATTTTTGTTTTATTCGAGAGGATGTACCTCAAAGTTGCTCTCATATAAAATTGATTAATTTTGCTTGGGTAGTTTTTGAGTTAACTTCAATAAATCCTACGTATTTTTTCCTCACCTTTATATGAATGATGTTCTAGTTTCTTTTGCAGGTACCTACTGGTATTAGAATTTGTGTGGGGTAGGTAACACAACTAAAAAGTGAAAAATAAAAACTTTTTCACAAAAAATACAACCAACTTCCATAAACAACATTATAAAGTGAAAAATAACTTTAATTTCGGAAGTCGGTGGTAAAAAACGAAAATACATTAATTAACTAGACACCGACTTCCGAAATTCCGAAGTTATTTTTCACTTTATAGTGTTGTTTTTGGAAGTCGGTTGTATTTTTTGTAAAAAAGTTTTTTTAAAGTTAACTACGAGTTTATTTCCCTAAAAAGTGTATTGTGTGTGTAGATCCATTAAGTAAACAAATTTCACCATTGACTAAGTTTAAACAATTTTTAAATCACGATTCCAAACACATACCCATAAAAACGATTAATAATTTTAAAAATAACAGCCTAAAACTTGGTGGGCCCTGTTTCCTTTTGAGTAGCGAAAGCTGTTTAAAGTCGTTTCGGTTCGTGTGATGAGGCGCTTAATAACACTTTGTTCAAAAATTGTATTGCATTGTTTGTAAAGTGATTATGTTTCTTAATTTCCTTATGGCGACGATACCATCTAAGAAGGGGTCGCCGGTAATTCTCCGTACATTTTCGTAATTAATTTCGGCTGTAATATGCGGCACGGATTGCTGAAAGATATACCTACGATGTAAGTGTTTTTGGGTAAAATTTATTAAGTGAAAAGTGTGAAGTGTGATGATGAAGTGTATCACGGTGCTTTTGTTGGTGATATTTTCATCTACATATATCTTTATTATTTATATATTTTTTATTATTTATATATTTTTATTATTTAATATTTTTATTAAATCTAAAAATTAATAGTAATTTTACAAATTATTGGTTCTTATTTATATTTATACCCGTATTTATTTATGAACGTATTTGTTACTGATACCGACTTTGTTCCCGGTTAATTCACTGTTCTCGTCCATTTCTTTTGGAAAAACTGCTTGTTTTACTATCAACTTCGTCGCAATAAGCTCCAGTATAAAGTTGACAGGTTTTATTTTGAATTTAACCCCTGGTAAGTAAGTATCCTCGGCCTTTACACTCGCAACAAACTATTTTATGAATTACTTCCGCGCTAGAGGTGCGAACTCATTGTTGCACAAATTGCTCGCTAGTGAAGTGACGTGCCACGCTTTATTTTAATCTTTTTTGCTATATTCATTGTATTGATGAGTCGTGTTGGGTAAATATAATATCCATTTTGTATTTCCTTTATTTTCTTTGGTTTGCTGTTCGTGGTGGTACTTAATGTTATTACTTTAGTCAATTCTTATTTTTCTGAAGAAATAGATTTTCATTTATGTGATGTTCTTTCTGTTTATTTGTTGAAAAGGTGTTTTCAATTAGTGCTTATAATATAGGTATTATGAAAGTAAAACAGTGAGTTAAAATTCCAACTTTCTATTTTGTATAAATGCAGATATATATCAGATTCTCCTTTATATTTGAAATGAAAGAGTTTATTAAAATAAAAACTTTTTTACAAAAAAATACAATCGACTTCCAAAAACAACACTACAAAGTGAAAAATAACTTTAATTTCGGAAGACGGTGTGTAAGGTCCGGAAGTAGTAGGCACCTTACACTTGTTCAGCAAGTTCTAGTTCGTTCACTTGAAGTAGTAAAAGTTAGTTTAGGTGAGTTGACGGAAACCACGGATTCAGTAACACTTGAACGTTTATTAAGTAGCCCGATTCACAAGTAAAGATTGGATGCTAACCCGCAGCGCTCGCGTTAGTAGTAATTTGTCAACTAACTTAAAAATATTTTTAACGCTAATATAAGTGAATGATGTAAGTAGGTTGCTGCGTATGCAGTTTAACACATTGTACGTGAACCGTACATGCTCCCGAGGGCAGCAGCGTGATGAGCATCCAGTACATAAAGTGAGGAAATGTAAAAGAAAAATACAGAAGGCATAATTAGAAATAAAAAAAAACATTAAGTAAAAATAAGGAAGTAAACATCAGGTATTAAAGTTTGTATCAAGATATCAGCATTAATTTGATACTTCCTCGAAGTGAAATAGTTTTTTCGGCCTTACGTCGCTGTATAGTGGCTCCGCTGGTGTCGAATTAGCCGAGGTTGTCGAATGACGCATTTCGCGCATTCCGATGTCCACGTGATTGTCTATACCTTCTTTAGGTTGCTGTTGCTTCGTAGTTTTCGTAAACCACCGTTTCTTTATGAAGAAGTAGAGAACAAACGAAGCAGATCCTCCCAACAGCAAAGAGGTCACAGAGTAGAGGTAAACGTCGTGACTTGAAATCTCTGACTTCTGCGGTAGATTTTCATTTTCCTTCTGGCGAGTCAGTTGGTTTTCTATGTTTTTAATATCTGTTGCGGATGTTTCCAGTTCTGTCATATTCAATTGTGCGTTTTTCCAACTTATGTCGAATAAATTGTTGATGGTTGAGTTAATAATGGGTACTTCAATATCCGCTTTCATGTAGTAGTTGCTTCCTAAATGGTTGTATGTGAATATTGTCGCGTCTTTCTTTTGAAGTAGGCACTTTGGTTTCAAGGCTATCACCCCAGTACCGTTAATGACCGCTGGCGTAACTTGATCGGCGCATATGACTCGTATCAGCTGTTTGTCGCACAACGTAAACAGCCATAGGTTCGGTTTATGTAATTTGAACCAAGTTTCTTTGCATGTGACGTCATTTATTACACATGATAATGACGTTTGCTGACTGAACGCTTTGGCTTCGCAGGGTGCGCTTTTGTCATGTAAGTTGAATACTGGCTGACGTGAAATGCAAGTGTATTCGTCTTCTCCGTGTGACGTACATTGGTGCATGTCCTGCTCTTCCATAGTGATGTACGAGTTTTTGACGAAGTTTATGGCGATAAAGTTGGAGTAGGGTTGCACCATTTTTTAATTTGCCTTGTATTAGGAAAGGTATAGGTATCACCCGATATATTCTGTAGTCCTCATCACTCAAAAGAGGAACATGTAGCTCAAATAGCATGTAGTTGTTGGTAATCCGAGCTTTGACATGGATTAGTTCGTATATGTCTCGGAAGTCATTTCGTATGTCTTTTATGGGTAGAGCTAGTCCTTGAGGTAGTTTTCCCGAAATTATGTTTAGTTGCTCTGTAACTTGAGATGCCGGGAACAAGTGGGTATCCAAATGGCCTCGATAAATGTTGGTTATTGCATTCATTAGCATTTCTTGAATTCTATTTAGATCGTTCAAAATTAAAGTTGCTGATACAGCGGCAGAATTCACATCGGTTATTGAGTATAATATTTGCGCTCTGTTCTCGATTTTTGTGATAACGCTGCAAGTCTGGTTCATGTAACTTTGGATTATGTTAAATTGTTTGTGCATAAACTCCGTGTTGCTTTTTATTACGTTGTTTTCAGCTTCTATTATTACTGTTTGATTTTTCATCAATTGTAGCAAGTAGTTGTCGTTGTTTTGTAAGTGTTCAATGTCTTTCTCATACTTTTCTGCGAAATCTACATCCAGGACGCCGAATAGTGTTCTAGCTAGTTTTCCAACTCCGTCAAAGTAGCCTCGTTTTTGTCTTGAATGCTGAGAAAGCAGCATGGAGTTGTAGTTTTCCAGATGACGCAGTTCATGACGTAGGTGGCTAACGACGGTTTCACACGACATGTGCTCGTGCACTATTCTTTGGCAGAGTCTATCAATTTGGTTAATGTAGATGTTGATGTTCTTTGTAGCTTGCCAGTACGACGTTAGATTGTAATAGATCAGTAGCGTCCATTCATCGTGTATGAGTTGTAATTTCCCTGCGTCATCAAAGTAGATCGGTTGGTTGTTCGTTATGGATGTCAGTTGATAGTTGCTTGAGATAGGTGCTGATTGTACGATGCCCATCATTCCTATCATAGTCATAAGAACAAGAGACAGTAGACTTTTTTTGTCGGCTCTTGTGCTCTTTCTTCTCTGACTTGTCTTCAGTTCTCTCGCATCTTTGTTAGTGATGTTCACGGTTTCTTCTGTGACTGGTCGTTTTTCTTGTATTGGTAATGGTGAAAGTTTGACAACAGGTCGTTTTATCATTCCTGTCTTTGTTTTGATAGTTGCCACTCGAACTAGACCGTCTTTGCCAGGGTGAGTTTCCATTACTCGTCCCATGGCCCATTTTTCAGGCGGTAAGTTTGTCTCCTTGATTAGTACTACATCGTTAGTTTTGAGATTTTGTACTTCTTTGTTCCACTTGCATCGAGTCTGTAGAGTGCTTAAGTAGTCATTGGACCACGCTTTCCAGAACTGATCTAGCATCTGTTCTGTTAGCTGCCATCGTTTCCTCAGATCCATCTTTCGGTCGTCAGGCTCAGGTTGAGGTAGGGACAACGTAGCGTTGCCCGTTAGAAAGTAGCCAGGAGTAAGAGTTTTGTAGAATTCTTCTGGATCTTCTGTTAGTGGGCACAGGGGCCTTGAGTTCATGCAAGCTTCAATTTTTGCTAATAAGGTGGTGAATTCTTCCCAAGTAAGTTTTTGTTCGCCTAAAACTCGCCGCAAGTGATGTTTTAGTGATTTAACGGCAGCCTCGAATATTCCGCCCGCGCTAGGCCAGGCAGGGGCGTTGAAATGCCACTGGACTTCCAGTTTCCCGATCTCGTCGAAGAATTCAGGAGAAAGAAGCCGTTTGAAGTTTATGAAATCCTCTTTCAGCACTTTGGATGCTCCAGTGAAGTTAGTGCCGTTGTCTGAGTACATGTGTGCAGGCGTTCCGCGCCGGGCACACATTCTTTGAAACGCCGCAATAAATGCTTCCGTGCTTAGTTCTGAAACTAGTTCAATATGTACAGCTTTAGTCGCCATACAAACGAAAACGGCGATGTATGCTTTTGAGGTCTTCACTCCTCTGCCTTTGTTAAGCTTCACGTCTACGTGACCAGTAAAGTCCACTCCAGTGTGAGTGAATGGACGACTTGGTGTTATTCGTTGTTTCGGGAGATCAGCCATAAGTTGAGCGTTTTCCGTAGAGTTGAAACGATGACATTTTACGCAGCGGCGAATCTTTCCCTTTACAGCTCGATTTCCAGACACTATCCAGTAGCTTTGCCGTAGGTAGGTGAGTGTGAGTCGGGCTCCGCCATGAAGTGTCTTCAGGTGTGCTTGCTCGATAAGTAGTTCGGTGTAGCGACTGGAGTTGGGTATAATTGCTGGATTTTTCATGTTAGCAGGTAGATCAGAATGTTGAAGTCTTCCGCCCACCCGAATAATTCCCTGTTTATCAAGGAATGGTTTTAATTTGTAAATGTTGCTTTTAGGCGAAATAGTTTCGTTTCGCAGTAATTGTTTGTATTCTTGCGCAAACTCGCTTTGTTGGACATATTTCAATATGTATTCTGCTGAGTATTTCAAGTCGTTTGTTGTTAAGTGTGTACTTGGTCGGCATTTTTGCTTTAGTGATGCAAAATATCGCAATATACGTGCAGCGATTCTTGTTATTCGTGTCAACGAGCTGTGGCTATTTAACAGCTTATAAACAAAGTTTTCAATTTTGTAGGTTTGCGCTCTGATGGTTTCAGGTTCGATTCTGCGCGCAACATTCGTAGTGAAGTAGTAGTTCACGTTGTGTGGAGTTTCTGACTCTGCGAAGTCTCTCAGAAACGTGGGTCCGTCCCACTATAATTTGAACACCACTAGTTTGTTCGGTAATAAGCCTCTTGAAGCGCAGTCAGCAGGATTAAGTTCTGATCGTACGTAACACCATTGTTGAGGTGGAAGTACGGCTTTTATCTTTCCCACTCTATTGGCTACGTATCTTTCCCATCTTGAGAGGTCTCCCTGAATCCAAGCTAGGACAACCTTAGAGTCACACCAGCCGTAGGCTGATACGTTATGTTCCGTTAGTGATTTCTTCACCTTATCCATGAGTTGAGCTAGAAGTAGTGCCCCGCATAGTTCAAGTCGTGGTAACGTAGTTTTTTGTGTAAGCGGAACCACCCGGGTCTTTGACACTAGTAAGGTGGTCCTGATATTGCCCTTTTCGTCTATTGTTCGGCTGTATATGACGCAAGCGTATGCTTTCTCGCTTGCGTCGCAAAATCCATGTAGTTGGATATTTTTCTGCGTACTACCAATCCATCTGTTTATTTTAATGTTTTTGATTGAATGTAGGTCATTGTTTAGTTGCCACCATTCGTTTTGCAACTGTTCAGGCAGGTCAGCGTCCCAGCTTATCTTAGTCATCCACACTCTTTGGAATAGTAGTTTAGCTAGCACAGTTATAGGTGCTAGCCAACCCAAGGGATCATAGAGTCGTGATATTAGTGACAGTAGTTTTCTTTTTGTAAGGGACTTTTTGTTGTAGTCGTCCAAGGTCCAGTTGAATAAGAAAATGTCTTCCTTTGGATTCCAACTCAGCCCCAACGTTTTCATTGTTTGAGAGCTTTTGAAATCGAAAATATTCTTTGATATTTGATCTTCATTTAAGTGACGTAAAAGCTCAGGATCGTTGCTTGACCACTTGCGCAAATTCATTCCTCCTCCTTTTAGTAGTTCGATTATAGTCGTTTGTATTTCTCTTGCTTGCTCGATCGAGTTGTGACCGCTAATTAGGTCATCTACGTAGAAATGATTCTGCAGTATTTCAGCGGCCTTGGGGTTGTGTCCATCATCAGCAGCTAGTTGTTTAAGTGTTCGCATCGCCAGCCAGGGAGTACTCTTTGTTCCGTATGTCAATGTTTGAAGTTGATATTCTTTTAAAATGTCTGTTGGTTGGTTTCTCCAAATAATTTGTTGTAGGTGCTGCTGTTCAGGATGACACCATATGGAACGGTACATTTTTTCTATGTCTGCTGTGTAGACGTATTTGTAGCTCCGCCAGTGTAGTATTAATGCCTGGATGTCTTTTTGAAGGTTAGGGCCCTTTTCCATGACATCATTAAGGCTATAACCACCTGTGGTTTTCTGTGAAGCATTAAAAACTGCTCTCAGTTTAGTTGTACTTGACTGTTCTCTTAGTACCCCGTGATGCGGCAGGAAAACTTGATTTTTGTCGAGTATTGTGTTTGAAAGCTTCATGTGACCCAAATCGATATATTCGTGAACAAAGTCTTTGTACATTGAAGCGAGTTTGGCATTTCTCTCGAATTTCTTTTCCAGTTGCAAGAATTGCGAGATTGCTATCGATTTAGATCGTCCCAGTTTTTCTTCGTGGCCAGAGATCATTGGCATCTTCACAATATATTTTCCGCTGGAATCTCGTTCAGTAGTAGTTTTGTAGTAATCTTCACACCAGTCATCTCTTGATGTATCTTCATCATTCTGGAGGATGTCTTCAGTTTCCCAGAATGTCTTTAAGTCATTAAGGTCGATTACTGCTACATGACAGTTGAGAGTTTCTAGTTTCCCGCATAGTATCCAGCCTAAACGGGTCTGCTGGGCCGTCGGCGTTGTAGTATCTCCTTTTAGTACCCCTTCTAGTATTACTTCAGAGTAAATATCAGCTCCCAGCAGTAAGTCCACGTTCCTTGATAAGTTAAAATCAGGATCCGCTAGTGGTAAGCCTCGTAAGTGAGACCAGTCGCTTTTCTCGAAAGTTTTGTTCGGCAAGTTGTTCGTAATTTTTTGCATTATGAGGGCGCTAGTGGGGAATGCGAAGTCAGTGCAGTGTGATTTACATTCCAGATCTAATCGTCCTTTACAATCTCCCGATATAGTTCCCACGCCAGAGATCGTGGCATTCAATCTTTTTCTAGGAAGTTTCAGCCTTTGCGCCGCATTCTCTGTGATGAGGTTAACTTGTGACCCTTGGTCAAGTAAAGCTCGCAGCGTTATAAAGTCTCCCGTCGACCTCTTTACTTGAATTTCGGCTGTGGTAAGTAAAATTTCCGTAATGTTCTTGTTTGATAAATGGTTCGAGCTATGCTGATCAGCTGCTGAAGGTCGATGCTCTCGTTGTTGGGAACGCTGACCCATATTGCTGTGGTTCATGTTAGACCTCGGTGTCAGTTTTAGCGCTGAGTAATGTAGTAATGTATGATGAGGTTTGTTGCATTCTTTGCAAGTTTTGTTTGACGCGCATTCGGTATCGCTATGCTTATACAGACAATTTTTGCAAATCTGCAATTTCCTTACTGTGTCATTTCTTTGCCGTGTGTCCATATTGACGAACTTTGGACACTGCATTAGGACATGAAAATCGCTGCATAAAGGGCATTTGCCGAACGACGTATGGTATGTTCTTGAGAATTCTTTTCTGTTGAATTCTGATGATTTTTGCGAGTTGTATCTCATTTTGTTGTTGTAAGCCGGTCTCTGTTGACTCGTAGTTTCTTTCTGGTAGCCTCTAGCTGATTCCAGCGCCATGAATTTTGTCTCCAGGAAGGCCAAAAATTCACCCAACTCCGGAACCTCCCTTGGATGTTGTAGCTCTCTTGTGTATTCAGTATAAGATGCTGAGTCCAATTTCTGCCCCATCAAATATACGATAATCGGATCCCAGCTGTTTAGACAGATAGTTTGCAGACCATTCATACACTCGTTGATTACGTCATGCATCTTCTTCAAGATAGCGCCGTTGGCCTGGTGAATTGTCGGTAAATGCATCAAAGTATTCATTAAGTTTACAAACTGAAGTCTTTTGTTGTCATATCGTTGAGTGAGAATTTCCCAACAGGTATCATAGTTTTCTCCGCCAATTAAATGTTGAACCAGTCGTTCTGGCTCTCCTTTCAGCTTGGATTTTAAATGCTGCATTTTCTGCGACCTTGAGAAGTTCACATTGTTGTGGATAGTCTCCAGAAACATATCCTTGAACGTAATCCACTGACTGTAGTTTCCAGTGAATTCTGGTAATTGAATTCTTGGCGCTGAGTTTTGGTAGTGCGTACCAGTCCATATTTTAGAGTTAAGGGACCTTTTCAGCACGTCATATTCTCGTTCTTTACTGGCGAATAGTTCGTTGTATACTTCGTTTGAACTTTTCAGCACAGCTTCTAGTTCCCAGTGACATTTTTCTACGGTTTGCCACTTGCTTTTCAGTTCATTTAGTTGATCTTCTAACTCCCATTTTTCTATCACACAGTCTACATCAACCTTTGACATTGCTCGCTCCAGTGCCTTTATGTGGCACTCTTGCCTGTCCAGTAGTTCTTTGGTCTTGGTATCTATTCCCTGAGGATGCGGGATGACAACTTCTCCTTGTTTCCCATCAACACTCAGTAGCCGCTGCAGTATGTCCAGCCTAGTAGTTTCGTAAAGATGTTTAGTTTTTTCGTGAATGTTCTCAGTGAAATATTTATTACCCTTATCCTCCCGTTCCAAAAGTAGATTGTGCCTGCTTTCGAAATCTTGCCAGAGATTTTCCAATGACACTAACCTTTGAGTTAAGTATTCCTTTCCTTTCCGAGTCGCACTGTCCTTTTTGTAGTTTGAACAAAGTCGCTTGATTGACTCGAAAACTTCATTTTGAAGAGTAATTTCGCTCATCTTGAGTTCCTCGATTAGTTAATCGAAATAAGTTTAGTAGTTGTATATATTGCAGCCTCAGCAGCGGTAGTAGTAGTAGCAGTAGTAGTAAGTAGGTATAGTTGTAGTTAGTTCTGCCAGTTGACGGTTCCTCTAGTTGTCGAAGTCTCGTCCAGCAGTTGAAGTTGGTTCCGGTACTCAATGTGCCTGTACTCGAGCTAGGTATGTGCGCCTTCTCAATCCAACTGGGGCGACCCTCTTCCGGGAGACCAGCTGAACCGATTCGCTACCGTAACAATAGAAACAAACACACTAAGATACACTAAGGCTCGAAGGACCATTAAATGTAAGGTCCGGAAGTAGTAGGCACCTTACACTTGTTCAGCAAGTTCTAGTTCGTTCACTTGAAGTAGTAAAAGTTAGTTTAGGTGAGTTGACGGAAACCACGGATTCAGTAACACTTGAACGTTTATTAAGTAGCCCGATTCACAAGTAAAGATTGGATGCTAATCCGCAGCGCTCGCGTTAGTAGTAATTTGTCAACTAACTTAAAAATATGTTTAACGCTAATATAAGTGAATGATGTAAGTAGGTTGCTGCGTATGCAGTTTAACACATTGTACGTGAACCGTACACGGTGTTTGATTAAATGTATTTTCGTTTTTGCCACCGACTTCCGAAATTAAAGTTATTTTTCACTTTGTAGTGTTGTTTTTGGAAGTCGGTTGTATTTATTTGTAAAAAAGTTTTTATTTTTCACTTTTTAGTGGTTCACATGTGCTTACCCCTTCATAGCGTTCCGGCGTGATGTTATGTTATGAACTGGTGTAAACAATAAACAGACATGAGATTTCAGCAATCCCAGTCCATTTGCTATCATCTATTGAGGAGTTTCGTTGCCTATCTCAGAAGTTCTTCATCAGATCTTCACCAAATTGAAATGGGACCACACCGAGAAAGTACTCTTCCAAAAACTTTCCAAATCGCTTCAAGTGTGCCTATAAAATTGGAAGAGTTCTCTCTATTTCTCCAGGATCCCATCATCAGATCCTGACTTGATGATCATGGGACCACTTGGGAAGTATACCCTTTCAAACAAAAAAAAAATCCAAATCGGTCCAGCCATCTTTGAGTAATCGGGGAACGTACATAAAAAAAAAAAAGAATTGAGAACCTCTTCCTTCTTGAAGTCGGTTAATGAAACCAGCAGTGCTATTCTGTACAAATCTCACCGTGAAAACTTAGGTGAAGTGAGCGTGGAGTGAGCTGTCAATAGTGTCAATCCCTAGCATCAAGCAGAATGAAAACTCACTTCACCTAGATTTTCACGGTGAGATTTGTACAGAATAGCACTGCCAGTACCTATTTCGAATAAATTCAGATTGGTATACGTGTCTGATATTCTCTTGTCTATTTAATAAATAGATGCTTCATTAACTCAACACATTAAACGCAGTTCTTATATAAATATATTTTAAACGTAAAATATTAAATACTTTTTGACATAAAGATAAAAAATTGAGCATACTGTCAGTAGCACAACTCGTGAAGAATTGCGGCTGTTAATAACTTAATTTAAATTGTTAAATTTATTCAAATTTTTCCTAAAATATAGCCTTTAGTGTTTTTTAATAGCTTCATTATTAAGACGTTTTTATTAAATAGTAAACACATCATTTACATTTTAACTGTAAACATAACCTTGGCTGTGGATAAGTGGGAGTCGGGTCTGTCGCTTCATGCACTACCGTCGTCGAACATAGGCACTTTGTTCGACGACACTACTTTCCGCCTCGCTGCTTCCCTGCGACTAGGAGCTCCTTCTTGTTCTCCCCATTGCTGTTACTGTGGCGAAGTTGTCAACAGCCTAGGACACCACGGCCTGTCTTGCAGCCAAAGTGCGGGTCGCTTAGCACGGCACGCGAATATCAATGACATCATCCGACGAGCCCTTGTCACCGTCGGCGTTCCAGCTGTATTAGAACCCAATGGCTTGGCACGCGACGATGGCAAGAGACCGGACGGCATGTCTTTATTTCCATGGAAGTTGGGAAGGCCTTTAGTATGGGACGCAACATGTGTCGATACTCTTGCGCCATCCCATCTTCCTGGCTCTGCGTGCTGGGCTGGCACTGCTGCTGCCGCTGCGGAAAACCTCAAGCGGCGGAAGTATAATAACCTTATCGGTAATTATATTTTCGAGCCGTTTGGGGTTGAAACCCTTGGACCGTGGGGTCCGAGTGCTCTTAGTTTGTTCAACGAAATCTCCAAACGGCTGGTTGACACTTCCAGTGACCCAAGGGCTGGCTTTTACGTTGGCCAGCGGCTTAGCATTGCCATACAACGCGGCAATGCCGCCATTCTCTTGGGTACTTTACCAGTCGACAGCGATGCGGAGGAATTTTTCGACGCCATGTTTTAGTTTTTTAATAGTTTTAGCTATGTTAGTATATAATTTTGTTATTTTTAGGTTATGTTTTAAGACGTTAGAATAAAAAGTACTTTCTTTGAAAATCTGGCATAGAAACAAATAATAATAATAAGATCAGGCAGGGGCCATAGTCCTTTCATAGTTCTAGGTAACCAGTCCACTTTAGCCACTCAAATCCATAGTTCAATATCTTTGTTTCCATATCCTGCAATAGTCCTACACCAACCGGGGGTTGTCCTTGGGTGCACTTGCATAGTGCGTATAGGGACAATCGTCGGTTGGTGCCTCATTTCATTGAAAGTGCCTGACGGGCCTCTGCGAGTTGGCTTCGGCCCCTCGTACGTCTTCCAAAGGTCCGGGACCCCAGAGTCCCGAGATATGTAAACATATGAAAAATAATAATAATAATAAAATATTTATTTGCGTAAAACATGGTATACATTGGTGTTAATATACAAAATATGGTACAAACACGTTTAGCTAAGATAAGACAAAGCAAGCAAAATTTTAAAGTCAGGCATACAGGTAAGGACGCATCAACAATTAATAATATTAAGAACATCAACATTTTTTATCTATAAATTCTTTTAAGCTATAAAAACTATATTCAAGAAACCATTTATAAAATGTTGTTTTAAATAATTGTGTATTTAATGTTTTAAAATGCCTCGGTATTTTATTATAAATGCGCACACACATTGCTAGGCAGCTATTATTGTACTTAGCTAGCCTAGGCAAATCATTCAACACTAATTTATAGGGATCTCGTATGTTCCGTGGATTCACTTCTTTTGCAGTCTTAAATAATTGTTTATTTTTCATTACAAACATACATATCTCGTAAATGTAAAGTGACGGAAACGGTAACAAACCAAGTTTCTTAAATATTGGTTGACATGAGTCATCAGGTTTAAGTCCACAAATTGATCTCATGCATTTTTTTTGAGCGATGAATGCTCTACGGAAGTCGGTGCTGGTACCCCACATTACAAGCCCATAACGTAGCACCGATTCGACATATGTGTGCATACATATGTGTGGCATATGTGTGACAGCAGTTTTTATGTGTTATATTTTTGACTTGTTTAAGTGCGTATACAAATATATTAATTTTAGTGCTATCATTGTCTATATGAACTTTCCAATTAATATCTATCAAATAATATAACAAAACAAACATGGTTGGCACAATATTTCTTATGGTAACTAGCAATAATAGCAATTAATTTAAGATGAAAGATATTATCTGTCTACTATATTACTGCTTACACGTGTATGGTTGTACGCTTAATGTTATTGAAAATCTTCTTCGTTGTGGTTTTTTAGCTGGGTTTTGTTTGTCAGCCAAGCGGCTGGCATGTTCGTTCTACTCATCGCAATGTTACACAGGGGCAACAATAATTATGTCTCATAATGTTGCTCTTGTGTTACAAGTTTGTCGTAGGTCTTGGTCAAATACTGCTTGGAGGAGATGGATTGTCTGGTCCTTTGGAAATCAAGAAATGAGCATACCTAGCGAAGGCTGTTCGGAAGCAATTGATTTTTTTTTTTTGTGGATGGGATATCATCAAATCACTTCTCTCGCTCTGGGCAGAGCGGGAGGGCGTGTCAGACTTTTACTGACTAAAATCCACCCATGTTCCTTCAGTTGTCCATGCCAGGGCCACGGTATCTCTTTCGAACTACCCGCGACCCCGGCAGCATCGGCCCAATTGATCCCGTCACTGCTGACATCTCTTTGAGGCGCGCGTAGAACACAACGCGCCATCGACCCGGGCCTGGTCCTTACCGGACGGCCAGCTGCCCATTACTCGTCGTTCGCAAGCCCGCGCCTACGGTGGCCGGGAATCGGCGATAGATTCCCGTCGCCCAGGGCGTCTCCTACGGCGGCTAGGGGCGCGAGGGCGCAGGGCGTTGTCTGTGAGGAGCAATTTGCTAGCCCGCAAGGTGCGCTCGTTGTACTACAGACGTCAAAGTTACCCTTATTAAGGCGTTCTGTCAATCGTTTTACACGAGTGGTCCGTGGGTGTCATACACACGAGCCTACAACGTCCTGCGAGTTCAATTTAATAATGTTTTTAGGATGCTGTTGGGACTGCCGTGGCGTTGTAGTGCTTCGGGAATGTTCGCAGAGGCTCGCATAGATGTATTCCATGCCATTATGCGAAAGAAAGCGGCCTCTTTACTACAGCGCCTGCATGCTGGTAGTAACAACAGCATTCTAAAAATGATCGACGCCAGAGTGGACTGTCCCTTTCAGGGACACTGGGAGGGGACAGTCCCAGGTCTGAATTAATAATTAATTGCTGTTTGAAAACTAACAATACTAACCGGTACATAAGCATTATTGTTACTAACACCAAAATACTAACATATTTATGGACCTAGTCTGAAATAAAGTTTTATTTAATATTTAAATTTAATTGTATAAATAAATGATAAAGGGCGTCTTTACTTTATTGAATGTCACATCGTCGTTTAAAGTTTCCGGTCATGACCCCAATCTACAAGGCGACGGAAGCAAACAACTTACAAAGATAACAAAAACAATTAAAATTAAACTGAAGTAAAAGTTGCAAAATGTAGGTCCGTCCCTAGCGTGCGCCGGCGTCAGCGGCGAACAACGTTTGTTAACAGAGAGTTTAATTGTTAACACTATTTCAAGTTTGCTGTTTAACTTGAACCGTTCCTTCAGTTCTGCGCGCTTTTGCACTTCCGACGTCAATATAGAAGTTAGTTCGTTAATGGTATCTTTGACCAGAGTTTGAAGGAATCTGGGATGTTAGATAATTATGATTCAGAAGAAAGTTATGTTCACAAATAAAGAGCTTTTGAATACTGTCTTGATAAAGTAATTGCAAAAAAAATGTCTACTTGACATATTTACTTAGTGCAGGCCTGTTTACAAAGAATCGTAGTTCTGAATTCTAGGAACACATCATGCTGCTCACAAATCCTCAAATCTACGCTTGAAAAATAATATTTTACTCCAAACTGGCTAAATTAAAACGCTTTTAAAAATCCAAATAAAAATTCCTTCCACCGGAAAAAAAACTAACAATTAAACTACTCGTACTACTATTTCAAACACGATGCCATCCATACCAGTTCGTTTCGAATTCCCGCCGGTCGTTAGAGCGAAACAGTCGGCAGAAAGATTAAAGATTGTCCTCAGTGAGCAACTATCGTTTGATCCCAACTTGCCGCGTTATTGCCGCGATCATCCCAACTTGCTGTGTTAAGGCGTATTTACATTGCTGCAAACGTTGTGCACGTTAGCTGCGTGTCTTCATTGTAGCAATTGCGGCTCACGGATATTGACACGCACCCACAACTATCTCAGTTTTAGTTTATATGCTTTGTAGATCGGACTGCAAGCTCCGTGAAGCTACGCCTCCATGTGCCGCATGTGTAGCGCACGCCATGCTGGACTGCGTGCGCGATGTATCCGAAAGGCTATGCGTGTGTTGGTGACGTTATCAAGCCACTTTTATGAACGTAACGTGGAGGTGGGTACGTACTAACTACACGGATGTACCGTGTCGTGTGTCTAGGGGCAGCAATGGTACCGTGACTTTATAGCCTCGTCCAGGGAGCGACTGTAAACTTTCCCCGGAATGGCCCCGCCCGGAGATTAATCTAATAACATTCCTACTAAGTTTATCTTTGATTAAATCTATTGGGGATTAGTGAGACGGAATTTAAATAAGGATTCGAATCAACGAATAGTGGATGATGGGAATTAGGACTTTGATTTTACGGTTAGTTGGGGTTACAAGAAAAGTTTACTATGTTGATCATTTTCTGTAAGAATTTTCGGTCTTTACTTGTAACGCCATAATTGCCTTTTTTGCCCGACTGCGCGACGCAAACGATATTATATGTTTATTACAGCCTATATATGTATGTATGTTTGATCCTTTGTGACTCTCAAACGCGTGGGCCGATTTTGATGACACTTACGTCAACTGATTTGTTTAAATCTTGTGAGTGTCACTAAAGTCATGTCAGTAATCAGAAATCAATTATTATGGCGACACCAGACGCCATATTATTGTGAAAAAGAAAAAAATTAAAGTCGACGAACTATGTTAAGTGGGGGGTGGGTCATCTTCAGGTTTCTCTAATAATTTTTCATTTTCAATGACCGTTTAGGATCAATAACGATATAAAGTTTGTTATAAACTATTCCCACTTAAATTTTCAAAACTTATAATAAAAGCTGTGATAAAATTCTTATAAATTATATAAGAACTTTATCACAGCTTTAGTATAAGTTTTGAAATTTTTTTTTGTTTTTTTTTTTTTGTCTTACGAGTATTAACGTGAAAAATAATAATTATAATATAATTCTTAAAATCTAGTGGCAAACCCACAATGTAACTGCTATGAAAGATAATTTTAACGACACTTACCTAAAGCGTTATTACAGTGAGAGAAAAATAAACTTAACTATAAAGTGTAAAGTAAAAAAGTTTATAAAAAAAATCAAAAACCTGCCTGCGTAAAAAGTGAACTTTAAAAAAAGATGGAAACTACTCGTAGATGAGCTATTTCTGTCTCCAGTACCACTTAATACTATAAACAATCTCATGCATTCGGCGGCATCTTTCCAACAATAAAGACCTATTGCATCCGACTGCATGAGATTGTTTGGAGACAGAAATAGTTCATCTTGTTTCCATCCTTTTTTAAAGTTCTCTTTTTACCCAGTTGAGTTTTTTGATTTTTAAATTTACTTTTTTAGCGTGTCATAATTAAATTGTCTTTTGTTTTTCAATCAAAAATTCTTTTGAACTGAATATTCCTAAATATTATAAATGCGAAAATTTGGAATGATGGATGTTTATTACTCAATCACGCCAGAACAGCTAAACGGATCTGGATGAAATTTGGCACAGAGGTAGATTATAGTCTGGAATAGCACAAAGGCTACCAACGTACGTTTTCATGGGTTAATTTCCAAACACCACGCGGGCGAAGTCGCTGGCAAAAGCTAGTCCTTCATAAAATATAATGCTAACTTTTAATTCTTCCAACATAATTACTCTGATCGGTTTGTCAAACATTACTGCTCGTCAAATCATTTTAAAATTCTGCGTTACACTACTATAGTCGTTATTAAATCTATTTGATTCCTTCCATCCACTTTTCTCTAAGTCTCAAAACTCCATCAATCTCAGTATGGTTTGGTTCACTAGAAACTAATAGAGTGTCAATCACTTCGTGGTTTTAGAGCTCGCTGCACTGCTTCATACTCTTGACAAATGGTGGCCGGGATCACGACCCACGGTCCAGTGAGGGATCGCTCATATATCAGTCTGATCGTTGGGAGTCGGCTCAGAAATACGGTTGGGTCTCAGACAGGTACGGTCACCAACAAAAGTCGATTAACACGGCTACTTTTACACATTATCTTGGTAAACATACATAAACACTTACAACTCTCGCCTTGCTCCCACGGGGGTAGGCAGAAACTACAGAACGCCAGCTGCTACGATCCTTATCTTACTACTTTTGCTTCGTTTTCCTGCAAAACGAAGCAAAGTAAATTGACATAAAATTATTCAATTATCTGCTTTTTAGAATTTCATATTTTAAATAAGAGTTGATATTATTTTAATTAAATATTTAAGACTAGCTTCCACTCGTGACTTCGTCCGCGTGAAGTTCCTTCGCATCGCATGGCCTGCCCGCGCTATTACCTACTTCTTTTTCACTTAGCGTTTTTTCGAACTATTTTTACTTTCTGCTAGGTTTTTAAGGGTCCTATCGAGATGTTAAATAGCCTATAGCTTTCCTCAAAAATTGCGCTAATGCAAAGATATTTTTTTAAATCCGATTTTTATTTCCAGAGTTTAGCGCGTTCAAACAAACAAATAAACTCTTCAGCTTTATTATTAGCACTAGCTTATGCCATCGACTTCGTTCGCGTGAAATTTCTTGTTTCCCGGCCCACCACATCACAACGCATCGCCTGCCCGCACTATTACTTCGTTTTTACCTTTTTGTAAGCACCTAAGGGTCGTAGCTTGATGTTAAATAGCCTATAACGTTTCTAAAGAATTGGGCAATCAAATACTAAAAGAATTTTTCAAATCCGACTGGTATTTTGAGAGATTAGCACGTTCAAACATACAAACAAACAAAAAAAACAAACTCAGCTTTATTACTATCAGTACGATAGGTTTAGAAAACTGTTCAAGTGTTAGTTGACTTTTGTAGCTGTATTTACCTACATTTTTTTTTCTGTAGCCGATGAAACAAATGAATGCTATCGTTTGAAATTGAGAAGCACATTTTTCTACTTTGTCTCTTCGGTCTGTGCTTGTGCTTTGGTTGGCAATGAATCAGAAATGTAAACATTTTTCATAAAAATAACTGTCCAGCTGTTTTACTTTTTGTTATCTCTACTATAATTTTATAATAAACTCAGCTGTAAAAAAAACTGGCCAAGTGCGTATCGGAGCACGCACAATGAAAGCTTCCGTAGTTGGGATGAATTTACCTAAAACCAAACTTAACAGAGTAGTTGAAAAACATGTTCTGCCATATATTGATACACGTCACGGTCAATTCTCCAACTGCAAAGATGATGATGATGTGATAAAGTTAAAAATTAAATATTTTCGGACTTTCCTTTACTTGTGCTGTGAGACCTTGCTTCTTGCTAAATTTCATGATTCTAGGTCATGGGTAAATTACCCTGTAGGTTTTTATTTACTTGCGAGTATTAAAATATGTCGCAGAAATGGCTGTATTTTTTTACTGCTTGTTTTTTTAGAACTCGAAGATATTAAAGACCTGCGTATTTGATATTAATTGCAACTTGATATCTCTACGCGTTCCTGAGAAAAAGGGGCTTGACAGACTGTTAAACAGACAGACAGACAGACGGACAACAAAGTGATCTTATAAGGTTTCCGTTTTTTTCTTTTGAGGTACGGAACCCTAAAAATAAAAGAATAAAATAATAAAAAGCAGAACAATAACTTGTACAATTTTAATACAACCCGGTTCAGGTCAAAACTATTTGTTCACAAATTCAGACCATTTTTACATAACGATGTCTACGCGATATTTATCAGTGTTGCGCGTGCGTGCCACAAGAGTTAAGACAAAAGCGGATATCTACATAAACGACAGAATTAATATCATAACCGTCACGCGTGTATTCCCCGCAGTGTAAACGAAAAGGTTTCAGTAAAAACAGAAAATTAATTTTATACTCTCAAGCAAAACTTAAGCTTCTATTATTTCCTGTAACAATAAATTGGGAGAAATAATCGGATTGGCAACACAAAGCTTCTCAAATAAGGATAGGGACAAATAAACTCCAATTTATTTTTTTGCTACAGCTTTTGTTTTATTTCAGCTCCCAGATCATCAACTGCGAAATTGGAATCTGAACAACGAGTACACTTAATTTTATATCGAGTTGAATCTAGCCCCGCTTTGCTAGTTTTACGTTCATATTTATAAGTAACTATTTTATCAGACAGCAAATTTTACTTTAATCCCATGATAATTTAATTGCTAAACATTTTTAGAGTTCCGTATTTCAAAATGAAAAAACTGAACCCTTTAGGATCACTTCGTTGTCCGTCTGTTGCCTATCTGTCAGTCTGTCAAGAGCCTTTTTGAAGATGAAGAGGTATGAAGTTGAAATTAATGTCAAATAGGTAGGTAGGTATATGGTTCAATGGAACTCTAAAAAAATCAAGCATCTAAGTCAACGTAACAAAAAATACAGCTATTTATGCAACATAATAAAATTGATAATCGCAAGTAAATCAAAACCTTATACGGTACTTCCCGTTGACCTAGAATTATGAAATTTAGCAAGAAAGCAAGATTTCACAGCACACGTAAAGGAAAAAGATTTGCAGTTGGGCAATAGATCGTCACGTGTATATTAATGTATGGGATAACATGTTTCTCAATCTACAATGTTAAGTTTGTTTTTGGAATAAATTCATTCCAACTACGGAACTCTTCATTGTGCGTGGCTCGACACGCACTTGGCTGGTTTTTTGGTGTAGTAAGTATTGAACTTGAATGACGTAACCACCAGTAGTCCATAGAATATCTTGGACATCTGTGAGTTGACTGAGGTACTTATTATGTTTATTAATTATGTAAATAGAAATAGGTAGGTAGGTATGTAGCAAATCTCGCAACAATCTGGCTCTCACTTAAGTCTTGAGCTGGACCAAAAGGATTTAAACTGAAATTAAACGTTTTGTGTAAGGTTTAAGCGAAAGAATAATTGTGCAGATAAACGCAAGGCTAGGTTTTATGTGCATTGGCTGCACTGGCTCATTACCGTGCCAGTGAACTTTATAGAGCTTTCACAGGGAAATAGGGACAATAAGTAGGCAAACTATAAAAATGGAGACGGTATATGTATGATAGAGTGATTTTTCATGAGAGTAAAATAAACCTGTTTTAATAACCGAAACGTTTCGACTTATTCTTCCAGAGGTCTTGAGACAGTTGGGTCAGCAGCTCGACGTGTGACTCCTAGAAAAAACACGTGGGTACCCAGTTCTAAAATTATTATTTTCTTCAGAGCTAGTTACTGCTAAAATATGTACCAAACTCTGTTGTCTATGCACCACAGCATGCTACTTGAGGCTTCAGAAGATCCCGGTGGCAAATACAATAGATCCAGTAGGCCGCACGGAAGTGGTAACAAAACCAATATAAGCTCTTATCTTATTCTGTTGAAACTGCGTACTATTCAACAACAAGTCATGGTCAAAGTGTTATCGACGTGCGGTCGACTGTACATAGCCCAGCAGATTAATTAAGTCTTCCTTTAGTTAAAGTTCTTCATTGTTCCTGTCGAGTCACGGTGCAAAACTTTCAATACTACAAAAGTTAAAGTTAGTTTAATTTATTGTAAACCCATCTTCCATATTCTGTTCGCCCGCATTCAAAGGAAATATTACCTTTGTGCAGTGACTGCAGAGTTTTACTGCAGCTTGCACGATGCTCATAAATAGTAGAGGGTATACTCGTATCACTCGATACTCGATGAAACTTTTACGAGTTGGTAAATGGTCCATGTATCTGTAAAGAAGATTTACAGTTTAGTTTCTCCATAAGAAATAGTTAAAATGTTAGTTTATGTTGTGCAGGTGAATAGAGTACAATGCAGTATTTAGAATAAAACTTGTAGACGATTTCCCCCCTACTGCGGATGCAGTAATTTATCTGGCAAATAACTTCTGATTCTGTAGGTATTTTTATGTAGGTAAGTTTACAGGGAACTCTCGCAATATTTCCTTATCAAAGCAGTACTAATTTTAATAATTAGTTTAATAGTAATGATTAGTTTTTCGTTCACAAACAACAACCAAAACAAAATTTTAACTGCATTCCTTTTTCATACTTTTAACAAGTCAATATTTTTTTTAAATACAAAATGGATGGATGCATTGATTGATGAATATTTTACAGTCTGTTGTGTTAAACTTTTAATAAGTTCCATTTTAGTTCCAGTCATAGGATTAAATATTCAAGCGAATTTAGATAGTCTTTCTGTTTATTATCCATGAATATTTACATAATTTAAAATCTAACAATCTAAAAAAAAAATGTACAAGTATATAAAAAAGGAGGGGAAATAATCATAGGGCATCAAAAAATTCGTACGCATTCAAGTTAATTTTAAAACTATTTTATTTTAAAATCAACTCCGATGTAATTAAATGTGAATAAAATCGTTTCGGTAAGGCTTTCTCTTATTTGCAGATCAGCTTTCCAGTTCAGTTTGCATGAATAAAACTGGAAAATCTAAGAAGCCATACAAAACTTTTGGTTCTATTTATGCCGCCCATGAAACAGAAGATCTAGGAGTTTTCTTGGAATAATAAAAAGCTAGTGGCAACATTGTTTCGTGGTGATCCAACGCACTACTTCTTGCAAGTTTCAGCCAGATATTGAAAAATATGTAAATTGTTGAACCTTGTGGTTGAACTCTCAAAATTGGAATATAAAGTGGGTGAAATTTTACGTTTATATTATTATTCACACGGTTTTAAGGACCAACCATGTATAAGAACTAGAAGTTACATGAGCCTCCTTCAAAGTAAGGTTTGTGGTAAGAATAGGTAAGTCCTGGAAAGAAAAGAATATAATTAACTCCAAGATTTTTCCCGACTTCAAAGAATGTTTTGATAATTTATTTTAAAGTATTACCGCTAAAAAAATCTATAGGTAAGTTACGAGGCTTTTAATGGGATTGGGTCACGTACTCAATTTAGCAAAAAAAAAGTGGGTTTTGATCACAGCAATTATTTCACATAGCTATCCAGCGCCCTAACTGCGTAACAGACTTTCAATCACAACCTGAATTATTTTGACGGATATTGCTAATCCATTGCTTCCTAAGTTCGAAAAATGTGTCTGCTCGAGTTACGTAACTAACACAATTAATGTTGTTGAACTGTCAAAATGAAATCGATTCCTACTGTGTGTTACGCAACTACCCCGCAGTTTAATTATTGTTAGATATCAGAAGCGGTAAATAATAAAAACACAAAGCACTATCAACCTAAGAAGTTTTATTCCTTACAAATGATTTAATTGACAAAAGTATCAAATAACAAAAATAGATATACCCAGAGCTGAAAGTACTGAAACTTCAAATATTTATAACAGTTACTGAGCACTACTAAAACGTCCGTCACGTCCGAGAGCCAAACACAGAATGAATTAAAAAGTTTTTTTTTTTTTTTGGAATGGCATCTCGTAGTGTGACCATGAGAGGTCTCGACTACTTAACCGGACTATCCTGTGGGTGCCTTTAAGCGAGCTCAAAAGCCTCCAGCCAGGGGCATAAAATACTAACTAAATTATAAACTAAACGACTGCGCACTAAGGGCACCCCCTGTGGGGTACGGACCTCGGCTTAGGGAGTCGTTGTCATTGACCAATGATAGACAAGGCAAAGCAATAGGCTGGATCAAGTTAGGGGAATTATTATTATCAGGGGAGTTTAAAGCTACAGGCTCAGCTACGCCACCAGCTGGCTCGATTAAACCGATCAAGGGACATGAATTTACATTTACGTTAGATGGTCTTAAACGCGATGGGCCTCGGCGGCGAGGCCGGAATGTAGATCTGTGTTTGTGTTGGACTGTGCTAGTGTCCCTACTACTTTCCTGGAGGAGGGTGATAGGGTCATCGGGTTCAGTGAGGGCATGTCGCGGACGGCGGATACTACTGATTCTACTGGGTACATAGCTAGCGGCTTCGACAACCAAGGGGTTGCGATGTTTCACGGCGGAATCAAAGAAACGCTTGGAAAGGCGTTTCAAGTACAGTCGGATGGTCGGGACTTTAAGGTCAAGGTGGAGGTCTGCGTTCCGAACGAACCAGGGGGCTCCCGTTACCTTTCGGAGGAGACGGTTCTGAAGGGTCTGCATCCTATGGATGAGGTGGGGCTTTGCATGCGCAAAGACTGGGCCCGCATAGGTCATGATAGGTCGAATGCACGCTGTGTAAATACGCAACTTGCACTTAAGGGACAACTTGCTGCGTGCATTCAGAACGGAGTGTAAACGGCCGAGAGCAAAATAGGCCCGCGAACGAACCTGCTTTATGTGCTCTGAAAATGATAAATGACTATCGAGCGTCACACCTAAATATTTGGCTCGCTTTTCCCAAGGGATCTGCTTGCCAAACATGGTGATCGGCCGAGGAGGGGCGGTGAGCCGATTACGCCGTCTCGTAAAGAGAATGGCTTGGCTTTTATCGGGATTGACTTCGATTCTCCACTTTCGAAACCACTTGCCGAGGGCATCGACTGCGGTTTGGAGGGTGCGAGCGATCGAGTCAGGGCGAATTCCCTTGGAGAAAATGGCCGTATCGTCTGCGAACAGCGCCAACTGTGCCTTTTTACTCTTCGGGATATCGCTGGCGAAGAGGATGAATATGAGGGGGGAAAGCACAGAGCCCTGAGGGACTCCTGCGCGAATAGGGTGGGGGGAGGAAAGTGCTCCTTCAATGCGATAGCGAAAGGTGCGGTTTGACAAAAAGTCTCGTAGGATGAGCACGAGACGATCCGGCACACCGAGTTGGTACAGCTTATATAATAAGCCGTTGTGCCAGACTTTGTCAAAGGCTTTCGCTATATCAAAGAAGACAGCACCAGTCATCGCACCGCGTTGGAACCCAACGCTGATGTGCTCGACAATACGGTGGACCTGCTGCACGCAATAGTGCTGGGTTCGAAAACCGAATTGCTCGTCGGGAATGAGACCTTTTGTCTCGGCATAATCTCTGAGACGCTTATAAATAAGCCTCTCATAGATTTTGCCGAAGACGTTGAGCAGACTGATAGGCCGGTAGCTAGAGGGCTCGCTCTTAGGCTTGCCGGGCTTAGGGATACCGATAACGGTAGCCTGTTTCCAGGCGTGAGGAAAGATATTATTACCCATGGCACCATTGAAGATGATGGTCATGAGCATAATCAAACGGGCAGGGAAAAGTTGGAACACCCTATTGGTGATTCCATCTGAGCCGGGGGCTTTACGGTGTTTTAGACCCTTGATTATCTCGTGCACCTCGTCAGGAGTGACGGGAGGCAAGGGAAAATCAGGGTCCTCAACGGGGGGAAGGGAGGCTCTACGTTCGACTTCAGCGTCAACCTCAGAGAGGTGGGCTTCGTTTACTGGTTGAGAGCTGGGTGAGCACTGGGCCTCAAGACTATCGGCAAGGCATTCGGCCTTGTCGATATCATCGAAAGCGATGGTATTGTCTGGGCGTACTAAGGGGGGCATAGAAGCTGTCTCTGAGGACCTGAGTTTCCTCTGTAGGTGCCAGAAGGCCTGATGAGTTGGCTCGAGTTCACTCAACATCTTGTCCCAACGCGTGGAACGCAGTTCCTCTATGCGTTTCTTTACAGATTTCTGCAAATAGCGCATATGGACTTTGTTCAAGCGGCAGGGAAAGCTGCTGTAGGCACGGACAGCCGCGTTCTTCTCATTCATCAGGGCACGTACATCGTCCGGCAGCTTCCAGCGATGGTCATCCACCGCTGGAACCTCCCTTGAACAATCGTTCAGGACTGATTGTACGTGCTCCGTGAATGAGTCGATCGCAGCTGTCGTGTCAGCGAGAGAGTCAAACTGATCAGGAATAGAGTCTAAGTGGGGAGATGAGGAGGATTTCAGACATTCGCTTACTTTCCTCCAGTCCGTCACCAACCGGGTGGGGAGAGGTTGAGAGGGATCGCGGAGACCTATGCGGGGGGCCAGATTTAAGATCACGGGACGATGATCAGACGTTAGTTCATGTATCGCTTCTATAGAGTCCAACCGAAGGTTGACATTCTTTAGAAGCGCTACATCAAGTACGTCGGGGGAATGAGCGGGGTCATGGGGATAGTGAGTGGGAGTCATTGGGGCAATGACATCGAAACCCAAAATGGGACAGAGGTCGAACAAGTGTCTTCCTCTAGAAGTGGTGGTGGAACTATTCCAGGAGGTATGTTTGGCGTTGAGATCGCCCGCTATGATAACGGAGTCACTCAAGCCGAACAGAATGGTCAGATCGTCAGAGAGGGATTGGAAATCCTCTGAAGTGCGGGGGCCGCAGGGGGGGAGGTAGACCGATACAAGAGTGATCGGCTGGTGACCTGTCATGCCTAAGCGGCAGACAGACACTTCTAATCGCGAGAGAGGGGGAGGGTCCATAGGGATGCAGTATAGGGACGATTTATAATAAATCATAGTACCACCCTTGTGACACCGAGACCTGTCATTGCGAACTATGCGATAGTTGGCAATCGACGGACTTCGGTGATGGGGCTTCAAGAACGTTTCCTGTAAGAGGAAAACGTCGATATGGTGGTCGCGGAGAAAAGTGGCGATCTCATCGCGTTGGCCTGCAAAGCCATTCGCGTTGAAAAAGCCTAAGTTTAATGATCGGGGTTTGATCCTAGCTATGATTCCTTTATCCATTATTTATTTGAGTTGTTGGAAAAGGAATTCAAAGCTTGCGTAATCTCGGGATACGCATTGAATATATTAATGATCCTGGGCAAATCGCCGACATTTCTGGCGGCGGTTAGCTCAAGAGCCATCTGTCTAGCGCGGGGGGTATAAAAAGCCATGAAAGTGCCAGCAATAATGCTGAACGAGTCAACATTTTGGCTGAGCACTGGCATGGTTGGGGGTATGGTAGGGGGGGGGGGGCCAAAGCGGCGGGAGGGGTGGCTTTAGGAGCGGGCGAGGACGCGGGTTTAGGGGGCTGAGAGAGAACGGCTGGGGGAGCGCGGGTTCTCGGATCCCTAGGAGCGAGCGGGGGAGGGGGAGGGGGTTGGGAGTACGCCAATGCAGGGAAAGCCTGCTGGTGGTGTAGGGGAAACCACGGGTTAGGTCGCTGCGGACTTAGCCGGGTCGGCATCTGGGAAGATGGGATGGGGAGTAGCGGAGGGCGTTCTCTCTGCTGACGAGCGTCTGCACGCTTGTTCAGCTTCGAGGAGGAGAAGGACTTTGGGGCTTTGGGACAGCCACGGTAGTTGGCTGGGTGCCCAGATTCGCCGCATAGCACACAGCTAGGCAGGTCGGTGCACAGGGTACGATCCTTCGGACGCAAACAGTCCGAAGTGCCGTGGTCCCCCAGGCACTTGACGCACCTGGGTTTCGCGTGGCAGTTCCTCTGCGAGTGGCCATACAATTGGCAGCGGTGACACTGACCAATGATGCCACTCTTCCAGGGTTTCTCGATTTCGAAACCCGTGAGGTTACAGATCGATCTGACCTGGAAGATAAGGTGGTACCCCTCGAAATGGGGACAGATAACGAGGACCATGTCGTATGCTTCTCCTGCCCTGGAGCGGTGCATACGATGGACCTCATCCACCGGGATAGACTGCGACAGAAGGTCGTCTTTGATCTCCTTGACGGAGAGCTCCTTCGGGATCCTGCGGATCACCACTCTAGTCTGGCGCTCCTCAGGGAGAGTATACGTGTGGAAAGACACGTTCCTCGACCTAAGGAGTTTCGTGAGCTCCCTGAAGTCATGAGACGTAGGGATGCTCACTTTGATACCCTGCTGGGTAGATCGTGCGGCGGTGTAATTGATCCTAAGATCGGTACACCAACGCGAGACGTCTGTCCACTTCCCCTTGTCCTGGATGTACACAGGAGGGGGGGAAGGTGCCTTCTTGGGGACAGAAGACGAAACGGGGGGGGGTGGCGGTAGGGGCAACTGAGGCCGTGGGATCCGCGGTCGGAGGGGGGGGAGGGATAGCGGTGGAAGCCGCAGAGGGAGGAGTGGGGGAATCATCCACTTTCCTTCCCTTCCTAGTTTGAGCAGAAGAATCAACGCGATTCTTCTTCCTCTTCCTCTTACCTTGGACGGTGGCGAAACCATCGTCCTCAGCGGAGGAAGGGGAAGAAGGAGGGCACGAGGAGGCTGACTGATCCTGAGCAGGTTCAGAGTCGGATGCCTCAGAAATATTTGAGTAAGGAGAGGTGGGTCTCCCGGACACCGGGGAGGTGTCCATAGAGTCACCAGAATCCTCACAAGGAGGGACGGGAGTGGGCTCTAGGGCATCGCTGAAATCAGCGATGCCTGAGACAGAAGGGGAGGGGGAGGGGGGGGTGGGGCCGGACCGCTGAAAAGCGGCTAGACGCGCCTTGAGGTTCGCGTTCCTCAGGACTGCGTCCAGGAACACATCGGGCTCCTTTAGGAGGAGCTCCTTAATGAAGTCGAAAAGGTGCTCTCTATCGAGCGACATGGTCACTGACGCGACAACCCTATAATCTAACTCCCTGGGTGGGTTGGCCCGGGGATGTGTAAGTCTTCCTGTCGGGTGCAGACAGGGAGGTGTGTACCTAAGGTGTGCCCTAAGCTGTGTGTACCCGTCGCCAATCTTATTGTGCGAACGGGGCCCTAACCAATCTAGCGCGAAGGGTGTAGACACACCCTAAAGACACTAGGTGCAGGCTGTGAAAGGAAGACTGTACACCAGTGCCGACTAGGAGATCCCCCAAGGCCGGTTAACACTGGGACCCGTCCAATTGACTGCCTCACCCCGACGGGGTTCGGCGGGTGTATTGGGTCAACACCCCACTCGGCTTCGTTGGCACCGTAAGGTTTCCACCGAGGACCACGAAACTGTGGATTTGCCCCGAAGGGGCCTAGTGCAGCTAGACACGTTTCGACGATAACGTTAAAGAAACAATAGTCTTGAAAAAGACTCTTTGGTGATCATAGATCGAGGAATTAATTAAATAAATAATTAATTCCTCGAAGGATCGGACGTAGTCGGGGCGACTACGATGCGCGCCGCGAGAGCGCAGCGCAGTGACGGGTGGGGAGCGATGACTCAGCGAGCCGGGGCAGCGGGAGGGAGCGGCAGCACACAACCGCTCGCAACGGCAGCCAAGCGTCGAATCTCCGCGAGCGACTGTACGTACTGTACTGCCTTTTTGAATTAAAAAGTAACCGTCCGTTTTATTTATACCCTCTCCCTCGGTCCAGTTTGCTGGGTAGGAGTATTATTTAAGACTATTTTAATTTAAAATACCTACTTGTATAATCAAAATCCCTAACCACGTAACATATTTATTTGTATAACGAAGTTGAGAATAAAAACTGCTTTGAATTCAGATGGTATCTGTTATAACGTGCCGTATATCTTCCACAATACAATGAGATCGACCCAAAAAAAGCTAAATGGTGTGTAAAAGATAGGTAATATAAATTCCAGTAAGTGCCTACTTCAAGATGTATCAGATTTACTTCGTAATTTATTAGAAGGTACAATTTATTTTATAGGTCTACCTGAATCGATCGGTGCTAGAACTTTCCATACTAACTTTTTTTCACTGTCCTTGTTTAGGCAAAGAACTAAAGTTTTCATGGGTCGTTTTTAGGTAGGTTTTAAAAAGAAAAGTACCAAAGTTTCAGTATGTCCGTGTACAAATACTGAATCTTTGGTATCTCGCTGTTTAATATGTTCTTTAAAAGTTTGTATAATTCCATTTCTAAGTAACTTTCGTCTTTTCTTGTAATTTTGAATATTCTATTGATTTCACGGAATTAGTTGTTACGTCGTGCTTGCTTAATTTTTCAGGAACTTTCTGGGAAAACTGATATTCAGACAGGCGATGAGAGTAACAAGTTTATACAAGTAGTCATTCCAGACATCCTCAGCTGTTGGGAAAGGTTACCTAAACTATGTACTCAATAATCATTACATACACCTACACTCAGAAAAAAATATTGTTGGGGGGACAAAAACTTTGTTAGGAGGGAGCCCACCGTAGAGCATAGACAACGTTTTTATTGTTACGCAGTAAGTTGTCGGTACAACAACGTTTTTAACAACAGCATGCTTTGATACTGCATCAATTTAATATTGTCAATGGAACTATTGACATTAACTGTTACTTTGTTGTAGTAACATTAAATTTTGTTAATTCGACAACTTTATTTTGCCAAATTCACTATTCTGCCTTTGTAACCACTAGAAAAGCTTTACTACCATATCAAAGTTGCTTCATCCTGCAGCAAAGTAACTTTGTCATTGTGTTAACTGTTACTTTGTTGCTCTAACAAAGTCTCTATTTGCTACCCTAGTAAAGATAGTTTGCTTCTCTCAATTTTTTGTTGCTTAGGCATAGTCTAGCGATAATTAAGGAGCATGTGACTCTTAAAAATGAACTAATTTTACTAAATGGAATCAAATCTGATATTGTTAAAAAAAAACAGCTGTTTCATAAATTTGGCAGATATGTAGTAAGTCTTTTTGAAATAGCTGTTATTTTTTCACATTTCAAATTTGGTTACATAAAAACTGATTCAGTTTCACGAGTCTACCTGCTCCTTAGTTATCGGTATACCTAAGCAACAAAAACTTGAGAGAGACTAACTATCTTTGTTAGGGTACCAAAATCAGAGTGGTGTAATGTATATTAAAAGAAAACATAATAAGTTTTAAACATTTATTTGGTACCCTATAAACATTACTCATATCACTAAAGTACCTATACTCCATTTGAAATAAGATTAGACATTTAAATAAACCTTCTTTACAGTCCGTTTAACTGATTTTGACTTCTGTTTTAAAGACATAAGGATGACAAAAAACAAGCACATATTTATAATTAACAAATTAAGTTATTGAAAATTCTCGAATCAATCAAATAAACTATGTGTTATAGTCAAATCTAGTGTTTTAGTCAGCAGAATATCAACATAAAAGAAAAATGAATATGAATACACAAAATAAATATGAAGTCAACAAATAAAAATAACAATCCAAGTAGGTACGCTAAAAAATATAAATCAACATTCACTAAATATTATATATATCAAACTTAGAATACAACGACTTACAATTAGCGCACGTCCTGCGCGCGGTGCGTGGCCAGCACGCGGCGCAGCTCATGCTTGCTGAAGGCAGCGCGGTGGCACACCTCGTCCTCGCGCACACCCTGCACCACCGCTTCCGACACGCCCTCGAAGAACTGCGTGAGCTTCTGGAGCGGGCGACCGAAGTTTTGCGTGACGTAGGCGCACAGCGCATTCGAGTAGCGCACCCGGCTCTCGCGCCGCAGCGCTTCCAGTAGCACGCGCAGCGCCGACAGCGCGGCGCGCAGCCGGTGGTAGTTCTCCATGTGCAGCACGGCGAGCGGCGTGCGCGGGTGCTCGGCGTGCTGCAAGACGTGCATCATGGCGGCGACCAGCGCTACGTACCCAGTGGTCCCGGTTTGTGCGGCGCCCGCTCGACACAAAGATGTGCTCGCAAGGGGCGCTCAGTGCCTCCAGCTCCAAGAATTTAGAATACCACCATTCGCGCGCAAAATGACCACGACAGTGGGGAGAGGATAACGAACTTTTGCACCACAACTTAGCGTTTGACAAGTACTCTGTGCCACTGACCACAACACAAACATGCACACAAGCAATCAAAATTGTTGGCTACCCGCGTGGTTTTTAATCACACTGTTGGCGATAACTAATCTACTCCGTCACACCACAATATTCCAAAAAATTACGCCCGAGACGCCCGCGACTGCGACGTAACAAAAGAAATGGCGCGCAGCGCAGTGCCCACTCCCTTCCCCGCGTTCCCCGCGCGAGCTTTGCATTGTTAACACATTAAATGTAATGTTGCCATCTTGACAACTAAATTCTTAAAATAATTAAATCAAAAAGAATTAATTAAAGAATTAATTATTTAATAATTAAATAATTAATTCTTTCTTTATTTAATTATTGCTAAATAATTGCGTTGTTCATTTGACAAAGGTGCTAACACTACTGCTATAGTTAATTTGTTAAGACAACGTAGTTTACACTAACAATTTATACTTGAATACATCTACAATGTTTCATTGTCACCGTAGCTAAATTATTTAAAACATTTTTGTGGAGACAAAGTTAAAATTGTTCCTAGATCAATAAACGTCGAACAATAAAAAAGTTGCTAATGCCTACAAGCTCCTTTTGTGATGGTGGCAATACGTTTAGTTGCTGTAACAAGAAATTTCCAACAAAGCTTTTATTGTGACTTTGTGGCAGTTTTTTTTTTCTGTGTGTAGAAGCAGAGGTAAAGAAAGCTCCTTCTGATGGACTGAGGATGTAACAAATACAAAGGAAACCCCTGATGGCTAATTTCCATATACTTGAGTTAAGAAGCGAGTTTAGTTCCACTAAGAAGTTGTGTCCAAACATCAGCCCAAAAGCGTCAGTTTTTAATTTTTGTAGTGTAGAGGACAAGTTTGTATCCAAATGAAGGTAAGGGCTTCCTCGGACTTAGTTAATACAAAATGTAAGCGAACTTTAAAAAAAAATATTAAGATGGCCCAATATCTTTATACAACGGATTTTTATTGTGTAATTAAAGCATATACGTTTTCAAACTATTTATTGCTATAAGATTTTGATCTTCTCAGTTTCCTCGCGCGAGCAATGTTGCTAAGTAGATATAAAGCCGGCCACATCCTAAATAAACAAACACAAACATTCCTCCTCCACGTTATCAGCAGCGCGCAAAGGTCGCGGGAACTAATGCGTAGCTGTAATTAAGGCGAACACATTCACTCGGCGCTAGACGGTAGTGTTATGATTATAGGCGTGTTAGCTTTTATGTCTTATTTCGTAGTTGCTAGCTTTACCTTTTACTGCCTACGAGTGTATTAAGCTTCATTGCTCAGATCTGAGTAACTGCCTACATAACTATTTCCAAGTAGTTTTAATTTTAATTGTAATAGTTCTTTAATTTACTTGCCGTTTCCAGCAAGATCTGCTAATTAAATTACCTATTAAGAATATCATCGTAAACTAAAATGAACTGTGTTATATAAAAGGAGTCAGAAATACTTACTTAGAATTTACTTGGTGCTAAAAATAACAAATTGCTGTAAAATCCGAAGCATCAGCTCTTACTTCGCGTTATTTTTGTTGTTTCAGCAGAAATCACCTCGTTACTACCAAAATGTTGACCACAATTCGATTTTCATTGGTCACGAACTGCTCCTTAACCCGAGTCGGTAATGACCGGATATTGACGAAACTTCCGGCTCGTAATGGCGGCCAGTTCGGCCAGTCATCCCCCCCACGTGGAACTTCACTGTAACTATAACAAATAGTACAGGTAGGTATTTACGGAAGAGGACGTGGATTATCTTGCTTTCTACTTTTACCCATTAAGTTGTCAGTCACTGTATTTTTTTTAACGTTGTCACTAAACTCGGTTGTTGAGCTGATTTTATTTATTCATTTAGAGCATGGAAGACTTAGAGCAAAAACTGCAAACTGAAAAATAACTTTAATTTCGGAAGTCGGTTTCTTTGGATCTGTATTTTAGTTTTTTGCCACCGACTTCCCAAATTTGTTATTTTTCACTTTGCAGTTTTTTTTTTTTTTTTGGAAGTCGGTTGTTTTTTTTTTGTAAATAGTTTTTATATTTCACTTTTTAGTGGGTCGGCTGCCAGTCTTACCAGATACAGCTAAATACCTACCAGTTTTTTACATGGAGCAACTGCTTATCGACCTCCACAACCGTGTTACTAGGTAATATAACTTGGTACAGCTAAAAGAATCTAGACCAACAAAAAAACAAGCACGAATAGCGCATAACAAGTCTTGATGTTTAGAAACAGTATAATTTATGTGATTAGATCCATTACGTTAATTTGCCATTTTATACCACTGTCAAAGAATAACAGTTGTACATTTGGATTTATGGATAATATACAGTCAATTAGTTTATCAATCACGTTTCCAGATTTTAGACAAAACGTGGTATAAGTTAGACTCACCTATATTTACGAGTACATGACGTCACGATGTTCAGACAGTGCATTTACGATCATTGCTACAAAGAACGTCTCTTAACGTTTACTTAGTGGCTAATACTCCAACTTGGAACTTTGGTAGTGGCTCCTCATATTATGTTGCGGTGGCAAGGAGGTTTTACACTTCTACAGTACTTGAAATCTTACTTATACTCACGTTTTTATTACTGGCTAAAATGCAAAACTGAAATAAAAATAATTCTTGCGAATGCATCCTAATTTATTATGAACAAAAAGTACTGCCAGAGTAAGTACCATATTTTTTCTTCCAGCAAGTTGAAATTACAATGTTGTGAATAGTTGTGATGCATTTTAGTATCGATAAAACTGAAACTCACATTTTTTAACACTAAACGAGCCAGTTTCGTAAACTACCAAAAATATTGTGCCATTTTCAAAAGCTTTATTAGCTTAATTTATTAAAAGCTATCTTAATTATGTAAGTCCCTTAACGAGGCCAACCAGTTGTTATATTTTTTATATAAAATATACAAAACCTCGGGGTGTGAAATAAGCCGAGGGGTGAATATGTCATTCCTACGTTTTCTGCCAACACTGTATTTTTTGCCATAATATTATGAGAAGTAATGTTGGGTGTTGCTTTGCTTTGGGATTTACAAAAATAGGTATGACATATGAGAGGGTATATTAGACGTATTATTATGTATGTGTAACAAGCAAATTATTAATTTAAACATTGATAGGGATGATAATATTAATTGATTGAGAGTTTGCTGGCTATAATTACTTAATTATAAACATTTGTACGCCCTCTGGCATAATATAGCGTACTATTTATTATCTTTCTACCATTATTATTGTACCTATGTTAAACAAATTAATAAATAAATTACGATTTATTACGTAGGGCATACTGAAAGTTTCTGGAACTGGCCACTTACAATAAAAAAAATAAAAAAGCAATTACGGAATTCGAAAATGGAACTCTCTGGGAACATGTTACTTTATAATTTGCGAGACTGTCATTTGTTGTTTTCAGTGTGGCGTCCTTTAGAAAATTGTGTGTCGCTATTACAATGAATTTAACTCGTGAATCGCTCAATGATTTTGTACGATTTTCGCAGTGGCTTAAGTCAACAAGATAGTCGCCAAAGACTTCAAAGGGCATTTGGTGATGAAGCTCCATGTCGCAGCTCGTTTTATTCGTGTTTCGGAGAATTTAGACGTGGACGTGATTACGATATTACGATACGATATACGATACGATACACGATATTATTATGATTACGATATTGATGACGATGTACGTGAAGGTCGGCCGGTGACGGCGGTTACAGAATACAATATTGATATCGTACGACAACTGATTGAAACTGATAAAAAAATTACTTGTCATCAAATTCGTGCTCTATTAGGCATTGGAATGAGCCAAGTGCAAAACATTTTGCTTGTGCATCTGAAGGTTCGGAAGCTTTGCACTCGATGGATACCGCATGATTTATCTGAAGACCAGCACCCTAATTGCGTAACACGCTATCAATCGGAATCTGAATCATTTTAAAGCAAATTGCTAATCCATTGCTTCATTAAGTTCGAAAAAATTGTCTGCTCAACGACGTAAATAACGCAATGAATGTTGTTGAACTGTCAAAATGAAACCGATTCCGATTGATAGTGTGTTACGCAATTTCCCCGCAGAAACGGCTGCGTGTCGAGTGGTGCCGTAATAGTACATTTTGATTCAAGTGGAGAAAATGCCCACGTGTATCAAACGACGTTTTTCAATACACTTTTGAAGAAATAAAATAAAATAACGAAAAATATTTTTGTCATGTATATTTTTTTTTTGTCTTGAATTTAATTATAAGGAAACTATGATTTGAATTTTCTTTTTTTTCCGCGCTTTGCTTTCGCCAGATTGAAGGAGAAGCAAAGGTATAAAGCCAATAAACAGCCTAATATGAAAAATAGATAATTCAAATACTTTTGAGTTTAGAACACAAAGAAATGTTAATTTGTTCATAAACGTTTTTTTTTTATTGTGACAGTCATGATTTTTGATGATATTCTATTTATAAACATTATTTAAATATTCAAAAAATATTAACGCCGTAAAGACGCATATCTGTTTGCCGACATTAAAAAAAACATTCACCTCCGAATAGAGACGGTGTGAATACAGGTATTGAACCAATTTTGACTAAGTATAGGTATAAGTTATTTGTGGCAATTTTTATTCCCGCACACGTGGTGGAAAATGAAAAATCGCACGCGTGTGATATATATTGCATTGTGAACCTAATCGTAGTGCGATATGAACCAGTTTTCGAGGAAGTGTATTGAAAAATAATAAAAAAGTTTAAAGGAGGACAATCATTGGCTGTCTACAATATCGTGACAGTCTAATATCTGGTCTTAATTATCAGAATCCAGAAACTTTAATTATGACCTAAGTATAACAATGTGTTAATTTAATTATGAAAAAAAAAAAATATTGGAAAACAAACAGTTGTAGTAGGCATTTGATTTTATTAACATTCTCAACACATAATTAATGTTCACTGCTTACTAAGTGCCTGATGGTGATCGTTGCAATAGCAAAATTGCTACTAAGTAATCATCTTGCATGGTAGATTGTCGATCAACAAAACACCTTGGGGCGGGTGGATTTTCTACAGTCCTAGGTTTGATTCCCGCAAAATGCTATTGGGTTTTTCTATCTAACGATTGTTAGTAACAGCGCAAAATGCTCGCTATCTTTTCCTAGCACCCTGCGAGTATATCTATCCACTTGCGCGCCCGCGGGAAGTTTGTTCCCCAACAGTAGATTGTCCGTGGGAGCAAAGTTCCTAAGACAATATTTTTTTTACTTTTAACCTTGTTCCACCACTATTAAGTAGTAATACGAGTATCCAATTCCATGCATTTACTGTGATAGATTATCTGTGTCCGAACCTTTTGAGATACGCCAACACTCACTGAACTGGTCTATGACATTAAAAAAATATTATTTTCGCTGTCATAAAATCTAAAGTAAACAATAACAAGTCTTTGTCTCAACTTCGGAATAATGAATATTGTACTGTGGTACGTGGTTTTATTTATGTTTCACGTTAAAAGTTAACACAAGATGCATTTTAAACCATAAAAAATATAGGTCATCGCTTGTTTTTTCTTTGTAGAAAATCTAGAATCTAGAAATCTGAAACTAACTGTGTTTGCTCTTTGCATACCTATTTTTGTGAATTTTGTACGATCATACATTCAAACGAAACATACACTACAATATAGTCCAGATCTCTGGCATCACGTGGAATAAACACGTGATATGTATGAAGTGAAATCTCCCGTCAAAAGATTGTATAAATATGTAACACCACATAAAGCCAGTCCAAAACATCCCGAAAATATACGAATTCTCTCGAGCGTGTCTACCCATACGTCCCTTAGGATTCTGTAGTCAACATGGAACCTTTATAGTTTCACCATGTCCGTCTGTCTGTCTTTCTGTCCGCGGCTTACCTCAGAGACTCTTAGTACTATAAAGCTGTAATTTGGCATGGACAAAGACGAAAAATAAAACCTTGAAAAAAAAAATTCTAGTGAAAAAAAAAATATCATCCCCACTGCAAGGGAGGTATCCCTTGCACGTAAAGTGGGGATGATATTTTTTCTCGTCTATACCATAGTGTTGGGTATCGTTGGACAGGCCGTTAAAAATTATTGTGCGTCTGTGAAAAGCATTTTTGGATTCAGGATCTGGTTGCGTAATATTAAGCTTTAAAATGCTACTTTTTGTTGAGAGTCAAGAGTGCTGCCAGCTAAATGGTTATTTTTGGATATTTGTAAAAATATCATGGCAGTAGTATTTATAACGAAGTTATAAGGAAAACTATAACAGCTAAGTAGGCTTTACAAGTTGACGAGTAATAGTCGACCATCTCAAATTTGCAGTTGGAATGTATGGGAGAACATGTTTTTATACTGCAATGATAAGTTTGTTCTTGGGATAAGTACATCCGAACTACGGAACCCTTCATTGTGCGTGCTCCGACACGCACTTGGCCGGTCTTTTGTCATGTTTTGTCGCCTATATTACTTACATAACCATTTATTATTTAACCTACATTAACTGCTGCCTGTGTCCATCGACCCATTAGAGGATAATGCATCATAAGGACGGCTAATATAAAAGGTCATGAGGAAAATCCGATACTGTGTGTGTGCATTCTCTTGATGAAGTCCATTCGTTGTCTTCTACCTACGACTCCGCACACTCTTTTATTAATCTTAATATCCACACCTGGATATTTTCCCAGGTAAAAGCCTCTTCTCATTTGAATTAATTTCAGGTTTCGTTTCTTCCATTTCCTTCATTTTCATAACCTATTTAAGATACTGTAATTCTGTAGCACTAAATTTCGTAAGAATTTTACGAACCTTTTGTAACAAAACTTATATATTTGAGGGTAGATTTATATTAGTAACATTATAGTGAACAGTCCATGTATAAGTCTTGTTATTGTCGAGTTACGTTTGTGCCATTTTCAAAGCTTTAAAAGTCAGTGTCAGTTATCAAGTCATTTGAGTTTGACATTGAAGTGAATTATCAGTTTAATAAGTTGTCGTGAGTTGTCGACATGATTCGGTCTATCTTGAACGAGGCACCGGAGTTGTAAGGTTAGTAAAATATTGTGAAATGTACTGAACTATGGTGAATAATTTTTAAATAAATATTGTTATTGCGTTGATTTATTTGTAGTTTAAATTTCTATGACTCCCTTCTGAGATACATTTACACTTTTTTATTTTGACATTCTTGTTAAATGCACGTATTTTTTGGTATCGTATTTTTATATTTTTCATCTATAACCACCCACACGCGCACCGCACGACAATCACCAGTTTCGTTTAATATTGTGGTAACAATTTTATATTACCGTTAAAACGTAATGTATCAGTTACCTACACATCCTCATGTCGATTATTTTCATAAAACAACTTTTTTTTGTAATCAAATTTTTTCTCTGTTCATCATTCTATCAATATCGTAACAGAGATATTCTAGTAAAAACATTACCCTCCTTCTGGAGCAGGCGGGGAAAAATACATCACATGTGAGTTTGTCACGTAATATTCATTTGATAGCTAGTACAAGTTTGGGTCGCAGATGCAGTGTGCAGCAACCTCACAAGTATCGTCTTGATTACGGCTGCAACGTGCTCAACTTTAGAGCATGCAACTTACAACGTTCTGAAGTGGATGTGTTGTTGTACTTTTTCATGTTTACAACTTATTAGATTGTTTTTAACCGACCTCAAAAAGGAGGAGGTTCTCAATTCGTCGGAACCTTTTTTTTTTTTTTTTTATGTATGTTCCCCGATTACTCGAAGATGGTTAGACTGATTTAGATTTTTTTTGTTTTATTCGAGAGGGTATACATCACAGTTGGTCCCATATAAAATTGATTAACTTTGCTTTGGTAGTTTTTGAGTTAGCTTCAATAATACGTATTTTTTCCCCACTTTTATATGGATGATGTTCTAGTTTGTTTTGCAGGTATTAGAATTTGTGTGGGGTTGGTACCACAACTAAAAAGTGAAAAATAAAAACTTTTTTCCAAAAAATACAACCGACTTCCAAAAACAACACTACAAAGTGAAAAATAACTTTAATTTCGGAAGTCGGTGGCAAAAACGAAAATACATTAAACTAGACACCGTCTTCCGAAATTAAAGTTATTTTTCACTTTGTAGTGTTGTTTTTGGAAGTCGGTTGTATTTTTTTGTAAAAAAGTTTTTGAAGCTTATGAAAGATGGCTACAAGGTTATTGAATGTAAGATTAAGTTTCAAAATTTTACAATTTATTTCTTAGCCCTATTTTCTTATCGCCTTTTGTATACTGAGGTCTATGATCTGTAAATCTAATACAAAATGTCATGAAAGTTTGGTTAAGCAAAATGACAAAATCCTAAAATCAGAAATTGAATTTGCGTTTCGAAACCGGGAGCTTATCTACTATTTGTATGTTATATTTTTGTAATTTTACCTGCACAATAACATGTTAGTACTTTTCTTATTAGTGGAAATTGTATAGAACGTCATTTTGCTCCAATTTGGAACTACGAGTACCTACAGTATTCAAACAGAAGCGTAAGTGCATGGAAGAATGACAAGCAATTTGTTTATCAGCGAGCTGACGCTGACGACGTCACGTTGAAACATAAATCATCTCCAAGAAATGTAATCAAGAAACTCTCATTTAAATTCAATCAGGGGGTCTTATTATGTGACACACAAAAATAAGGACGTACATATTTTCTTCGAAATGGATTTTTGTTTTGATTATTTCATATTTTTTCTTTGTTTCTTTTTAGTTGTGGGTTAACCTATTGCATTTTACAAGGCGTATTTAATTTGTCCAATGGAACCTCCAATATGATTTACCTTATGTAGGTATAAAACAATCAAATTATCATCAACTCAACCTGTTGCAGTCCACTGCTAGACATAACACCCTGTCCTCCGCCTTCCACAACCAGTCTGTCCCAGCCACCTTCTTCAGGTCGTCGGTCCATCTAGCTGGGAGGCGTCGCACACTACGAATACTTAATAGCATTCCCTCGTTAGTCTAGAATATTTAAAATCTCGGACTTAAATTAAATCCTAAATCTCCTTACAAATCACGCCAAAATTCCCCACTAAACGAAGATTTATCCCCAAACACTAGTCAGTGGCATCTGTTCTGCGTTCATTGACTGCTGAGCACGTACTATTGCAGATACTTGCGATGCTGGCCAGCGATGCACAGCGAACGAACTGCAAGCCAGATGGGACCTGATGTGTTTGCTGCAGTTTGGCTGTATTGCGACAATATTGGCTCATATATCTTATTGGAAGTGTTGCCAGTTTATTTATTTTGAAGATGTTTTCTAGGAGGACATAAAGAGTGGAAGTCTAAGCATGCATGAATTTAAAGATTTCTGGATAGTAAATTACATGTTTTTTTTTTCAGTGACGCGTGTGTGTCTACTAACGGCGATTATATAAAAAAAGCGGCCAAGTGCGAGTCGGACTCGCCCATGAAGGGTTCCGTAGCAGCAAGTAACATAATATAAAAGTTCTTGTAGTTCGTTGCAACTTTGATCGATGTTTTAATAATAGACCGATTTATGACTTATAAAAAAAACTTACTAGATCTCGTTCAAACCAATTTTCGGTGGAAGTTTACATGGTAATGTACATCATATATATTTTTTTAGTTTTATCATTCTCTTATTATAGAAGTAGGTAAGGTAAGTAGGGGCGGGGGGGGGGGGACACATTTTACCACTTTGGAAGTATCTCTCGCGCAAACTATTCAGTTTAGAAAAAAATGATATTAGAAACCTCAATATCATTTTTGAAGACCTATCCAAAAATATCCCACACGTAAGGGTTTGATGAAAAATAAATGTTGAGTTTCCGTTCTAAGTATGGGGAACCCCCAAAATTTGTTGCTTTTTTTTTCTATTCTTGTGTAATAATTTTAATGCGGTGCGGTGCGGTTGCGGTTGCGGTTGCGGTGCGGTTCGGTACATCTACTTACCAAGTTTCAACAGTATAGTTCCTATAGTTTCGGAAAAAAGTGGCTGTGACATACAGACACACAGACAGACATGACGAATCCATAAGGGTTCCGTTTTTTGCCATTTGGCTGCGGAACTCTTAAATGCAAGTATGTGTCAGTTATGGGCTCCAGTAAACAAATATTATTTAGGTAATGGGCTCAAGTAAACAAATACACTTATGTAAGTTCTGGGCTCAAGTAAACAAATATACTTATGTAAGTTCTGGGCTCAAGTAAACAAAGAACGATCGATGTTAGTGCGACTGACAGTAAGTCAGCAGATCAACTTCAAAGCTATTCATTGATTGACTTCTTGACAAAATTTTTCGTGAGTGTATGCTTACCCCACATTTACACCTATTTACACCCATATAAGTACATATTATACACATTGCGATACTTGTTTTCGAGAAGTCTTGTAAAAGATTTGTCAGACCTTCTTGAAATTATTGACAAGTTTTCTACAAGTGTTGTATACAACAGCTAGTCTTTACAACTTGTTTTGGAAGGCAGCAACGAACGAAAGCAGTTACAGTAGAATACAAAATGTTTAAATGGCAAGACGGCTTACAGCGAGGGTGGCACCCAAGATCTAGAACATCTACCACCACTTAATAACTTACAAGCAAACTAATCAATAAACTGCTGACTTGCTAATATTAGCGGTTCTACGTTGTCTATACGGTACATGGGTCAGGCGACTCGTAACTCTACGCCTACACCAAAGTTTACCGCAAAATCTATTAATTTCCTTCAGTTTATAACTTGAGTGAGACGACGATAACCAGGCTATCCTAGTTCCTAGTTAGAAGGTATGGTTTCCGCACTTAGTCCTTCATGTGGACCATTGTGCGTGGGCCATATTGGCCTTCAGGGGGAGTGGGGGGGTTATTCCAACCAGCCCACCTCATTCCAGAAGTCGATCAGGTCTCCAAGTCTGTTCAAAACATCCGCGAAAGATCTGGGTGTTCCAAGAGTTTTAGTTCTAATCTGGGTGACGCCTGTGCAATCAAAGAGCACATGCGTTACGGTTTCCTCAGCCTCCAGGCAGGCCCTGCACAGAGGACTGTCCGTTATTCCCATTGTGTGGAAGTGTTTGTTTAGTGAGCAGTGTCCTGTGATAGTTCCCGTCACCAGGCGCAAACTATGCCTGTCCAGGCGTAACAGACGTCTGGTTAGCCTGCCATCTATAGATGGCATGGCTTCCCTAGACTGCCTGCATCCTGGTGTCGAGGACCACCAACTCTCCGCCTGTGTATGAGTGGACTCCTGTAGCCACCTGCGTAACTGGTTGAAGGGGATGGGTACAATTGGTTCAGGTCCACAGACTGACGTGCTAGATGCTCTCCTAGCTAAATCGTCAGCTGCGTCATTACCCAGTGATCCGCTGTGTCCTTTTATCCATTGCAGTGTCACAGTATTGCGGTTTGATATCGCTATACGCTCCAGTGCAATGTGACATTCTAGTGTAAGTCTCGAGGAGATGTGTTTTCTCTGTAAGGATTGGAGTACGGAGGCACTGTCGGAGAGTATACGTATACGAGTATCCGTAACTCTCCTTGCCTCTATGGCGTAAGCCGCTTGTATAATGCCCACACACTCTGCCTGGTAGACAGTGTTGAACATTCCCAGCGGGCTGGATATGTTAATGTTGAGGTCGTATGAGAAGACTCCGACTCCGGTTCCGGAGTCGGTCTTAGATCCGTCGGTGTATACTCTCAGCTCTTGCGGGCCTGAGTAGTCACACCGTTCTTCTGTGAGTATTATGTTATAGTTCTTTTGAAAGTAGTGTTGTTTCGGTGCTCTATCGCATGGTGACGCCATCATTGGTTGTCGTTTGATCGCATCCTCCTTTATGCGTGTATGCTTGATTCTAGAATCATTACTCAAGGTTCCTGCTATATGGAGCCTAAAGGCAGCCAGGGCTGCCTCCTCTCGCACGATAAGGTGCAGTGGCGGCAATCCCAGCATTACCTGTAGTGCGGCCGTGGGTGCCGTTCTTATGCAACTAGTGATCGCTACGCATGCGAACCGCTGCAGCTTTTCGAGATCTCTTCGGGCTGTGCTCAAGTCTGTCCTGGGCCACCAGACTAGTGAGCCATATGTGATGATTGGTCTGATAACAGTGGTGTATAGCCAGTAAGTGACCTTGGGGCCAATCCCCCAATTCCTGCCGAGCAAACGCTTGCATTGCCACAGGGATATACTGGCTTTTGTGATGATGTAGTTGGTGTGTTTAGCCCAATTCAGCTGTTTGTCCAAAAAGATGCCCAGGTATTTGGTTTCAGTTGATAGGCTTAGGGTAGTTCCAAAGAAACTTGGTAGTTGTAATGTTGACAGCTTCCTCTTTTTTGTGAAGAGAATCAGCTCGGTTTTCGTGGGATTCACTGATAGTTTGTGTTTGCTGCACCAGTCCTCTACTATTTTCAAAGCTTGGCGCATAAGATTACATAAGGTGTTTTCGTGGGTGCCATTTATTATTATGGTTAAGTCATCGGCGTAGCCTACGGTGTAATATCCTTTGTCATTGAGGGTTTTAATGAGGCTGTCCACAACCAGGTTCCATAACAGCGGAGAAAGGACTCCCCCTTGCGGGCATCCCTTTGCCACAATGGCCCTTGTGCTGTCGTTCACTGTTACCTGCACAGCTCTTAGTTTGAGCATGTTGGTGATCCAACCTCTTAGTGTCAAGTCTATGCCATGTCTGTCGAGGGCCATGTTGATGCTGTCAAACATGGTTTTGTCAAAAGCGCCCTCTATATCAATGAAGGCAGCCAATGATGAGCATTTGTGGTCCACTGCGCATTCAATTTTGGATACTACACTGTGCAGTGCAGTTTCAGTTGATCTGCCAGTGGAGTATGCATGCTGTTGTTTATGGAGTGGTTTTACCCGAAGAGGTCCATCACGGATATACCTGTCACAGAGTCTCTCGAGAGTTTTCAGTAAAAATGATGTGAGGCTTATAGGTCTATAAGCCTTAGGTTGTGTATAGTCAGGTTTTCCAGGTTTGGGTATAAAGATGACTTTCACTTCGCGCCATGCAAGGGGTGTGTATCTGAGTGCAATGCAGGCTCGATATATCTCTAACAGCCATGGTGTCAAAAGATCCCCTCCCCACTGCAGTAAGGCTGGGAAAATGCCATCCAGTCCTGCAGCCTTATATGGCTGAAAGGAGTCGATAGCCCACTTTATCCGGTCTTTTGTTACTACGTTGTGTGCTCTAGACCAATCTTGCTCCGTTGGGGTCCATTCTGATTCACCCTCCCACGTCCTGTCCTCTAAGAGTCTACAGTCTGGAAAGTGGGTCTCAAGAAGGACCTTGCTAGTTTCTTGGTCGGTCGTTGTGTATGAATTATCGGGTTTTTTCAGCGCGCCAAGAGTTCGGTCCTGATCGGTTGATAGGATCTTTCTTACCCTTGCGGCTTCATTATTTGTCTCAATTGATTCGCAGAATCTCCGCCAGGCGGTTCTCCTGGCAGTTCTGATCTGCTTCTTGTATGTGTATTGTGTTTCTTTGTATATCTCCCAGTCATCCGGGAGTCTAGTGTTTTTTGCTCTGTTGAATTGTCTACGTAATGCATCTCTGAGTTTACTAAGTTCAGCATTCCACCAGGGGTTTCTCTCACCCTTGGTTTGTGGCTCTCTTAGTTTACAGCATGCATAGTATGCTTCGATTAAGTATTCTGATAATTTTGTCACGGTATATTCCAGTTGTGCCTGGTCTCTTATGGTTACCTGTGATAAGTGTCTAACTAGTAGTGAGGCTAGGAGCTGTTTAAACCTGGGGACATCAGTGCGCCGCGGGTTTCGCCTCGATATGGGTTTCCTTGTGTTGGTTGTTAGTGTAAAGCGGATCCTTCTATGATCTGAGCAAGAAGGCTCGTCCGACACGTGCCAGTTTGCAATAAAATTAGCCGCGTTTTCTGTAGCGAGTGTTAAGTCAATTATTGTCTGACCTCGAGCTGTGACCCAAGTGGGTTCTGAGCCGCGGTTTACAATGTTAAGATTAGTAGAGAATAAATAAGTGGATAATACCTCTCCTCTGGGGTTCGATGCGTCGCTGCCCCAGAGTGGATGATGGGCATTTGAATCGGTGCAAATGATGAGGTCCAATTTTGCGTGCTCGCAGTGCTGCACCAGGTCGGCCATCTCCTTCGGAGGACACTCAGCATCCTCCCCCGGCATGTAGACCGAGGCCAGTACAACATCTGGTATATCGCCTACAGTATTGAGCCTGATAGCTGTCAGGTCTCTGGAACAGAATTGGGTAAGTGGTGTGATGGGAATGTCTTTAGGTATGTAAGCACAGGTTCTTGGTTTTTCTGAGCCATGTGTGTTGAGAATTAGCTTACCTCCGATGTTACCGAGGCCGCATATTCTATTATTTCTGATCCACGGCTCTTGGATCAGAGCTATAGTCTGGGTCTCTACCTCCAGCGCCCTGCGTAAACTAGCCGTGGCAGTCTGGCTATGCTGGAGGTTAGTTTGGATGATATTGAGGGTTGTTGACGGTGGCAAGGTGGGGCTAGTCGGAGATGGATCCATCTGATGATCTACCCCCTACCCCCACCCTGTTCTGGTCCTCGTGTGGATCGCTCGGCGACGAAGCTAAAAGCTTTTCGCTCCAACCGGGCGATGTAGACTGAGTCGGCTCATCGTCATCCATTGCCGCACGAGCCATGACCTCCTCCAACTGTGCCATGTCCGCGTCCTCTGTCCGTGTCGTCGTCTGTGTCGTTGTCTGTGTCGTCGTCTTTGTCGTTGTTGCGTTCGTGCTGTCAGTCTGGTCGCCAGAGGGTTGGACCGTGGGCCAGAAGCGCAAGTATATCGACCCAAGTAGGTACGATATCCGTCGCTCCCTGGCCCAGACCCTATCAACATCCTCCAGTGGCACACCCAGGGTCAAAAAAGTCCCGTAGTTGTCGCCACCGACGGTTGTTGCCCTATATAGGGACCACCTGGCGATGTCGTACCAGGTATTCTGACGAATCAGAATACCTTGGAGCCTGGCTACGTCACCTGTATAACGAGGGACGAAAAGCGCGGCTCGGGCACGGGTGGGTACGTCTGCTTGTCTCAGTACTGTCAGTGTGTTTTCAGTGTCCGGTAGTCTAATTTTCGAAGCGTTTTGAGTCAGCCAGGTTAGGGCGTATTCGTCTTCGCACCATATCTGCACCGTGCCCTCCGCTACCCGTGGGTATCCGCGGAAGGCCGGGAGTGGTGCTGACGAATCCGTATCCATCAGCATATCCTCAAGACTCTTCTTAATAAATTCTGCTTCTTCTTTAGTCAGGTCTCTGGAGGGCGGAGGGAAACAGATAGCTACGGCCAACCTCGAAGGAATGTCCTTCGTGGCCCGCGCGTAGGTTTTCCGTTCCCCCTGAGCGGAGTGGACCCTCACACGTTTGGAGTCCCCTTGGATCGCACTCGGAGAGGCCGTGTCGTCGGGGCGCTCCCTCTTTACCGGCCCCGAACCGCTTGGTCCAGGCTGCGGCTCAGAGGTGCTTGGCAAGGCATTTGCTGCCAACATCCTCTTGTGCAAGGCTCCGCCCCGCCTTTTCCTCTTGTGTCTGGGTCGAGTTGGGTCGTGGGTCCTGTCTGTAGACTCGGGTCGACTGGCGACCCTGGCAGACTCTGTTGTGTTCGGGGACTTTTCGCGCCGGGTTTCCCCTACGCGTACTTGTCCCTGTCCACTTATCACCGCGAGCGGGGACTTATCGCGCCGGGTTTCCCCTACGCAGACTTGCCCCCGCTCACTTGGTTCCGCGTCCAGCCGCTTTTCGCGCTGAGTTTCCCCCTCGCGTACTTGCGGCCGGTCGCGTACCTCCCCTTCGGCGTCCGATTGCGCTTCGCGCCGGCTAGTGCCTACGCGGATTTTGCGCTTTCGGTCGCCTAATTCTTTCTCCCGAGTTAAGATTTTTCCGCGCTTTTGTTGCAGCAGGCGTACTTCATCAACCGGGAGAGTGGTAGAGCTGCCAGGCCCGTCCTTCTTCCCAGTCCTTCTTTGTGTGTGTGTCAATTCGTCTAGCCTGACTTCGATCCTCTCACGCTGGAGTGCCAGCGTGCGGAGTTCGCCGTCTAGGCTCTCGATAGGTGCTTTGTCTTGGTCGTTGTCTGGGTTATAGGTGACGCTCTTTCTCACGATGCTCTGTTGCCAGAGGCTCGTGGACGTCATAGGTGCGTTAGTCGCAACCAAAGTTGGGTTTGTTGGCGCACTGGTCGCAGCCGTGGTCAAAGTTGTTGGCGCTTGTTCAGCAGCCTGTGTTATTGGCGCTTGTTCAGCAGCCGGCCGCGCTGTAGAGCACGGCACCAAATCGCAGTTGGGTGCCCCCCCCAGATTACGTTGGGAGCTGACCGCCATAGCGGTGTGGGATTCCCCGGCTTGGCCGGGACCCACCTGGGTAAAACTTTTGTCCTGCTGCTTCATGGTTTCGGAGTGTGGGCTTTTGGATAAGAGGTTACCCCTCCTCTGGGACCGACAGGATATAGGGATGGGAGGGAGGGACAAATTAAGGATAAAGAGGTCAAGGGTTGTAAGGTAACCCAGGCCTGGGAGTTGACCTGGGATTTAGGATCGATGGGAAGATCAGGATAGGAGGGAAAGGACTTGTTTAGGATTATGAGTACACACGGCTACACACCGAGCCACTCCCCCCCCCCAAACAGACCGACCCAACACCATACAGATGTGAGATCAGCCCGCAAGGGGAAAGCGCCGCCCGGTATGCAGCCATGTGTACATGGAACATGGAAAAGGGTTTATAGGTTACCCTAAGCCTGTGATTTGACCTTCGGGAACTTCTCTTGTCCGGGATCTTTTTCAAGATGCTTCGGCCACGGGATCGACCTGACAGCCGATCCCGCAGCCGGAGTTGGGCTATCCGCAACCTGCCCACCCGCTCGGTTGCAGGAGAAGAAGTGCCTGGCAGCCTGGGTCGTCCCACTGCTGATGCACAGATGCATAAGCGTTGGGACGGTCCAGCGCACCCCGAGTAACCAGGCTATTTAACTGTTACTAAGACGTTTATAGGTAAGTACGTGGGCGAGCCCGATATTAAAACCACTTGAACAAGCTTCTAGAATGTAGGCTTCTGAAGTCCTCGGATACATTCTCAATAATTTTGATTTAACAAAGTTCACAAACTGTGTATATAGGGTGTAAGGGATAGCCCTCCGTAGACAGATGGGGTGATGGGTGGTGAGTATATCATACTAAGATGACTGGTACACACGGCGTCAGTATGTGCTAACCCCCCAAGTTTTAAAATGTTACACTGCTATAACATTGAATTCGTTACGAATAATGTAAAGAATACTGCAAAAAGAGTTTATTGTTTCGACTTGGATTATACATTGCTTAAAGTCAAGTAACGGTCGCGGTCTCTCGTCTCAGTGTCTCCCCTAGTCGCTTGTTTCTGTCGCGACGCGAACCTCCACCTTTACTGCCAACAATGCTCAGGAGACTTGTCCCTGTCTCGTATCCGACGCAGCAGTGACGCGGATCTTTTACGCATGAAGACATCTGTACGCATTGCTGCGAACATCCTTGACGTGCTTATTTCCACGATGACGCACATATACCGCATGTCAGCGAGATCAAACTGAGCCGCCGAGTTCGGTCGCGCTGGATAACCGACCGCCGTCAACGAGACGTCACGTTCGGTTCGAACAATCTCGTTTCTCGTTGACGTCCCGTCATTACATTGTACTCTTCATACTCTATTGATAAAACCTCAAACACACAAACAACTTCCTGCTCATCTTAAACATTCCTAACTGTAAACCTTATTACTGAAATGACTGAACCTCGATGTCAGACAGAATTACGTTATGAAGTTTTTCCTTGTGATGCGGTTACCAATTAGAACCTCGTGTAATGGATTAACAATATCAAAATGAACTCGAGAACTTGGCGGTGTTGTGTTATAATTTTAATTAATCGTGTTATGGAAGTAGCTTTGTGTTTTATTGAATTTGAAGAAGGGTTAAGTGAACACGTTCCGGCGCGGTGCACGGCTATAGCCTCATAACAATTCATCATACCTAGTCGTCATAAAACTTCCATTTTGTCTCGTTTACAAAATAGTAGAATTTCACAAACCAACCTGAACCTAAACTTTGATTAAAACTCTAGCCAACTGAGGCGAGTCCCGTGCATCATCAGCCTACAATGTTCCCACTTCTGGGACACAGGCCTCCTCTCTGTGAGAGTAAGTGGGCCGTAATCCACCACGCGGGCCCAGTGCGGGTTGGTAGATGTCACATGTTTTAAAACTTTTAGTTCTAAGACATGCCAATTTCCTCACGATGTTTTCGTTGACCGTTTTGAGAGCAGTGGTGATGTAAAGTAAAGCGCATGCCTGGATTTGAACCCGCTACCTAACTCGAAAGTTGAAGCCGTTACCACTGCGCCATCACTGCTGCATCAATCCCGTACGGGATGCAAAGTTTGCTCGCACCGTTGTGTCAACTAATTTGAACGGAGTTATTTAAACTTGAGTGATTATTCGCGTGACTTCTTCTCGTGACTCTTTATAGTAATTAAAACAATTTAACACGCCTTAGTGTGGCCAGAGCTTTACAGTTCACGTCAATACAAAGAAGTTAAAAGTGTTCCTTATGAGGTAAGGAGGTAAGTTTAGTAGTTAGTATTAGTGGCCAATGTGAAGTCCATATCCAGACAAAGTTTAAACGAGGTGGTAGGTATTTTTTTTTTAAATTACAAATGAGAATAGAAGGTCACTACACCAATCTTTGACCATTCCCCTACGACACGTCTCTCTCACTTAGAGCAAGATTTACAGTCCGTTGTAAACAAGCGTCACATATGCCATCCTAATCCTAATCTAACTAATATTATAAATGTAAAAGTGAGTTTGTTTGTAAAGTTTTTTATACTGTCCTAGACGCTAAAACGACGGAACGGATTTGGATGAAATCTGGTACATAGGTAGATGATGACTTGGATGAGGATATAGGATACTTTTTATTCCGATATTCTCACGGGATCGAGACTTATACGGGTGGAATCGTGGGGCGCAGCTAGTTAAATATAAAGCATTTGTACGGTGAACCCGCACATTTCGTAACATTAAGTAGGTTAAGCTACATCAGCGTTTGCATACGCGCGATCATTTAGTGAACTGGCTAAGTAAAATAAATCAGTGATTTTACCACACTCAACACGGGCGGTTTAATTCTTCATCCCCGAGTTTCCATCATCACAAGTGTACAGAACTATCATCGTACGCTTGCACAAAGTGTATAGACCAAGTCGTACATTTTTTTTGGTCCTTCGTGCCGTATGGACTGATGTGATCAAGCGTAACAATCCATCGGGTTTATAGATCAAGATCAAGGTGTGTTGAAATCGCAGCCACACACTTGATTATTATTATTATTATTCGTTGAGTATTTCGCGACAGTTCCGTAAATACTTCAACTCAGTCAAATCAGTGAATCGTTCCAAGAAGACATCGGTGGAGCTGAATCTACATCTCTACTGCACACGGCGACGGCAGCCCCACCGTTGGTATCGCAACTCGTCAGTGTCCAAGTAAGATTGTTCCTTTTATTAAATCATAATGGCCGTTTCAAGCGCTCGTCAGTCGGAAATATTAGAAGGTCTCAATAGGATAAAGGTCAACTTCGGTAAGGATCCGTTGTCGAGGAAAACTCCGGAATACATCCAAAAGAGAATAGAGTCGTTGGATAACCTCTGGGGAGAGTTCGAACAAAATCACTTGAAACTCTCTGAGTTTCCGGATAATGAACCTCATTATTTCGCAACTAACATTTATCAACAGGGTAAAAACCTCTACCAGTCTACTCGAAACTTACTTACAGCCTTTGGTTCGGATGAAAAGGGTACGCAGTCAAACCCTGAAGCCACTGAACTGTTGGCTCAACAGAGAACCAATTTTAGGTATTTCAACAGGTTGGTGAGGAGCATCAACGTAGACGAAATAGACGAAAAATGGGAGCTTGAAGACGAGCTTAGGAATATTCAAGCCAAGTGGAACACTATCGATACGTTACATCTGCGAATCGACCACATACTTCAAGGTGGAGATGTATCGTACGAAAATGAATTTAGCATATACGAGCGTAGCTACAAAGATATGAAGCGTTCGCTAAATAAGAAAATATCGTCCATGGTTCATGTACAACAGGCAACGCCAAAGCTCGAGATTCCTACTTTTACGGGGAAATACACGCAGTGGCCAACATTTTGTGACCTGTTTACTGAAACTATTCACGACAACAACACAATAACCAAGGCTCAGAAGATGCAACACTTGAAAGGAAAGATCAAGGGAGAGGCCGAACGCCTTATTCAACATCTTCACATTTCGTCTGAAAATTATGATACAGCTTGGGAAATTCTAAATCACCGATATAATAATGCCCAAATTCTCTTTACAAATCAAATAGAGATATTTTTAAATCAGCCTTCTATCTCCAAACAAACAGCTTATGAGTTAAAGCGGTTATATGATACCACCACGGAGTGCATCCACGCTATACACAACCTTGGTGTGAACACAATTACATGGGATCCGTTGTTAGTACATCTTCTCAGTAAGAAACTGGACCAGGAAACTTACTGTGACTACAAAGAGGCGCGTACCTCACCCAGGGAGCTCCCATCCTTGACAGAATTTATGACGTTCCTCGAAAACAAGTTCACTGCCCTGGAACCCTTACACCAAAGAGAGAGAGAAACGACGAAGCCTGCCTTTAAACGGGAGTCTGGTCAACAGCGTGACAAACCAGAAAATCATGGGAACCACTACAAGAAACAGTATCAAGTCGTCGCTACTAAAGGGCCTGACTGTCCGATTTGTAATATACGCCACTCTATATATCGCTGCAGGAAATTTACGAAAATGACCCCGGGTGATAAATTGGCCTTGGTTACGAAGAGTCAATATTGCAAAAATTGCCTTAATTATCATCCTGACAGTGAGTGCAACAGCACAAGGCGTTGCAAAAAGTGTAACAGTGAACACAACACTTTACTGCATGATGCGTGTGTACCACATCAACAAACCGCAGCGACGACGAGCGCTACCGTGCAGCCATCACCGGCGCAGCATAATGTTAATCACGTCGCAGCTGATAATGAAGAAGTACTGTTAACAACGTTGTCGATAACTGTATTATCTGAAAATGGTACATATGTCACATTACGAGCGCTTCTAGATCAGGGGTCCCAAATTTCATTAATTTCAGAAAATGCGACTCAAATGCTAGGCCTGCAACGTCGACAATATCATGCCTCCATTTCAGGAGTAGGTCCAGTCTCCAAACAAAGCAAAGGAATTGTAACGCTAGACTGCAAGTCCATCTACGGAGATTACACCCTGAAAACTCAGGCGTTGGTTGTATCAAAGGTCATAAGCAGCCTACCGAACTCATCATTCCGCAAACAACCCTGGTCTCACTTGCAACATCTTCAGTTAGCAGACCCGGAGTACAACGTCTCAAAACCTATCGATCTTCTTCTGGATGCCAGTGTATATTCGGAAATTATATTAAGCGGCCTTATCAAGGGCCCAGCGCAGGCTCCAATAGCTCAACAAACCAAAATGGGTTGGATCTTATCAGGAAATGTCAAAAGGTTCAACTGTCATGTCGCCATCAATAACATTGAAGAAATAGCCAAGTTTTGGGAGTTGGAGGATATACACGACTCATCATCATCAAACGTAACTATTGGTGACCAATTTTGTGAAGATTTCTACAAAACCACCACGACACGCTTAAATAATGGCATGTATGAAGTTGGGATACCAATGATGCCAGGCTTTGAGCAGCAACTTGGATCATCAAAGTTTAAGGCTACAGCGCAATTTAAACAACTAGAGTCAAAAATGTCTAAAAACACATCCTTTTCTTGTCAATACAAACAATTTATGAACGAATACCAAGAATTAGGTCACATGCGGCAAGTCGAAAGTACAACCGATCAGGCGTACTACTTACCACATCATGGTGTATGGAAACTTGATTCCACAACAACAAAGTTGAGAGTAGTTTTTAATGCCTCATCCAAGACTACATCGGGTAACAGTCTGAACGACTTAATGTACAGTGGACCCAACCTACAACAAGACCTATTATCACTTATCATAAATTGGAGGCAATACCAATATGTAATCACTGCGGACATTGAAAAAATGTACCGTCAGATACTCGTAAGAGAGCAAGATCAGCCTCTGCAAACGATCATTTGGAGAGATTCAATGGATGATCAATTGAATCTATATCAATTAACCACTGTAACGTACGGGACCAAAGCAGCACCATTTTTGGCTATGCGGACTCTAAAACAACTCGCGGCAGATGATGCCGAGAAATATCCACTAGCAGCAGCAGCTGTACAGAACTCTTTCTATATGGATGATTTGCTGAGTGGACAGAATACCGCCGACCACGCAAAAGAACTACAACAACAACTTATTAAAATGCTCCATGGTGCAGGTATGAATCTGCGAAAATGGTCAAGTAACAAGCCAGAACTCCTGCAGAATCTAACAACCGACCAATTGAACAGTCCCTACGAATTTAAGTGTCTCGAAGCCAGAAAGACTCTTGGATTAAAATGGAACCCATCATCTGATACATTCATGTTCCAAAGTCATGTAATCCCTAAGAGTAATGCAGTAATTACAAAGCGGCAATTATTGTCAGAAGTATCAAAGCTATTCGATCCTCTTGGTTGGTTATCACCACTTACAATCAAAGCGAAGCTACTGTTTCAACAAACGTGGTCCATTGAAACCAACTGGGATCAAGAACTACCAAAGGACATGCAAGAATATTGGCTTAAATTAAAAGAAGATATGAACTGCATCGACAAATTCCGCATACCAAGATACTTAGGTAACACGGAAAAAACCTGTCAATTACATGCATTTTGCGATGCATCAGACAAAGCTTACGCTTGCGTTATTTACTTCGTCACTAAAAACAATAAGGGCGAGTACACATCGACAATTGTTGCTGCAAAAACGAAGCTGGCACCGGTCGCAAAGAAAACATCGCTCCCTAGACTGGAACTGTGCGGCGCGCTACTTCTATCCCAACTAGTAAAGAAGGTCATTGAGTCCATACCAAATATAGGTATGACGCTTCATGCATGGACAGATTCCATGATAGTTTTGGGTTGGCTAACCGGAGATATATCCAGATGGAAATCATTTGTAGCTAACAGAGTTAAGCAGATAACCAACATAGTCCCGGCAGAATGCTGGAGTCATGTCAGCTCGGAAGAAAACGCAGCTGACTGTGCTACACGAGGCATAACGTCTCATCAACTGTTAAACCAAGCTTTGTGGTGGGAAGGGCCTGAATGGCTAAAAGGTTTCCAGAGGAAAGATGCAGTTAAGATCGTATACCAGTCCCCAACACTAGAAACAAAAGCGGTTTGTGTGAACACAGCCTTAGTGGAAAATAATGTTACATTTATTACTGACTTACTGCAAAATTACAGTTCGTTGACACGAATTGTGCGGATTACTGGCTGGGTGTTACGTTTCATCAAGCGAATTCGCGAAAAACACAATGCAACACATGGTTTTTTGGAGTCATCAGAAATAAACAACGCGTACCATTTAATTATTAAAGAAGTGCAGTCACAGGAATTTCAACAAGAATTGCAACAAATTAAGTGTAAACAACACGTGAGCTTGAAAAGCAAGATTTGTAGTCTAAACCCTTGGCTAGATGAACATGGCCTATTAAGAGTTGGTGGACGTTTAAAACACGCCAGTATAAACAAATCGGCGAAGCATCCCATCATCCTACCAAGTCACGGTCGACTTACTGATCTTGTCATCAGTCAGGCACACATAACAACTTTACACGGTGGTCCCCGACTTACACTTTCCTACATAAGGGATAGATACTGGATCATCAGCGGAATCAGGACGGTAAAACGGCAGTTAAGACTGTGCGTTAAGTGTCGCCGATTTAACAACGAAGTTCAACAGCAAATCATGGCAGACTTACCACGAGCCAGAGTCACTCCGTCAAGGCCATTCACGCATACTGGTGTCGATTTCACGGGCCACGTAGAGCTGAAAATCAATAAAGGACGTGGGATCAAAACAACGAAAGGATACGTAGCAGTGTTTGTCTGCCTGTCTACGAAAGCGGTCCATCTGGAACTGGTTTCAGACCTGAGTACAGCTGCCTTTCTAGCAGCGTTTCGTCGATTCTGCTCCCGACGTGGATCACCAGGCCACATGTATAGTGACAACGGTACAAACTTCGTAGGCGCTAATCGACTCATGAAAAAGGAGTATAAGGAGATTATCCAGAATATCAACCCGGACTTCTTTAACAAAATCAGTGAGCAGAACATCCATTGGCACTTTAATGCACCAGCCTGGCCTAACGCTGGTGGACTTTGGGAAGCGGCTGTGAAGAGCCTGAATTACCATTTGAAAAGGGTCATAGGCGATCAACGTCTTACGTACGAAGAGTTTTCGACGTTACTTTGCCAAATAGAGGCGTGTCTGAATTCCAGACCTTTATGTCAACTCACGGAAAATTCAGACGACGACTGCCTTACTCCGGGACACTTCCTGACTGGGGCACCTATTTTATCACGGCCTCAAACTGAACCGGAATCATCAACGCTAAAGGCCCGATGGCAACTCGTCCAAGCCATGACAAAGAATATCTGGCAACGGTGGTCATCGGAGTATCTACAACAGCTACAAACCAGAACCAAGTGGCAACAACCACGACGTAATCTTGAAGTCGATGACTTCGTCCTCATCCGTGAAGAGAACGTACCTCCGGGTAAATGGGCAATGGGACGAGTGCACCTACTTCATCCTGGAAAGGACGGGTATGTGAGAGTAGTCACTGTCAAGACAAGTAATAACACCATACAGCGTCCAGTAAACAAACTTGTATACTTGCCTGTAAATCAAGAGGTATCCCCATCTAAACCCATGAACCAGTGTGAGAATGAGTCTTCCACTCCGTCATCAGATCAATTTGAAGGCAAAAGGCGGCCTCTACGACCACGAAAGCCAAAAACTTTGCAAGCTTTTTTCGTTAGTGTTCTACTAATGCTTTTGTTTGCATCTCCTAGTCTACAACAGAAAGTGACGACATACAACGTTACGCAAATTACTACAAACCAAGGACTTTACTTCGACAAGATGTCCAACCTCCAAGTAATCAAGGACGATTGGAAACTCATCGTGTTTTATAACATGTCCACGTTCTATCACGGAGTATCGGACATTAAAAACTATGTCAAGCACTTAAAACAAACCGCAGATCGCATGGGATCGCAATACGACAGCGTCATCCTACAATTAGAGCACGAAGTAAAGGAACTTGAGCATTATCAAAATCTCCTTGAAAACCCAAACGCAAGAAGGCAAAAACGTGGTTTAATCAATGGAGTAGGGTACCTGGCAAACACTTTGTTCGGAGTGTTAGATGAAAACTTCGCTCAACAGTATAAGCAGGACATTGAAAGAATAACCAATAATGAAAATCATCTTCAGAAGTTACTGCAAAACCAAACCTTGGTCTTGGAATCGGAATACAACATTTTGCGACGCAGCGAGGAGACTATGAACAAACAGTTCAAATTTATAAAACAACATCTTCAAAACGTCACTGACGAAATCAATAAAGTGCGTCTGGACAACAGAAACGGCATTTATGTAACATCATCCGCCCTAGCGGCGAGCATCATATTGTCAAACCTCATGCGCATCCAGCACACACTTATCAACACCGTGACAGACATCAGCCACGGTCGCATCGACCCGTACCTTTTGACTCCCGAACAGCTGGCTCGTCAAATCAACATAATCTCCGGGCAATTGCAGGGAAATCTAATGACCCCAATCGAGTCATCAAACCTGTCCGAGTTGTACAGGATTATGAAGGCGTCTGCAACGCTGTATGAAGGCTACCTTATTATAGAGATAAAGATTCCGCTTGTGAGTAATGATATCTTCGAGTTAGATAGAATCATACCTATCCCTCAGAAAAGGGGACTGAATCACATTCTCACGGTCCCAAGCTCACCATATATTGCCTACAATATACAAAAGGACCACGCTCTTCTCTTATCAGATAGCGATCTGCAAGCATGTTTTCATATCATCAGTAACAATCGGCTACTGTGCTCCATTGACAAACCTGTTTACAATCTGAGAATAAAACAGTCGTTATGCGATATCCAGACTGTAAGTAATATGAGGAGCGCTTGTAAACAAGACGTGTCCACGTGCCACAATTATTGGGTCAACTTACATAATTTGAACTCATGGTTTTACACCTGTTGTGAGTCATGTCTACTCCGTATTTCCTGTATTGCTGACACAACAACGACAGTTATACGAGGCAGCGGTATCATTGACCTAGGTTATGGATGCACATTGAAATCGGATTCGTACAGTATTCAAACGCACAACAACTACTTACGCTATTTGAACATGCGATCAAATATCGAAGTCCCAGAGGTTTCCAAATTAAACTCTCTAATAAACACAACCTTGCCCAACGATTACGACGTACCGGAAAACCACACCCATATGTGGAATCAGCTTAGAGACCAAATAGCCAATATAAAGGAACAATCTACTACACAACTAAACATCCACGACATCCACCATTATTCCGTCGTATACGTTACCTTGACCTTGGTTCTCGTCTTGGGCGGCTTATGTTTATACATAATTATAAGAAGGAAGTGCCAAGCCGCACCTGCGCCGCAGCAGCATGAGATGTTGGAGGTACGCGTACGAGGCGAGCAAGCCTCGGGGGCGGAGGCGCAAGCCAACCGCACAGGACCAGGATCTACTGAGTGCGCGCGTGAAATAGTGCCAGTGCCAGTGATCAGTGAGTTCAGTGATATAAGAAAGACAACTGAAAGTGTAAATAAAGGGACCTCTCCTATGGTAAAATATTAACAAGAACAAAATGAGACAATTTAGTGTTAGGTATCATAAGTACTTAGAGTAGATATTGTTGAAATCACCTTGTATCAGTTTTCAACGAAAAATTATATCATTTATCCTAAGTCATCATTTTTATTGTATTTAGACACTAGGTTTCATCTAGGTTCAACATATTCCCTCGTCTTCTCCTTTAGAGTTGGCAGAATGTACGGTGAACCCGCACATTTCGTAACATTAAGTAGGTTAAGCTACATCAGCGTTTGCATACGCGCGATCATTTAGTGAACTGGCTAAGTAAAATAAATCAGTGATTTTACCACACTCAACACGGGCGGTTTAATTCTTCATCCCCGAGTTTCCATCATCACAAGTGTACAGAACTATCATCGTACGCTTGCACAAAGTGTATAGACCAAGTCGTACAGCATTAACGTTCTTATTATTCGAATGAAAAACTTGCATTTGCTAAAACGAATCATTATGCACATAGGTATAAATATATTATATAATAGGTATATAAGGTGCATATTCGTATGAAACACTTGCTTTGTGAAGCAAAGTTAAAGTGTAGTCTGTGTTTCTTGGCCTGAAGTACTAGCTAATAATAATCCCAGCCTGGAGACACGCACCTAAGTGGTAACTGTTGTTAAAGAAAATATCTGGATTAAGATGAAAACGCTAAATTATGAAATAATAAGGTAAATATTATTACAGTTGACTATTAGTCAAATTACATTCAATTACTTACTAATTTTAATAAGCTAGAAGGTAAGCCGGACACCGCGGGAGGGGACGCCCTAGGAAGACATATACCATACCTTATTATACACACAGACTTACAAAGACACAAGGCAAGGCACAAAGACTTAGTGCTACTAAGTCATACAGACTAACATAGTTATTAAGTTTTATTTACTAACTAAATTGTTACTATATTATTATGTATACGTAGGTTAAGATATGTATATAAGGGTCTTTGTTACCTGAAAATAAATTGTTTATTTATTTATTTATTACCTTATTGGTGATTGGTATTTTCGCGTTGCCGCAATCTAAATTTAAAAGACTGGTTTCACAATCTCTTGCAAGTCGCCAATAAGACGGTTGCTTATGTCATCCGCTTTCTTCGATTCGTCGGTATAATTACAGTGTTTTTTTTCTTATAAATATGTACTTTTTATTATTTTCTTATTTAACATGCGTTCGCTGTCCTACTTCAATGTTATTTCGTGGACAATAGTGTGGGTTATACGTTTTTTTCGATTGTATAATTTAACTACTTTGTTAATGCTACAGCATTAACAAAGTAGTTAAATTACACACAAAAACAACAACACACAGAAAAACAGACAAAAAACAGTTATACATTACAATGTATAACTGTTTTTTGTCCCAAATAAATAAAATAAAATAAATAAATTGTTTACAGAAAGGTCAGGTGCGTAGTACTCGCAACTGTACGTGCGTGTATGACCAGATGTACGAATGTAAACGAGGCAAAATAAATGTAAGGATCGTAGCAGGTGGCGTACTGTAGTTTCTGCCTACCCCCATGAGAAGGTGTGAGTTTATGTAGGTAAGTATGTAGATCTATCTATCTGTCTATCTACTATTCAACCAAGGACTCCTCAAATTCTCATCTTCAAGTATACGTAAAGCACTCAACTCAAACACTAGCGTACTGTCAAACTAGTAACTAACTAGCTACTTGCGCGAGCACTCGGCTCTAGTACTGATGCCTACTATTGTCTCGAGTGCTGTAATGTTTCACAGTTGTCCTATGTGGGTGGTGAAAGCGATAAAGCTACACAGAAACTTTACGAAAGACAAACATCCCTTTTTAATTAACTCTCTAGTCCGTAATGATAATAGAATGCAGGGCAAAGGACTCGTTTTCCCTTTTCCACTTATTTGTGGGTCTTTGTTAGAAGTCTTTGTATCCCATTTTCGCATGAAGTCCTTGATCAGCTGTTATGTCATAGGTGGAATATCGTTTTTAGATAGTTAACTGTATTTTCACCACTTCAGTTTCCCTTCTACCTGTTCACATGAGGATCATCAGCTCACGACTGCGACAGTGAGGAGTCTGCGTAGCTGAATTTTGGGCCAAATATATTTTAACTTTCTTAACATTACAATACGCTAAGTAGAAAAAATAAAAAAAAATAATAAATAATAATAATTTTATTAACTTCAGTTGTACACCAACACTTATCTTAAAACTATGCAACGTTTCAACAATGGAAAAAAGTGTTTTCGATGAACTCTGGCACCCAAAGTAAGATTTACCTTGTGTTTAGGGTGCCAGCGAAAAAAAAAAAATCAAATCAGTAGAAAAATAAATCTCTCTAGAACTGGTATATTTACTTCGTGCCCTAGAAGAGGGAGTAGGAAAATGAAGTATGAAGCGAACTAAACATTGTAGTGTCTCATAGGACGGGCACACTGTGGTGTTTATTCCTACATGAGTTTGTTACAAGTTCACCATCATTTGCTGTTGATAATCTGAAATAGATGGACTTGATTGGAATTTGGGGTGAACAGAGAATTATGCAAAACAAATAACACACCGTGGATAACTCGATTTTAATAACGTACCTAAGATTATAGTAATTTTATTCCCTTACGCAATAATTATTTTACCTACTTACTAGACCACGATTTTCCTGACAGAATACACATAGAATCAGAATCAGCTAAATAACTTCGCTCCCTAAAAAAAGTTTCAAAGTCGTGAAGTCCTTGCCTTCACAAGCGTCTTAGCACGGATGATGGATCCTAATTACGAGAGCTACAAGTTTACCCAAAGGGAACCGAAATTAAAACATGATTAAAAAACTCAAAGTTCTTGAATATAAGGAAGACGAGTCTTTAGTAAAATTTTTATAGAAATCCGTCAAAGTTACCTCTTTGAGACAAGTTTATGAGGAGTTTTCTAAGCGTGGGTGTCTGTAAACATAACATCTTTACACTGATAATGAACTACCAAGCGACTGAAAAACACTTCCAGAAAACTGTACCCATTTAGTCACTTTGTCAACTTTGTAATATGTTACCCCTTGGTAAGACTGGTTGTCAGACTTCCGGTCTTCTGACGACCCGTAACGACTGTCAAAGATCCACGAATGACAGCCAGGACCATTAACGTTCTTTCCGAGGCGCGGAGGATTCTCGGTATGTAAAGATGGTTATCCATCCACGGACCAACCCCAGCAAGCGTAGCTTAACCTTATGGATCGACCCATGCGGCTGTTATTACTTAGCTACGAGCTCCTCGAAATAATTTGAATAATCTATTACTAAAATATTTAACTTCTAATAAAACTGCCGTTTGTACTTGCACAATGTCACAAAAGCCACAATCATATCAAAAATAAAACCCACCTGCTTACAACGAAAGCGAATCACCACAAAAGAGCAACTGCATGTTCAAACAAAAGCTCTTTATAATAATACAAAATAGTATCATTTTCAGCTGAAAATTCACGCTTTTGCAACTAGACCGCGGAGTCTTTTTAACCGACTTCAAAAAGGAGGAGATTCTCAATTCGTCTGAACCCCGATTACTCGAAGATGGCTGGACCGATTTGGATTTTTTTTGTTTTGTTCGAGAGTGTATATATCACAGTTGGTCCCATATAAAATTGATTAACTTTGCTTGGGTAGTTTTTGAGTTAGCTTCAATAATACGTATTTTTTCCCCATTTTTATATGGATGATGTTCTAGTTTGTTTTGCAGGTAGTGGTATTTGAATTTGTGTGAGGTAGGTACACAACTAAAAAGTGAAAAATAAAAACTTTTTTACAAAAAAATACAACCGACTTCCAAAAACAACACTACAAAGTGAAAAATAACTTTAATTTCGGAAGTCGGTGGCAAAAAACGAAAATACATTTAACCAGACACCGACTTCCGAAATTAAAGTTATTTTTCACTTTGTAGTGTTGTTTTTGGAAGTCGGTTGTAATTTTTTGTAAAAAAGTTTTTTTATACGAAATGTATGAGACGTGAAAATTAACGGGTTGTTTACTTACTGCAGTCAACACACGCGTGATTAAAGTACCCTGGCTGTAATGTTTTATACGCGGTTTAGGTTTAACTAGACTGCGATAAGACAATGGGCAAAAGTAAAAAAAAATAAAATAAAAAAAATATTTATTGTCATAAAACAGATGTTACATCAGATATGGAATTCTCTGACTCCTGCACTAGTTAAAACTGTGTTGCAGGAGCCAGTGTCCTCCCGTAGTAAAAAAGCACACAAGGTTTTATGATACATAAAAACTATTATAATTTCTAATTTCTAATTTTGCGCGAGAGTATATATTTTTTTTTTTTAATCTTTATTTATTTACGGGGTTTTTTCTATAAAGAATATGTCACCCCGATTATTGAATACAATACTTATTATAAATTTACAGTAGGTATAAATATAATAAACTAGTCTACCCGCAACCTTGTACCCGTAATAATAATATGATAAAGTGTTCTGGCCTCCTCTGACAACGGTGAGGCCAGTACGCTATTATAGAAGCCTACATTAAAACTACTGTCAAAAGCTTGACGTCTTCGGACTCCAATACGATCACATTCCGTCAAAATGTGATGCACATCTTCTATGACTCCACAGACAGTACAATTGGGTGAATCAACTTTGCGCATCATATAACCAAAACTATTGAGTGGAACGTGGCCGGATCGAAGTCTCAAAGCCATCACAACTTCTTGCCTGTTCATCCTGCCTTCGCTGAACCAAAGCATACGTGGAAGAGATGGTTGAATCGTCCTGTACCAAATGCCCTTCGTTAAAGACCTTTTATCAAAATATTCTGACCAAGATTGAAAACATCTGTCTCTAACTAGGGGTAAAAGCTCAGTATGCCATGGAGGACAAGCATAAAATTCCCCATCAGACGCGGCTTCATTTGCCAAACGATCCACCATCTCATTACCATCCAGTCCAACATGAGAAGGAATCCATTGCAATACAACTGTTTTGTGATTGACAGCAAATTCAGTGATGGTTCTTACGATACTATACGCCAGTGGAAGCCCCCTGAAAGGTGAAGTACTCGTACATCTCATTAGATGAAGAAGAGCACTTTTCGAGTCAGTGAAAATAACAAACCGATCACCGTCCAAAGATTTGATATAAGCCAAAGCTTCAGCGATAGCGATTAACTCCAAATGCATTATTGAAGCTTTTGATGAAATACGGAATTTGAAAAATGTACCAACTTGTGAATCAAAAAAGGCTGCGCCACAGTAGTTCTCATGTTTAGAACCGTCCGTATACACACAGTAAAAGCCAGAATATTGTGCATTTAGAGACTTACAACATATTGATCTTAAATTACCTTTAAAATAACAATGCTTAGGTTTATCAACAGAATCTAAACTAGGCTTTACAAAACGTGATAAGTCGATATTGCTGACCCAAGTATCCAAGGAGAACATGCCAATTTTACTACTGCAGTACATATGTTCTTGCTTTAGGACATCGTGAGACATAACTAACAGTGGTTTTTTCTTATTTCTCCAATAAGGACTATTACCACATATACCATGGAGTTTATCCAATATGCCCATTAAAGGAAAATCGTAACACTTTGATTTTAAGTAAAATTTACCAGCTAAATATCGGCGGCGAATAAAAAGAGGAGGCAATATCAATTCGGATTCCATCACGTGAATCGGAGTGCTTTTAATAAAACCGCCTATTAACCGCAGACAAATGTTTTGTAACCTATCCAGTTTGGTTAAATGTGTGTCGGCGCTATTGTCCAGTAAAAAGCTACCAAAGTCTATACGACTACGAATAAGAGATATATATAACCGTCTTAAGTGGTTGGGATGAACACCCCATCCGGGTCCCACTAAAACCTTAAAAATATTAATCAGTTTAAGTACTCGCTCACGAATCTCATTTATATTTTTCTTCCATCGGAGACCCCTATCTAGCCACAATCCCAAATATCTCACATGGTCTACTACCTCTAACAAAGTACCGTTTAAACGGACATCTATAACTGGTCTACGAAAACCCCTACTAAACAAACAAATTTTACTTTTAGCGGGAGAAATTTCTAAACCTACGTGCGCTAGCATACTGTTGATTAGATCCAGAGCAGACTGGATCTTGCCTTCGCCCTCACTAACAGAAGAACATTGGACATATATAGCTAAATCATCCGCATACTGGGATATGCAAATATTGTTCTGCAAACGTTTACAAATATCCGACGTTATTATATTAAATAACAGTGGAGATAACGGATCACCCTGAGCCAAACCACTACCCGTATATCTACTAATAAAGTCACTACCAGATCTTATTTTGAGTACTCTTCTATGAAGAAAATTCCATAAATATCCACAGATGCGTGACCCTACTTGAAAGTTATCCAAAACATTTATTAAAACAGTAATATTTACATTATTATACGCATTATTAATATCCAAAAAACAACCCATAGAAACCCCAGAAAAACCAGTTTGGATTGAGGAGATTAAGCAACTTATGCCATCCAAACACGACCTACCTCTTCGGAAGCCTACTGTGTTCGCAGAAAATGTGTTACTTTTTTCCAGAAACCATTCCAATCTTCGAAATAAAACGTAATGAAAAATTTTGCATATGCACGACAACAAGGATATGGGTCGGAGTGAAGAAACGTTACCAGGGTCACGACCTGGTTTTGGAATAGGTACGATACAAATGTCGCGCCACTGAGAAGGAACAAAACTGACATTCAAAAAGTAATTATATATCATTAGTAAAACATATTTACCCACATCAGGTAAATTCTTAATCATAGAATAAGATATATCATCGCATCCAGGAGATGTATCCTTAGATTTGATACATTTATCTAGCTCCTGAATAGAGATCTCACACTCTAATGTAGGGTTACTATTGCGAACCGTAGGGGTCGAAGGGGAAACATAATCGGGTGTTAAGGAATTTAATAGATTTGTGGCACTTTGGGCGTCCACAAAATGTTTAGGCGAACGATAACCTTTCAGCCATCTCATTTTGCGCCACATTTCGCTAGACGATGTAGTGTGATCAACTGAAGAACAAATATTTTGCCAGTGCACTCCCCTAGCCTGCCGGATTAACTTCTGAGATGTATTTATCTTACTGTTGAGATTATCAAGATTTTGGGGAGTGGGATTACGTCTAAATTTGGATAACGCTAGCCTACGATGACCCACAGCATGTGACAGTTCTGAAGTCCAGTACGGCTTTGGAGTAAAATCTGAAGAAGGATTTTGGTTAAATCTAAACATCGGGATGAATTTGTTAGCAGCGTCATTCAAAATATCTAAAAATAAATCGTAAGCTTCTTGAAGGTCATTCGGTAAACACAAATGGCAAAATTTTTGTTCCAGATATTTTTTATATGAAGTCCAGTCTGCTTTGGCAAAATTCCTTTTAATAACTGGAGGAAGGTATAACGTACACAACGTTGAGATTTTAATCATTAAATGGTCACTGCCAAGGTTTTCATTTAAAACGGTCCAATTAATGTTAAGCGCAATATCTGTAGAAACCAGCGATATATCTGGGGATGTCTGTTGCAAGTTGTTGTCAACTAAACGGACTCGCGTATGTGTCCCATCGTTCAAAGAAAGAAAATTGCTGTCTATAAGCGAGTTGTGAATAAGATTGCCTCGGTGGTCAGTTTTATAAGACCAACTGACGTGGTGGGCGTTAAAATCACCTAGAATCAAAGTTTTGGATGGCCATAATGATAATAGATTATCCCAATCCTGCTGAGTGGTAACGATTCTAGTTGGACAATATATAGCAACAACATTTTCGAACGGATCACAATTAAATATTTGAACGCACACTACCTCGATACCGTTATTATTCACGCGGACGTGCCTCTGCTGCGCTTTAACAGATTTATGAACTATAATAGCTACACCGCCGTATGAGTCATACCGGTCCGCGCGATAAACATTATATCCGCTAACTTTAAAATTACTTTTTGGTTCGAGCCATGTCTCACTAAGGGTAGCAATATGTACTTTATCTTGGCATAAAATTTCCTGAAACGATGCTAACTTCGGCCTGATACTTTGGGCATTCCACTGTAAAATATTTAATTTAATTGATTTGTTAGCCATCACAAGGAATGAAAAAATTAAACAATGCTTTTATCCACGGCCACTCTGAAACAAAACTCACTGACACTAAGGTTAACCATTCTAGGCACAATTGGTAAACACATTTTATCTTAAAAATTAAGCTAGTTTTTTTGAGGTAAATAATTTCCTTTATTCTGGACCACAACTCCTTGAAAGATGGACATTCAGCGTTCCGCTCTCCATCATCAGGTGATTGCTGAAAGTCTTTATCATCTACATCTGAATTCCAAAACATCCAGTCTTCTTTTGGTGGGTTATTTTTATTTTTCGGAAAATGTACTTTAGTTTTTGGAAGGTCATCACTGCCCGTAGAAGGAGTCTGCACTTTGTGTACAGTGGCCTTAGTGTTGATAATTTCGGCAAAAGTCGGATGAAAAGAAATTCCCGAATTTGTTTTTCTAACCTGTGAAGGGTCGCCTGCAAGTGGTGTAAAAGAGACATAATTTTCTGGAGCTACTGGAACTTGAGGGAGAACGACAGTTTCAGGAGGACGGGAATTTTCGGGAGGAACATAACATTCTAGGGCTTTCCTGTATGTGCAACCAAACTCAGCCATAATCTCCCTTAGCTTTCTCTCCTTCTTATATACTGGACAGACCTTACTAAGAGATATGTGGTTACCGTTGCAGTTGACACAGCTAAACAACAAAGTGTCACAATTCTCATGATGCCCACCACATTTCGGGCAAACCACATTTTTTGAGGGGCACATTTTCCGCATGTGGCCTAACTTCCAACATTGGGAACATTGGGATACCTGGTGTATGTAAGGCAAAACCTTTATGTTTATGTCACATACACGAACAAATGATGGTAGATGATTACCATCAAAACAAAGTCGAAGGGTTTCACTCGGGCACCAACCACCTTCATCCCTATTGCGATGGTTTAGTCTCTTAAATGATAAAAGCTTGGCGGGGGCCGGGCATGAAATATTTCCAAGGATCTCCTCATCAGAAAAATCCAGATCTACATCCTTGATTAGGCCATAGCAGACGGATAGCTGCATAGCCTTCTGGAACCTCCATCCTTTCTCTAAAAGTTTCTCACACATTATAAGATGCTGCGCAGCCGATTCACAATCAAATTGAATACGTATTTTAAAAGGACTTAAATATTTAACCTGGCTAATTTTTGCTATGTCATTTTCTTTTAAAATTCGTGCCAATGCAAATTGTTTCGGAAGACGTTCCTTGGAAGAAGCATAGACCTCATACTTTTCTTCTTTTACTGAGTTCATGCTACCGTGACTTTTTTGTTTTTTACTTCCCTTAACTTCTGTCCATCCTCCGTCTGTACCGTCTGTACTGCCTGTACTGTCCTCTCTTCCTCGTTTATTTTCCACTCTTAACTGCTCCTCCTTTAACTGCTCCTCTGTTATCTGCTCCTCTTTATTCTTATCATCATCATCTATAGCATCCATGTCCGACGAATTATTCAACAAACTCTGTATATCATTATTGAATAAGGGCGTATCACAGCGCGGTGAAGCGCTTACGTTATCAGTCATGGTGCGATCGCGTAAGGCACACGGTAAGGCCGCGCAGCCGGGAGGCCGGCGCACACCGATAGCGCGTGACACTGCGTAAGTAAACAGCAATTCGCGCAGTGGGGATAGCGATCCGATCCGCGACAAAATAAAACACAACCAGACCGCACGAGTGCCGCTTGGTTACTGAGAGTATATTTGTATGTTTGTGCGCGAGAGTATCTGAGTGTGTGCGCTGTGTGTGTGAGATGTGTGTGTGTGTGTTGTGTGTGTGTGCATGTGTGTTGTGTGTGTGTGTGATATGTTGGTTCAAAAGGCCACCACTAATAAGATCATTACTTGACTACTACTCTACTACTGATACACCTCTCACTACTCTTTACTTGAATATTTTTTTTTTTTGTGACTACTAAATGAACAATATTTGCTAAATTATATTTGTAATCACGTTCTCGAAAACGGTTCTAACGATTTCGATGAAAGTTGCGATATACGGGTTTACGGGGGCGAAAAATTGATCTAGCTAGGTCTCATATCTGCGAAAAATCGTTTTCCCTAATCTCACCCGAGCAAGGCTCGGTTGACCAGGTACTGGTCTATTAAACAAGAAGCAATTTTTATTAAGACGCTCATCTTAAAAATCCGTCAGTAAAAAGTTGTAGCTTAATGAAAGTTATTACTTATTTGATTACTTAAGCATAAACAGCTTTATTCATGTTAAAACACGGGGTATGATTTGTATTGACGCCACAAGTGACGCTGGCCATTATTTTAGGTATATTTTTAAAAATAACAACTTGGCGAATTTTAGCCACCATTAGGTACATTAGATTAACACCGCGCCCCATACATTTTTTTTATTGCTGACTGGGCCCGCTCTTGGCCTCAATCACGCCTGATGGAAAGCGATGGATGAGCTCTATGATGGAACGAGCGCGCCTTATTTATTACATTCCTACCCAACTAGCCTTTGTCCGCGACTTCGTCTGCAATCCACGATGAAAAGTAGCATATTATGTCCTTTTTCAGGTCTCAGGATACCTATCTGTCAAATTTTATCCAAATCCGTTTAGCCGTTTTAGCGTGAACGCGTAACAAACAAACAAAGTTACTTTCGCATTTGCAATATTATTGGTGCACTTAAGTATTCTCCCTCATTGGTGTGGGTAAAGCATTGCTTTAGGAATACTGGAGTTGATCACTGAGCCAGATTTATTTGAGAAAACGATAAAGTTATAGATTAAGACAAATTGTAATTGAGATTTTCTCCAAACGATGATGTTTAGAATTATAATTTTCTTTAGTGAGAAGGTGAACCCATATAAATAGTATAGGTGTATATAATTGTGGCTTTGTTTTATTAGTACACTAGCTACCCTCCCCTGCTTTGCACGGTTTTTACGACTTGAGAAAACACCGAGATTTCTTTATTACCTATATATGTTGAAATTAATGTATTATACACATAAACCTTCGGGAATAGATCCTCTATATGATGCTGAAAACCGCATGAAAATGCATTGCGTAGTTTATGAAAACATTGCGATTACACAGACAGACACGGAAAGTGACTTTAATTTATAATATGTACAGATAAAATAATAGACGAAGCCATTGATCCATTGAAAAGACACCCCTCAGTAATATTAAACACACATCAGCCCTTCAAAATATACTCTAAGTAAAGTTCGTTAATCCTATATAATCTCTATGATTCAGACAAATGTTTATTAATAATATCTTTCATTATCGTTATTGCTACTGTTTTGTTCCAATGTTTATAGAGTACATGCGAACACAACAGTGATAAGAAAGATAACAGAGAATGCACTCAACCACTATTAGAAAATTAATCATTGATTAATTGTAGGTTGGCGGATAAGTATCAGCATTAATAATGTAAGTTTAGATAGAGTCACGTTTAGCTTAAATGTTTACTAATAAAACTGAAACTTCTTCGTTATTTACTCCTACTGTTTTGTTCTAATATTTATAGAGTAGGTACATGCAAACACAACAGTGATAAGATAGATAATAAAGAATGCATTCAACCACGTTTAGAAAATTAAGCACTGGCGACACGCCACGCGAATCACACACTGACACTGTCACACTGTCTGTCACTGTTTGTAAAAAACTAAACCAGTACTCATTTATGCGCTCTACAATCTAGCAAAAATAGTAAATGAGTCCGTTATTCTAATTTCTTACAAGGCCTATGTCAAGTACATCTGCATTACGTTTTGGAATAATATATTGGGGAAATTCCACTGACAAAGACATTGCGTTTAAGGCCCAAAAAAAATGTGTGCGTGCTGTGTTTAAACTGAAACCAACTGAAAGTTGTATTCCATATTTAAACTTTAAACTCTTGACATTGCCGTGTATGTACATTTTTGAGACGGCAGTATTTGTCAAATCTAACTTCCATCTTTTTGAAGCATTGAGATCTAAACGACGCCGACGCAACAGAGAGATATGCGCTAAGCCACATAACACTGCTCTTTATACAAAAAGTTTTTTAGGAATGGCACCTAAGATTTATAATAAGATCCCTAGACGAATTAAAGAAATACGATTTTAAACATACACGATTTTAAAAAGGCTTTACTGGAAATATTATTTGAACAAACATATTATACAGTGAACGAATACCTAACTGACACATTATGATTACCTTTTTTTTATTTTAATATGTATTATTTTTTGATTTGACAATTTACATTACAATTTATTATTATTACTATATTTTTTTGTTTTTTTTTTGTGTTGACTATTTGAATTGGAATTATTTAATAATGTGTGATAATGTGATAATTGTTTAATAATTTTATATAATCAGCTTGTTTTTTACACAAAAATAATATTTGTACGCCGATGACGGTTAGACACAGCGTTCTTTAATAATAACAACATCTGTCAACGTGATAATCGGAGACTTCGTGTACACGGTGCTAAAAAAGCTCTCATGCGTAAGAGTGTATTCTGTATGGCCCCAAAATTATACAATAAGGTACCAAAGGCATACAAAGATTTGAATTTCAATAGTTTTAGTAAAAGCATGAAGAAACTTTTAATAAATAAATGTTACTATAGTGTTGACGACTATTTGAATGATGTTCTTTAGACATTAATTGTTATTATTATTTTATTAACTTAAACTACTTTATATTTTTTGTATGTACTTGGAATTATATATTATTATCACTCAATTTGTACGCCTTTCTAGGCAAAACATGCAACTTCTTTTTTTTGTAATCATTCCAACTGATTGTAAACCTACACGTGTTTTTTGACAAATAAATATATCTTATCTTATCTTATCTTGTACCTAACCCACCTATGTTCAACAAATAAAAAGTATTTGTATTTGTATTTGAATTGCGCGCGACACAAAGGCACTGCTCGTCGCGCGACAGGCGGTGCCTTTGTATCGCGTCGCGTGTAGCGCCTGTTTGTAGGTGCCTGAATTATAGGTTGGCAGATAAGTATCAACATTAATTATATTAGTTTCAAGTCACGTTTAATTTAAATGTTTAATAGAAAAACCGAAATTTCTTCATTCAAATGAAGTAAATGGCTTTTATTTAAGCACTTAGATAAATATAATGAACTAATAAATAAGATAATAATGTCAAGATATAGGTAGGAAAATTCATAGAACGCGATTTCCAATTTAATTTCACTTAATTATTATTAATTCAATTATTTCAGAAACCAATTACAATAACAATAATCAATACATTAATTACACTATAAATTACAATTACATACATGCATTACATAAACACACGCCTTCTTCCCACGGGGGTAGGCAGAAACTTCAGAACGCCACCTGCTACGATCCTTACATAGTCCCTTTGCTTCGTTTACGTTCATACATCTGCTCCCTAATTGTGTAACATAGTATCAATCTGAATCTGAGTCATTTTAAAGCAAAGTGCTAATCAATTGCTTCTTATGTTCGAAAATTGTTTGCTCAACAACGTAAATAACGCAATGAATGTTGTTGAACTGTCAAAATGAAAACAATTCCGATTGATAGTGTGTTATGCAATTAGGGTGATGGTCACACACGCACGCCGGTTGCGAGTACTACACACAAATCTTTCTGAAGCACACAGACCAAAAGGGTCACTAAATTACAATTAAAATAAAATAAATAAGGTACATAGTTAAATTCTTACCCACCTACATTTCATAAAAATTGTATTATGTGAGAAATAATAATAATAAAAAAAAACCGGCCAAGTGCGTGTCGAACCACGCACAATTAAGGGTTCCGTAGTTGGGATGAATTTATCTTAAGAATAAACTTAACATTGTAGTTGAAAAACGTGTTCTCCCATAAATTCCAACTGTAAATGTAAGGTTGTACTCACATTATTGATAGATTTACCATGTTATTTTAAGGTTTTCCTGTAATCTACAGGTAAAGATCTATTTTCTGTATTGTTTTAAAAATTTTAGGCTTAATAGTTTCGGAGATAAGAGGGGGGAATTGCCAATTTTCGTCTGTTTTCTTAACCTTCGGCATACGAGGTGAAAAGAAATCCTCACCTATACAACGTGGGGTTAAATTAACCCCACAAGGGATTGCCTCTACTTTATGTATGCGCTAAGTGCAATAAGTTTGAATGAGTTTTTTTATATAACTACATCACTAAGTTAATGAATAAAATAAAAAATGTATTAAATTAAACATTTATTATAAAAAAACTTAAAAATCACATAACCTTTCCGTGAATTTAACAAAATGATCTTAAGACAAAATAAAAAATCAACAAAAATATTTCTTAAAATTAATACAATTATTTTACTTATTATATAAAACTAGATATATTTGGCTTTATAAAAATAATCACAATTAGCACTTTATGGCTATATAAGGGAGATCATTCGTTATCTAAATCAGTACAATTTTGACACATCAAATTCGCATGTTCCTTACATATCGCGGTATTACATTTGAAACAACCGTTCAGAGTCTTCCTATCTTTGTTTCTTGGACAGAAAGAACATCTCTGAGACCTTCTTGGTTGCTTTTGTGGTGGTTCTGGAACTTCTTCATGCAACATTTCATGCACGCGTCTTCTTATATCTCGTGGTATATGTGGATTGTCTTTCCTTTTCCTAATGTGGTCTTCGAGCAAAGAAAGTCCCAATTGCTTGATGAAGTTCTTCCTAAGATTAGTTTTCTTCCTTTCAATGCTGTTATTCAACATATACACAATAAAACCATTTATACCAGCATGGTTCAACATGGAAAAAAATACGGTAAGAGGCCAGCGTTTGCAGTTGCGGGTAACATCGTATGTTCTTGCAAGTTTATCGACAACATCAACTCCGCTCTTTGTCGAGTTGTAAAACGTTATAATAGACGGCTTTCTTTGGTCTCTGCTTTCTGGATCCACCTCATCATCGTGATGTAATGAGGACATCATGTGTACACATTTTCGTGGCTTTGGTATGTAAGATACAATAGTTATGTCTTTTTGGAATCCAAACACAGATGATTTTTCTTCACGTCTAGTCTTGAACTGAGGTGGCAGGCATGTCTTGTTCGACCTTGAGTGTACCAACGGCAGTCAATTTGTGGTTTTTGAGCAAATTTTCAGCAGTTTCATAGCTCATAAAAAAATTATCCATGGTGATGTTTCTTCCTGATCCAGACACGCATCTTACCAAACGATCAACAACATCAAATGGCTTATTACTCAATGTATAAGGACTGTTGTCAGGCTGTTTTCCACAGTAAATTTCCAAGTTCATTGTGTAAAATGTTTTAGCATCCACTAGAGCGTAGATTTTCAACCCATACTTAGCTGGTTTCGAGGGTATGTATTGACGAAAGATACATCTTCCTCTAAACGCCACGAGTTCTTCATCTATGGTCAAGTATTCATGAGGCGTATAGGCATTCTGACAGTTTTTCACGAATATGTCAAAAACATCTCGAATTGGCGCCAAACGATCAATAGTTGCTCTTGCTGTACGAGTTGACGAATCATCAAATCTCAAGTTATTTATCAAAAATGAAAATCTCTGTCTCGACATAGTATTTCTAAACACTTCAATTCCTGTGCCGTCATTACTCCATAAGTCTATAAGACTTTGCCGGCCAGATCTAAACAAACCTGCCAAGAACAACAACCCAAACAGAGCTTTCATCTCAGCTTTATTAGATTCCCCATAGGATGGATTAGATGTAGAGTTTTCCATTCTCAAAGTAATTTTCTGGTTTGTATGTATCAAAACCATGTCAATAATTTCGTCAGTAAAGAAGGTCTCGAAACATTCCAATTGAGTTTTTTTATGTCGAGCTGCATCTTTACACCCAGGCAAATGCGTTATTAGGTTTTCGGCCCTTGTCCGAACATTGGTTCGCGGTGGCGATTTATACCACTTTGTTCTTCCATCTTTTCCGAGATAAAATGGTTGAGGTGTATCATCTAAATATGGTTCAAGATTATTTTCAGCATCTTCCACGTCCGTATCACTTCGAACTTCAGAAGCCTCGCTGATATGATCTGCTTCGTCGTCACTGCTAGGAAGAAAGTTTTCATCGTCCGACGAAGTATCATTTTCTTCCAATAAGGCCGCCGCAATACGATCATCCTGAAGGTTGTTAGACATATTAACTAGCTGAACCTATAATAAAAATAAAAAAGTATTAAAAAAGCACTAATTGTAAGTGTAAATAACGAAAAACACAGAAGTAGGCACAAACTTTTTTTACGACGTCCCATACAACGTGGGGTTAAAAACGCCCGGGAACCACTTCGCGCGCGTGCACACACGACGCCGGCGCGCGCAATACTGATCCAACGCTGTGATTCGACGCGGCAATATTTAAACTCCAGCTACTGTGAAAATCAAGTTATTTGGTTGCATTTAAATATACAATCAACGCAATTTAAAAGTGTTGGGGTTAAAATAACCCCACCTCGTATGCCGAAGGATAACTTTAAAACAATTTATTTTAATACTATAAAATACTATAAAAGATATTTGAAACCCTCATAGTAAGCCCTTTCGTTTGACATGTCACACGGTGTAGTTTGCAAATCTTTTTTTTTTATTTTCTTATTTGCCCCCCAAAAGTAACCCCCATTTTCAAAATTCATTTATTTACTTTACCCGTCCGTGTTTGGGTCACAGAAATTCATATGTGTACCAAAATTTCAACTTAATCGCTCGATTAGATTCGGAGCAAATTGGCTGTGACCTGTGACAGATGGACAGACAGACACACGAGTGATCCTATAAGGGTTCCGTTTTTTCCTTTTGAGGTACGGAACCCTAAAATAATAATAATGACATCTAGTTATCTGTCTACTTTCCACATGTCAAGATTGAAGATATTTTTTTTTATCTAAAGTGTTTTGTCAAGCATAATATAAACTCGCAAATTTTTGGCGCAGACAGCAAAGTACCCGTATCTATACACGTTATCTAAGACAATAACATTCTCCAAATGACTGCTTATAAAAGCCTGTCTAGTGAAAATGTTAATTATTAATTTTATTAGTCTTTCTTCATTTTATTTGCAATTTAAACTTGCTCGAGTCGTGTTTGTAAACGTTATCCTAAATATTACATTGAGAATAACTAAAGTAAAATGTTTCTAAATGTTTATTATTACAATATAAAGAATCATTTTAATTTGTGGTTACGGCTTTTCTTTTGTTGAAGACTAGCCGTTGCCCGCGGCTTAGCCGGCGTAGGTGTCGGCAATGATCCCACGGGAACCTACTACCAGGATAAAAAGTATCCTTATCTAGTATACTATCTGTGTGCCAAACTTCATCCAAATCCGTTTAGCCGGTTTTGCGTGATTGAGTAACAAACTTCCGAACATCTTCACAAACTTTCACATTTATAATATTAGTAGGATTGTGCACAATTAACTCGGAAAAATAAACAATAACAATAACAAATATAATGATTATGAAAAAAAATACAAACTTTGTGTAATATTTCAGTTTATCCGCTCTAGACAAAAGTGGGTAAAAGTTTACACGAAAAAAATAATGGAACCCGTATCAGATCTGATAAAAAAATCGTTTCATTCAACTATTGTACGCATAATACATAAAATAATGAACAAAAGTATTTGTGTGTGCATACTTTTACTGACTTATCTGATTAGGAATTTATCAAATAGAATATTATTCATAGTTGTTGCTGGTGGTTGACAAATAATTTTGATCAAAACTTTTTTACAAAAACAAACAACCAATGAAAAATCCAGTGAAAAATAACTTTAATTTCGAAAGTCAGGGTCTGATTTTCTTTTTTCGTTTTTTATTGTTTTTATTGGAAGTCAGTTGTCCTTTTTAGTAAAAAAGTTTTGTTTTTCACTTTTTACTTGTGGTACCTCCCTACCCCGCACAAATTCGAATAGCACTAGGTACCTACCTGCAAATGAAAAAGAACATCATCCACATTATATTTTGTGGGAAAAATTATTGAAGCCAACTCAAAAACTACCCAAGTAAAGTTATATGGGACCAACTTTGAGGTATACAACCCCTCCCGAATAAAACAAGAATCTTTCAAATTGGACAACGCTGTAAAAAGCTATGCGTGGCCATACATAAAAAAAAAATATTAGGTGTCGACTTGAGAACCTCCTCCTTTTTTTGTCGGTTAAAAATTAAAAAAGTACCTCTACAACTGGTATGAGCTGATATGAGTTTTAGGTCTAGGGTGTACAAGAGCAATCAAATAATTTAGTTTTTTTTTTAAAATTTTCATTAATAAATAGAAAACAAATATACGCACAGTGACTGTTCTACGTAAATACTCGTAAAATGGCATAAAATACCTGCCTCAAATAAAATATTTTAAATGCATTCATTCACAATCATTACAAACTTACAAACTTTTGCTTTGCTACTGTCACTCAATCAATCTGCCTAGCCTTTTCTCAACTATGTTGGGGTCGGCTTCCAGTCTAACCGGATGCAGCTGAACACCAGTATTTTATATGGAATGACTGCCTATCTAACCTCCACATACCCAGTTGAATATAACACTGGTTGTCAGACTTTCGGGCTTCTGGCGACCCGTAACAACTGTCAAAGATCCACGAATGACAGCCGGGACCAACGGCTTAACGTGCTTTCCGAGGCACAAAGAGTCTTTGTATGTAAAGCTGCAAGCGTAGCTTAACCTGATGGATCGACCCGTGCGGCTGTTCTTACTTAGCCACGAGCTCTTCTGCTTCTTGCTACTGTCACGATCAGACGGTAATTAGTACCAAAATCCTCAATGTTCCTCCAGTAATTCATTCCAAGACCATTTCTGGCCATGATCGCAGCTAATGACATGTGTACATCACTGGGTAGTGTGTGATGTCTCACACAGAACCCACTGATGTAATGCGCTCAATGTTTTTTCTCTGCCGCAGATTTACTATTTGTTCTACATGAGAACTGAAACTGGTAGCGCATGAAAACAATGTGGTTTTGAACAAATTAAATGTAAACTTTTAGCGATTGATGAAGTGCCGTGCTTTCAAGAGATTTTTAATTTTAGCAAACGTGATAGTTAAAAGTTAATGGCAAAATAAGCTTGAGCTAAAGAAAATTTTTATCTCATTCTACACGTGGAATTGTAAGAAATAAAATAATAAATAAGTACCATAAATAATAATATACTTACTTATACTTACTACAACTACCTTACTGGATTGGGTAAGATTACTTTCCGAATAATATAATTGGGGAAATTAATTATTGTTTATCTAATAGACACACTACGTCAATTCGCTTTGTTTAAGAGGATACAGAGAAGCGTAGTTTAGCTCGGTGTGTGAGTGGAATCAATAGGTAGTCTATTAGTGAAATGGCGTTATAGTTTGACGCGCGAGATAGAAAACTCTCACGCGCACCGGAAATAAACGCGCTTCGTTTAAATGTAGATTTATGACGAAATTATGATATGATTTGTGACAAACTTAAATCAATTTTTAGCTTAGTAAGTTCTTAATATATTTAAATACCTTCGATTTAAAGTAAATTTTACTGCACAGTAAGGAACTGTTTACGTATAATCGTATAAAACAGAAAATAGGCGGTGTAACTTTGTATTTTTTTCTATCGACAAAATTTTGAGTAATCATGTTTTAGGTTTTAGTACAGCAGTAGATAATTAGTTAAATTACACATATGGAAAATTCAAATGATTTGACGATATATATTTGGTTTTATAGGAATTCTAAAAACACAAAATTTATCGATGTATCCCTTAAAGCTATTGCATACAACTGTCCAATTGTCAAGAGAACGTGATGGCCCAGTGGTAACGGCCCCAACTCACGAGTTAGGTCGTGGGTTCAGGACACACGCTTTACTTTATGTAAATTATTTCACCATCACTGCTCTCAAAACACTGAAGGAAAACATCGTGAGGAACCCAGCATGTCCCAGAACCAAAAATTCGATGACATTTGACATGTACCAACCCGCACTGCGCCTGAGAGGAAGATTATAGCCCACTCCCTCTTGACGAGAGAAGGCCTGTGTTTCAGCAGTGGGAACATTATAGGCTGATTATGTTATACCACTGTCAAGAAAAGACAGTTGTGATTTAATTTATGGATCATTTAAATTGGTAGTAAATTTGGTAAACAATTAATTTCTTTACAGAATCGTCTTCAAATAATAGATAATCGCTGAATGTAATGTAATTCACCAACACGCTGGGATTGGAAACTGATTGTAGTTCTGATATTACAATCAAGATTATTACAGCAGAAACTAATGGATGAGAATCATGTTTTAAGCTCTGATTGTCACATACCTACCTATGGATGTTATCAGTCAAAGGCACGTCTAATATCAAAATTCACGTGCTCCAACGTTGGCTCCAACAGGTATTACTGATATTGATATTCACGATTTTTTTTTCAATTTGCTCTACCTTGGTGAATTGGTAGTACAGCTTCTTTTAATGAGAAAAATCGTGAACATTATGTAAAGTTAAGTGAGGTTAGTTAAATTATTTGTCGTTTATCTATGTATTGTTCTATACTATTTATTGAGTGAGTTTGTTTGTTACGCTTTCACACTAAAACGGCTGTACAGATGTGGATGAAATTTTGCACATGGGAAGCCCATGGCCTGTGTTAGGATATAGATTTTTTTATTCCGGTAGTACTTTCCCGTAAGATAATTTGCGACATCCAAGCGGGCGAAGCCGCTGGCAAAAGCTAGTATTAAAATAACTTAAAATATTACAATCTTCTTATTCAGTGGTCAAATCAAGGTTCTTGATAATAGCAAAAACCGGTCAAGAGCGAGTCGGACTCGCGCACCGAGGGTTCCGTTCCGATTTCTGAAAGAGTGTGCTATTTAGAGACATCGTTTAATTTTCGGTAATTTTTACAAAAACTTCTATCACATAGAATAATTTCAGACTTGTCACTATGCAAACTTTGGAGATAAGGTACATAACGGTATTTTTTTTTTTACATTTTTCATCAAAAGACGAAAACTATGCGGCCTAAAAAAATAAAAAAGTTTGAGAACGTGCAAACAGAGTTCTTTCATATGATACCCCACATGCCCTAGTAGCCCCACTTCGATTTTTTAAGATCCACTTTCAGTCACTGTTGCAAAAAAAAATAAAAAATCTTATTTGCAAAACAGTTGGGCAAACGTCATCTGAAACTGTCCCAAATTTTAAGTTGATAGCATTAGTAGTTCTTGGGAAATCCAGCTGTGACAGACGGACAGACAGACAGACTGAGTCGGACCATAAGGGTTCCATTTTACCATTTAGGTACGGAACCCTAAAAAATCAAGCAATAGATGGAGAATGCAAGATTGCCAGGCACATAGCCAGTTCAGCCAACCGTTTTAATGGTATAATAAATAATGTTCACAATTCCTGTTAGTTGCATTGCTCTCTGCAGGTCACTCGTGTAACAATTACCAGCAACAGACGCAGTAGCGGCAGCAGTCGTACCGATAGCTTCAGTATTGCCATCACGGATCTGACACTCGAAACTAATCTGTATGTAAATCCTCTGCCTGCAACTTGCATATTGATGCAGGTGTCAGGCCACACACGTAAACACAACTCGTTGTAAGACGGTCGTGCTGTAGCTGCACAATTGTAAGATAGCTTGATTCAGTCAATAATTCTGTTGTAGCTAATGTGTTTTTTTATTCAGAAAATAAAATAAAAGTTGCGTGGATTGGATGACGTATGCTAGGAAAGTACTTGGTATTGGGTGCTTCATATGCAACCCAAGGTTTTGTAAAACAAATGAAATGAAGCAATTGAAGTCCTTCTCAAAAGATCCAAAGTTTTGAACGTACACACGTTTGCGTAAATGTTTTTACGGTTTAGTTCTAGAAATTCATTCTCTATGAACGTAATAGAGCAAGATCCCAGGGCCGCCAGAGTTTACTTATTTTTTGATTAACAAAATGTATGTGATTGAGTAGTGTTAGTATGTACAGACAACAAAAGAGATATCTAGGCAGCACACACTAACGTATTTGTATGTGTCCATGTTCAATTTTACGAGTATATATACACTTTCTTTTCGCAATACATTGTAACACACTAACACAAAATTGTATATTGTCAAGAAATTGAACATGAAGCAATACACAAACAAATATGTTAGTATACCCTGTCTAGATATCCTTTTTGTTGTCTGTACATTGAACGTACGCATACCTGCTAGCTTGGGCCGACGGCCTATTTTCAGGTATCAGGTATTAAAGTTACGTAAAAATATTACTAACTTTTATTACAGTCTGACTGCTGATTACGTATGTTTTACAGAATATTATTAATAATTTTATTAATTATCAATACTGTCAGACACTTCCCATCGGTGTTTTTTTCCGCCAGAAAACGCTTTAAAGCTCGCAAAAAATCCGGTCATCTTACTTATAGTTCGATATCCAATACTGCAAGACACGTGAGGATCTAACGGCTACATCAGCTAACGGTATTCGCGTTGCTGCATTTTGGGCCAAAAAAACTATATAGTTGCCATCGATACACTGAGAAGAACATAATTTCAGGTTAAGTACCTACATGACTTTATCATGTCCTTCATTAAATCGGCAGTGGGCGGGCCTTTGTATGGGTAATTAAATCCGCAGTGAGCGATCCTTTGTATGAGTAATTAAATCTGCAATGAGCCATCCTTTATATAAGTTATTATATCTGCAATGGGCCATCCCTTGTATAAGTAATTAAATCTGCAATGAGCCATCCTTTGTATGGGTAATTAAATCCGCAGTGAGCGATCCTTTGTATGAGTAATTAAATTTGCAATGAGCCATCCTTTATATAAGTTATTATATCTGCAATGGGCCATCCCTTGTATAAGTAATTAAATCTGCAATGAGCCATCCTTTATATAAGTTTTTATATCTGCAATGAGCCATGCCTTGTATAAGTAATTAAATCTGCAATGAGCCATCCTTTGTATAAGTTATTAAATCTGCAATGAGCCATCCTTTGTATAAGTAATTAAATCCTCAGTGGGCGATCCCTTGTATAAGTGCACTAAAAACAACAAACATCGGAGTAGATGGCGAGAAATCGTTAGGCGAATAACATCGACCCCTGCACAATAAACCACATGAAGACCACGAGCGCTCTGACAAGAGTGCTACGAAGAAGTAGAAGAAGGCCTACATGTCTGCAGGTTAGTAATCAAAACACGAAAAATCCCAACCTACATAGATACGCAAATCGAGTCCAAATTATCTGGTTTATCATAATCTTAGTGAATCCAATTAATCCCACAACCCTGACAACCCTTATCAACTGCGCTGCAAACATTGTCATGACAACTTTGCGTGCTGTTAGGTCTGGAAGAATGGCAGGTTTAAAAAAACGTTCAACTTATCTGTCATGTAAAATGGAACTACTTAATTCCAGCCTTAGCCAAAAGATTGAGTAAGAATTAATACTGATTTTATATCACACTAATATTATAAAGGCGACAGTTTGTGAGTGTGTGTGTTTGTACGTTTGTTACTTCACGCTCAAACGGCTGGACCGATTTGAATGAAATTTGGTATGTAGATACCTTACATCCTATCTCATTATTTTACTTTAATTAAGTATTAATAAGTTTGTTACCTACTAAGATGCACCCGCGCGGGCAATCACCTCAGCCAATATCTGCCGAATACGTCTCATGTAACCCGTGTCGACTCCAGAGAAGAGAAACAGTTCAATACATTTTCAGGAAATCCTATAAAGTCAGCACTACCGTCATTGCTCATACTGAGCTGTTTCACACACACACACACACACACACAACTCACACACGTAACTGACGTAACACACACACACACACAACTCACACACGTAACTGACGTAACACACACACACACACACACACACACAGACACACTCAGTCACAGACGTAACTGTATTTAATTAGAGTATTTTGGGTAAGTTCGGCGTGGGGATAGGGCCGTACGAATATAATTCCCGGCTAGTTTGGCATTTGTTTTTAAATTGTGGCAATATTTTATTCTGCTCCGGCCATCGGGACAGAAGCAAATGGCGCACAATTTTATTCGGACGGTCTTACCCAGCGCCGAACTTACTCCAACATACCCTATTCTACGAAAGGATTTAACATCAAAACAACGTTCAACGTTATTTAATTCCAGTTATGTCCAAGTTGACTCGGTTACCTCGCAGTAATGCAACTAACGATACAACTTGGATTTGAAAATGTGGATAGGAAATGTGCGGAATTCATTGTATTACACACGTAGGTATAGCTTTGCATTACAGTACCTACCTACACTATACATAGCCTATATCAATAAATAATTGACGTATCGCATAAAAAAAAAACAAAAGAAATCTACTTTGAGACCTTTTGAGCAGATACTTAAGCTTGTTAGCGTAATGAGAAAGTAGATACGAACATAATTGCTACTTGTTTTTACTTTTATTTTGTAAGGCGTAGTTCGTGCAAAAGAAAATGTTTTTAGTATTCACTATTCGTGTTTTTCATCAGTGTATCTAAATGTAAATAGATTGCAATAAAATATTTAAGTGAAATCTAATCAGAGCAATAACAAAATGGCTCTTTTAGGCAACATTAATATTATCTGATTTCAAAACTACATAATCTCGGTCAAAGTGCCAATGACACTTATAAAAATATTTTGTGATGATAAACGAGTTATTAAAGTCCATGTTGTCCATGTTTGGCGTCAACTTATACCTTTTCTACACCATCAGCCTATTAGCAGTCCAATGCTGAACTTCTCCTAACACGTGATCCTCGCGTCCATCCATTGTTAATCAGTCTTTTCCTCGTCTTGAATCAAACCCTAAAAAATCAGAAGACCCCCAGACTTTTTAATAAAATCCGTAAAAACACACACTGTGATGATTCTGGTTTCCAAATCTCCTTTACTTAAAGCTTATCCAGTTCTACTCCATCTAAGTCAGAATCCCCTGAGTTTCTTTGTGGTGACTGCTTTGTAGGGAAGTCTTAAGTCTTAGTAAAGCCGTTTATGTCGATCTCTAATGCCCGTTTTCACTAACATTAAGTGATATCTAAATAATAGTTCACTGTTGTACTTTCCACTCTCTGCGCTGAGCCGAGAATTGAAAATCCAACACAGCAATTTAATATGTAGGTGATTTCAAAAGTTAGTGAATCTCTACATACGTGCACGTTGTAGCTTAACGTTTCATCCTGAAGGAGAACTGCTGAAACCTGTAGATTCACGACAATTTCTGAACAAATGGTCCTTTGAATATCTACATAGTTGAATTTAAGTGACAGTAGTTGGACAGCTCTTGCTTACACGGACTTAGTTGCACAATGCAGTGTGGGGTAGAGCATAGAGAATACACTTATATCTGGACGGGTAGATGACCATTATTCTACAATAATTTTATGAGTTTTTTGATATTATTGTAAGCGAAAAGTAACTTAATGTTATTGATATTTCGTTGGCATGTAATTTATATTGCATTTTGATATCTTGTCGCCAATTAAAACTATGCTGACTTAAAACCATAAGCTGTAATTCATTCAAAGTCGTATACTTTTTGAAGTAGGTTTGCGCTGTCTGGCTTGAAAACCGTACTCCTTGGTTCAATTGGTTATTATTTATGGATTAACTAGTGACGAGTCGAGGAGTGTGGTATTACATCTAAGATCTATTTTGCTCTGCTTCGGTTTTAAACACACACCCTTCTACATTTACCTGTTGAATATATTTATACGTTTTATGGGCGACACTTATCAGCAAATGAACCTAGATACCTAGGAATGGCTGTAATGGTGTAATAACAGGCCCTCTTCAGCCTTGTATTGAGGATAGCAATACATCTAAATCGCTGCTTGTATTACAGATGTCCTATCGCAGTGCGGACTACCTCAGGCTAACATCAGGTGAGCCTTTTCTTTTATACGATACTAACAAAAATAACCATATTATGGACCAGTGTCTCTAAAAGCAGATTCCGAGTTTAAAACTGAGGACCCAAACAAAGTGATATTCTAACGAACACACAAACGCACAAACACTTAGTGCTACTAAGTGATACTAACATAGTTATTAAGTTTTATTTACTAACAAAATTGTTACTATATTATTATGTATACTTAAGTTAAGGTATGTATCTATGGGTCTTTGTTACCTGAAAATAAATGGTTTGTTTATTTATTTTATTATTATTAGCTGTAACGATGATGGAATAGTCAAAAATGTATGGTTTAGTAACTCAAATAAAGCTTGAAAATACTCAATTATAGTACCAGTCTACAAAAACGTGCTTTATGTAAAACCTCTTACGTCCTCAAATCTCATTTCCATCTGTAGATTGCGGGCTTAGTGCCTAGCGGCATGTTTTCGCAGTAAACATGGAGCGTAATGGAAATCTTCTCAACGGATCATTCCTTCTCAATTACAGCAAATGGATGGACTCCGATATTGAAGGAAGTTTTCGTTTTATTGACACGAAATGGATTTAAGGGAATATTGGGTGTAGAGGACGAGGCTTACGGTATTTCACGTAAATATTTAATGTTGATTGTGATAGTGATAACTGTAAATTATATGGTACCTAGTAATGAAAAATTAATTTTTACATTAATTTTAACGTGTTCAAAAATTAACTTTTATTATATTTAAAAGGACAGTTGAAGGTATTTGTTGTTACTACAAATACAATTGTCAAATAACCAGGTTATTAACAAAAAAAACCGGCCAAGTGTGTGTCGGACCATGCACAATGATGGGTTCCGTAGTTGGGATGAATTTATCCCAAGAACGAACTCAACATTGTAGTTGAAAAACATGTTCTCCCATAAATTCCAACGGTAAATGTAAGTTTGTACTCACAATATTGAGAGATTTACCATGTTATTTTAAGACCACAGACTTCTTATAGGTTTTCCTATAATCTGCAGGTGAAGAACTATTTTCTGTATTTTTTTTTTTTTTTAATTTTAGGCTCAGTAGTTTCGGAGATAAGGGGGGAATGGTAAATTTTCGTCTATTTTCTTAAATAACATTAAAACGATTTATTTTAAATTTATAAAAATAATATTTTTGAGACCCTCATAGTAAGCCCTTTCATGTGATATGCCACATGGTGTAGTTTGTATTTTTTTTCTTTTTAATTTTCTTACTTGCTCCCCAAAAGTGACCCCTTATTCAAAATTTATTTATTTACTTTATCCGTCTGTGTTTGGGTCACAGAAGTTCATATTAATATGTATACTAAATTTCAACTTAATCGGTCCATTAGACCTACCTAACTTGTCGGCCATGCTAGCGGGCGCGCGCGCCGTGCTGCTGGCGGTCGGGCGGCCGCCGCGGTGACTCACTCGCGCTGGGTAGCTCGTCTCCCACCGGAGGGGGGGGTGGCTGTGGCGGTGGTCGGGACGCTAGGAGCATGTGCTTTCGCCGCGCGTGCTGGGATGGCGGGCAGGTCGTTATGTCTATGTAAGTAATTAAACTGTGTCCCCTTACCTTTTACCTTTTATAATGTTGCATTAGTGTTAAGTAAACTTAAGAGCTGTGTCCACGAGAACACTGCCGACAAACTGTCCTGCAGTTTGGCAGAAGATTTGTGAAGTACTCTTCTGTAATTTTTGTTGAATTAAAATAAAAAAATAAAAAAAAAAAAAAAAAAAAGATTTGGAGCAAATTGGCTGTGACAGACGGACAGACAGACAGACACACGAGTGATCCTATAAGGGTTCCATGTTTTCCTTTTGAAGTACGGAACCCTTAAAACAATAATAAATGTTTTTGTTTCACTGTGTCTAAAAATCCATGTTTTTTTTGTATCTACAAATAATGAATGTTTTTATCCACTGACTCTAAAATAAATTCTTTGACCTCCAGGCTTTATAGGTGGAAGTTTTATTTTGTTTATTTATAGTTTAACTTGATTTGAGTCATTTTTAATTGCATTTAATCTAAAGATCAGATAATTTTAAAGAGAGTATTAACTATAAAAGTACTCTAATAAATCACCGCTTTGAAACTTTGTTTTTAAATGTTTTAATAGCTTTAGGTACCTACTAGTACACAAGTACTAGTTATTTAAAAAAAAATCAAACCGTAATAATTGTTTTCGCGTTTTGTATGTAATTGATAAAGGAATGAAAGCCCATAATATCTCAAACTTGAATTGTTTTTCCCCTTTTATTATCTACTAGCTGCTGCCCGCGACTTCGTCCGCGTGAAATTTCTTGTTATTTATTTATTTATATGTGCTTTATCGTACACCACAAAAATATATAACAAAAAAAAGACATAACTAAACACTACAAAATATACAATGGGCGGCCTTATCGCCTTAGCAGGCCTTATCGAAATTTCTTGTTCCCCCGACACACCCTGTCGCATCGCATTGCCTGCCCGCGCTATTACTTCTTTTTCGCTTAGCATTCTTTCTGACTTTTTTTCTTTTAGCTCGGCACGTAAAAGTCCTATAATAAATATGCCTAAAGTCTTCCTTAAGATTTGGCTATAAAATGCAAAAATATTTTTTAAAGTCCGACTAGTAGTTCCAGAGATTAGCGCGTTCGTTCACCGTATTGCCTTCCCCCTCTCACCCTCGCCACCCCGTCCCCTCCCTCTCCCCTTCACCTCCATCTCCCCCTCACCAATCCATTCCCTCCCCTTCACCTCTCACCACCCCTTCCTCTCCACACCCACCCCTGCCCTCCCCCTTTTTTTTTTGTAGATGGGAAATCATCAAATGACTTCGCAGCGGGGGGGCGTGTCAGACTTTTACTGACTAAAACCCACCCGTATTCCTTTAGTTGCTTGTACCAGGGCCACGGTATCTCTTTCGAACAACCCGAAACTCCGGCGGCATTGGCCCTATTGGACCCCGTCACTGCTGTCATGTCTTTGAGGCGCGCGTAAAACAAAACGCGCCGTCGACCCGGGGCTGGTCCTCATCGGACAGCGAGCTACCCATTACTCGTCGTCCGCATGCCCGCGCCTACGGTTGCCGGGAATCGGCAATAGATTCCCGCCGTCCAGGGCGTCTCCTGCGGCGGCTAGGGGCGCGAGGGCGTGACTGTTGCCTCTTCCTCACGCGTTCCGCCTCCTCCTTCGTGAGCATTACTGCTTCGCAGAAGGAGGTAACGGTCTCCCATGCACTCTCGCTCCGCATCATGGCCTGGACCAGGTTTGGACGCGAGAGATCGCCGCCGCCGATCGCCTCCGCGAGAACACGGCGGTGCTCCGCCCAAGCCAGGCAGACCTCCACTGTATGCTCCACCGTGTCCTCCGGGCGATCCACACAATGGTGACACCCGGGCGTTTCCTCCCGCCTTATCGGAAATAGGAACCTCCCGAAACAACCGTGTCCGGTGAGGACCTGCGTCAGGCGGAAGGTGAGGACGCCGTGGCACCTCTCCAACCAGTCCTCAAAGAGTGGACTTATCGCCGCAATTGTGGCGTGCCCAGCGCTGGGTTGCGATAATCGCACTCCCATGTCGCCATGAGATCCCGCCGGAGCTCTGTCCGCTGTACCGTGATTTCTCGCAGCAGCGGAGTTACGTCCTGGCATTTCGCCTCTTCGCGCCACTCCCACACGTGCGCGAGGACTTTTGCCTCCAGATCCCATGGCGGTAATCCGGCAAGGAGGCTCGCCGCCTCACCGGAGACCGTGCGGTATCTCCGGACTAGCCGGATGGCCATGACCCTCTGGGATGTGTTCAACCGGCGGGCTGGTCGCAGCCTCAGGGAATGCGCCCACACCGGTGCCCCGTAAAGGGCCATTGACCGCACGACCCCCGCGTAAAGCCTCCGGCAGGAGGCGTTCGAACCCCCAGATTGGGCAGGAGCCGCTTCAAGGCAACCCCGACCCGCTCCAGTCTGGGAGCCAAACCACGGAAATGCTCCACGATGTTCCACCGGCTATCGACGACAAGTCACAGGTACTTCATTTTCGACTTGACTCCGATGTGAACCCCTCCCACCGTCATTTGGGAACCCGACGGTGGCGCGTTCCGAGGACCATGAAAACACATGATATCGGACTTGTGCAGGGCCACCTCGATGCCGACCAGGGCGCCCAACTGCCGGATCATCTCTACGATTATTGCAACCCGCGTGTCGCTAGTTCGGCCGCCACCTGGTGCGACCTCCCTTGTGCCAGGACCAACGTGTCGTCAGCGTAACATACCACGCTGACGCCGCCAGGGAGGTCGGCGCACAGCACCCAGTCGTACCCGATATCCCACAGATGAGGCCCTGCCCTCCCCCTCACCCCTCACCACCCCTTCATCTCCTCACCAGCACCCCTCCCTCTCCCTCTCCCTCTCCCCCTCCACCACCCACTCCCTCCAGGGTAGTTTTGAAAAACTATTAATGACAAACTTTATTACTTAGGCAAGTATCTGTGCCAAGTTTTAAGTTAATTAACCGAATGAATAAGATTTTTCATATAAACTGTACTGTTTTCATGCCCACAGGAGAAGAATTTTAAAAATCTTTTGGGATGTTTCCATACATTGTGACTGAAAGATTATTTACACCAATTTTCGAGGTAATCAAGCCCCGCAGTAAAATCCTCCCCTGAATAATTTACTGCACCTTTTCACTCCCTTATGGATAGATTTCCGAAAAACCCACGTTATTCTTCATTTTTGGTCTCAAGTATCAAAATACTGAGTTAATCGCGGCGCGGCGCACATTGGATCGAAACTGCTACGTAAGGGATATAGGGTTTTTATTTACAAATTCCATTTAAAGAAAATACCTGTCGGAAGATCTGTCATTTTGATGAATAATTGCTAGGAAACTTTTTTTCTCTGAAACTGTAGTTTGCCCGGAAAAAAATATTTAAAATTTTTGTTGTATGGAATGAAATGAAATTAAAAAACAAATGAGGTGGAGAGGAACTCATTTGTTTTTTAATTTTGTTTAAATGTATAATATGCTTTAATTTTGAAAATATATTTTTTTGTACTTTTTTCGATAAATATATGTTTTGAAATGATAGTATTCCTTAATTATAAGTATTTTAATGTAACACAATTATTTTACTTAGGATATCATTAGAAAAAGTACCTTTTACTCACTTTTTTTTTCATTTTACACCTCATAACTCTTGAACGGGCAACTATGGGCGCGCGCTGATAGCGTAGAATTATAGCCAACAAGCCAAAGAATAAGATTATAGTAGTTTTATTATATACTAGACCTGTCAAGACTGTTGCAGTTTCTGTTTCATTCCATATAACGAAAATTGAAAATATTTTTTTCTGAGCAAACTATCAGTTTTAGAGAAAAAAGTTTCCTAACAATTATTCATCAACATGAAAGATCTTTCGATAAGTATTTTCTTTAAATGGAATTTGTAAAAAAAATCCCAATGTCCCTCAATAGCAGTTTCGATCCACTGTGCGGCGCGGCGGCGCGACGACGAACGGAACGCGTATGGCATTATTATACTCGTGATCTTCGAAATTAAATGTCCGATTCAAATGAATCAAAAAGTAATTTACTGCTTTTTAATTACCCTTGATGATAAAACTATTTATTTGAATAAAAATTAATACTACGATACGAATTTAACCAACGTTTGTTTCTATCGGCGATCTAATTATATTTTAGAACACAAAAGCTGCTATTGTGACTTAACTATGGTAGTTAGATATCGCCTCGCAAACTTTTTTGAAGGTAATAATGAGCACTTTAATTATGCAGTAGGTACATACTTTTTATGTATCATCAATTTTTTTCTCAGCGCACGCCAAATAATGAATTTTATAGGCAAAATTACTTTAGATTACATTATTGCAATTTTCTTAAGGATCTCTAATTTTTTTGAAAATAAATTAAACCCTATACCTTTACTTCCTGATAATTTAGCTTTCTGTTGGTGAAAAATGGTTAAAATCGGTTCAGTAGTTTCGGAGCATATTCGGTACAAACAAACAAAAAAAGAAACAAAAAAATCTTTCCTCTTTATAATTTAGTAAAGACTATAGATTACGCTGCGGTGTAGCCCGTAATCTTTCATATCAAACAGTAGCAAAAAAGTATTATAAATATCTTAAGCCAACAATGATTAATTCTTAGTTTTATCAATTAATGATTTATGAATGGTCAATGATGTAAACTAATTAACTAATATGATATGTACTTTAACCTCAATGTGTAGTAACAATAAAGATCCAATTTTTGTTACAAAGAATTACCTAATTATTGTGTAGATAGCAGAGCTACAAATACAAATGGATCAAAATCTGAGTACAGGCTATGCTACAGACAGAAGCACTAAATATGTAAGAATTGTATAAATTAATGTGATAAATGTTATTGCTGCTTTGTATGTAACATTATGTAACGGTTTCCATGATATAGATGTGTACCTTACTGAAACACATCCGTTGTGTTAAGCCTTTTGAACAACTATCGTTGACCTATTGAAAAAAAAAAACCGCAATGTGTGGTAATAATATTTGTTGTCAATTAAAACCTAAAATAAAAATAGGCATGATGTACCTGTTCAACTAACACACTATAGGAGCGTTCCAATATCTCTCTAAAAAAACTCACCATTGTTCCTTCATTTTAAAAATAAACTCTTCTTAAAAGGCGAAATGAGGCACGCAGCGTACTCATTGTAAATTCGTAGTGCGTATCCACTGGTAGCAAACCTCGGGAAAAGTCGAAAAAGTTCGAGAGCCAATAAGCATTCTCGAGACAAGTTCTAGCCGTCCTTATTATGTAAATGAAGCTATTATAATAATCTGGATATTAGCATTATAAAGTGGTCGTGACAAGGAGGTTTTTTCACGAAATAGGGAAGGAAACGAAGGACAACTGGGGCTCATGACGCACGTGTAGAAGTCGAGTGATAGTCCGCCTATCACCGTTGTGCGGCATTGAACCTGTACGTTATCCATATATCTGCCCCTATTAGTCAGTTAGAGACCAAAAGCTTAGAAAACTAATAAATTCTTGACAGGAGAATCTTACCTAACAGAAGACTTAACGCTGACCTAACCTTTGTTCGACTTTTGTCTGATCTAAGACCGAACATTTGTCTTGAAAGCTGCGCCATCAAACATGGAACATTATAGACAAAACTTTGGAAAGAATCTCTAGATGGGACAGAAGAATTTACGACCCTTCAATGATATTTACTCTGTATTGAAAACAATGAAATCTTTGAACAGCAGCAATTTGGAAAATACACCCACTGCAAACGTTGGCGGATCATCTTCATTGTAGGCCTGAATATTAAATTAGAACTTCTGTGTATTTTTTGGGGCTAACCTTCCCCCATGCCAATAAGTAATTGAGTTACATCTCAGATTCGGAGAAGAATCTACGAAATAGAACAATTTTTGTCATTTATAAAGAAATTGATGCATTTATTGTATCTTTGGTTTTGATTATCACTTTCACAACCTTGTTTTTAATAGATATCTTGTAGTTTATGATCGCATAGTACTTTTAACCGACGAAAAAAAAGGAGGGGGTTCTCAAGTCAAGGCGTATATTTTTTAATTTTTTTATTTATGACCACGTATGACTTTTTTCTTGTTTTATTCGGGAGGTTATATATACCTCGTAGTTGGTTTCATATACAATTTATTAACTGTGCTTGGGTAGTTATTGTTTTAGCTTCAATAATACGTATTTTTCCCAATGATAAATGATGATGATGATATGTGGATGTTCTAATTTATTTTGCAGTTAGTGGTATTCGAGTTTGTGTGGGGTGGGTACCACAACTAAAAAGGGGGAAAAAAAAAAAAACAACCGAGTTCCAAAGCAACACTAGAAAATCAAAAATAACTAATTTCGGAAGTCGGTGCAATAGTCGAAAATACAAAACCAAAGTTTTTTTGTAAGATAACTATTGTTTACCTAATTTAATATTCAAAGCTCTTTAAAAATATAAGTGAAATGTTTCAGCTAAGTAAGATTGCTTATTAAAGTCAAGTTCGAGGTTTATTAGCCGTTTCATTTGGCTGCTTATTAATAAACCCGAGTCCACCATTAAAGAATGTTTCCAAGAATGTTTCTACCCGCAGAGGGTTACAAAAGTTAGCTTGATTAACGTGGAATTTTATGCCAAACCTAAAATTAAAATCCATCTCTCTTGTCAGATGGAATTATACATTTAAACAATTTAGCTAAAAATTCAAATCTGAAAAATAAATTAAAATCTTTTGAACGTAACAAGTTACGTTTAAAAGATTTAATTCACATTAACAAACTCTAGATTTAGTTAGGTCTAATAAAGAATAAATTCTCCAAAGAAAACAAAACAGTCTAGTTCACTAAAAGGAAACAAAGCTTTTCAATTGGTTTCCTTTTAGATACCTGAAGACTGTAGCCAGTCCTTTGAGAAATCAAAACTCAACGCTAATGTAAACGGAAGAAAAAGAGTAATATAAAAGTCACTTTAGCTTTCAATTCGACGTCTTTGTCGTTTAATAAAACACTTAATCAATTAACATAGAACATCGCCTAAAAGTTTCAGTAAGTACTTCGTTGAAGTGAAATCTTTCAAACAACTGATCTTCCTTTGTTTTTTGTTACAGCTTGGCCTCGTAGTTTCTGACTGTCAAAGTCTTGACAAAAACCTTTTAGTTTTTATTTTTTTTTTGTTTTAGGTCTTGAATTGGAATCTCACCAGTCTTACCAAGGGGTATCGTGTTACCTGTTAACTGGGCTGTAGAGTTCAGTTAGGCAATCCCTCTATATAAAATACTGGTATTCAGCTGCATCTGGTAAGAATGGAAGCCGATCACAATATAGTTTGGAAAAGGCTAGGCAGATGATGAGTTCCTGAATTGGAATAATGTTATGTTAGCAAAGAATCAAGTTAACATTTGTAAAGATTCTGAGATCTCTAATCCGGATTGTACAAGCAAAATGCTGACGTGAACGATATAGGGATTACAATAATTGTCGCAGTTTGGGCTAAACCATCTAACATGTCTACACTCTAATGCAATCAAATTGTTGTTGGTCACGGTGACGGTCTATTAAAAATGCCTGCAATCTTTTAGATATGTAATCATTAAGACGATTGCATATCTTGCGTAGTACGTCCAGCCAGTAATAGGACTCGCCCATCAAGAAGCGCCGTCCCAAAATAGATGCATTATTAGTTTATTACACACTAATTTCTGCTCGCAACTTCATCCGTGTGGAATTTCTTGTCCCCCTTCCCCAGCCCACCCCGTCGCATCGCATCGCATACCCGCACTATTACTTCGTTTGCGCTTAGCGTTCTTTCTGATTTTTTTTTCTTTTTGCTCGGCTCTTAAAGGCCCTAGCGTGATGTTAAATATCCTATAGCCTTCCTCAACAATTGGTCTATAAAATACAAACTGATTTTTTCAAATCCGACTGGGATAGTTCCAGAGATTAGCGCGTTCAAACAAACTAACAAAAAAACAAACTCTTCCGCTTTATTCCACCGACAATATTGAAATAATAAATCGAGAAGGGTCGGAAAAATACGTATTTGCACAACACCATCTATGGGTAGCAAGATATGAATAAAATTTATACGAGTAGCTTATAGCACTCAGGAATAATGTAGCTTTCTACCAGTGAAAAAATTCATCATTAGTTCTGGAGATTACCCCCTACATACAAACATACAAACAAATTTTACCTATGTATAATACTAATAACTACTAGTAGGTATAGACTTTTATAGATAAAACAAAAGGTATTAAATTAAAACACGTACACTTAGAGATAAATAATTAAATTATCTTTAAAGTGGTGAAGGTTTTATTAAAACTGCGATAGACATAACTTTTCAAATGAATTACACTATGTTATTTACAAGACAATCAATCTGCCTAGTCTTTTCCCAACTATGTTGGGGTCGGCTTCTAGTGTAAGTGGATGCAGCTGAATACCAGTATTTTATATGGACTGACTGCCTATCTGACCTCCACAACCCAATTACTGGGTAATACGATAACCCTTGTTAAACCGGGACCAACGCCTTAACGTGCGTTCCGAGGCACGGAGGAGTCTCGGTATGTATAGATGGTCACCCATCCACGGACCAACCCCGGAAAGCGCAGCTTAACCTGATGGATTACCTGTACGGCTGTTATTATTTAGCCACGAGCTCGTGGTTATGTAATATAAAAATGATCAAAAATATCGACATATTATGTTATTAAAAAAATGCTCTAATTTAACATATTTTTTTTTCCAAATCATTAATACTGCTTCGTTTAGACGTGATCTTCAGTTTAAAATCAATAAAAGTCGGTTATCATCGCCCCGGGACTAACTGGTCGAATGGAATGGAATTCGTGAGATAACCTTTGTCAGGTTCGAGAGAGTTTTTAATTGATAAGCTCTTGATTGATCACAGTCACACCTGAATTCATCTGATGGTGCTCAATTGCCTAGAAGTAACGTGAAAAGTGTTCTAGGTTATAGCTCTATAGCTACCCTGGAAGTCTTAACAATCCAATCACAAACTTCGACAGGGAGTTCCATTTCTAAGATTGTACGCACAATAAGGTATTTCCAAAACGTTACATTGTAGAGCATATCTGAAGGGGATTTGAAGTTGGTATGGATATAGATGAGGATACTAGGCTGCATCCACATATAACTTCTGTTCAACTTTATGACCAATTTCGTCATACTTCAATCTGAAATCCGTCTGCCGACGTGTTGATTAAGTTTAATCCCTCCAAGATTGTGGGTCAGCACGTGAGCATTAGCATCATTCCTTTAGTTTAATTATGTGTGGGTACTATGAACGCGAGTAATAAAATGATTATTCACGTTTAATAATAAAAGGTAGTAATCCTATTTACAAAATTTACATTTTTTTTTATGTTTATTGTCATAACGTTGCCTTTATGACTACATGCTTGCAACCTTTGAAACTTGAGTCGTATCATGTCCGGTTATTGTAATTTGTAAGTTTATTGTTCAGTGACTATGTCATTGTCTTTTGTTTTATATACTATCTTTTATCTCAGGACTTTTTCTTACAAACTTTCGATTTTATTTCTTGCGTTTACGACATATTTCAGTTCTTTAATGCTCGATTCCTATAAACAAAAACGAATCGTTTTGCTTACCAATGGTTGCATTTTTTATTGCCAAATTGGGCCTATAAATAAAGTTGTAAGCTAATTTTACCTGTGATAGCTACTCCCATATTTGAGGTTCTGCTATGCATAGTTATGAGGCTGATGTCTTCATTATTGGTAAAGATACAAAAATCTTAATTTTAACCAATAACGGTCCGGAAATTATAGAAATCGGCCATAAATCAAGAGTTTTTTTTAATCTCATTTTTAGGGCATATATTTTAACGTCACTATAAAAGTCCTAGTGCTGCACTTTAGGCTTTTTATCTATGAGAGAAAGTGGGCCGTTGGTAGTTACAACAAAAAAAAAAACATTAAAATTTCAACATAAGCTAAGTACCTATTAACTTTCCTGTAGAGATCTTGACATTGCTTGTCAAATAAATAAAATTGGGGCAAGCGTCCGGCAATGTGTTGAGAAGTTTTGTTTCAAAATCGATGTCGAGAAAGTTACAGAAAGTCACATCTAATCCTCTAAACAATTCAGTTGTATTTTTATCGATAAAAAAATGCTTGATATTTATATTGTTGAAATGTTCAGGATAAATTATGTCAATCAGTTTTGTCATAAATACAATGCTTATTTAAGAATAAGAATGTGAATAATATTTATTACACACACAAGATTCATGATAGGTACACAAAAGCAGACTGATGTACAAAACAACAAAACACGGATATCTACATAAATACACAGATTATGTAACCCTGTGTCCTAAACTAGGTAGTCCTGTATCTTAGGAGACAGTATTAGGCCATACAGGGCAGTTTATCATGAAGGTGTAACTGCAGCCAGAGTGTTTAGCGCGAGGGAGGTTAAGTCATACATTTATGTGCCAGTGTGTAATGTGTGTGAGTGTGTGCGTGAGAGAGAAAGTATGTGTAGTTTAAGAGTATGATTGGTGAGTATGGGGGTGTGTGTGTACCTCTAAGGGGGCAAGTGAGATTGAGTGTGTATGCAGGGACCAGGCTTGAATAGATAAATGAGTGATCAATAATAGAGTGTGAGTTGGGTAGTGTAATGATAATAGGGATTATTCTATGAATGTAAGTAAAGACTCTGTGGATATGTAGTTTTTTTGTTGTAGCCATTCAGTCAGTTTGTTTTTCAGGTTGTGAGAGTTTAGATCCATTATTTTTAGTTGTTTATTGATTTTGTTGAACAGATAAGGACCAAAAATGTAAAATTAGTGCCGAGCGAAAGTGATCCTGTGCTGGGTACTGGGTAAAATATGAGTGCGTTTGGTCCGGTCCAAAGGTGGGAGGAACTTATGTATCCTTAGTATAGCCTTGAGCACAAAGAGCTGCCGCACAGTTAGCACTTTACAGAGAGCATAAAGATCAGATGTTGGATATCTAAAAGGATTTTTAGTCATAACTTTTAGTATAGCTCTTTGAGCTCTCTCTATTCTAAGAAAAGAGGTATTAGCTGCACCACCCCATGCAGTTATACAGTACCCTAGTATAGATTGGCAGAGGGAGAAGTCAATCATCTTCAGCGTCGCACTATCGGCAGAATCTCTGAGGGACTTGAAAATGTAGATTAGATGCATCGTTCTTGTGGAGATGGTATCAATTTGCTTATCCAACCTTAGTCCAGAATCAATCTGCACACCCAAATTCTTTATAGCGTCAGAACGGCTAATCTTGGGGCAAGAACAAGGAACCGTGGGGTCAGGACAGGAGTGAGCTCTAAGGGTGAAATTGGATCCTGGAGTTTTACCACGTCTTAACCCAAAGGGAATGTAAGTGGTTTTATTAAGGTTTAGCGTTAGCAGGTTAGAGTTATTTCAATAATGTATTTCAACAATGTAGCCAAAGAACTTGTTTGCTAATAAATCATGTTCGGCGTGGACTCAAAATCAATATATTGTATTAAAATGTTTGCTAACAATTTAATCTAGTGTGTAACAATTATATTTTGCTTTAATCTTTACCCGACTACGGCGTAGCAAAAAGGAGGGTTATGATTTTGATCGGTATGTATGTATGTATGTTCATCTGTTCCCTCGTAACTTCTAAACGACTTGTCATAATTTGACAAATGAGGTAGCATTTGAAGCGTCTTAATTGTCCGCTGGTTATAACGCTATGCTATAATGCTATGTGACGTAACATTAAATTGCATATGGCGCCCTCTAGAGGACATAAAATAATGAGCTAAAAAAAATTTTTTTTTAATGGTGCCTTGATGGGTATCAAATGAAAGGGCTCAATTAGTACATTTCAAAAATATATATTTATTGTAAGCTATTGCTCGCGGTTTTGCTTGCATACACCCGATAATTGGGTATAATTTCTAAAATCACGTCTCAGATGTGAGGCAAACATTTCTCTCCAAACCTACCCAAAATATATATATTACAATTATTCTTCATTAAAAATGTAAAGTGGCTCTTACTTTTACACGAAATAATTGAAATAAAAATTAAGTTTAAAAACTAAAACCCGACTACTGTAAAATCACGCTCTAAAAAGTATGAAACAAGAAAATGTTCTCATCTGAAATTAGAAAAAGACAGACAAATTAAAAATCCGGAGTCACTCGTCATGTTAGAGCAGAAATCGAATAGATTACGTGTGACTCCGGATTTTAATTTGCCTGTCTTTTTCTAATTTCAGATGAGATTATTTTCTTACTTTTTAGAGCGTGTTTTTACAGTAGTCAGGTTTTAGTTTTTAAACTGGTTTATACTTTAACCTTCATTCATATAATTGTATGTTGTTAGAAGGCTTTATTATTAGATATAAATTTGAACAGAATTATTGACCAAAGAACTAGGATTTCACCATTACAATTTTGTATACCTCCCGACGAATCTGACAAAACCCTTAATAGCACCTCAATTATAAGACCCGCTGACCTGGCAGCTCTTCACACAATAGACTGCATTGCAATAGACATTCTGCTCATAGCATTCTCGGCTCTAAAGCACAATGCGACACAATTACAGAGGTTACATTACAACGTCACTCAGCTCTAGTTGGTGACGTTATGAACCTCAATTGTGGGTAACGGAACACTGGATTCGTTTGTTAAAGTATCTCATCAATTAAATTGGGATCATAGCAGGAAAATGATGATGATGATGATGTTGAAAGGGCCTCGCTATCAGTGACAGAATATATTCTAGACTAGCTTGTGCCCGCGGCTTCACCCGCGTGGATGTCGGGAAATATCCCACGGGAACGTACTACCGGGAATTCCATCCTTATTCCTTGTCGACTTGTTAAAATTTCAGCTTTCTAGGTACAAGGGTTAGGGCCACACGCGCCTCAAAGAGATGCCGATGCCACCGGCATCGCGGGTAATTCGAAAGAGATACTGTGGCCCTGGCACAGGCAACTGAAGGAACACGGGTGGGTTTTAGTCAGTAAAAGTCTGGCACGCCCTCCCGCTCCGCCCAGAGCGGGATAAGTCATTAATTTGATGATTTCCTTCCACAAAAAAAAAAAGGGTTAGGGCTGGGCGTTGATGAGTCAGTCAGTCAGTCAGTCAGGACTTCTCTTTTTATTTATATAGATAGAGAGCTTCTGCCAAAATTATGAAATTCCTTGCTACTGATGCATTGCCTGCCCACGCTATTATTTCGTTTTTGCTTAGTGTTCTTTCTGACTTTTTTTCTTTTTGCTCGGCACTTAAGAGTCCTAGAGTGATGTTAAATATGCCTATAGCCTTCATTAGGAATTCGGCTATCAAATGCAAAAATAATTATTAAAGTCCGCCTGGTAGTTCCAGAGATTAGCGCGTTCAAACAAACAAAAAAAGTGTGTGTGTCAGCTCCGACGCAGACTACAGTTTACTCCTGTTTTCTGTGCCGACTTTCTATTTTCGGTCATTTCTGTCGGGCAGGGTTTCTTCAATGCATCAATGCTATACAAAAAGCAACTTCAAGGTATAAAGACACTCGTCATCCCTCCCCGTTTCCCTCTAAGCCCCCTCTCACCCCTCCTCCTTTCCCTCTAATCCTCCTCTCACCCCCCTCCACTTCCCTCTCACCCTCTTCTATCATCCCCCTCACCACACCCCCTTCCCGCTAACCTCCCCCTCCCCACCACTTTTCACCCTCCTCCGCTCCCTCTGATCCTCCTCTCACCCCCTCACCTTCCCTCTCACCCTCCTCTATCGTCCCCCTCACCGCTCCCTCTCACCCCCTCACCCACCATATCCCTTTCCCTCTCACCTCACCACATCCCCGTCCCGCTAACCTCCCCCTCCCCCTACCCCCTCTCCCCCTCCTCCTCTCCCTCTAATCCTCCTCTCAACCCCTCACCCTCCCCATCCCCATCCCCCTCTCCCTCTTACCCCACTCACCATATCCCCTTCCCGCTAACCTCCCCCTTCACCGGCTTCCCCTCTCCCTCTACCCTCAAAAACTCACCACCCCTCTCCCCCCTTTCAACCCCTTCACCACCCCCTCTCAACCCCTCACCCTCCCCATCCCCCCCTCCCTCTTACCCCACTCACCATATCCCCTTCCCCGCAACCTCCCCCTTCACCGGTTTCCCCTCTCCCTATACCCTCAACAACTCCATTTCTCCCCCTCTTCCCCTTCTCCACCTCCTTCCCCCTCACACCCTCTTATCCCTCGCCCCCTCCCTTGATCATCCTCCCGTTTTCCCTTCTCACCACACCCTCCCCTTCCTCCTTGCCCTCCTCAGTACCCCCTTCTCTTCCCCTTTCTCTCCTCACCAACCCCTCCCCTGCTCCCCTTACCCTCTACCCTTCCCTCTGGAGAAAAAACTATGAATGATAAATTTTATTACTTGCTTAGGCAAGTATTTGTGCCAAGTCAATCTGTCAATCTGCCTAGCCTTTTCCCAACTATATTGGGGTCGGCTTCCAATCTAACCGGATGCAGCTGAATACCATTATTTTACATGGAGCGACTGCCTATCTGACCTCCACAACCCATTAACTGGGTAATACGATACCCCTTGGTAAGACTGATTGTCAGACTTTCGGGCTTCTGACGACCCGTAACGACTGTCAAAGATCCACGAATGACAGCCGGGACCAACGGCTTAACGTGCTTTCCGAGGCACGGAGGAGTCTCGGTATGTAAAGATGGTCACCCATCCACGGACCAACCCCGGCAAGCGTAACTGATGCTTAACCTGATGGATCGACCCGTGCGGCTGTTATTACTTAGCCACGAGCTCAAGTATCAAGTTAATTAACTAAATGAATAAGATATTTCATATAAACCATATTCCCTGTTTTCACCCCCACAAGGGTGGAATTTAAAGAAACCGCTTGGGATATTTCCGTAACTTGACTGAAATATTATTACCACCAATTTTCGGTTTAATAAAGCCCCACAGTAAAACTTGCCCTGTAAAATTGACTACCCCTCTTCACCCCCTTAGGGGTAGATTTTCGAAAAACCCTGATACACGTTGTTCTTTGTTTTTGATCTCAAATATAAATACTGAATTTCGGGTTAATCGGACCGCGCGTTAAAATTCCTCCATACAAACTTTGGCACCCCCTATGTCCTTTTTTAGGGGTAGTTTAGGAAAACTAAAAATGACAAACTTTATAATTTACTTAGATAAATATTTGTGCCAAGATTCAAGTATATTAACTCAAGGAATAATATTTTTCATAAAAACTTTGGACCCCCATTTCACCACTTCAGAGGGTGAATTTGGAAAAATCCTTTGTTAGTGCACCCCTAGACCTCACAAGGAACTTACATACCAAATTTGGAATCTCTAGACCCAGCGGTTTAGGCTGTGCGTTGATATGTCAGTCAGTCAGTCAGTCAGACAGTCAGTCAGTCAGTCGGTTTCTTCTTTTATATATTTAGATATACAGAAAAGATATGAAAAATGCATATTTAAAATCACAAAAGTTAATTTAAGTTAAAGGTAAGTAAAGTTAAGTTATTTATAAAAATACATAACAAAAAAAAAACTGGTCAAGTGCGTGTCGGACCACGCACAATGAAGGGTTCCGTAGTTGGGATGACTTATCCCAATAACAAACAACATTGTAGCTGAAAAACATGTTCTTTTGTACTCACAATATTGAGAGATTTACCATGTTATTTTAAGACCACATACTTATTTATTTATTAAAACTTTATGCACAAGTAAAAAAAAAAATACCGTACAAAGGCGGACTTAATGCCTGAGGCATTTTCTACCAGTCAACCTTAGGGTGGTGCAGAGAGAAGACATGGCAGGTGCAACATAAAGGATAGATAACAAGAAAATAACTATAAAATATAAGAATAAATACATACACATATATATATATATATATATATATATATATATATATATATAACCCCGATGTTGCTCCGATGCGATCCGACACTAGACTGTCCTTCTCGCCATCAGGTTAAAACATCACGACTCTGTAGAAGCGCTCGTCCAATCCTGACTCATAAGAAGACAAATGAGATAAAGGAACTTGACTTTAAAATCCGTTTTGTTTTCAACCAATTTGCAAATAACATTCAAATTAGGAATTAAATACTTGGTTAATCTACGAATCGGAACTATCGGGTTTCGAGATTACCGAGACCAAGCACATTGATTCCACATTAAATTAAACAAAGAAAATAAAACCCCAGGTATCTCATTCATGGTCAACAACACTCACACACTATTCCCCACGGGAATACCGAGTCCACCCTTGCCTCTACGGTTTTTGCTTCTAGGCAAAACCCGACTATACCACCCAGAGCTACCGTCCACTACGATACTCTGGTATAGTCTCCGAGTCAACCCTTGACTCTACGGTCTTGGCTTCTAGGCTAGACCCGACCATACTACCCAGGGCTACCGCGTACCACGTACCCACGGTCTAGCAAGTAGATGCCGATTTCTAACGGGCTATGGCTACGATACCCTGGTACGGTCTCCGAGTCAACCCTTGACTCTATGATCTTCGCTGCAAGGCAAGATCCGACTGTACCACCCAGAACTACCGCCTACCGCTTACCCACGGACTACATAAAGCAGATGCCGATTTCTACTAGGCTACGGCTACGGCATTCTGGTACAGTCTCCGACCCAACGAATCGAGAACCTGTTTACACAAACTAAAGTGATGCCAACTCATCATCTTTTTCGTTTACAATCTCAATTTGTACTTGGCCGTCGGGCATCTTACGAAAACGGTCATGAGCGTATTTGCAAGTACGGTTGTTAATTAGGGACTTTAAAAACGTATCGATCGCCATGTAACACATACAAAAAATTTGAAATTACCCTCTATACTTCACGTCAAGCTTAGTTTGATTACGCTTTTCGTTCTCAATAAGCACGAATTCACCGACAGAAAACCTACACGCTTGCCTTTGTATTATCAAAATGACTTTTACCATAACGCGCAGACTTCTTATTGCCTTCAGATACTAATCTTATAACGTCATCAAAGTTTATAATATCGTCATTGTTGTTAAATGAAATGGACGTGCTACCTTACCTATAAAAAGTTCTAATGAACTCAACGGTAACGGATAACGATCTGGCACTGTATTATTATTAACTCATCGCGCGCTAACCAGCAGACACACTAGAAATCCCGCTGCTACCCGCACACACGGCGTGCAATCAACACTTTAAGAGAAGCTCTCTATAATCTATGCACCTACCGTCTAATGCATCATACTTTTTAACAAAAAGGGCTGGACCAGCAAACGGCGAATTACTGGGTCTAACTATCTTAGATTGCAACAATTCGTTAATCCTATCGCGTATGATTCGATGTTCGTCCGGGGACAGTCTGTAAAGATGTCTTTGCACTGTACGATTAGAGTCGATCAATCTTATCTCCAACTCACCACAGTGTTGACACGCGTTGTAGGAAAAACCGTTAATAAAAAAGTCAGAGCATAATTCTAAGATCACGTCACGACAAGATCACGTCACGACAAGATCACGTCACGACAAGATCACGTCACGACAAGATCACGTCTTGTATCAAATGGTAAAATTGGGAATAATCGAAAATACAACGACCACTTCCCTGGGCCACGTACCATAGTCGTTCGAATCAACCTTTAAAAACACGGCAACCAAAACTGCCAAGCTTACAGAAACCCTCGAGTAAAACCTCTAACGCCACGGCTCTCCAGCCGACCAGCAATCGCATTGCTCCCACACATCCAGCGCATGGATCAAAACTTCTGTACGCATATCCATCAAGTGGATCGCCCGTGTGCATCACCCACTAACTACACACTACGGTCTCTCCAGACCACGACCTCCGCCAGAGTTAAACGCGCATCGCGCACCCACGGACTACTTGAGTTGTCTCAAGAGATACCGATTTCTACCGGGCTACGACTACGTAATAACTACTGGTACGGTCGAACACAATACGGCCGATAGAATCCCTTACTCGACTTTCTATCACAACTTAAGCTTGCTCATTACTACTGTAATCACTATCTACTTCGACTGGTACATGACCTACTGGCACTATCGTTACACCTCATAAGATTTGTTCTGTGCTGAATACACGTGTTTGACCAACAAGTCGTCAGCAGAGTGACCCTATGCAGAGGCTAATCATCTCAGCTGCGTAAGTACTACCCCTCACAAAGGGCATGCTGCACATAAAAATCAGACCACATGTACTTCTTACATACTCCGGCGCAACTACATATAGACACAATAAAAATGTGTAGAAAGGGCAACCCCACAATCTACTGACTAACAATACCACCGAAGACTATTCTAATCTTAAAATAAAAGATGTTTCAGAAACAACTGAGAATCCCAATGTGCCAGTCTCTAATTTTAACTGTAGTAGAATTCAATACTCAGGGCGTCATGCAGTAATAGCTTGCAACGATCACCCCTGTATCAGAGCTGTAGACAGTAGTTAAAAATTGCATTGTAAACTAGGTTAGGCTACACCTAACATTGTAACCGTTTTTGCTGCTGTTTATCTGAGAACCTACTAGCTAAACATTCCCTTGTTCAGAGAGCACTCAGTATCTTGAGTCCAAACAAAATGAAAACGACTCACCGGATTCAGCAGATAGCAGATCCGCAGCTAGCTTAACGATGCAGACACTTACTCGCCTCTCAACTCGCCTGCCACCGGAATTGGTCTCCTCATCCGGCCAGCGTGTGTCGACGTGACCCGGCTCGCCACAGAAGAAACAGGTCACCGGCGTCAATAATGAGGGTAGTCCGCAGAAGTTTCGACGCACACGAATCTGACCATGACCGCGCATCGGAATCGGGTTTTTAGAGTTTGTAAAAAGTAACCGCCACTAATTGTTATTGTCACTATCACCGCGTGTGATCTCAATAGCACGATTTGATCTCACTTCTGATGTCGGAACGTCAGGATTTACTCAGTTAGATTTAGACAGACATGTGTGCAGAAGATGGGTTTCGTGCAATGAAAACACACTGGGTGCGATACACGGTGTTTAAAATCACAATCTAACACAATCACTAAGCACAACGAATCGAATACAGTTCCGTGGCGTAGTAACTCCGATGTTGCTCCGATGCGATCCAACACTAGACTGTCCTTATCGCCATCAGGTTAAAACATCACGACTCTGTAGAAGCGCGCTGTAGGCGTGGGCACCTCACGTGATGTCGCCAGTGGCGCGCTTGCGATTCGTTACGCGTCCGTACTATTGACCGGATCCGACATATATGTTATTATGGCTAATAGAGGTTTAGGGAAGAAGAAGACATGCTGCGCCAACCGAAAATATATTGGAATGAGCTGGAGGATAATGTTGAGCTAGGAGGCTGGTGATGAGCTAGGAGGATGATGTTGAGCTAGGAGAATGATGATGAGCTAGGACGGTGATGATGAGCTGGAAGATGATGATGAGCTAGGAAGGTGATGATGAGCTAGGAGAATGGTGATGAGCTAGGAGGACTATGGTGTATCACAATTATAATCATAATGATAGGTTCGTTGTATAATGCTTCACTATTTATTAACACTTTCGAAAATTCACCACATCATATTATGTAGAGCCAAAAGAGGAGAACAGTATACTGTGTCCTGAACGAGCTTTCAGCTGTCTGTACAGCCACGTGTATATGTGCCACTAGGGAGCTCAAACCATAAAGCAGAGAACGTTTACAAATCCACGCATATGTAGCACATGTCTCATAGTCTAACAAACTGCACAAAATGTGCAAATTCAAAGTCAAACTCTTCTATAAATTAAGCATCGAACGATTTCCCAGACGGTCGACGCCATTAAGGATGCATTAAGACAAAGTAGTTAGCATTCCAACTTCGAACAGCTCGTATTTATTTGCGCTAAGTCAAAATTATTGAGTCTGAATCATACTCAACCTTGAGCAAAGTTGAGTATCGCAGTTATTTTCCACTCAGATTTGAGTAATCATTTCGTACTCTTCAAACAGTTTTAAGTAGTTTTAATTTACGTATTTGTTCAAAATTGTTGTCTTATTATTTGATCTGAGTCAAGGTTTTGTTTCAAAGGAAAAATTTTAATGTTTGTTAAAGCTTTGATGTTGAATTTGATGTAGCAATGCTCTGTTATTTCAATTTCTTTACGTTGTTTCCTTGTAGCTAGAAATTAATTAAAGTGTTCAAAGCAGGAAAGCTTCAAATTTTATTATTGGTCTGATGACGCATTTATCGCGTCATGACTAACATAGTTTTAAGATAATTAATGTCATACCTACAAAAAAAAAAACCGACAATTTGTCTGAATTAACTGAATTTTATTTTAATTTTATGTTTATATTATTTATTATTAAAATAAACCAAAAATGTCGGAAAGTATTTTTAGTAACAGAGGCTCCTTTTTAACGTCGCAGTGGCTTCTGCTCTTTAAGGTCAATTGTAAGTTAAAGAACCTGCTTCAGGTTAAACATTTAATTTCATAACAAAATTTGTACAGTGTCAGAATGTAGACAGAATCACATTCCATGCAAAAACATGTGATTGTTACGTCTTCCAACGGCTCGTTCGTTTTATCTGTGTATTTATTTACACTTTCTAGTTAAATACACACTGAAATATGATCCCTGAACATGTTTTCATCGCTTTTCATAAAACAAAAGAATAATACCTTCCATTTTATTAATGCTGTGAAAAAGTATGTAAGTACAAAGTACGAGTATACCTTTATGTTCTTTTGAAACAAGGAAGGTAATCTAATATTTTCTGGTTATATTTACGAATTTCCGTGTGTTTGCACACACATTCACAGTCAATTTGAGTCTGTCAGCACGTCACTATATATTTCGTGGTGAGCTTTCCTTTTGTAACCATTATGCGTTGTAGTACTGCTTCGCTGAATTAAAATGTTGATGTGTTAATATTTCTTATTGTATATTTTTTGTTGTAGGGTTTTCTTATTTTATTTTCTATGTACTTATCAGTAAATGACGACGTTTCCTGTTATTTGTAGTAACTTCTTTGCAATTTTTTGTAGTTATTAGCCTGTCATCCAAATCGTTAATCAAAATCATTGTTTAAAACACCTATAACATGTTAAAAGGTTGTGTAAGCGTCTAAAATCCAGATATTACAAAAAATTATAACTAATCAGTGAGTGAATATCAAAATCATGTACCTACATTTAAGGAAATACAACAGATTAGTGATTGGGACGTCATGTATTACTTGAAACTCGATGACAAAGAGACAGAGGAATGTTCCCCGGATGAGCTTGTAATCTGTAAGAAATTTGGAATTTGATGAGCGATTTTTATATGGAAAAATGAACTGCTAATTACAAAATAATGTAAGTATTTGGCAAAAATTTTATGACTACTGGATAGTACTTCCGTATTTGATTTGTTATCAGCTGTAATGTATGTATTAATTGTAGAAGTTGTCAAAATATAGTGATTAATTTTTTGGAAGCACGTAGAAGAAAAAATGTAAAAAAAAATTGTTCTGAATACCATCCAAATCAAAATTCATCAATGAAACACTAATAATACAATGTTACCATTGTTTAGTTTGTTTAGGTGTGACATATTATGCTAGGTACTCTACTACTAATAAAAGCATAACTAATAAAATTGTGATTCTTGTTGCTTGATGCTAATCACTTTAATTTACACACATCAAACTAATATTATAAAGACGAAAGCTTATTAGTGTGTGTGTATGTTTGTTACTTCTTCACGCTCAAAGCTGAACCCATTAGGATGAAATTTGATGTGTAGCTTATACCCTGGATTAATACATAGGTTACTTTTTATCCCGGTCTGCGCGGGTTAAACCGCGGGGCGCAGCTAGTAAAGGATAAATGAAAGATGCACCCAAGGACAACCCTCGGTTGGTTCAGGCACTATTGTAAATTGTACCAATATTACTATTAGCAAACCCAAAGCCATTCATGAAGATGTTGACCTGATACACAATACTATATTTAGGTGCCGTCACTCATACTTATCTCTTTTGTGATGCTATAAACAAATTATTATCCTCCTCCACTAAAATATGAGTCCAAAATTAAAATTGGTAATACGTTCTCAACTCAAACTCAAACTCAAAGCATTTATTTCAAATAAACCAAATGCTAATCAATTAGTTAATGCGTCCTTGTGGAGCAGGACAAGCATTCAGCCAAGCATTTTTGTCAGCGATGTTATCCCCCAATTTATAATATTATAAATTAGGGGATAACATCGATTGGATTGGGGCATATGCCCGGCTGCATAGTGTGCGTTTTAGAGGTATTTTATTATAACATTTTAAACAGTACTCCATGAAGGATGAGTCTACTTTAGCCAGTCTGAAACCTGGTTGATCTAATTGGTCCCTATGTCTAGTCCTTTATTTGTGTCCTTCACCTCTTTTACCGAAAATATTTAGATTTTTCCTTACGTACATGATGTTTCCGTAGATATATTGACAAGGTACCGTCATGATGTTAATATCTTTAAACAGTTCCCTTAGAGAATCGCGCCTGCGGTGGCCATATATTGCTCTGATGGCTTTTTTCTGCAGAATAAAAATAGACTTTATGTCTGCAGCCCGTCCCCATAGTAAAATACCGTAAGACATAATACTGTGAAAGTAACTGAAATTGACCAGCCTCGCGGTATCTACATCAGTGAATTGATGGATTTTTCTCACCGCATAATGGGAAAAATAGTAAATAATGCATTCAAGATATATGGGTTCGTCATGAGGTCATCTACCGAGTTCAAGCGAGTTTATACTTATCTTTACCTATATAAGACTCTTGTAAGATCACAGCTTGAATATGCTGTTCCAATCTGGAACCCGTTCTATCAGAAATACAAAGATGAGATCGAGAAGGTCCAGCGTAAGTTTCTTCGAGCCTTGCATTATAGGTGTCACGGGATATACTTGTCGTATTCTCAATTGTTACGTAAATTTGATGTTGATTACCTTGGAATCCAGACGCAAACTCTTGGAAGTTACTGTACTACATGCTAATGTTCATAGTGGATTTGACTCAATTGACCTCACGAGCAAATTATGTTATGCAGTTCCTCGCACCGATAATAAGCGTAGTGTTCGTGCAGGTACTTTGTTTGCTGTCAACATATATGTCGTACTAATTCTGGTTTGCGCTGCCCTATGCGTCGTATGGTAGATTCTTACAATCAAAACTTTATTGATATTGTTATTTTTATATGCTCAAAAGCTCAATTCAAATGGAATGTAATGAAACATCTATTTAGTAATAATGATATTATTAATTAATATTAGTCCTTTAATTTTATTATTTCTATTTTTTTTATTGTTTTATTATCGTATAATATTATTAATTCATTTTTTTGCTCATCTAGTGGCACTCTTTACCATATTTGTTGTGTAATATGCGGATAATGTAATGGGCCACAATATTGTTAACACTTCTTATATATTTTTTCTAAATGTTATATTTTATATTGTAGCTGTTTATTATCCCTCATTAAATAAAATAAAAATAAAATATGCTGCTGATCCTAGCCGTCCTGCAAGAGATGTTAAATGCGGACCCCATTGCAGCCTTGAGTCGAGCGTGATACCCAGGAAAACAGTTTTATCGACGAAAAATTCTCCGAATACATAACAATAATATGACTAATATTGTTATGTATTCGGAGTATGTAATAATATTATGACTAACACAGATTACTCACTTATTAAATTTATTACGATAATCTAAAACGATATTGTCAGAATAATCAATAAATCCATTTACTTGATTATTTCGTACCTGAGCTCATTATTTGTTCAATATTTTCACTGTCATCGTGATTATATAAAAGTTACAATATAAGACGCGAGTATTATGACCATAATAATGTGACTTCTGTCAACATAAATAAAGTCTAAATAAATTAGGGAGACAAGACGGAATTTAGGCCAAGATCTGGCTTCTCGTTTTTTTATGAAGAAAAATAATGAATACATGCTTACAATGGGCTGCATCAATTGGGTACCCCAGTTGTATTATAATTGTAATACAACTGGGGTACGCAATCGATGCAGCCTACTGTACATGTACTGTAGCTACAAATACAGATTTTAATAGTATAACAGATTTCAGGGGTACCTACCTACTTTACAAAAGTTTTAGTTCAGGACGGTACTTACCGCGGACATTCGCATTACGAATTTGTTTTGCAAACATTAATTGCGCGGTTACCGTCCAATTACAGAAAAACCTTAAAAATTAGATATGTCATTTATCCTTTATTTTCACTAAAAGTTATACAAAACAACTGAGTCATTTGTATGAGCCTCTCAGCATCACTTGTATGTAGCCTCTCAGCATCACTTTACGCTCGCGTCAGATACCGGTCATGCTAGTCCTAAGCGTTAGGTACCTTTCGGCTCTCGGTGTAATAGGAACATGAGAATTTTCTCTATCTTTTATTTTAGTGAACAAAGTTAAGTACCACTTTTTACCTGTTCATACTTTTTTATAAAATTTTCTTCTTAAGAGCCCATACTACTCGTACCTCAGCTTTTTATCTCGCTCGCACGATACTGCTCGCGGACTGAGTGAGAGCGAGACTGAGTGCGGTGCTGGGCGCCGATAGTTTAGGGAATTGGTTTTTACGGTGCAAATAATGGTAATTAAAAAAAAAATTAAAAACATAAGACCTGCTTTATAGTTAGTCCAGTTAGTATGCAAAGTTTATTGTTCGGTTTGGAGGAACTTTGGAATTTTTTTGTATTGAGAAAATTTTATGGAATCGTATTTTCGTCACACATATTACTTAACATTAATCCTCAACTTAACCATATATTTATTTCAAAATGAATGCTGCAGCATTTTCGACGTAACGGAGGATCATGCTAAGCCATTTGAGGTAGTATAGGCGCGGTATTAGCTCGATATTCACAAAATTTGGTTTCTTGGATTGTCGAGTATGACGTAACGCAATGAAAATATCCGACGCAAAAAATACAGTGGACAGAAAAGAAAAAATTTAGACTATTAGTAGTAGACCGAATAGAATAGTAAAAAATAGTTTGATATTCCCAATAAAAATTTGGAGTTGCTCCACAAAAATTAACTTTGGTGTCGAACATCTCTGTATTTTCAGCGATAACGGCATTCTTTTTTTTTTTAAGACAATAATAGAATTAGCATTTTTTTAAAACTTTAACCGGACAATTATTTAATTTATGGTGTATATTCTGAATAATCTAAAGAAAATCGGGAAAATAAATGCTCATTCGCAGCTTGGTTCAACGAACCAAGTCGAACGTCAACACAAATATTATTTTCAATTTTCAACCTTATTTCAAGCCCGCTAATGGTGACAATAGATTACGCGGTTGTGTGACTGCGGTTGTACCGTTTAAAATCGCAGTCAGTCCGCCCCTTAAGTTGTAAATAATAAAATGCAAAACTGTCGCCCAATTTTTCGTTTTGAAATGTTAAAATTGGCATTTCATAAAATTCCACAAAATTCGAAGTAAAAACGCCAACTGCAGTAGTTTTTTAAAGCTTTATTAAAAAAATAATTCATCGACACTGTTTTTTTATTAAAACAAAAGCATTTTTATTCAGCAGTGATATCTGCAACGACTGTGGAACAGGAAATATTCACTATTAAAATCACAATACATTTTTAATACTTTATTACGTTAAAGTTCCCCTGAAGCGTTTCTGAATGCGTCTGAATGTAATTTCGCGGGCGTTTGACCTGACTGATTGTTTTTCCATTTTCACTTGCTTATTTTTCACCCAGCAAATGGACAAACAGTGTGAAATGCCAGAAACGGGGAAAAGGGACCGTTTCCTGGGACAAATATCGCTTTTGAATGTCCGGGGTTCGGAACATCGGACAAGGAATACTAAACACGCGGAGTGATTTAGTGTGGTACGGATGTGAATGTGTGTTGTTTGAGAGACGGGTTTTTGTTGTTTTTGTATTGTTTTATTTGAGATATCGTGCAGTTTTAAGAATCAGCTTACTATTCAGTAAATAGCGAGTGTTAAACTTGATTAAGTATAAGAAAAGTGTCAAAGAAGCGTTATATTCCCATAATCTTGAGTCAGATAGAAAACTTTGTTCGGAACTCGGGAAGAGTTTGTGGTAATAGTCAATGTCCATTTCTATAGGTTATGAAGAGGCCTTTGACTTTCAGTGAAATAGTTGCTGATATCAACAAGGATGTTCTGTTCTATATCTTAAGCCAATATTGCTAAAGCGATTAATGGGATTCTAACATGTGTATTACCAATACTCAGGTACTTTTATTCTGTACCTACTGATAATGCGGAACGCGGAAGTAGAACTTACCAAAGTCCAACGCATTGCATGGAATTAATTTTGATAGTAGATCGGAAGATAATTGTAAATTTGATCCAGAATTTCAATCCAGAGCTGGAGTCCTAACATTGGATCGATATTAGATCAATGTAAACACGTCGTATAGTCTTGTTTTGTACTTTTTTTTTAAATTTATTTTCAATCTTAGCCCATAGCGTATTAGTATTACAAAATTTACCAATTACTAAAAAACTATGTTATTAGAACAATTCAGGCACACACGTACAATAATAAAAACATTAAAAAACATCACAGGAAGATTTATCCAAACCAGCAATCAGTATCCATCGCTGTATTGGAATAGGACAGCAGCTAATTTCGATCGGATGGTGATTCAAACTTTGAATCAACATTAATCATTACAAATGAAATAAATTGAGCATTTGCCGTCCCCGTTTATTCCTTTGTTACTTATTTGGCAACCACTGGTAGTCGAAAGTTAGTTAAAAGGTTACTGGGAACCAGAACATTTAATTAATTTACAGCAGTCGGCTATAATCAACAGAGAAATAGTTGAGGTGTGCCACTGCGCTTCAACGAACGAAACGGAACGAAGCCACTACATAGCAAGTTCCCAAGTCGTCTGTTAGTGCTTTTACCTTGTTATGCACTCATGTGAGCACAGCCGCTGGGGCTTAGCTTCGTCCTCATGTGAGCCCATGAGGCTATGGCATAGATGCGTCAGTATCAAGGGGATCCTTCTTGGAAGGAACCAGGCTAACTTTGTCTGATTATATCTTAATCAGACAAAGTTAGCTTGCAGTATTGTTCGGAAATATATTACGTACACAGGAGAGATTGGCTTAGATCTGTTATGCGATATACTACAGTGTGTCAGGTGCCATAGTCTAAGGTATCTTATACATTGTCAAACCTGATGAAGTTTTATTCATCCCTGACATGGCTCTTTTTTTTTTTTTTTTGTGGATGGGAAATCATCAAATGACTTCTCCCGCTCCGGGCAGAGCGGGAGGGCGTGTCAGACTTTTACTGACTAAAACCCACCCGTGTTCCTTCAGTTGCCCGTGCCAGGGCCACGGTATCTCTTTCGAACTACCCGCGACCCCGGCGGCTTCGGCCCTATTGGACCCCGTCACTGCTGACATCTCTTTGAGGCGCGCGTGGAACACAACGCGCCGTCGACCCGGGCCTGATCCTTACCGGACGGCGAGCTGCCCATTACTCGTCGTCCGCAAGCCCGCGCCTACGGTGGCCGGGAATCGGCAATCGATTCCCGCCGCCCAGGGCGTCTCCTACGGCGGCTAGGGGCGCGAGGGCGCGGCTGTTGCCTCTCCCTCTCGCGTTCCGCCTCCTCCTTTGCGAGCATTACTGCTTCGCAGAAGGAGGTGACGGCCTCCCATGCACTCTCGCTCCGCACCATGGCCTGAACCAGGTTTGGACGCGAGAGATCGCCGCCGCCGATCGCCTGCGTGAGAACACGGCGGTGCTCCGCCCAAGCCGGGCAGACCTCCACTGTATGCTCCACCGTGTCCTCCGGGCGATCTACACAATGGTGACACCCGGGCGTTTCCTCCCGCCTTATCCGAAACAGGAACCTCCCGAAACAACCGTGTCCGGTGAGGACCTGCGTTAGGCGGAAGGTGAGGACGCCGTGGCGCCTCTCCAACCACTCCTCAAAGAGGGGACTTATCGCCGCAATTGTGGCGTGCCCAGCGCTGGGTTGCGACAATCGCACTCTCCATGTCGCCATGAGATCCCGCCGGAGCTCTGTCCGCTGTACCGTGATTTCTCGCGGCAGCGGAGTTACGCCCCGGCGTTTCGCCTCCTCGCGCCACTCCCACACGTGCGCGAGAACTTTTGCCTCCAGATCCCATGGCGGTAATCCGGCAAGGAGGCTCGCCGCCTCACAGGAGACCGTGCGGTATCCCCGGACTAGCCGGATGGCCATGACCCTCTGGGACGCGTTCAACCGGCGGGCTGGTCGCAGCCTCAGGGAACGCGCCCACACCGGTGCCCCGTAAAGGGCCATGGACCGCACGACCCCCGCGTAAAGCCTCCGGCAGGAGGCGTTTGGACCCCCCAGATTGGGCAGGAGCCGCTTCAAGGCAGCCCCGGCCCGCTCCAGTCTGGGAGCCAAACGTCGGAAGTGCTCCACGAAGTTCCACCGGCTGTCGAGGACGAGTCCCAGGTACTTCATCGTCGACTCGACTCCGATGTGAACCCCTCCTACCGTTATTTGGGAACCCGACGGTGGCGCGTTCCGAGGACCATGAAAACACATGACCTCGGACTTGTGCAGGGCCACCTCGAGTCCCAACTGCCGGATTCTCTCTACGATTGTCGCAACCCCGCGTGTCGCTAGTTCAGCCGCCGCCTGGTGCGACCTCCCTTGCGCCAGGACCAGCGTGTCGTCAGCGTAACATACAACGCTGACGCCGCTAGGGAGGTCGGCGCGCAGCACCCAGTCGTACCCGATGTCCCACAGATGTGGCCCCAGGACAGATCCCTGTGGGACACCGCACGACATCTCTCGCCGGTTCCACTCTCCCTGATGACCGGGGTAGATGACGGCCCTGTCCGTCAAATAGGCCTCGACCACTCGACGGAGGTAGGTTGGCACCCGGTGATACCGGAGTGCCTCCCTGATGCAACTCCAGGGCAGGGTATTGAAGGCATTAGCGATGTCTAGAGACACCGCCAAGACGACCCCACCCCGGGCCACAGCATCCCCCGTTGTGAGGGCTTGCACGCGCATGATGGCGTCCACCGTAGAGCGCCCCCTGCGGAAACCAAACTGGCTCTCCGCCAAATCCGGCCCCTCCTGCACCAGCCACCCGACGAGGCGGTCTGCAATGACTCTTTCAAAGAGCTTGCCCACCTCGTCGAGCAGCACGATGGGCCGGTAAGCGGACGGAGAGTCCGCAGGGCGCCCCGGCTTCTTAATGAGGACCAGTTTCCCTGTCTTCCAACGAAGTGGGAACTGGCCCCTCTCCAAGCATGCGCTTAGGAGCCCCCCTAGTCGAGGCCCGAGAGCCCCAAAGGCCAGAACCCAGGCTCTTCCTGGCAAGCCGTCGGGTCCTGGGGCGGTATTTTTGGCACTCAGCCTACGTACCGCCGCTCTCAGCTCTACCTCGGTCACTTCCGGAGCATCGTCATCGTCGTCGGTGATGTAGTCCGCATCGGGCACCGCAGGAGGCGGAGCCATGGGCGGGGGAGTATGTTCCCCTCGCGAAGGAAACAGAGCGCTCACCACGTCCTCCACGAGCTGCGGCCGGAGACTCTGCGTCAGCGGGGGAGCCCATGGGTGGAGTTTATCCCGCACCATTTTGTAGGGGCGTCCCCACGGATCTCTGTTCAGAGTCCCCAGCGACTCCTCGCGAGCCAGGCCTCTGGCCCGCGAGATCTCCGCTCGGAGGGCAGTCTTCGCCGCTCTGTACCCCTCATACAGCTCCGCCTGAATGGCTTCCGTATCCGGAGGGCGGATACGGAGCCTGCGGTGCCTGGTGTACCGGTGCCGCGCAGCAACGCATGCCTCGCGCAGAGCCGTCAGCTCCGGCGACCACCAGTACACCTGGCGCCAGGCGCGTCCGGGCTGGACCCGGGGCATTGCCACGTCACATATTTCGGACATGGCCTCCCGGAACCACTCAGTCTCGTCATTGACGTCAGCAGGCCTGTCCGGTGGTGAGACCCAGGCCTGCACGATTGAGGCCTCCAGGAGGAGCTCCCGGTCCAGCTGCTTCAGCGCCCACCGCGGACCACTCGGGGCCTGTCTGACCGGCGCGCTCGAGGTCTGGGCGGAGACATCAAACCGGATGTACCGATGGTCGGAATAGGTCTCCACCCCCTCCATGACGCGCCAGTCAAGAACATGCGGCAACAGAGCGGGGCTGGCGAACGAAATGTCCACCACTGATTCGCCCCGCATCCGCACACACGTGGGGACAGAACCCCGGTTTAGGACGACCAGGCCTGTCTCTAGAGCCCAGTCCTCCACCATTCTACCCCGTGTGTCCGTATACCGGGAACCCCAAGCCACATTCTTGGCGTTGAAGTCCCCGAGGACGAGCACGGGAAGGGAACGGAACCCGACGACGACGGTCTTCAACTCCGCAAGGGAGTTGTGGAACTCGGCGAGAGTTCGGCTCGGGGAGAAGTATACCCCTACCACGACAATCTCCCCGAACCGTGCTGCAACGCAACCCTGTCCTCTCTTCACAGCTTCGTGGCACAGGGTACCGGCGGCGGCCGACGAAATGAGGGTCACTGTGCCGCTCAGGTCCTCCACCCAGTAATCACTGGGCGGGACAAAATACGGCTCAGCGACCACGGCGATGTTAATCGACCACTGCGCCATGCTCTGGAGCAACAGATCCTGAGCTGAGGCGCAGTGGTTGATGTTCGCCTGGAGGAGGCGTAATGGAGCCATTACTGACATTCCATTTCACCCCCTCCCTGAGCCCCCTGTGTGGGCCCTGCCGCAGTGGGTACGGCGACGACGGCAGTGGAGGCGGCAACGGCGACGGCCGTGGCGGCGGCTGCGGCAGTGACGGCGGTGGCAGAGGGCTTGCCCCTGCTCCGGGCTTTAGTGGATGGACCACAGCCCTTGCTTCCAGCCCGGTGATCGGCCGGCTTGCCAGCTGCCGCACATAAATAGCAGTGCGGCGTGGCATTGCACGAGCCGGCCTTGTGACCGGGCTGACCACAACGGAAGCAATGACTGCTGCGGTCCACCTCCGAGGTGCATTTCACTCCGACGTGGTTGCCCACTTGGCAACGGAAGCACCTCAGAGGTCTGGGTTCCAGCAATTTTACCCGCGTGGAATCCCAGCCCACCCGGATCCCTGACATGGCTCTCTAATTTAAACCAGGTGTAAAGTCATAGTAACTTATTAATAGTTAAAGCGTAAGAGAATCCTCACTAATATTATAAATGCGAAAGTGAGTTTGTTTGTTAGGCTTTCACGTTAAAACGGCTTAACGGATTTGGATGATATTTGGCACATGGGTAGACCATGACCAAATCTATATAGGACATTTTTTAACCCGGTAGTACGTTCCCGTGGTATAAGTTCTGCCCTCCAAGCGGGCAAAGCCGCGTTCAAAAGCTAGTAGTGCATAAGGTAACGCAAAAATACTCCGAGGTAAAAACAAAATGCAAAATTCAAGATTTGGAGGTGCTGGAATTTGAATCCAGGACTTTCAGCATGCGAAGCAGACACTCTACCACTGAGTTACCCCCGTGTGCGGGACCACTAAACTCTAGATAAAGTTCAGGACGAGTTCTTGCGATAGCAAAAACTGCTAAGCCAAATTCTGGACACAATAGTTAGAGAAGTGTAGGGTTTACGATGAGAAGGCAAAATTACAATCATAGAGGATAAACTTTTACATGTAAAGAAAAGAGCTTACTATTTTTCGACTCATCTTTTTTCTACAAACAAAATATTAATTCTTCAAATAAAAAAGTAATTCGACACTTGTCTGAACAATTGAATGTAAGTATTTCAGCCTATACAATATAAGGTAGCCTTTTGCATGAAACCTTTACATGAGCTACGACCACCCTTGAAAAAAAGGAACATAAGGTTGTACAACATAGCGGAGCCTTTTGCATGAAACCTTTACATGAGCTACATTAATTCGTTTTAATTATTTTAGAAACTCCTGATCTTTTGCCATAAAGAGATAAACAACACAGTGATTTAAAAAAACATAAGATAAGTACAACTCATAACCTATTCAATGTGACGGCCATTTTGTTTTTGTGGGTTTTGGTGTGAGAGTATTTCCGGGTGGTCTGATACAGTTTATGAAACAAAAACAGTCAAAATAACGTCGGGGAGCCGATAGGACCACTGGGGTCCGATTCACAGACATAACTATTTTGACATCGGACCATCGTGGTCCGTCTCATAGTTAAGCGTATTAATCGGTTGAAGGATACTGAACGAGATACAATAGAACTTTTATTGTTATTACACCTAGAGGCGTTTAGTGTCCATCAATACATTAATAATTTAATACAGGGTGTAAGGGACAGCCCTCCGCAGACTGATGGGGTAAATTCAGTATATAATACTAAGATGACCGGCACATGAAATTTTTTCCGGAACGTCATCGGTATCCAATAAACCTGATTTGTTTTATTGCCTCACACGCAAGGTATCTTTACCGTGGCAAAACGCACGTAGCGAACGGCATGGCATACATATTTCAACATCCATTGCTGATTTTTTAACCGACTTCAAAAAAAGAGGTTCTATATTCGATCGTATGTATGCATGTATATATGTATGTATGTATGTATGTATGTATGTCTGTTTGTCCGCGATTTTCTCAAAAACTAATGACCCAACTTTGATGATTCTTTCACTAATGCAATCTACATACTTTCAAGAAGGTTTTAGTATATAATACACTAGCTTTTGCCCGCGGCTTCGCCCGCTTGGATGTCGTAAAATATCCCACGGGAACAAAAATCCTTCTTTATTCCTTGTCTACGTTAAAAAGGGAACCTCTGTGAAGAATTTCAGCTTTATAGGTCCAATGGTTTGGCCTGGGCGTTGATGAGTCAGTCAGTCAGTCAGGACTTTTCTTTTTAAGTAAACTATCTTATGTCCGCGGCTTCGCCCGCGTGGATGTCGGAAAATATGCCACAGGAACAAAAATATTGAGATAGCTTCTGCCGGCGACTTCATCCGAGTGAAATTTCTTGTTCCCCCGACCCACCCCGTCGCATCGAAATTGCCTACCCGCGCTATTACTTCGTTCTAGTTCAGCGTTCTTTCTGACGTTTTTTTTTCTTTTTGCTCGGCACCTAAGAGTCCTAGAGTGATGTGTATGCCTATAGCCTTCCTTAAGAATTGAAGAATATCAAATGCAAACATAATTACTAAAGTCCGACTGGTAGTTCCAGAGATTAGCGCGTTCAAACAAACAAACAAAAAAGTGTGTGTGTCACGACTGGACTTTACTCCTGTTTTTTGTGCCATTCCCAGTTTCTGACTTTCTATATTTCAGTCATTTCTATCGGGCTGGGTTTCTTCAATGAATCAGTGCAATACAAAAAGCAACGTTAAGGTTTAAAGGGACTCGTCCTTCACCCTTCTTACCCCAAATCGCAACCCCCCCTCTGATTCCCCTCTCACCCCTCCTCTACCTGTAACCCCCTCCCTCCCTTCCTACCCTTTTCCATCATCTCCCTCACCGCCCCCTCTCACCCCCCTCACCCTCATCACCCCCTCTCCCTATCACCCCCCTCACCACATCCCCCTCCCTCTCTCACCCACTCTCACACCCCCTTCACCGCGTTTTACTCCCCCTCTACCCTCACCAACTTCCTCTTCCCTCCTCCACACCCTCCCCCCTCACTACGCCCTCCTATCCCTCTCATCCTCCCTCTATCATCCTTCCCTTCCCCCCACCCCTCCGTGGGAAAAACTATTAGTGACAGTGTTTATTACTTGCTTAGGCAAGTATTTGTGCCAAGTTTCAAATTAACCAAATGAATAATATTTTTTATATAAACTATATTCCTTGTTTTCACCCCCACAGGAATGGAATTTAAAAAAATGGTTTGGGATATTGCCGTAATTTGACTGAACTGAACTTGATTATACATCAATTTTCGAGTTAATCAAGCCCCGCAGTTAAACCGGCCCTGTAAAATTGACTACCCCTTTTAACCACCCTTTTTTTTTTTTTTTTTTTTTTTTTTGTGGATGGGAAATCATCAAATAACTTCTCCCACTCTGGGCAGAGCGGGAGGGCATGTCAGACTTTTACTGACTAAAACCCACCCGTGTTCCTTCAGTTGCCCGTGCCAGGGCCACGGTATCTCTTTCGAACTACCCGCGACCCCGGCGGCTTCGGTCCAATTAACCCCGTCACTGCTGACATCTCTTTGAGAAAAAAAACGATGAAAGAATGAAAATTTTCCTAAGAATTTTTTCGGTGGAATATGATTCAAAATAGAGAGCTGAATGCACCCTTTTAGTTTGCGGAGGGCTGTCCCTTACACCCTGTATATTTTTTTGAACAAATAAATTACACTTATACTTAATAATTACCACCAGTCGATTGTGTCCCACTGCAGGGCTAAGGCCTCTCCTGATACAGAGAAGGCTTATTCATAAGTGAGAAATCGTCAATCCGCCTCAAGCAAGCGTGTTGATCAATGCTCTTATGTATTAATTAGCAAATAATTAATTAAGCCACAAAACGATATTTTTACCATAATAATTTGTCAACATTTAAGTAGGATACATAGTTTTGAACACGTTTTCGATAAATAGCATTTGATCATACTATAACTGATTAGATTAATTAAATGTCTGGAGATAAGTTCCCTTAAACAGTGATTAAATTCTTATAAACGAGTGTGTTTAATCAATCATGTAATAGAAAATAAAACAAAATTACATAATCTTGTTGATAATGGTACTTTTTAGGGTTCTGTACCTTAAAAGGAAAAAATGGATCACTCGTGTCTCTGTCTGTCTGTCTGTCCGTCTGTCACCGCGAATTTGCTCCGAATCTAATGGGTCGATTAAGTTGGGTACACGGTTTCTGTGACTCAAACATGGACGATTAACGTAAATAAATGAATTTTGGATAAGGGATCACTTTTGGGGGGCAAATAAGAAAATAAAAAAAAAAAAAACTTTTCCAAACTATACTGTTTGACATATCAAATGAGAGGGCTTACTGTGAGGGTCTCGAATACATTTCTTTATATTTTTCATTTCATTTACTAATATACAGTAGCCAATCCACGAGCTCGAAAAAATGCAGTCGCACGTTTTATGGAAAACTTGCTCCGGAATTTTGCCTTTATTTATTATTGATAAGAAAAAATACGAAAAGCGAGGCCGCTATGGCCGCTAGTAACTATTCTCCACCACTCAAAAATTCAAAGTTGTCGAAATCTTTCAGTTTCGCTAAAAGTTACGTTAAATCAATCAATCTGCCTAGCCTTTCCCAACTATGTTGGGGTCGGCTTCCAGTCTTACCGGATGCTGCTGAATACCAGTATTTTACATGGCGCGACTGTTTATCTGACCTCCACAACCCAGTAACTGGGTACCCTTGGTAAGACTGGTTGTCAGACTTTCGGGCTTCTGACGACCCGTAACGACTGTTAAAGATCCACGAATGACAGCCGGGCCGGCTTAACGTGTTTTCCGAGGCATGGAGGAGTCTCGATATGTAAAGATGATCACCCATCCACGGACCACCCCCGGCAAGCGAAGCTTAATCTGATGGATCGAACAGTTTACGCTAAAAACACGGTCAAAATGTTTTTATAAGAGGCATATGCCTCTTATAAAAACTTTGAAAAGGAGTAATAAAGAAATTAATAAAATAAAAAAGAGGAGGAGGGATAAATGTATTATTTATTACGTAAATCAGTAGCCAATTCTAAAAATAAATAAAACAATAAAGTTGAGTCAAGCCGTTACGTTATCAATATTGGTGTAAAGAAATTAGATTACACACTAATAATCGCACTGATAACTATTAAGCTGGCGGTGATTCATAAGTGATTCATACAGTTTTCGGGATTCTTAGTAAGTATTTTCGTCACGATCAATGATGAAGTGCATGCCATTGCACCTTCCACACTAGACATAGTGTGCACTGGCTGAAATGTAACAAGAGAATACCAAATGTATGTATATATTTAAAGTTATATTTACATCTTTTTAGAATTCAAAACATTTAATATTGCCGTTTATTGTTCTTTACTGGGTACAAGCTTAAAATGGAAAGCCTTTGCTATGCAATGAAAAGGTAACTTAGGACATCATTGACATAGTGTTGATGAAAACTTTTTTAAACCGTCTGAAATTGTGAACACGCTTTCAATATTCTTTTGTCCTTCTCGGTATGAGAAGTGGCCATTATCTTGTATTGGAAAACACGTAGTGGTATTGCTCTGATGAATAGGTTTAGATATGTTGGTCATTTAGCTTTGGTAACCTCCCAAAATGTTCAATTAGATTTTAACGCCAACGTGTACAACTATAGTGGATCATAATCGAACGCTAGGACCCACCCAGTGATTACTGGGTGGAGGACCTGAGCGGCACAGTGACCCTCATTTCGTCGGCCGCCGCCGGTACCCTGTCACTCGAAGCTGGAAAGAGAGGACAGGGTTGCGTTGCAGCACGATTCGGGGAGATTGTCGTGGTAGGGGTATACTTCTCCCCGAACCGAACTCTCGCCGAGTTCCACAACTCCCTTGCGGAGTTGAAAATCGTCGTCGTCGGGTTCCGATACCCTTCCCCTGCTCGTCCTCGGGGACTTCAACGCCAAGAATGTGGCTTGGGGTTCTCGGTATACTGACACTCGGGGCAGGATGGTGGAGGACTGGGTTCTAGAGACAGGCCTGGTCGTCCTAAACCTGGGTTCTGTCCCCACGTGTGTGCGGATGCGGGGTGAATCAGTGGTGGACATTTCGTTCGCCAGCCCCGCTCTGTTGCCGCATGTTGTTGACTGGCACGTCATGGAGGGGGTGAAGACCTATTCCGACCACCGGTACATCCGGTTTGATGTCTCCGCCCAGACCTCGAGCGCGCCGGTCCGACAAGCTTCGAGTGGTCCGCGGTGGGCGCTGAATCACCTGGACCGGGAGCTCCTCCTGGAAGCCACGATCGTTCAGACCTGGGTGTCACCACCGGACAGGCCTGCTGACGTCAACGACGAGACGGAGTGGTTCCGGGAGGCCATGTCCGAAATATGTGACGTGGCAATGCCCCGGGTCCAGCCGGGACGTGCTTGGCGCCAGGTGTACTGGTGGTCGCCGGAGCTGACGGCTCTGCGCGAGGCATGCGTTGCTGCGCGGCACCGGTACACCAGGCACCGCAGGCTCCGTATCCGCCCTCCGGATACGGAAGCCATTCAGGCGGAGCTGTACGAGGGGATTACAGAGCGGCGAAGACCGCCCTCCGAGCGGAGATCTCACGGGCAAGGGGCTTGGATCGCGAAGAGTCGCTGGGGACTCTGAACAGAGATCCGTGGGGACGCCCCTACAAAATGGTGCGGGATAAACTCCGCCCATGGGCTCCCCCGCTGATGCAGAGTCTCCGGCCGCAGCTCGTGGAGGACGTGGTGAGAGTTCTGTTCCTTTCGCGAGGGAAACATACTCCGCCGCCCATGGCTCCGCCTCCTGCGGTGTCCACAACAACCAATGCGGACAACATCACCGACGACGACTACGATGCTCCGGAAGTGCCCACGTACCGCCGCTCTCAGCTCTACCTCGGTGGTAGAGCTGAGAGCGGCGGTACGTGGGCTGCGTGTCAAAAATACCGCCCCAGGACCCGACGGCTTGCCAGGAAGAGCCTGGGTTCTGACCTTTGGGGCTCTCGGGCCTCGATTAGGGGGGCTCCTAAGCGCATACTTGGAGAGGGGCCGGTTCCCACTTTGTTGAAAGACAGGGAAATTGGTCCTCATTAAGAAGTCACTCCGGTATCACCGGGTGCCAACTTACCTCCGTCGAGTGGTCGAGACCTATTTGACGGACAGGGCCTTCATCTATCCCGGTCATCAGCGAGAGTGGAACCGGCGAGAGATGTCGTGCGATATCCCACAGGGATCTGTCCTGGGGCCACATCTGTGGGACATCGGGTACGACTGGGTGCTGCGCGCCGACCTCCCTAGCGGCGTCAGCGTTATATGTTACGCTGACAACACGCTGGTCCTGGCGCAAGGGAGGTCGCACCAGGCGGCGGCTAAACTAGCGACACGCGGGTTTGCGACACTAGTAGAGAGGATCCGGCAGTTGGGACTCGAGGTGGCACTGCACAAGTCCGAGGTCATGTGTTTTCATGGTCCTCGGAACGCGCCACCGTTGGGTTCCCAAATAACGGTAGGAGGGGTTCACGAGTCGAGTCGACGATTAATTACCTGGGACTCGTCCTCGACAGCCGGTGGAACTTCGTGGAGCACTTCCGACGTTTGGCTCCCAGACTGGAGCGGGCCGGGGCTGCCTTGAAGCGGCTCCTGCCCAATCTGGGGGGCCCAAACGCCTCCTGCCGGAGGCTTTACGCGGGGGTCGTGCGGTCCATGGCCCTTTACGGGGCACCGGTGTGGGCGCGTTCCCTGAGGCTGCGACCGACCCGCCGGTTGAACGCGTCCCAGAGGGTCATGGCCATCTGGCTAGTCCGGGGATACCGCACGGTCTCCTGTGAGGCGGCGAGCCTCCTTACCGGATTACCTCCATGGGATCTGGAGGCAAAAGCCCTCGCGCACGTGTGGGAGTGGCGCGAGGAGGCGACACGCCGGCGCGTAACTCCGCTGCCGCAGGAAATCACGGTACAGCGGACAGAGCTCCGGCGGGATCTCATGGCGGCATGGAGAGTGCGATTGTCGCAACTCAGCGCTGGGCACGCCACAATTGCGGCGATAAGTCCCCTCTTTGAGGAGTGGTTGGAGAGGCGCCACGGCGTCCTCACCTTCCGCCTGACAACAGGTCCTCACCGGACACGGTTGTTTCGGGAGGTTCATGTTTCGGATAAGGCGGGAGGAAACGCCCGGGTGTCACCATTGTGTGGATCGCCCGGAGGACACGGTGGAGCATACAGTGGAGGTCTGCCCGGCTTGGGCGGAGCACCGCCGTGTTCTCACGGAGGCGATCGGCGGCGGCGATCTCTCGCGTCCAAACCTGGTCCAGGACATGGTGCGGAGCGAGAGTGCATGGGAAGCCGTCACCTCCTTCTGCGAAGCAGTAAGGCTCGCGAAGGAGGAAGCGGAACGCGTGAGGGAGAGGCAACAGCCGCGCCCTCGCGACCCTGGGCACCGTAGGAGACGCCCTGGGCGGCGGGAATCTATCGCCGATTCCCGGCCACCGTAGGCGCGGGTTTGTGGACGACGAGTAATGGGCAGCTCGCGGTCCGGTAAGGACCAGGCCCGGGTCGACGGCGCGTTGTGTTCCACGCGCGCCTCAAAGAGATGTCAGCAGTGACGGGGTTAATTGGACCGAAGCCGCCGGGGTCGCGGGTAGTTCGAAAGAGATACCGTGGCCCTGGCACGGGCAACTGAAGGAACACGGGTGGGTTTTAGTCAGTAAAAGTCTGACACACCCTCCCGCTCTGCCCAGAGCCAGAGAAGTCATTTGATGATTTTCCATCCACAAAAAAAAAAAAGGACAGCATAGCATTTGGAAATCGCACCCTTGACAGTTAAATAAAGCGTCTGTATCCCAAATAACAAAGCAATCATAGAATAAAATTTGAAAAAATCAGTCAGTGGGCCAGCGAAATTGAAATAAAATCAACCAACTGCCACTGCAGTAGCTATAGTATTACTGACCGTGAAAAAAAAGGACTTTTGAACATGCACACGTCGTTTGCACACATTCCTGAAAATTTGGAATTGATTTAGATTACCGAAACAGATTGCATTTGTACTGGTTCTTCAGCTACTCGTACCTCAATCTTTTTAAACTTTTTTCCCGACTACCGCAATGAGAAAGGGTTATGTGACGAATCTCATTAGCTAAACATAAAGGAGATGGCCAAAAAAAAACCCAGAATCGACAGGAATGAAATGTGCACCAATGAATTAACAATAAAATATAATAAATGTCACCAAAGGGGCAACCCTGAAATATGTATAGTATAAGAGCTGAGAGCCAACAAAAAATAAGCACAAAAATCGGAGTTTTAGTTAAGTTATGGCTAAACATGATGTTTTTGTTTCGTGTTACATGTATTTTAGCTGATAATTATCAAAAGCACATGTTACAAGAAATAACAATATAATATCAACATCATGTTAAGCCACGCAATAACGAAAACTCCAATTTTTGTATGATTTTGTTGTAGTATCTTCTTTTTGTTGACCCTTAGACGCTTCTACAATTATATTACTGTATGTGTTGTAAAAAAAACAATTGGATAGTTTAATAATAACCTATATTTAAAAGAAAGGGATAGACTTTGTCCTTATTCCATAAGAAAGAAAGAGAGAGAGAGAAAGGAATAGTCCACAATTGTTAGCTGAGAACAATGCGCGGGCGCTTGCGGGGGGTGTAGCAGGTAGGTTACAGCCATTTCCCGTCGCAGTTCTACATTTGTTTTCATCGTGATTAGTGCGTTTTGTTTTATTCCGTGGATTTTTTTATTTGACCTCTGCTTTTCTCGTATACTGGACACTGATTTTTAATGCTTATTTGAAACTGTGGCGCATTATACTGGAACTGGATTTTCTTTGTGATTGGATATTGTTTAAAATGGCTGCAAGTAACCGTTGTGTGACTTGTTCCCGTTCTGTTCTACAAAGGCGGCGACATGTTTTGTCCCGCGAGTTTCTGGAATCAAATCGAGATATCGTCGAACATATGTTTAGGACCTTGCAAACGCCACAAGAAGTAAGTACTATATTGCTTTAATACAAATAATATGTATCTTAATCTATACCTATGAACAAAGCGACACCGCCATGTCAGCAGCGTTACTCGACGATATTACGCTTGAATTAAAAAGATAAATAACATTATCATAGCGCGTCGTTTTTACTCTCCATTTTAAAAACAATTGGTTGTAATAGTCTAGGCTATGTACTTGCATTATATGGGCGTGTGATATACACACTTTACATATCAGCTAGTAAGTATACCATAAACAAACTTTTAGCAAATGAATATGAGACTAACAAAGGAATGTTATCGTTTATTTCAGATTGCATTTGACGGCTCCAGAGCTATTTGTCATCCGTGCTGGCAGCGCATTGACTATAGCTTAAGACGGCCTCCTCCACCACCATCTACATCTCCCTCTGCATCGATATCTACACCTGGCTTTACACGCGCAGCAAACACGTCAAGACGATGTATGATCGACGATTGTGGAAATCTGGAACTTCGCTCTTTGCCTAATGCGATAAAAGTGTATCTTTTAAGCTACTTTCATTTATACATACCACCGCTTGCCCGGATATGTTTACACCACTTGCGAAATACGACTTGGGAGGACTTATCTGAAAACATCACCAGACGTCAAGACGATTTTAGAGGCGAGAACTTACGTGATATAGTAGAGTTATATACACAGGCTCTCGAAAATAAAAAGCTGCTAGATTTTGAGAAAATCCATGAAATGTGTCCGGACGAACTTCATAATTGGACCGGTATAAGTCACCAGCAATTTCACAGCATATTAGAAGAAACCCCTTCCTTACAAGAACAGTCTGATAGAAATACAATCTTGGGCATCTATTTATGATAACTGAGAAGCGGCGCACCTGACCGAAGACTGGTATCGGTTTTTGGCCTACCCAGGTCAACAATACAGCTGAAAATAAAAACAGCAAGAGAATGTCTCAAAAATGACTTTGTTCCACGCCATCTTGGATTTGACCATATCACCCGGAATGAAGTTATAGCTAGAAATAGAATTATACCTAATCATATTTTTGGGACTGAAGACCAAGCAAAAGCAATTATCATTTTAGATGGGACTTATTTATATATTCAGAAAAGCTCAAACTTTTTATTCCAGAGATTGAGTTACAGTCTGCATAAATATACCAATTTGGTAAAGCCATTTATGCTTGTGTGTGCTGATGGATATATTCTGGAAGTCACAGGACCCTATAATGCTAGGACGTCCGATGCAACAATATTACGACAGATCTTGGATAATCACAGCGAACCCATGGAAGAAGCTCCGATGAGATGGTTTTTTGAAGCCGGCGACGTAATGGTTTTAGACAGGGGGTTTCGGGACGCTTTGCCATATGCTGAGGAATGTGGATTCACAGTCTACACGCCACAGACACTAAGTAGACATGAAAATCAGCTGACTACTGAAGCTGCAAATAAATCGAGACTTGTGACATTGGTCAGATGGGTGGTAGAAACAATCAACGGAAGAATGAAGCGTGATTTTAAAATATTTAGAAATAGATATTTTAATATAACGTTATGCAACGCCATCACAGATTTTAGAATAGCTGCAGCGCTTGTTAATGCAACGCAAGAATCTTATGGCGACAGCCACCTGACTGCGAACTTCATCGAAATGATCGATAGAAACATGAATAGACCTAACCAACTGGCCGAATATGTGGATCAAAATCGTTTAAACACACAAAGAAACATTGCCTTTAATAGGATGGAGGCAACGCATGTTACATATTTTCCTAGAATGACATATGATGAGCTGCTTATTTTTGCCATAGGCACTTATCATGTGAAACTGGCTCGATCGTACTGCAGCGAACATATTAGGGAAACAGGCGTGTATACAATAGAACTATACAGGCATCCTGAAAGAGTGATCTTTAATGAAGAGGAGGAAAATACATTAATAAGATGCAGAATTCATTCAAGACACATAACATCAAAAACCTATTACTGTTATGTAGCATATAATAGTCACGCGGTCACGGAGTACTATTGTACTTGCATACATGGGCGCCGCACATTAGGCAGTTGTGCTCATATTGTAAGCATTCTATATTATCTTGCCTGGGCGAGGCACGAAGGCAATCTGGCTCAACCTGCGGAATTTTTAGACCTAGCATGTTTGGACTTGGAAAATAATTAATAATATTACTGATATAATAAAACAATGAGTACCTATATATACAAATTGTTTTTTATTTCATATCTATAGCAGCAGAATAACCGATGACAACACATACAATATTATAATTGTTAAATTGTTGTGTCTATAAGCCAAAAAATTGGAGTTTTCTTTATTGCGTGGCTTAACATGATGTTGATATTATATTGTTATTTCTTGTAACATGTGCTTTTGATAATTATCAGCTAAAATACATGTAACACGAAACAAAAACATCATGTTTAGCCATAACTTAACTAAAACTCCGATTTTTGTGCTTATTTTTTGTTGGCTCTCAGCTCTTATACTATACATATTTCAGGGTTGCCCCTTTGGTGACATTTATTATATTTTATTGTTAATCCATTGGTGTACATTTCATTCCTGTCGATTCTGGGTTTTTAGTTCATTCATTTTTGGCCATCTCCTTTGTCACAGTGCGCTACCTCATAGACAGCCTAAACTTCTAAAAGGATTTCGACAATATCAACAACTAGGTACCTACTGTAATTTCAAATCGAAGTTTTTCATTGTTTCAGGCTTTTCAGTTTTTTTCTCGTACTTTAGTTTTATTCAGTTATGTTGGAGTCGGCTTCCACAGTAACGAGAAGCAAATGAACTTCAGAATTCCATAATTTATGTATTACCATCTATTTTACCAATTAAATAACTGACCAATAACCAAGTAATCATGGCCTATGTCCGGTTGTTATTAGACTTTTAGACGACTAGTAATCTTAGGGCTGATTGTTCAATAGTCAGATAATTTTTATCATAGGAATAAATATGGCGGTTCGCCAGCTTTTGTATGGAAAATATGTCAAACTGTCACATTTATTCTTCAGCTAAAAGTTATCAACCTATTGAACAATCAGCCCTTAGTGAATAAAAAATAGTCAGACAATTGCGCACTGATCACACAAAGTGATAATAATATTTTTAAACCAGCCAGGTGTGAATTGATTAAACTCTGATTTAATCGATTAATTGTGTGATTCATCATGTGACATAACAAGCAGCTGCTAAATTCTTTTTCAATTTAATTCCTTTTACCAGAACGGTGGCAGTAATAAGCTTTCATTGAATGTCAGTTCGTGCAGCTCATAAACTATTTCCTTTTCTTGACACCCATTTTCCGGTCTTGCTTTTTTTGTAATCAAACTCAACTCAAACTCAAAGCATTTATTTCAAATAAACCAATTACAGGCACTTTTGAATTGTCAATGGGTCGGTCAGTCAGAAAGATGAAGCTAGTTGCCCATTCCAAAGCGTAGTAGATCCCTATGGAGAAGAACGGGCAAGAAACTCCACGGACACTCTTTAAAATCATAATATTTTTACAAAATATTGGTTACATCGTTCAAGTTGAAAATATACATGTGAGAACAATGTAGAAAGACGTGCACGTTAAAAAGCGTCCGTAATAAAAAGATAAAAACTAAAACAACTAAATTAAATATTAAAATTAAAAATAAGCCATGGCAGCTAAGAGACGACCAGTCCCAACTGACGGCGCCCGCTCACGAACATGACGCATGGATCAGCACCAATTAGCAATCAGTGTGTGATTGACGAATTTGTATGAATCATTTCTGCTTCGTATTCCATTGTAGATATAAGTGCAATCAGAGAACTTGATACTTTAAGTTCATTTTTGATTGGGGTTAAGTTCTTTTGGATCTAATACCAGGTTAACGGACTTGATTTTATAATTTTTTGTGACTTTTGTAAAATCTAGGCTTTTGATCATAATTTGAAAAATCTTTGTAAAATGGTAAATAATTGACTAATTTCCATGAATTCTTCATAAACTGATAACAATGGCAAATACTATTCGATGTCACAACACACACTAATTTAGTTATCTATACAAAAATATACGATAAATTAGCAAGATTACCGGCTTATCTATCGTCCAGCAATCTTTACAAATATTATCGATTTTAATATAAATGTGTTCGTAAAGCATTGCTCCCAATATTAGACGTAGATACTCGAAGAGGAGTAGTCACGATGGGTGCTCAAATATATTGCTTTTTGATCGGAATAGTTTTGAACGGAGTGTATGGTCATGGTAGGCTGAAACAAGGCCTTGCTGTGGACTCTAGGAGTGCGTTTGATCAGGATTTGTACGAGAATGTGCTCGACTCGGAACAGTGTCAAGCTCAGCTTACGTTTTTGGCGAACGATAACTTGAGGAACCGATGTGAGTTTATTTTTAACATTTTTATGTTCCTTTCTTTAAGTTTACAAAAATGAATAAAGTCGCTTTTCGTGTCGTCTACTATGTAAACGCGTTGTTCTTTTAAACTACGCAACGGGTTCTGATGCAGTTTTCACCATCATTTAGAAGAAAGGTTTATTTGTCTAATGTATTCATATAAAACTTACATGTAATAAAATTCTCGATGTTTTGCCAAGTCGTAAAAACCGTGTGAAGCAGGGGCGGGTCGCTAGTCTACTGTATATTTTACTATTGTATGGAGGCTTATTAATATTTTAAGCCTTATGTTCGGCAGTAAACTCTGTAAAATATCATTGAAGCTTTATTAGGTTACAAAATCGTTACATTGCTCATAATGGGAATTATTAGATCATTCATTTAAAAACCGGTCAAGTGCGTGTTGAACCAGCACAATGAAGGGTTCCGTAGTTGGGATGAATTTATCTTAAAAACAAACTTAACATTGTAGTTGAAAAACATGTTCTCCCATACATTCCAACTGTAAATGTAAGTTTGTACTCACAATATTGATACATTTACCATGTTATTTTAAGACCACAGACTTCTTATAGGTTTTTCTGTAATCTACAGGTAAAAATCTATTTTCTGTATTTTTTTCAAAATTTTAGGCTCAGTAGTTTCGGAGATAAGGGGGGGGGAATGGTCAATTTTCGTCTATTTTCTTAAATAACTTTAAAACAATTTATTTTAAAATTATAAAGAAAATATATTTGAAACCCTCATAGTAAGCCTTTTCATTTGACATGCCACATGGTGTAGTTTGCAAAACTTTTATTTAAAATTTTCTTGTTTGCCCCCAAAAGTGACCTCTATATTCAAAATTCATTTATTTACTTTACCCGTCCGTGTTTGGGTCACAGAAATTCATATGTGTACCAAATTTCAACTTAATCGGTCCATTAGATTCGGAGCAAATTGGCTGTGATAGACGGACAGACAGACACACGAGTGATCCTATGAGGGTTCCGTTTTTTCCTTTTGAGGTACGGAACCCTAAAAGCTGAAAATAATAGATTTTTATTTTAATTCATATTTCCTTTGATTAAAACTATGTTAATCCCATTGTTTACAAGTTTTTAATGACGGAACAATCTGTCTGAAAATGTGGAAAAATGTGAAAAAAAAAACAATCAATCAATCTGTGTGAAAATGTCTGTGTGTGTGTGGATGTGGAATGTGGTGTGTGTGTCTCGTATATATCTGCGTGGAATTACGCACTATTTAATTAGTTATTGCTTTGGTATGATAATAATGTAGATTCTGTTGTTATTTCATAAGAAAATTTCATTTATCAGTGTGCTAAAGCAAGAAATGTACCGAATAATATGTTTCTATTTAATCATAGGTGTTAGTGTAGCCGTCATCGATTTTCTACTGTTCATCAATATCAGGATAATCACTTTACATTACTTACTACATAAACTATTGCTACAACATTATAAAATACAGGTGTATATCAGCTACGTCATATCTAAAATACCTACATGATAGAATCGTAATTCCTAAAATTAATCCTGTATATTTGCATAGGGCAAATAATTAAAAATTAATTATGATGGATTTATACTTGATTATTATTTTGGGTCGTCAAGTCAAATTATTTAACATTTTTTACGCCAGCAACAATGACTGTTTTCTGATAGTTAATAATATAGTAATTATAGGAAGATGAAGGACCAGAAACCATCGTCAAAAAACAATTATGTACTTGCATATAATGCAATGCCTAGCTTCATCTTTCTGACTGACTGATCCCTTGACAATTCAAAAGTGCCTGTAATCGGTTTCATTGAAATAAATGCTTTGAGTTTGAGTTTGAATGCTAGTTTACAGAAAATTTGTTGCGGAAAAAATACTAATGAATTATGAATCATAGTGATAGTATTAAACCTCGGAGTGATAGTATTAAACCGACAATATTGTTTATCTACGTTCCAATGTGTGTAAATAACAACAGAATAAGGTGATTTAATAAGCCTAATTAATAAAAAAGTGATGATAAAACGAAAACTCATAAAACAGGTGTGTTATAGTAATTGATTACATAAATGCAGTCCTAGCTGTCAAGTATCTTATTATTTGTTTCCGTCGATAAGATATTGCAATCAATGAACTCATTATTTATTTGAGAAACACAAAGTTATGACTTTTCATTTTCTGACGAACGAAAAACTCTTAACTAGGCTTTCAGAATCTCAGAGGGCTATTTTTTATTTAATCTCAATAGAAGATTTTACTGTTGTCTCGAGATGAACAAATGCGTTAGCCAAACATATTGTAACAGGCAATTCGCTATGGTCACTTGCCTTACTTCATAATATTTCGTAACGTTTTACATTCCCACGGCATCAACTTAAAACGTGTTGTATAAAAAAGTACGTCAAAACCTGCTCGTGCTTAATGTATTTTTCCAGTAACGATTGTAGTGATTAATAACTTATCAAAGATTAATTAATGACTCATTTGTTTTAAGGAACTAAGCTCGATGATTAGGATCTGCAGGCATTATCATAAGTTGTTAAAAATTTCGGAAATCACGATTTTCTAACCTTTGAGCGGTGATTTGTGCGATTAAAAGATAATTGGGAAAATGCGAACATGTTTTTTTTTTCACGATAGTGTATCGACCCGGATGTAGTTAATAACTGAAAAATAATCAATCTTAACATAACACCATAGCATAGAGCAAAATCATTATAAAACAAGTCAAAACAACAATACACAGCCAACAGTAAAATTTTCAAAATGTTATTTTACAAATCATTATTAGCAGAACTATGTAAATAAGAATTTGAGAAAACTACAAATAAAACCTTCTTGGTAAATTCATTAATTAATTAAAACAATTATCTTTTGTAGTACTTATCCCATTCTTTGAAGTACTTACACTTAACGCAATAAACTTAGTAGTTATAGCTACTACTACATACTACCGTAATCAGTTAACTTAGTAGTTATAACTACTACTACATACTACCGTAATCAGTTAACTTAGTAGTTATAACTACTACTACACACTACCGTAATCAGTTAACTTAGTAGTTAAAACTACTACTACATACTACCGTAATCAGTTAACTTAGTAGTTATAACTACTACTACATACTACCGTAATCAGTTAACTTAGTAGTTATAACTACTACTACATACTACCGTAATCAGTTAACTTAGTAGTTATAACTACTACTACATACTACCGTAATCAGTTAACTTAGTAAGTTGTCTCTCTCAATCATGTGTGAAGTGCTGATGGTCGCGTTAATGGGCTAACTTTACTGGTTGTTACATCAGGAACACACAACTGTTAGCTTCCCGAATTATCAAGGTTGCGGTAACTACTTGAGTTGGGTGAATAACTTGTTGGGGACCACAAAAATCTATTTGCCTTAAAACCCTAGTTTCTTAATAAAATAGGCAAAGTATTAGGTATTGGGATTTTCCATAGAATAGCTTAGTAGCAGCCCGGAATCTGAATTTGTGTCGTTGAAGGCAGTAGGTTGGCCATCATTACATGGGACTTTAAATAAGTAGCGAATTGTGGGCAGACTTAATACAGCATAATGATTTTCTCAACAACGAAACTATTGTTTCAGTCATCGATGCCAGCGGCAAACCTCCGAGTGGGATCCTCACTGGAAACTGGAATGACCTAGGAGACTATCACCAATGCCTCAGGATCAACACAGTTTCGGACAACATGCAGTTCCAAGGCAAATACTGCACGATCAGGGTCCCTTTGAACCAGAACCCTATTGGAATAGATGAGATTCCAACGTTTCCACCGGAATGGACTTGGCCGTCGACTCTGCCGACTTTCCCGTCAGAGTTTCCAACTTTTCCGACTGCGGCGCCGACTGCGGAGACGACTGCGGAGACTACAGAGACAGTTATTGAATGGACCCAGGTGCCAAATTATCAGTTCGACAATAAAGCGGTTAAGACTATGGAAAGATTTAGTAGCCTGCAGACTTACGTTTTCGGAATTACTGGAATGGGAGAGCCAATCGAGTCCAGGTAAGGTTCATTCAAATACCGTTTTGTTACTGCAAACTCCCACTTATTACCGTAATGTTACAAAAATATGGATACTTATTGCTAAGATATGAATACAATAGCTGTATTGTTTTTGTTAACAAGTAAAGCTTATTAAATTTAAAAACAGAGGAAGGTAGATTTATTAAGCTTATCTTTCGAGTATACTCTAGTTCTTTAATGCAATTCAGATCCTGGCAAAGAGCTAGGATTAAGAAGATTATGATTATAAGTCGAAATGGATTATAATTAATTGAAAATTAGAACAAAACATTGATAAATGAATGCGTTCATTGCCGTTGTTTCATTTAATCACTAAACTAAGGCTTAATTACGGCTTAACTAAGGCTTATAAAGCTTTCTTGCAAATAAGGAAGTGAAAGCAGGTTACCTGAAGTACCTAGTATTTATAAACAGTGACATATTATTTTATATCGGCCCTTTTTACAATTAGTAATTGTGTTAATATATTTTTTTTACAGGATTTTCCCATTGTTTATTGCTGCTGCTCAGCAGGCAGTGGTTGCAGTGTGCGTCCCTCATGTGTGCACGCCAACAGAAGCAGTGGACTTCATCCAGTCCAGGATTTCTTTCCTCAACTTTACTTTTAGTGAATACTACTGCAGAATGCCTGATGACAAACCATTTTTCGCTGCTGACTATGTTGCCATGTAAGTATAATATTATATTATTATTCTCTTAGCTCCTTAGTTTATTTCATGTTATATAATTGGTTTGCTCTTAAAATGATACTTTTGAAATTTCTCTTACTTCTCAAAACTCATTGTTTTTGTTTTTATTATTCTTATTTTTATTTTATATTTACATTTGTTTTCTCTTTCAGTGCAATCTTCTCCTTCATCGGCCTGCTACTTATCGTAAGCACGAGTTACGACATTATCCAAACCTTTTTATTCAAACGAGGTGAGTTTATTGGCATCTAAGTAATAACTACACTCAAAGATACGAGTATAAGATTTAATAAAAATATTTCCAACAGAACTAACATTTGACATAGCAATCGTCCGTGCCGCGTAGTTGTTACAAAATACACATAAACGATAACGATACCCGTGTTACTCAATACAAATCAACGTGACTTGATTTGCAGTTTTGCTTATCTTAAGTAATTATCGGAGTTTAAATCTTAATAATAACAAAAGGCATAATTTTTGCTTGCCAAAACACAATTTTTTTTTAAAATAAATCTCACGAGTTCTCACTTCAGATCAAAGAACCACTTTTAATGTAACAATCGACTCCACAGATGCATCCCGTGTCAACAGTCTTCTCGCCAGCTTCTCCATCTACACCAACACCCGTCGGTTTCTGTCCTTCAAATCTACTCCTGGCGCCCTCGAGTGCGTGGACGGCATCAGAGTCATCTCCATGATGTGGGTCGTTGTGGGACACACCTACAGCATGACCTTGCTTGGCTTCCTCCACAATGTTCTGGATACTATGGAAGTTAGTGACCGTGCTTCTTTTCTGTAAACCTTTATTCTTACTTTTTATTTCGTTTCTCTAAGATTCCTGGACGTTGTTTGTGTATTTTATATCAAACCGGATGAATTATTTATTATTATTATTTATAATTAATTATTCCATTTTTATCTGATTTAAATTACTTTACTTGCTGTCGTATCCTAAATTAATAGCCAATTATTTTGTTTTACAGTGGTTAACTAGTTTCCAAGCCACGTGGATCACTGCGGCCCCGATCACAGTTGATACCTTTTTCATGCTCAGTGGTATACTCGCAGTGTACACCGTTATTGGAAAGATCACGAAAAGTAAGTGCATTCTTTTGTTCTTTGATGAATCCTTTGAATCATGATCGTTTGAATACAAAGTAAGTGTAATCTTAGTAAAGAACGCCACTTTGTCTATTTAAAAGTAAAAACAACATTAGATTTTTAACAATAAATTAAACAAAACACTATTATTATACTATTATTTTTTAGTGTTATCAAATAGGTAGGTTCATATATACTACATATACAGTATCAAATGGGTAAAGGTATTATTAGAAATCAATCATAGTTTCAAGTCAGATTTTATTAAATTATCGAACTATTCGATAGAGAAACAGGTACTATTAATTTGTTTGATTACAAATTAAATAGCAAGCTCATCCTGATCCCTATAAGGACAGCCAAAAATTCGTATAAGTTCCTCGGAAAAAATATTTAATTTTTTAAATATTTCTGTGCTTATTAATTCCCGACCAATAAATATCAAAGGCCGATACTGATTTACTTGTTCTTTTCAGCACGTTTCGTCAAGACCATCCACCTTTTCTACTTAAACCGTTTACTTCGGATGTTCCCACTTCTGGCGGCCCTGGTCCTGCTTCAGGCTTCCTTATTTAACCACGTCACTGATGGCCCATACTGGCTCAACCAGGCCCATGCTGCGGAGAACTGCAGGACATACTGGTGGGCTGCGCTACTTCATATTCAGAACTATGTGAACCCTCTTGAAATTGTAAGTAGCAATACTTTTGTGCTTTACCTTTGTCAATATCATAATTTTCCTGTCCTGATGAAAATTTATTTATGATATTTTAAGCTAAATGATAATAGCCACACGGGTCGATCGAAATGGTTATGCTAGCTATGCTTGCCACGGTCGGTTTGACCAGCAATCACATATCGGGACCCCTTCGCCGTTGCCGATGGTCTCGGCTTTCGTTTGTAGATCAAAACCAAAGTCTGACAATCAGTCTTATCAAAGGGATGTTACCCATGCAGTTCAGATAGGCAGTCATAACATAATCAGCCTATAATGTTATAAAGTTTATGATTATGATTAATGTTGCTCACTCCCTTTCACCGAGATGAGGCCTGTGTACACAGGCCTCCTCTTGGTGAGAGAGAGTGAGCCATAATCCACCACGCGGGACCCAGTGTGGGTTGATAGATATCATTTGTGTCTTCAAATATTTGGTTCTAGGATATGCCGATTTCCTCACGATATTTTCCTTTACCGTTTTGAGAGCAGTGGTGATAAAATAATTTACTTTTAAAGTAAACCGCCTGTCTGATATTATTATGATAGACAGTTGCCATAGGCAGTTGCTCCATGTAAAATACTGGTATTCAGCTGCATCCGGTTAGACAGGAAGCCGACCCCAACATTGTTGGGAAAAGGCTAGGCAGATTGATTTATTAGCCGACATAGTATATTTTTTATCTTCCCAACATCTCTTCATTTATGGCGTCATCTCAGTAGTCAGCCTCTTTCTAAATATCATCTTTCTCACAATCCATCCACCGATTTTTTTGGTTTCTTTGTTAAAAATCGTATTCCTTATCTAACTATTATTTTATTTTCAGTGTCTCCCGCAATCCTGGTATTTGTCAGTGGACATGCAGCTGTACATCATCTGTCCCATAGTCCTGGTCTTCTTGTTTGGACGCGAGAGAATCGCTTGGTGCGTCCTCACCGCAATCGTGCTTCTCTCTCTCGTATCTTCTTCACTATACAGCTACCTGAATGACTATTCTGCTGCACTTGCTAATCCAACGTAAGTGTTTTATAAATCAGATTTTGATATCGTATCCTGTGATCTCATATTATTATATTTGATGTTACTCCCTTGATTGTGACGTCCTATAACTGATGGTAATTAAATATTTCTTTTACAGACGTTTAGCTCAGTTCCATGACTATGTCAAGTATTATTACTTCAACACTTTGGCCCGAGCACCTCCCTTCTTTGTTGGCATGATCTACGGGTACTTGCTGTACTTGTGTAAGGACAAGAAGATAATAATATCCAAGGTTCGTTTTGAATTTGTTTATGGCAACCTTTGATTCAGCATTATTTTTAATCTCTTCAATAAACTATTGTAGAGAGTAGGTTTCATGGGACTAAAATGAGGTTATCTTGAAATACAATAAAATATAATTAGTTACTTTAATAATAATAATTAATATTTTAGATTAAAAAATAAGGCAAGTTTGAATATTATATGCCAGGGAGATTAAAATGAGCAGTACATCATTTCATTCCCTGAGATACATATTTATCAATTAAACTAACTTTTCAGATTAACGTGGCCATTCTGTGGCTCTTGTCGTTAGCCATGATGGCGTTCTGTATCTTCTCGATCTACCCTGTGATGCAGACGACCCACACAACCCAGGCGTTCGACAACTTCCTCAATGCCTACATGCGCGCTATCTGGGCTGTTGGCTTGGGATGGCTCATCTTTGCCTGTGTTCATGGCTATGGAGGTAAGAAGTGTTTGTTTTTTTCTCTACTTATTTTACAGAAAAACGCTGAAACATCAATTGATTTTCTTTTCATTATGTTTATTATAATTACAATTTAAAGCTCACCAATCCGATAACCTAGGTGATTTTAATATTCTGGAAAGGAAGAACAAACTAATACCTCGTATTTTCTTTATCATTTCAATGAAAATACACGTAGTAGTAGCAAATTACATGAGAAAATAAGGGTTAATACAAACAGGCTATAAATAAATTATTTCTTTAAAGGCGGATTACGAGAATTCATTTAATGGGGCTAATAGGTATTCCTATCTCATAGTGTAAATGGATTTAGAGAAGTTCATTCTTTGTATTGAGCTTTCTCGGATAACAAAAAACAAGCGTGAAGCAACAATGCCAAGATAATCAGGATAACTTCCAGAATTTTAGTTCCTATATTGAAACGAGTCGTTGCTGTGAAAGATTTATTTTATTAAAAATCGTCATTCTTTTCTCAGGTCCTATCAACTGGTTCCTCTCACTACAAATGTGGAAGCTGCCTGCCCGCCTCTCGTACGCCGTCTACTTAGTGCACTTGCCCCTCATCTACATCTCCAACGGCACCTGGGTGAAGACTTATTACTTCACTGATGGAAATAATGTGAGTATTTATGTTTATTTTAGTCTTCACTTTTAAGACTATTTTTAAACTCAAACTCACAAGCATTTACTTCAATTAAACCAATTACAGGCACTTTTGAATTGTCAATGGGACGGTCAGTCAGAAAGATGAAGCTAGTTGCCCATTCCAAAGCGTAGTAGGTCCCTATGGAGAAGAACGGGCAAGGAACTCCACGGAAACTCTTTGATATCTGTTTAATTTTGTATCGCGACCCAGAACAGACCAACATCCATGGATTCTTTTCATACAATTTTAGTCTTTTCATTTTATTTCAATATTAATTTTGTTTATTATTTGTTCACAGATGTACAGGTTCATGAGTGACCTCACGCTCTCGTTTATATTTGCGTTCATCCTGTGTATCACGATTGACGCCCCTTGCTCAACGCTACAGAAGTTATTATTGAATGGTAAGTTTTATTTCCATACCTTTATTTACTTAAAATATGCTCATTAACAATGTTCAATTGTGCGCCTAATGTTCTTGATATAAAGTTTTATTGTGTTCTGTAATTTGTCTTAAGTTCAAACAAGTCTTTTTAAAATTCACAAACATAAGCATAATTGCATAATGTAAACCATATTTAAAAAAATGTTTTATTATCAGGTGGTGGCAAGAAGAGACCAGAGAAGCCCGCGGTCGCGGAAGAATCTCCTGAAGTCATTAGTGCAGTCAATGACAGATTTGTCAAGACTACGTTATAGAAGAGCCAAGGAGAAAAGACTGACTGACTTAAATTATTTATAAAAATTTGCCACCTCTGCTTGGCAAGATACAAAGAAGATATTGAGATGGCTTAGTGGAACTGTACTGATTTATGATGTTTAAAGTTGTAGATGATTTAGAACATAGTTCCTCTTGGGTGTTGAGTATAAGTTAGTCTACTGTCAAAGTGTGTGGTTATTGTGAATTCTCTGCACCTTCAAACCAGCCAAGGATAGTTTTGACAATAAGTTAGATGAAGATAGAAGTTAAAAATATTGTAAATAACACTTGGAGAATTTTCTCAGAAATCTGTATAAAAAGTAGCCAATTGTGACTCATAATAATGTACGTAAGAATTAATTTATTACTATTAAGAGCTTTATTAGATCTTTAAGTAATTTTAAGTAAGTATTATTAACATAATTGAAATAATTATAGAATTATAACATTATTTAAGTTTTTTAATTTTCTTCCATTGTAGGTACCTATTTGCCGCAAGACTAGTCAGATAATGGTGCTATACATTCGACTGTGACCAACCAGTTGATGTCCAATAAGACTTGATTGACTGTTCACAATGATTTGCTGGCCTACGTTTATGTATGGTAGTGAACTTGAGTGACCTCCGAGTTTGATTCGGCCTTTCTTCTCAAAGTAATCAGATAGGAAACGCCGACCTCATCTAGTTTAAAAAAATATGATTGACTTGAAAAAGTGTTTGTACAAACCTACTCACAGAAATAGATCATTTATCATTTATGAATGTTGGGTTTGACAAAAGGAGCATGAAAGTAGAATAAATGCTGTCGAAATGCGTTTCTTGCGAAGCATGTGTGGTGTGACTATGAATGATTGGCTGAAGAATGACGAGATAAGGCGACGGTGTGGTTTGAAAGAAGATGTGGTGACAGAAATTAAAAAGAGTATGCTTAGATGGTTTAGTCATGTTATGAGGATGAATGAAATGTGACTAACAAAAGGTATTTACAAGGCAGACGTGAGTGGAAATGCCGGGAGGGGACGCCCTAGGAAGACTTAATAGTGACTTTATTGGTGATATTCTTCAGAAAGGTCAGGTACGTAGTACTCGCAATCGGCGTGCTTGTATGACCAGTGGCCTTAGTGCGAGTTTTTATCCTTACTCGATCACGTTAATGTAAACTTCCAATTTTTACTGAAACTGAATAAGCGCCGTCTGATGACTTTGGTAAACACAATTATTCCATACAAATTGACGTAGGCTAACGTTAACGAAAACGCGATCGAGTAAGTGGCCTTAGTGCGAGTTTTACTCGCAGGCAAAAGGAGTATGTAAGGATCGTAGCAGGTGGCATTCTGTAGTTTCTGCCTACCCCCATGGGGATGAGATGAAGGCGTGAGATTATGTTATGATCGACAAACATAATGGCGTAAGGTAACGTAAAAGATGAGACTTCAGCACTGTAGGTTCAAATCACTTCGGTACTCAAACTACTCAAAAATTGGATGATTATTTTAATTTTGTAGGTTCCTTCTGTTTGCTCATGTGATGCCGCACCCATAGTTTTTAATTGATATGATTGCGCTTACGTAAGAAGACAGCGGTATTGCGTTGTAACGCAAAAATGACGTCCTCAACTCATGCGTTGTAAGACTCGTGCGCAACAAAGTTTGCAGAGCGAGGCACTAATATAATAAATACAGTGTAGACTTAGCAAGAACGCGCGGACTAAATTAAAACCTAACGAAAACGTTTTTAAATTGGTAATATTGGTTTCGCACACAAAACTTAGTTTTAAGGCTTAATTCGTACTTGAAGTATAAAAAACCATAACCCTCCTTTTTGCTTCGCCGTAATCGGGTAATTAATGTATCACCCCAATTCTTGTCTTTTCGTCTGCATTTACTGCATCACACTACATCGTTTATCGTTTACATTTACGAGTACGTTACGTTTACTTCGCGCGTTCATTCTAGGGCTACTGTTCGTACATACTTTGTACATTGTAATTGAATTCCATCACAAATAATTTATCCTAAAACCACAATTTTTACTATGCACCTCTTCAAAAACTTTACCTCCGAATAACCAAGCATTCATAGTACCTTAGATACACGAATTCACATTCTCTCGATTTTCATTAAACTAATAGCTTAGGTTAGTTGAAGTTGGGCTTTGAATTCAACTCTTGATTACTTACTTTGGTATTTGCAAGGAATGCTTTAGCTGCTAAGTTTCCAATTTGTGAAATTAAAATCAATTATTTGAATATTCTGATTTTAGTAGTATTTTATATTATTTTTATTTCTTCAGGATAACAAACAATTGCGTATTAATGCTTAATATTTAGGTACAGATATTTTACAGAACACTTAAGTAATCACGCAACCAGCATCGTTATCCAGAAATTAATTCAACAATGAAAATAGTTTGAGCAAGGTCCAAGCAAACATAGCAAACAGTCGTCTAACATAAATTAACAATTGTGTCTTGTGAAATTAACGTATGACAATCTACACTATGATGTGTGATCTAACTACAAAATAACCAGCCAAGTACGTGTCGGAACACGCACAATGAAGGGTTCCGTATTTGAAAAGAATTTATTGCAATAAAAAAAGTGAAAACCGACTTCAGAAACCAAAAATGAATAAATTAACTTTCTTAAAAAACTTATCAGCAACGTTGAGCGAGAAGATAGTACGAGGGACCCTGTCCGTCGCACTCTCTCCTCGCTCAATGTTATCTTGGGTGCTAAGGGCGTTTGTCAACCGCCATCATCAATGAGACGTCACCGAGAACGAGATGACGGCTCCAAAGTAAGAATACATACATTACTATGGCCGTGTGTCCATCGAGCGCCGGGATCCCGGCCTCCGAATTATCGACTAGTTCGGCGGGACCATATAACTCGGCCCGAGATTGTGACGGCAATCAATCTGCCTAGCCTTTTCCCAATGTTGGGGTCGGCTTGGAAGCCGACCCCAACATTGCCGCCAGTAGTAGTTTACTAGTATTTTACATGGAGCGACTGCCTATCTGACCTCCGCAACCCATTAACTGGGTAATACGATACCCCTTTGTAAGACTGGTAGTCAGACTTTCGGGCTTCTGACGACCCGTAATGACTGTCAAAGATCCACGAATGACAGCCGCGACAACGGCTTAACGTGCTTTCCGAGGCTCGGAGGAGTCTCGGTATGTAAAGAGGGTCACCCATCAACGGACCGACTCCGGCAAGCAAAGCTTAACCTGATGGATCGACCCGTGCGGCTGTTATTACTTAGCCACGAGCTCCTCTAGAGATTGTGACGGCAATATAAAAAAATATACGTGTCGAATTGAGAATCTTCCCTTTTTTATCGTCGGGTAAAAACACGTTCGATCTTATCCACACACTGCCGTCGCACCAGCGCCGTTCGGAGCGGCTTTTGTTTTGTCTAACATAAGTTCACAACATACTGAATTGCTGAATTCGGCCACAGTGGACAAACGATGCCATCACCGGGATGTCACGTTCAGTTTGAATAATCTCGTTTCTCATTGACGTCCCGTTGCTGGATGCAGTGGATAAACGCCGTAAGGGCCTGCACCCACGGACGGCACGGCACGGCAGGGAATCCTTCGGCATTACTAAGCTCAATCTAACTGCAACAATGCCGCGACTTCCTTATTCAGTTTTATTGAAATTTCAATTTTATTGTCATATTACATATTACGAGTAACTTATATTCCTTTTCGTTGCATAAAAATCCCTTACCCTACCGTGACGCCGTGGACTTTGATATTTTTTTTTTGTCTGTATAAATTGATGTTTGATTACTTTCAATAATTAATTTCATGTTCAGAATATTTTTTTCTCGACTGTTGGTATAGATATTGCTTATACAGGGTGTAACAGAAACCCTATTGCTATCCTTATGCACTAAAGATAACAGCTGGTATAGAATCACTATACATAGTTTCAACTCAAAATAAAATACTCTAAGAATTGATACCAAATTTTCGGTTTCATAGGTTTCTTAAATTCAAATCAAAACAAACGTGTCACCGCACTAGGTAGGTCAATAACTTTCTACGTTACTTGCCAATATCACGATAAATCTCTTCCGTAATTCTGAGCGCCTAGTACCTTAGTAGCCTACCGCAGGCAGTGTCTTTGTCGGCGCGAACTGACGAAATAAAAAATGCCGCCACCCGCGCCGCCAAAGGGGAAGTCCCTTTGGCGGCGCGGCGGATTATTGCGCGCGCGCGCGTCCATCGTACGTACTTTATCGTGATGTAAAAAATAATGCGTAATTAATGTAACTATCAATTGATTTACAGTTTACTAGTTAATATCAAGCCAGAAATTGCACGTAAAAACTGAGATAACAAAACTTACGTAAAAAATCGGAACAAAGTTTAGGTAGGTTAACTAGTTTCATCACTTATTATTACTTATTACCGAGTAAACAGTAAAATCTTAAAGCTTTGCTTAATTTATTAAATTGACTTACATTTTTAAAGATGGGGTTCGATACGATGTGGTGACCTTGGTATTGTATGCACAAGGCCGCTCGCTTGTTCATGGACACCTGAACATTGCGTAGCATGTCTGGTGTTACAGTCCTAAAAGCGGCCTCAATCCGCACTCTCATTAGGTCCACTGTATCACACTGCACTGCGTACACTACATTTTTAATGTATCCCCACAAAAAAAAGTATGATCCAGTTTGGTATAGACGATGTACCATCCGCCTAAAACATGCGACGAAGGCAGCCGGCGACGCTCAGCATCTGGTCTATCCTCAATAACACGGCGACGGTTCAGTTCTCGGGCAGCCCGAAAATTTCCATCTTCTGCCCCGACACACATCATCATTTCGTAATATTCGCTATTACTTAACGACATTTTGCAAACACAACAATAATACTTAAGTCAATTAGGTGTAGCCGTACTGAACTGATGCGCGTATCACAGGGATAGAAACGAGTGCACTGCTGCAGACGCGGAACAGACGTCGACTGACGAACGGGCAAAGCAATAAACATTGAATAACAATAACGCTAAATAAAACTCTTAATCCCTGCTATTCTGGTACCTAAAAAGGGTAGCTGTCCTATTTAGTGTCCATTACTATTAAAAAATATTGTTCAAGAATTCAAGATTAATTTACATCCTAATAATAATTTCAACTAAACTCCGTTAAACTTTTAAGTAAATCTAACACACCAGCAGGCCTAGCCAAGTTACTAACGTTTCATATCTAATCTCTTTCTACAAACGTTAACGCCTGAGCGTAAGCGATTTTAGAAAACGATAAGTTGGTAGCCAAGTTGACACGACTGAGTCGATCGCTCATTCTTCAACGTCTTTAGAAAAAACCTATACTTTAGTCTATGGTGAGCGTTCATATAAACGTCAAACTAACGTCAAAGTTGTAAAGGCGCGGGCAAATAATTGTTTGAATTTGTTTGTTAAGTGATTTCAAAGGAAGCGAAATAAGGTAAAGCTCTTTTTATAATTGGTTTATCACAGTGTGGAATGTAATTTTAAACATTACTGTGTCTCGAAATGTGATATGATTCTGTATACTAATGAAAGGTACCATAAATGAAGTGATAACTTTTGCAGGATGGAATCTAGATCTCGAGCAAGCCCAGAACAGTTCGCAGCATTATTGGAATTCATGGAAAGGTACGTAAATTAATAGTTATTTCGTAAATATCTTCCTTTGTTATTTGAAAATCTATCAAACTCGGGCACTTGAAAGTGTGAAACATAAACAATGATGTGATACGCGACATGAACTAATACGTAAGAAAAACAAAATAAATTGTGTTTGACTCTTTACTTAACCCTAAGACGACCCACTGACCAACTATAGCAACAACCCTTTGTTTTTGTTTTTAGTCATGGCGATTTAACAAGGCCCCAGCAAGGTCCCCAAGGCCGAATAAAAGCTGACCGACTGTGGCAGGAACTGGGAGAGTTACTTAACTCCCTTGGTGGAGGAGTAATAAAGCCATTGGACAAATGGAAAAAAGTAAGATTCTCACACAAACCACTGTAAAATATTTTTTGGTTTCCTATTATTAACATTTAGTACTTATTTTAAAAGATGAAGTACATATAACAATCAGCTTGCTTCATAGACTAGAAAATGATTGATGAAACCAATTCATGACAAAAATTAACAGACAAATATGTTTAGGTGTGGGCAGACTGGAAAACAAAAACAAAGAAAAAAGCATTGGGAATACGTTGTGAGGCTTCTGGTACTGGTGGTGGTCCAAGCAGCAGACAAACACTCACTGCTTCAGAAGAGAGAGTGTTGGGCATTTTGGGTTTGACTGCTGTCATTGGTCAAGCTGGAATTCAGGAGAGAGGCTTTGATGTTAGTTTTTTTGCTTGTGGTTTTTGCTTATTACTATATTTTCTTTTATAAACAAGTGTAATTTTTCTAATTTAAATTCTTCATATTTTCCAGGCCCCACCATCATCAGAGCAAAACTCTCTACCACCACCAACCAGAGATTCTGTGCATATTGTCTGTCCATCCCAACCGTCCCAAATTTCTGCTGCAGATGAAATTATGTTGGATTTTATTCCTTCTGATATACAAGGTAGCTTTTATTTTATTTTTTTAAAGGTACAATATTTTGGCTAAATAATAATTAATTTGAGCACATTTTTATGTATGACTGTAATTATTTATTCTCAGCAACACCAGCATCTACCACCCGTTCTTCATTGCCACCTACTACTCCCTCTGGAGAACTTCCATGCCGTCCTCCACCACCAGTGCCCGGCACTGCGTCCGCGCCGGTGCCGTCAGCGACGTCGCCAACCACGTCCACGTCACGGGGGGCTCCGCAGCGGCGTCGGCATCGGGCTAGCCCGTCGCCGGCGGCGTCGCCCACCACGATCACTGCGCGGCGCCGCGGGCTTCTTCGAGCACGCACACAGCGAATACAAACGCCCTTCGAACGAGCCACGAGCGAGTTCGTGGCTGTCGAACAACGCCGGCTACAACTAGAGGCAGACCGGGAAAAAAATTATCACGAGAGGGAGACGGAAAGGTTGCGATTGGAATCAAGAAGACTTGAAATTGAAAAAAACCAAAATATTATTTTAAGTCGTTTAGCTGGTACTGTAGATAATTTGATAGAAATTTTAGCACAGATGAGACTATCATCACTACCTTCGACAGATATTATCCCTGAAAACGTGTAATGTAGTGATAGTGGTCTCAGCTGAAGGCTATGAACAATTTCAAATTGCCTGCAATATCAGAGTAACAAAAGCGCCAGGGTAGCCCGCGAAATTCAAATTTTCTTACGTTTTTTTGCAATTTGCTGGTCAGTATTAAGTTGATTAAAATATGATTCGCGACCGTAACAAATATGTATTTACCGGATTAAAGTCATCAATACAACTCGCATACCAAGTAATATTGAATGACTATTTCATGAAATCTTGTCATTTAGGATTATGCTAGCATAACAAATTGTATTACTAAAATAAATTGTATAAATGATTATACAATGACAGTGATAATGACATATTTGTTACAGTAGCGAATCATATTTTAATCAAGGTACACCCAGACACAGAGCTGCAAATTGCAAAAATCGTAAAAAAAATCGAATTTCGCGGGCTACCTTAGCGCTTTCTCCTTAAGGAGGATGCGCTGTGGTAGTCCGCGAAATTCAAATTTTCTTGCGTTTTATTCAATTTGCAGGTCCGTGTCAGGTATATCTTGATCAAAATATGATTCGCGGCAATAAAACATATGTTTTTACATAATTTTAACCATGAAAATCATCAATACATCTCTCTAAGTTAGATTTCGTTCGTTCGACGAATCTGCACGAAATATAACTTGGAGAGATGTATTTATGATTTTCATGGTTAAAGTTATATAAATACATATGTTTTATTACCGCGTATCATATTTTGATCAAGATATACCTGACACGGACCTACGAATTGCAAAAATCCCAAAAAAAATTGAATTTCGCGGACTACCACAGCGCATCCCCCTTAGTAGTATAATGATTGATCTTTTTGTAGTATTAAAACAACCTATTTTAATTTAGACTTGAAATGTAAGAATGAAATCAATATTTATGTACTTACAGTTACTGTAGGTAATTGGTTTTTATGTAAAGTAACAAATAATACCTAAAATGTAGGTATTAGAGTGAATTGTAATCCACTCAATACCTACATTTTAGGTATTATTTGTTTATTCATAGATAGCTTGAAAAATCTTTCCTTCTTACCTACCGTGCACGCCATTCCCAAATTATTATGAATGTCAGTGTTTTAATAAAAACAATAATAAACTTATTTGTAATACTATTATAGCCTTTTATTGTTACACACTATTGTTGTTAAAATATTATTTTCACTTTTTTTTTTGTTTTTTGTGTTCAAGTAGTTAGTTTTTGTATTAAAGCTTAAAATAACCTTACTACTTATAACCTATTCAATAAACATCTCAGCATGGCTCTTCCTTGGATTAATTCACTTTGGTGGGTAACAGTCGCAGTGGGTGTGGGATCTTGCATGGTTATATCATCCCCAACTTCATGTGCAGCAGGATGTGGTTGTGGTGGTGGCAAGCCAGCTTTCAAAGCAATGTTGTGTAACACACAACATGCCGTTGTTATATTGCTAGATACATGAGGATGATAGTGAAGAACCCTGTCTCTAAGCAAACATCTCCACCGTGCTTTGAGTAATCCAAAACAGCGCTCAATGCAGTTACGGGCTTGCACATGCTTTTGAGTGTATCGTTCTTCAACAGAATCTTGAACTGCATTGAGGATAGGTATCATAAGCCAAGGGCGTTGTGGATATCCAGAATCACCTGAAAATTAGTTTCTGTAGCAAAACATAGGAAAACTATAGATTAGATCTTTTTACTATTATAAATACCTACCTAATAGCCATACTTGTTCATTATTTTGATGAAGTTCACGCATATATGACTCAACTCTACTAGAAGACCATATATGTGAATCATGTGTAGCTCCACCAAACTTTGCATTCACATTTAAAATTAGCAGATTACTATCACAAATCTGAAAATAAAACTACTATTAAGAAGTGATTTATCTAGCTTTAACATGCCTTATAGTTTAAATAATTATAATAATTACCATTTGAACATTTAATGAATGATACCCTTTTCTATTATAAAAAAGATGCTCTTCATCATTGGGCTTTACCAAAGCTACATGGGTACAATCTATGCACCCAATTACACCAGGCAGGCCAAATCTTCTTTGGAACCTGAAGCAATAATTGTTAATTTAAATTACATAACATGCACTTAATAATTTAAATATTTTAAATTGTTTGTTATGTACTCACTCTTGTTTTATAAATGCTCTGTCTTGTCGTGTTTTCGGAAACACAATCCATTTTGCCATGACAGCAGGGTGGTTCAAAGCATCAACAACTTGTCTGATGCACCGACTAGCTGTGCGTTGCGCAAGATGCTGAGTGACGCCAACAATTCGCTGATAGGATCCTGTGGCTAGGAAACTAAGAGCGCACAACACCTACAAAAGGACAAACATTGAGGAAATAAAATGATAGATAAGTACTTACTAAAAAAATTGCTAATAGGTACTTTATGTCAGTCTGCTTATTAAGCACTAACCTTAACTTTTAGGGGAATCTCGTTGGTTCCTTTCAACGAAGTTTTTTGCCGGAGTTCTTCACAAAGGGCTTGGAAAGTCGTTTTGTCTAGCCGAAATTGCTGCACAAATAACGTTTCCGGCATTTCGCGTATTGTCTCCATGCACTGACGATCTAAGTCTCTTTTTTGGCGCCTAAGCCACACTTCTTCATTATGAGCGCACCACAACATATTTAAAGTATGCATTTTAAATGTTAAATGGTAACTAACAGTCCAAAATTATGGTAAATAAACAAAACTCTTCACAGCTGTATCATAATAGACGCCATTTTTTTAATGTTTACACTTGGGTCTCGGTGATCGCTTAGCTATCGTTCAAAAACTTCGACATCGTTTCGTTAGCGCTTGTCAAAACTGTAACTTGGCTACCATTTCTATGGGATGTAGCGATCAACGTTGTAGAAACGATTACATTTCATTCTATCACTTTGAACGATCGGTTAAGTTGTAAACTTGGCTACGAATTTTCTATTCGTTTGTTCTGACCACGTGACATAACGTTGAGATGATGTCATTCCTATACATTTGATTAGTTTTCTATTAGCGTTATCGATTGTAGATTGTCAACATGGCTAAGCCTGCTGAGCAAACTAATTACGTTATTCAAATTCAAAATTGAAAAGTATTTTTTTTTTTTTGGATTGGGAAAATCATCAATAAAAGGACGTGTTAGACTCTTACTGACTAAAATCCACCCTATTCCTTCAGTTGCCCTTGCATTCCGAGGCCGCGTTATCTCATTAGAACATTCCCGCAACCCCGAAAATTCCCGCAACTCCGGAAAATCACTCATTTCAATCCAATAAAGATCATAATATGGGGCCGCATTATCTTGTGAAAAGTCTGGATTAGAAGTAGTATTCACCAGGAGTAATTGAAACTACACGGACTGCAACTGTTTCACGTACCCTAAGACCCTAACCCATTAGGTTTACACTACACACACTATGATGCTTAGATTGTGTGTGTAACGACGTAATCAGGGTTCTGTGAAAAAACGATTTACAATTCGGGATTAACAATTCCTGTTACTCGTGCGGTCCTAGTACTTTTATTAATTTTTTTCCACAGTTAGATGCAGTTTTGCGACACTTTTTATTGACTTCATTTGAATTATAATAAAGACTAAACGTGCTCAAACCAATAAAACCCATGTACCACTCAAACAGCACCGACAGACCGTGAACTTCCGATTATTATTTCGGTTAGTCCTACGGATAAAAATTATGTATGCGTGCTAACAAACTTATCGCATTTCACAAGGCCTGATCATTGGCATTAAAATTAAAATTTCGTCATAATTATTGTATTAGAATTTGTTTAATCAGGGAAATTAATCAATGAATATTTACATAATTTAAAATCTAACAATCATAAAAACAAAAAAATATGTACAAGTATATAAAAAAGGAGGGGAAATAATCATAGGGCATCAAAAAATTCGTCCGCATCGCTGTCGACAGGAAAAGTGCCCAAAAGGCTGGCAGCATTGCCACGTTGTATGGCAATGCTAATTCTTTGGCCAAAAAATAGGCCAGCCCTTTGGTCATGTGTAGAGTCGACCAACCGCTTGGCGATGTCCCGAAAAACTAAAAGGGCACTCGGACCCCATGGCCCTAGTGTTTCAACCCCAAACGGCTCAAACATATAAGTTCCAATAAGATTAGAGTATTTGCGCCGTTTGAGGTTTTCCGCACCCGCAGCAGCCGCCCCAGCACAGCCCACCGTGCTAGGAAGATGGGATGGCGCAAGGGTGTCAATACACGTTGCATCCCACACCAAAGGCCTACCTACCTTCCAAGGCATTATGGTCATTCCGTCTGGTCTCTTCCCATCGTCGCGTGCCAAGCCAATGGGTTCTAAAACAGCTGGCACCCCGACGGAGACAAGAGCACGACGGATGATGTCATTAATGCTGGCGTGCCGTGCTATCCGGCCTGCGCTCTTACTGCAGGATAGGCCATGATGTCCGAGGCAGTCGACATCTACGCCGCATCGGCAGCGATGCGGAGCCACGCAAGGAGCGCCCAGACGTAAACAGGTAGCGAGCCGGAAGCCATAATTATTTAAAGAAATAATCTTATTTTAAAAATTATGAACGGAACCCGCTGTAATTTTATTTGTACTAGGAGGAGAATAAGTTGCGAAGAGGTGAATTGAAATAATGTTTTGGGTTCAGTTTGACATAAATTGCTACTAAATCTTTTTTCTATTCTAAGTTCTTATGGCAATTAATAATGTTTATTTAAGCAATTAATTCCTGGTAGGATGCACGTAAGGATTCGATTTTTATGATCAATTCAATGGACTGGCAACTGTAATGTCACAAAATAAAGGTGTGTTAAATGTTGTTTAAAATTTTTTTTGATTACGATTTTAAAATTAATTTTTAAAAGATTGATTCACGAGCACGGGATTCGATATGTGAATCGAATAAAAATCGATTTAAAGGAAAACATCGTTCATCTTTATGGCCACCAAAAAGTTAGGAATTACCGTTAGGAAATTTACAGGAATATTGTTTTTGAATCAGGTATTTACCATAGATATATGATGTTTTTTATATTTCTATGGGTATTTACTGTGTTGTAGGTACGATGGTAGAAGGAAGGTGGTGAGTGGAAGATTACTATGTAGATAATAATTAGCTACAAAGTAATCTTCTACAAAAGGACATCTACATAAAAAACCAACAAGTGTGTAAATGATACGTGACAATGCAAGCACGTATCTAAATATTTCGTTAAATTTTGATACCTAGACCAATTAGGTAATTGTATTGTAGCTAGTTCACAAGCATAATCAAAGTTTAGGAAAAGTCGATACTTAATAATATTTTGAAAACAAAAAATAAACATGCGGAACCTTTTATTCAGAAATACCAGGAGTAAGAGGGTTATTTTTACTTTCAAATAGTTCGCTGACACCGATCAGCTGACTTAGTGCTAGTGATGTATTTATTTCAATTTGAAATGTTCGGTTTCTGGTATCAATGTATTAAAAATTCTCATAACTTCCAAACGTGTAGAGATAGGATTAAAAATCCCTTCCAATATCGTTTCATACCATCCAAAGAAGCCGTGCCTTTGGTATGTATATACCCTTTCCGTTACACCCTGTATAAATAAACACCTTACCTACCATTAATTATTTGCATGCCAAAATATGGCGAAATGTGTCATCGCTCAAGATTATTTATTACCTGCCACCTTTGTATTACCGCATTTATAGCAAATAAATGACTTTGACTTTTGACTTTGACTTTGATATTGTGTTCGCAGACTAATGGAAGACGATCATGTCTTGTCAGTATGTATGGAGTTCTGTGAGATGAGTATATGAATTTTGTCTAATAATCTTCTCAGTCTTTAACTAATTTAAGTGGCTGCTGGCTGTGATTATGCGACAGTAAAATAATTAATTAATAGTTCATGCTGACATGAGAGACGAAAATGAAGTAATATGCGTTCACCAATATATCACTTGACTGTTGAAAAAATACAATTTATTCTAGACGCCTGCGCTGTACAAACTGCAGCAAAACTTGATAAAACATGTTACTGTGACGCAGCAGCAAGCAAACATTTAAGCAAATAGAATCTGCAACACATACTTAGATAACTAAAAATAACTAATCTATTACTCATAGTACAAAAGTGTGTCCGTCCGTATTTATACTAAGCTGGCTGATCTGACAGACGTTCTCCTGTCCTTTCAATAACTCATACAAAAATCGCATAGAATAAAGGACGTTCAGTTTTTCCCGAAATAAAAAAAAAATCCGGGAAACTTTTCAAATTTTTGTGTCCCGATAACCTAATTCGGAATAATTATTACAAACATTTTGTAACAAAAATTGTCAAATCGGTCCGTCCACCCTTTGTCAATTGATGCGCTTACCAACGAACAGCATTTCATTTTCATTTACACACATACATACCGAGACTCCTCCGTGCCTCGGAGAGTCCCGGCTGTCATTCGTAGATCTTTGACAGTCGTTACGGATCGTCAGAAGCCCGAAAGACTGACAACCAGTCTTACCAAGGGGTATCGTATTACCCAGTGACTGGGTTGTGGAGGTCAGATAGGCAGTCGCTCCATGTAAAATACTGCTATTCTGCTGTATCCGGTTGGACTGGAAGCCAACCCCCACATAGTTGGGAAAAGGCTAGGCAGATTGATATTCAATGATATATACTCGGATTATTGTATCTTTAGAATAATATGGTATATGTAATAAAAAGAAACAAATAAGGTTTGAGCCAAAAGCCGTCAAAGTAGAATCCTTCATCAGACGTCCGATTTCATTGAACCCTCTTTTCCTGGTCACTTATAAGGATTTCACTTGAGTAAGCTTTTCTTTGATACTAAAGGCAATGATGCAAAACATTGGCTTCCTTTGCGGTTGAGAGGAAACCCTTTTCTAGGTTATAATTTAAAACGTAAATAGGACATCTTTCAATTGTAGCACTTGGTATTTCCTTTATAATTATACTAGCATTTGCCCGCGGCTTCACCCGAGTGGAGTTCGGAAATTATCCCAGAGTAACGTACTACCAGGATAAAAAGTATCCTATATCCTAATTCAGGTCATGGTCTACCCCCGTGCCTTTCATCCAAATCTGTTCAGCCGTTTTAGCGTGAAAGCGTAACGTACAAACAAACTCACTTTCGCATTTATAATAATATTATAAATGCGAAAGTGAGTCTAAGTAGGTAAATCTTAACTTTACAATATTATTGTAAAGTTGGGATAAAACCCATTTTCAATGGCCCTTGTTTGGAGTAAGGAGCAGGTAAGGTGTGTGCCCTGCAGTGGATTATGTAAAATGGACTTTTATTTGATTATTTGTTTACAAGAGTTACCAAGCATACCCACAAAACAAAACAATAGGTACACGAAACATCTCAAAATATTCCATATCACTATGTTAAATATTAATACCATAATTGTATACTTTCTGATAGAAACATTTACCGCCTGTCAGTCAGAAGTCAAAACTCCTATAGTTAACTACAATTCAAAAATTAAACCTACCGTCTAAATGATAAAGTTGATATTTCTTTGATAGAGGTAACTTGCACGGTGATATTAATAAGTTAGTGGTACTCCTGGATTCTCATTCCTAGCCGGGGAGTGATGTGAGGAGTCAACACCGAAAATAACGAAAAATGGCGGAAAATAAAGAAAAATGTGCAAGGAAAGCCTCAGAGGGCGGCACTACTAAACGTAAATATTATTATATTGGTTTTATTTTGTTTTTATTTTTATGGTTATTTAGTTCATTTTCAAATGGAAATGTACCTAAATTGCCAAGTAATTATGTGAAATATCACTGTTTAAATGTATACCGAAAGAATTAATAATAATAATTTTCTTAATTTAGCTATATCTTTAAATTAAATAAAATTGAATGGCTAAATGTGTTGCTAAGTGCAAAGCTCGAGAACGACTGGACCAAATCGACAATTTCTTTTTCAAATATTTAAGTCCGAGGAGTGAAGAGAAAAGTTGGAAAAATAACCGTGAAAGTTGGAAAATTCGGGAAAACAGAAAGTTCATTTTCGAGGCGAATTTTGTATGAATTATTGTAGACATGACAACGTCTGTGGGGTCAGCAAGTCTTTAAATAAAAATCAATTGCCTAATTGTGTGCACGAGCATCACTTCAGATCGGTTGCACCTATTTGGCTAATACTTATTTTGTTGATTTTGTAACAGTCAGGACAAGGTTTGTAAGAAAGAAACTGTTTGAAAATTTTTGGAAACAAATCTTAAAAAAAAAAACAGAGTGAAGACAGAAGATCTTCAAAAATATTGACAGATTTGACAGATTGACGTTTAGTTTTGTACATTGTTTTACGGTTACATCCGTAATAAAAAAAATGTTTTGGTTGTTTTGTGAAATAAGTAATAAAAAAGTTGTAGAATGATAAATTATACTTCTATTTTTAAAAATACCAGCAATAGTAGTTTATAGAACTCAATGTGATAACGTTGTGAAATTATATAATTGTCATTTTATTTCATTACAATATGGTCGTACAGTAAGGGGAAGATTTGGTCTCATTTTCTTCATTAGAACAGCCGTGCGAAGCCGGGGCGGGCAGCTTGTTGTTAATAAATTTATGCAATTTTAAAATAATTGAAAATAAGTGTAGCCAAATCGAAACTACAGAATAAAAAGAAAACCTTGACGACCAAATCAAGATCAAATCCACAAAACAATAAAATGTATAAACAAAAAATAAAAGCTATAAAACAACAAAAGCTCCACAGTTTTGCTATTTAAGTATATACGTATACGCCGTATGTAGAAAGTATAATATCCTTTATTTTTTTCCAAAGAAACCAATAACAAATAACCTGCAACCACATTGGCTTTCTATTATAATATATTTTTGAACCCAATCCAGTACAAAACATTATTTCCATACCCAACCAACCAGACTGAATACGCCCAAGAAATCGATTACAAGTTTAGTGTCGGAGTAAACAGCGAAAACGATTACATGTCCTATTCAAATAATGGGATCACGTCAAATATACCAAGGGGTTACAAAAGTATGGCAAACCAATGAAACGTGATTAGAATGTCATGAGCTTACAATCCATTATATTTCTGTATAAGGGTTGATATATTAGTTTTGTTGTAATCTTGTATCTTTTGTGTACTAAAGGAGCGACAAATTGTGTTTTTATAGGATTGTGTTCTCTTTTAAGAAAGTTGTAGAGACTTTTTAATTTTTTTGTATTGAAAAATAAAAAATAAAAAATCAAAGTTCGTGTTGGACTACGCACAATGAAGGATTCCGTAATTGAAAGTTTTTAATAAAATAAGTGATAGACATAATTTTAGTACCTACTAGATCAATCATTTTTCAGATTATTTAAAGTACATACATCTTTTATGGGGTCTTAATTTTTTTAGAGCTCTAAAAGGACCATAGACTAACGTCATAGACCTCGTCTATGGTCCCTCAGAGCTCAATTTGCTTATGGCATTTATTTAACTCACCTCAAAAACAGATCATAATACGTATTGAGCTGAGTTTATTAGATAACACAATAGAAATGTGTTTTTAATAATTACCTATTATCAATCTGCCTAGCTTTTTCCCGACTTTGTTAGGGTCGGCTTTCAGTCTAACCGAATACAGCTGAATACCATTATTTTACATGGAGCAACTGCCTATCTGACCTCCACAACCCAGTAACTGGGTAATACGATACTCCTTGGTAAGACTGGTTGCCAGACTTTCGGGCTTCTGACGACCCGTAACGACTGTCAAAGATGCACTAATGACAACCGGGACCAACGGCTTAACGAGCTTTCCGAGACACGGAGGAGTCTCGGTATGTAAAGATGGATGGTGGTATGTAAAGATGATGGATGAATAACCTATTAAATTAATATTATTTATTAGTTAACCAATTGATTTTATTTTTCAAAAACCATCTTTTCATTTAACTTTTTCAAAAATTTGATCCCATGTGAGAGAGAGAGAGGTGACAAAATGCGACAGCCCTCTCAACAGTGTGAAGTTCAATACGTGACTTTTGCACGATACTGAGTACTTAAAAACTCAGCGGTTCAATTTTCCGCTATTTTTCTTTATATCGCTTATTGTATTTGCTATGTTTAAACAAGAACCGTAAGCAATTAGTTTATATTTCGAAAGGAAAGTTTTGAGTATGAATGTGGATGGATGGGTATAAGAGTAGTGGAAGACAAAAAAAAGATGAATGGACTGTGTGAAACACGATATGGTTAGAAAGGGGGTGACTACCAACATGACGACTAATAGAGAAGATTGTAAGAAAAAGACATGTTGCATCGACCCCAAATAAATTGGGATAAGGGCAGGAGAATGATGACGTCATTAATTAATATTTTTCAAATGTTATCTAATTTGTTGTTACGTGAGGTCGTTGTTGGTAGCGATGTGTCTCCCTCCATTCTATCCTCTTCTCACGGCTGTTTCTGTTATGGTCCAATATCTTATAAAGTGTATAGCTATTTCGTAGATAAAAATGTAGTACAAATAACGTTTCTGTAATTATTTATATTTTCCGTAGTATTAAATCATTATCTGCAAAGATGTTTCCATTTTCCCTGCTCTGTTTTCCCTGCTCTGTTTTCCCTGCTCTGTTTTCAATTTACGCATTTCCTTTTCTAAGCTGCCCATGTACCCAGAACCCAGATACTACAAGAGTACATTTAATATTTTACTTCCAGACCACGGCTTTGGCATCCGTCACGTCCAGATGATCTGCATGTCCTTCTGCATGGTAGCGCTCCTTTTGGCGCGCAGCAGCATGGGCGTCGCGATCCTGGCCATGACTGACGTCAATCACCACAGTGGTTCCAGTGCCCAGGTAAGCTTCTCGTCTTCTTCACCAACGTCGTATTTGGCTTTTGCAGCAACTGTTTTGAACATAGATCGTGTTTATGGTTTTCTAGTTCTTGAATTGCTGGATTATAAAATACTAGCTGCATCCCCCGGTTTCATCCGCGTAGACTAGGATAAAAAGTGGAATAACACATAGGCTACTTTTGGAATAACAGATAGCTTATACCCTGGAGGGTATAAGCTATCTGTTATTCCAAAAGCCTATGCCAATGCCTATGTGTTATCCAGGTTATGAACTATCTGTGTGCCTAATTTCATCAAAATCCGTTCAGTAGTTTTTGCATGAAAGAGTAACAAACATCCATCCATCCATCCATCCATCCATCCTCACAAACTTTTGCGTTTACGTATAATATTAGGAGGATAAATCATGCATTTATTAAAAATTATAAACAGTTCAATATCATCAATCATTATTTTATCTGTCAATAAACGTCATGTGAATTGTTTGTATAAAATTGGTAGTACCTACTGCCTGATTTTATATCTTGTTTCACAGCTCAGTTCTTATTTTAGTTTTCACGTTTCGGGCAATGGGCGTGTGGGTGGATATATAAATGAATTAATTAATGACATCCGAAAAGAAAACGAATACCTAAAGAGCTATTCTTGGCCAAAAGTCATACAGTGTTGTCCAAGCTATTTTAGGCATATTATCATCGCGTAACAGTGCAAACAGTACGTGACATGTATGTGACAAACCTAAGATAACTTTGTTATTAAATAAGACTAAACAAATATTATATAAAACAATGATTCAGTGCGCGACACCGTTGTCTTTACTTAAGGATCCAAAATCTTACCACTGAAATATGATCTTTTAAATAAATTTTTCCATAAACACATGAGTAAATTGTGGAAAAATCTGGGAAGTCGAAATATCGCGAGAAGAAAAATAATCTCTTGGTAAAATATTTTCTTTTCTGGTCTGATAGACACTACTTACATCAATATTGCTTACATTATTTGATTAGCCATTGTGAGATACTGCCTCGTCTCCTCGTCTGGCACACTCGTCCGTTTTGACCTTATCTGAAAATCCTATTATTATAGCACCGCATACATAAATGAGGATAAGGAGCTACTATTTGTATGACAACCCTTAAATCTCGAGACTGACAATATGATAGTAGATACTTAAATGTGCAAATAGTATTGAAAGAAAGAAAAGAAATATAGAAAGTATTTATATTTGCATTAAACATAAAACCATACCATAGATACATATACATCTATATCCAACTATCTTTCATTTTCGCAATAATTTTTTCCATATTTTATATCATAAGAAACTTTTCTTCCAGGTATACGAATGGGACAAAAAGATCCAAGGTCTAATACTGTCTTCATTCTTCTGGGGCTATATGTGCATGCAAATTCCCGCTGGTGTACTCGCCAAGAGATTCGGAGGAAAACCCATCTTATTGGTAGCTTTGCTGGCAAATGGGTGTTTAACTGGTCTCTTTCCAACGTTAGCTAGTCTGGTAAGTTTTGAAACAATAATATGTATTCCATCTCATTGTACTCCAATATTATGATCTCATAAGAAATTCTGTTTCGTATCAATATTTATTGAAGTGCCCATTAATGTTTTATCACTGGACTTTATGAAACTCAAACTAAAAGCATTTATTTAAATTAAACATAAACCAATTCTTTTGAATTATGAAGGAGAGTCAGATGGTCAAGCTGATGTTAGAGCTTTTACTCCCAAAATTACTAATCTTTCTTGCCAATAATCAAGCTTAATAACACCTTGTCATAACATACGTAACAATTAATTGCACATTCCAAACATACCATGTCCCTCGTCTTGACAGACTGGGTCACTGCGATGATGCATCTCTCACAACTTAGATATCTATAATTGGATATAACGCTCGCCAATCCCTTCGTCATTCAATTAAAGCAACTTGCCAGATCCTTCTTCATAACTTGGAAACTATTTGGAATAAAGCATAGTAGGGATTTCATATACCTAATTTGATTTTTGAATGTTGTTATGTATTCCTTTACTTGATAATATTCTTCTTGGATACTTCGTATGAGACATGTAGGTATAGCTCAAAATGCTCTAAATTGTGTAATTTTTTGTGTTTCACGACCTGTGTCCAAATAAACGTTTTTCTTTCTTTCTTCTTTTTTTTTTATAACCATCACTTAAAACTTTGCCACCAGCTTCCAAACACCCTGTACATAACTCGACTGGGAAACTAATACTCTAACCTAATTATTTTCTGTAAACTTTTTTTTTCATTTATAATTAAAAAATAAGGTAAACAAAACAAACCAACGCGGGTTGTATTACATTGAAATGTGAATGTTCCAGGGAGGCTGGCCGTTGGTGTGCGTGACTCGAGTGATGATGGGTCTCTCCCAGGCGTGTCTGTTCCCAGCTAGTCACACGCTCCTCGGCAGGTGGTTGCCAACCAGTGAGAGAACCACCTATACTGGCATCGTTTACTCAGGTAACAGACTTAAAACAAAATACTAAATGTTGATGAAACTCATGTAAATTTCCAAAATACTATAAAATGGTGTTTCCTAACCAGTATATTTAACTACATAAATCTAATCAGTACTTGTCAAACTCCAAAACAGTTTGTCGGCAATAATTAATTATTTCATACTAGCTGTTGCCCGCGGCTTCGCCCAAGTGTTTGTTGGAAATTATCCCACGGGAACCTACTACCGGGATGAAAAGTATCCTATGTCTTAATCCAGGCTATAAAGTATCTGTATACCAAATTTCATCCAAATCCGTTCAGCCGTTTTTGCGTGATTGAGTAACAAACATTCAAACATACAAACTTTCACATTTATAATATTAGGAGGATTACTAGTAGTTCTGCGCACAGGACCTCGCAAACACTGACTTTTTAGCAACAAATAATTTACCACTAAAGTTATCAGAACGGGATATTTACCATGTTTTTTTTTTCATCTGACATTTACCAAATTTGTATGAGAACAATTTAAAGTTACTTACTTACCTATCAAATAAAAAAGCACCATCGAAATCGGATCTCATAAGGCGGAGATATCCAACAGCCCCCTTTTTGCCCCTTCTTGGAGGAAGTACCCTTCCAATCAAAAATCCCATACGACAAAAAAATCTATAAAATCGTAAAACCTGTATACAAGTTCCGTCCAGATTGGTTGTAAAATACGACCTGTAGAGGGGTAGCAGCAAACTGACCGACGAAGCAAATTTTACCAGACTTGAAGCACAGATGCTTCGCTCGCTTTGCTCGCTTTGCTCGCTCGGTCAACTAACGTAAGTTTGTAAAAGTAAAGTGATTTTGCTTTTATTAATAATACACAATGTTTAACAACATCTACTTTTACACCATCCTTAGTAAAACAATATCCAGAATTATAACATACCATTAAATATGTAGGACTCCTTGAAACTTTGAAACCCTATTAGCATCACATCTTAACCGTGAACACCAGCGCGTCAATAATAATAATTGATTTGAAATTTATTGAAAGATATTATATGTTTCTGCTTTTCTCTATGAGACTAATAAAAATAACACTTGTTTCCCCAGGAGCACAGGTAGGCACAATAATAGCGATGCCTTTATCGGGGCTGTTAGCTGAAACAGCTATAGGCTGGAAGATGATATTCTACGTGACTTCTGCCATCATGTTCCTGACTGCAGCAATGTGGTACTGGTTCTCTGCCAGCTCTCCAGGAGAACATTCTATGATGACTGAGGAGGAGAAGACTTATATAGAAATGGGACTTGATACCAGTACTGAGACTAGGGTAAGAAACTCAAAAAAACTACAGAAACATATTTATAGATGAGCGTAAATTCATCGCATCACTTATTGTTAGCATTATCACACAACTTCGCCATAGGAAAGGTCACGGTCATGACAAGGATATTATGAAGGATATAATAAATAAAAGAAAACTGTGTTTGTTTATGTCTCTGATCAGAAAGTGAATCTCTTCAATCAAAATGTTATGAAATATGTGGTCCACCTATCAGGATTGTTTCTATACAAAATTGATACCCTTCTCCCCCTCTCTCTCTCCCTCTGATATTGGTACCCCTCTGCCTAACCCTTCGGGTATTACTGGCGTGATGTTATGAAGTTAAAGTTGATACTAACGACTTTTATAATAGAATTGTGTTTCCTATTTCAGCGTAACCAACCAACACCTTGGCGTGAAATATTCCGTACTCCAGCTCTATGGGCCATCGTGGCATCACACGTTGGTGGCAGTGCCGTCTTTATTTTATTCTTCGTGGATCTCCCCACTTATTTGGAAAGAGGCATGGATATTTCACTGAGGAATGTAAGCATTTCAATTAGCAGCTTAATATTATCCCCTCATGTCGTCTAGATTTATTCATTTTATTTATTTGTAAAAGGTACACCAACAGCTTCTGTATACAGTATTGTCAAATAACAATTATGCCTCTCAGATTATTTGAATTGTAATTTATTATTAATGTTTTTGGCTATTTAAGAAAAAGTTTGAGCTTTTTAAGTTATGTTGTTAACTTGCGCTTGGTTATAAGTAGCGCTAAGCAGAGTTGAGAATAAGGTTTTTGTAATTTGGTGAGTTGGTGTAACCTAATGCCCAAACTAAAATATAATTACCTAATTGTCTGTTTCGTTTCAGAGTGCGACATTATCAGCGTTACCCTTCGTAGGCATGTGGGTGGGTTCTATTGGATCTGCTACAATAAGTCAGAAAATATACAACAGCGGCTGGCTACAGTTAGGAACTTGTAGAAAAATATTCAACTCATTCGGTAAGTTAGCTTTCATTCAAAATACAGTCTTATTTTAAGTTCATATTTTATTTAACTTCTTTTTAAGTTACAAATAGTATCTATGCTATTTCAAATGCAAAATTCAAATCCAAAATAATTTATTGCATATAAACCCTACATAAGTACTTATGGAATGTCAGAAGCTCGGTTTCAATTGGCTGTTTCCAGTTTTTGCCCAATTGCACCTGCTTGTCTTATTTAGAACCGGATGATATTTTTTCTGCGCTTAACCGACTTCTATTTTTTTTTTTCAGCTTTATTCGGTGGAGGTCTTGGCATCATATCACTGGCATTCCTAGGCCCCGATCACAAGAACATTGTTGTCGCCATATTAGTTTTAGTGTTTTTCTTGTATGGATTCACCTCTGCTGGATTTATGGTAAGGAAATTCTTCATTGTACTCGTATTCGTTTGACATATTTTCATCTAAAATTGATCTTGGCAGATGCATTGGTGATCGCAGTTTGTAAATATTATTTACCATCCTATTAACATTTCATGAGTCAAAATTTTTGATTATTTTTAAATTTTACATTCTTTTTCAGGTAAACCACTTGGATCTGTCTCCACAGTTTGCAGGCGTGCTACTATCACTAACCAACTTTGCTGGAGGTATTGGCAGCATCATAACTCCAGTCATCACTAGTTTTATTCTAAGGAATGATCCGGTAAGTAGCAGCTCACCATCGACCATGCTCCTACTAACGAGTATCAAATATTAAAAGTTCTGTGTTTTGCTTTATTTTTCAAACTGTGTAGAAAGCAAACATGATCTATTGATTTAGAAAATTGTATTATCTACAAACCTTCATTCTACAATATCTGTTATTGTTAAAATTTTATTTTATTTTATTCGATTTAATTTTGTTTCATTTATTTTGATATCATTTCATTTAATTTACTGTTATTTGATTTATTTTAATTCAATTTAGGTATTTTGATTTGATTTAATTTTAATTCCATTTAATTTGGTTTGATTTATTTTGATTCTTTCTTATTTAATTTTGATTTAAGTTAATTTATTCAACGGCAATGGGTGTAAACCTGAAATAAATGAATTTATTATTATTATTGTTTTCAGTCGGACATCAGTCGCTGGCGGATAGTTTTCCTGATGTTTGCTTCTATAGGCATCGGATCTAATCTCATCTACGTCATATTCGGAAGCTCAGACCGACAGCCCTGGGATAGCCCTGACTACAAAGACAGGAGAAAAGCTGATCCAGGTAATTTCATTATGTTATACAAGTACTAGTTGTTCATAATTTCCAGGACCAAAATTTTGAAAGATTTTGAAACAAAATAAAAACAATTAAGTACCTAATAAATAAGTAAATAATTATTTTACAGAGGAAATGACACCTGTTTTTAACAAGAAAAGCGAGAAAGAATTAGAAGCAAACAAACAGTAAAAATCTCAAGGAAAATTGAATGAAAATGATTTCAACAGCGTACAGCTGCTAGTTCTAATACTCCCTTGATGACTGAGAATCATAATGGATTGCGTAGAACAAAGCAAATTACAAAAATGAAATCATTGGGTGCACTCACTCGTTCACAAGCCTTGAAATTCGTTAGAAGGCATATCAAAAAGGCAAAGAACAGTAAGAAGACTTAATAGATTGTTTACATGTTAAGCATCCAGCGGAATTACGAGTATATAATACGTATGACTTATACGAGTAAGCTTATAACTGGTTGCTTTGTATGTTTTCTTTTTCTGTAAAAACTAGTCTTACTATTTTAATAGGTATCTAAAATGATACAAATCCTCTATTGCCGCATTATAAGACTTCCAGGAAAAATAAATGTGATTTAAGTCCACAATTTTAAAGGTAATACAGACGAACAATGTAGTAGGTAACATAAGAGATCAAACCTTTAAAAATAGAGATAAATTATGGGAATGTAGAAATGTTTTAATTCAAATGAAATGCTTAGTCGTGTTGAAGTAAAGAGTGCAGTTGCAGATGAAATTAAGAGTAAAAGCGTGGCTGGCGGCGAACAGAACGATACTGTTAATGCATAGAAATGTGGACACAAAGAGGGTACACACGTTAACATAATTGAGATGAGAGCGCTTGGAGAATACGTGGAAATTGTTATAGCAGACAGAGGTAAAAAGTGTCGTATATTTTGTAATAAAATTATAGTGTTTAGAATTGATTAGCTGTTTGAACATAATTTACACGTTTCAAAATAAAACTAGTTAACTAATCCTGTATTGGTTTAGAAAAGTTGCCATTTCTGTGTTATTAAAATAAAAAATTGTATTTTGTTACATTTTAAATATAATATTCTGTTTTAAATCCCTGATCAGTTGTAGCTGTTCAGGAGCTATAATAATATATAAAGGTGTTTGTTTTCGTAAAATGGACTGTGTTAAGTTTAATTAATGGGTACATATTTGAACTTTGATAATTAAAATACCTACGTGTAAAATGTCAATGTTCAAAACATCGAAAATGTACGTATTCTGTTGGGAAAATGAACCTAAGTGTATTAAATGTTGACATTTTGAACCTCGGTATGTATAATGTCTATCGAAATTTTTAATCATTCGATATTTTAATCACTCGGCATTTCAATCTTAGACATTTTAAGCTTAAGTATAATAATTTTCGATATTTCGATACAATCGATATTTAAATTTTCAATGTTTTAAACATTGACATTTTACCCATAGGTTTTTGAAATTTCGACGTTCAAATAATATAACCCTAATTATTATTGTTATTTTTGTATGTATATTAATACAACGTGTCGTTTTGTATCCTCGTCAAATTTCAGAGTGTGGTACAGAACATCAAACCGAATAACTTTCTCCATGGGACCAACATCGTATTCGCGAAAAAATTTTCAACTGTCCTATAGAATACTTCAACATCTACTCGATGCAAATGTATGGGACGGCTGATTATTTTTTCGCGATTAAGATGTTGGTGCCATGGCAAAATTTGTTCGGTTTGATGGTCTATACCACACCCTTAAATTCGACGAGGATGCAAAACGACACGTACTCGTATATTACAAATAACAAAACTATAAGAAAACGAGAAAGGTGCTTATTACAACAATACGTTCTGATCTAAAAAATATATGTACTCCATTTGTAATAAGATTAGACATTTAAACAAACCTTTTTACTGTTCGTTCAACCGATTTTGACTTCTATTCCGTAGGCTTAAGGATGGCATTAAAGGCAAAAAAGTGGTTACAATACCAACTGTTTACTGCAGCTGGCATTTGTTATGCCACCAACGCAAAGAAGTCAAAATCGGTTGAACGGATTGTAAAAAAGATTTGTTGAAATGTCTAATCTTATTGCAAATGGAGACCATCACAACATCATTTTTTACAAACATTGTGTTATTTCGATGTGGTGTACCTAACTAATGTAAATAGTTACAAAAATTAAAGAATACTATGGAAATTCCGCATTTTGCATTTTTTTTGTGCATATGTCGTTTAATTGTGTATTTTCTTCTGCTTCTGCCCGCGACTTCGTTCGCTAGGAAGTCGTAAGACACCGCAATCCATAATATCCATACTAATATTATAAATTCGAAAATAACTCTGTCTGTCTGTCTGTTACCTTGTCACGCCTAAACCACTGAACGGATTTCGATAAAATTTTCAAGATTATAGATGGCATCCTGGAGAAGGACAAAGGCTACTTTTTGTCTCAAAAATAATCCTACAGGGTGTGATATAGGGGATTAAAGTTTGTATGGGAAACCCAGCAGTTCTTAAGTTAGGGATACGAAAATTTAAATTTATGCTTTTGGTAGGAAACAAAGAAATATGTGGTCCAGTGCTTTTAATAAATCGTCTCCTAAGCGGGTAAGTTATGGGTTGATTTTAATATTCACAAAACTGCATTGATTTTGATAAAATTTGGCAACGCTATAGAAAGCATTCTGAGGAAGGATTTAGGCTACTTTTTGTCTTTAAAAATAATCCTACAGGGGGTTATATAGCGCATGAAAGTTTGGATGGGAAACCCAGCATTTGTTAAGTTAGGGAAATGAAAATTCTATGCTTTTGGTAGGAAATAAAGAAAATGTGGTACAGCTTTTTTGAAAAATTACCCCCTAGCGGGTAAAATAGGGATTGCTTTTAAAATTCACTAATAATATTAAAAATTTTGTGATCCTACCTCTTTTTAAGAGATTTATGTGATTGGAAATGTAGTCATAGTTCGTATCTTGAGATTTAGTCTTTTTTTCATTCGACGATTTTATGACGAAATTATTACAACAATTAACTTTAGAACGACTAGACACTCGTGACTAGCATAATACATTTTAACTAAACAAAGTCCCCCGCCGCGTCAGTCTGTCTGTTTGACCGCGATAAACTCAAAAAATATCGAACGGATTTTCATACGGTTTTCACCACTGGAAGGTTTTGTGTAAATTGGCTGAAATATGCCGATGATTGTTGAAAATTTCGTAAAAAATCATGCCGACTGGGAGATTTAAGCCCACTATACACGGCAACGATATATCGTAGCGAGTTTGCAGTAGCTAGTGTTCACATGTACGTTCCCATGGGATATTTTTCGACATCTACGCGGGTGAAGCCGCGGGCAAAAGCTAGTACTAAATGAACAGCCACATTTTTATGAAACTACGTTTGTAGTTTTGTCTCAGCAACCAAAATGTGTTGAGATCAGGAATGGTAAAGCAGGTAAAGCAGCTCGTCCTGAACTCAACACCCGCAGCCGCGCAGTAGGGATTTCCCATTGCATTTAGTAAACTCCTGCGTTCCTGCATATAGATACTACCTAATGGCACAACACTGATCACTGACTGATGCTCTTATAGAATATTCCTGATGAACAGTTATCACTAAAATAATATATTATAACAGTAGATTTTAATCACACGGGATTTCTCATTTTAACAGTAATATAACCATATATATGTTTTATTAGAAATAAAGATGACAGAAATGGCCTAAATTTTATGTTTTTCTGTGTAGGTTCTACGAACTATCGTATAATGTAAAAATATGAAGCACAATAAATATCAATTATTGTGTATCGAACTTAGGTTTGCAAAGCAGTAGGAAGCTTTGTTGAAAGTTGACTAAAATAGCCGTTCTTATATGAAGTCATGATTCACTGCTTAGCTCCTTAACCCGTCGCGCGCTAATTAGCAGACACAATTGAAATTCTATTGTTATATGTACACATGGTGTGCAATCGACATTTTAAGAGTTAAAGGTAAAGCGGGATGATAAAAATTTTAAAGATTAACCCCCTATTCATAAAAAGAACTAAAACGCTGTACAAACCTATTTTAGTTAAAATTGTGTTTTGGCAATTTCTTTCGAATTAATATTTGACTTTGAAAGAAGAAGACAAAACACTATTCAAACTAAAGTAGGTTTATACAACTTTTTAGTTTTCTATGAACAATGGTGTAGATCTCTGTTGGATTAATATAATGGATGCAAATGCAAATTAAATATCCCGCAATGTAAAATGTTTACTTACGCTGACGACACGGCGTTAATAGTACATGGACCTACATGGGACAGTGTTAAACTTGCAGCAGAGTCTGCATTAAGTATGATATTGACATGGCTAAACTCAAACCTACATACACTCAATTTACTAAAAACCAGCTACATACCATTTGCTATAAGACGTAATAACTCACCTTCTGACACTTTCTCGATTACTGCTCACTCATGTCAGGTCCCTTCTACGTTGCCCACGTCGTGTTTTTGTCCTAATCTTACCAGAGCAATCAGCGTTAAATATCTTGGTGTTCAAATAGATAGTGAACTAAAATGGGATAAACAAATTGATGCCCTCACCACTAGAACTCTCCGTCTCTTACATATCTTTAAGTCCCTTAGAGAATCCGCTAATCTCGACACTTTGAAAATGATGTACCTTGGCCTGTGTCAATCGGTACTAGGATATTGATTACGGTGTGGGGAGGGGCGAGTAAAACATTCCTTCTCAAACTAGAGAGAGCACAGAGAGCTATTCTTAAAGTTATGACCAGAAAACCATTCAGATACCCAACAACCCAACTGTATTCCAACTGTAAAGTACTCACAGTACGTCAACACTTTGTGCTCTATTCAGTCCTTAAATTACATTCTTGCCTACCCCCTTCAAACCGAAAAAAACGTACCTTTATCCCTCCATGTACTCCTCATAGAACAGCCTTTGCCAAACATCAGTATCTTATTCTAAGCTCTCTCATTTACAGGAAAATTCATAAACACCTAAACATACTCGATCTGACAAAATGGGATATTAAACGGAAACTTACAGAGTGGCTACTTCAACAAGACTACGATCACACGGAATCACTATTAACTTACATAACCTAGCACATGGACACTCATGCACACACGCCCATACATTCACATACACACACACACTCACATACACATTCATACTCACAAGAATTAGTTTATTATTTTAATTTAATCTAATTTTACTTAAGATTACTAGTTATTCCGATAATTGTTTAATTTTGTGGGTAGATCGACAGGGTCCTCTCTTAATAAATAGGTAATATTAGAACATACCCTTATGGCCATCTACTGTCTCTTAAGATACAGGTATACCCTAGTTTGAGAGACAGGGAACTTAAATTGTAAACAGATGTACCATGTACTTGGACATTAACATGTTCTACCATAAATGTAGTTACATAATTTTGATTCTTATTTTGCTTGTAACTACACACATCAAAAGTGTCTAGGGATCAACATATATTTTTGCAATAACTTTTCTCCTGATTGATATTAATTAAAATTTTCTTTAAGGATTCATCAAATAAAGTGTTTTCGTTTGTCACAGTAACGATAAACCAAGTCACCTTTGCATTAATAAAGAAATTTGCCATTTTCCTAATAAAGGGATTTTTGACATTTGAACCACTAACATTAAAGTTCGAAAAAAAGACTGAAATAACAGTTTTCTTTAAAATTTTATTGGGTAACTTAAACAATTAATAATCCGTGTTTCTACCGCGAACACTAACAACACAAGAACATCGGTTTGGCATACTCAAAATGAGTTCATCCAAATCACGCTGTGGAATGGCCGCCCATGTTCGTTGCAACAACAAAAAAAGGTCTTCTTGCGACTGGATACCCTCCATATTCGGCAGAGCTCTTCTCTGTAGCATATCCCATGCATGCTCAATCGGGTTCAAGTCTGGCGACTGAGCAGGCCAGGGCAGGACATTGATGTTAGCTGCGGCGAGAGTCTGTCTTACAACTCTTGTGGTGTGCGGTCGTGCATTATCATGCATTAACTGAAATAAGGGACCGATTTGCACTTGTAGAGGAACGATGACGTCTGATACAATCGTCTCAGCATAAATTTGAGCGTTGAGGTTGCCTCTGATCCAAATCAACTCAGTTCTTCCGCCGATCCAAATACCCGCCCATACCATGATGGTTCCACCACTATAAGGATGGACTTCCTGGCAGGATTTTAATCGCTGTTGGCGTCCAGGGGTTCTCCAGTGTCGTATACGTCTTGTATCCGGTCTCATACCAAAACGAGACTCATCAGAAAAGCACACGAAACGCCATTGTTCTTCTGCCCAATTTCTGTGTTCAAGAGCCCATTGATATCGAATCCTACGATTGTGCATTGCTATAGGTGGTACCCGTAGCGGTCTTCGGGAATGAAGGTTCACTTCATGCAAGCGGTTTCTGACTGTTTGGTCGCTAATTAAGTTCCCTGAAGAGTGATGAAGCCTCACGGCTAACATCATGGCGGTTATAGTTGGAGCTCTTCGAGTTAAGATTTGAATGTATCGGTCTTGTCTCCGTGTGGTGCAGCGATACCGTCCTCCATGGCGCTCAGCCACGGTACCAGTGCTTCGGTAACGTGTCCAAAGTCGACTGATAACACTCTGACTTGTATTCAGAGCTAAAGCCACAGTACGTTGCCGGGAACCAGCTTCTATCATTCCCACGGCTCTGAGCATTTCTTCCCTGCTTAAATGACGTCGCCGCTCCATAATAACGTTGGTTTTAATCAGTAGTAGGGAAACAGTAGCACTAATAATGTCTTCAATGCGTTGTATGTTTTTATAGGGAAAATATTGACAGCTGATTTTCATCTTTTACTCGAATTTGATTCACAGTTCCTGATTCAAATTATGAAATGCACCAAAAAGGATCCATATAAATTTATAAAATCATAAATTTATTACAAAGCCACATCTCAATCTCAAGAAATCCGCATAAAAATGCTTGATCCCTAGACACTTTTGATGTGTGTAGTTTAAGATTTGTTCTTCTCTTCATCTGTACCTTCTTGATCAATAAACAATTTATTTATTTATTATTTATTTATTTAATTAAAATATAATTATTGTGTTCTGTCTCATCTCAGTCTCATTTTTGACCTTTCTAGTACTCAGACCTCAGTTAGTCCGAAGAGTTTTATGATCCGTATAAGAAACAGGATCGTATTGCATCAAAAAAAGTTTTTATGAAAATTGTCCAATTTCTTGGCGACTGCAATTTTTTCAAAATGTGAATCCAGGTCAAAATTTTTGTAAAAGGTAAGGACAGTCTCTAAGACAATTTTCTTGTAGCGACAATGGTTAAGTTACCTGACCTTATTGCCCCATCTCAAAAATCCACTCTGTTTATGTGATGATTGACTACTTAGCTCCATAAAGGTATAGCCTGATGATAATCATTTGAAAAAGGCTTGCTAATTTTGACGATTGACAGCTCGCCACCTGAAGGGCTATGTTAATTTTACTATGACGTGTGTGACTCTGTCATTGAATTTTATATAATTTAACTTCCAACCTTTGATATTATATAAGTCTTCCAATCATATTTTAACAACTATCTATCATTACAACAGTAGACAAGATGAAAAATCACAATCATGTTCTCCAAACCGTCCATAGTTTATTAACTTACGGAAACGTTTAGACTGGCGATGGCGTTCGTTCAAATATAGAGAGTTCGAATTCTGTCCGCTATCGTACAATTGTGATTGTGATAGACAACCAATTGCTACAGATATAACAAAAACTGGAATTCAATAACAACACATAACATCACGCCAGTAATCACCACAGGGTACCAGAGGTGTACCTATAAGTAGTACACCACATTTCGGTAGTTATGTTTAAGTCCCATGTAATAGGGGGGCACGAGCCTATTGCCATCAACACCGGGCACAGATAGATACATAGAATACAAATCCAGACTCTCCAGGCTAACAAATCCAGGCTGTTAATGAGAAATTCCTCATGGAAAATCCCCACGCCGCTTTACCCGACATGGGAATCGAACCCAGGACCTCATGCTCAGCAGTAGCGCTTGCAACCACTAGACAAATGAGGAAGACATGAATTTAATCTAATTAAATTTTTCAATGTGTTTTTTTTTTTATTATTATCGGAACACAATTTTTTTTAAATGTAATATAAACATAACCTAAAAATAACAAAATTATATCCTAACATAACTAAAACTATTAAAAAACTAAAATATGGCATCGAAAAATTCCTCCGCATTGTTGTCGACTGGTAAAGTACCCAAGAGACTGGCGGCATTGCCACGTTGTATGGCAATGCTAAGTCTCTGGTCAAGGTAAAAGCCAGCCCTTGGGTCACGGGAAGTGTCAACCAGCCGCTTGGAGATTTCTTTGAATAAACCATGAACACTCGGACCCCACGGCCCAAGAGTTTCAAGCCCAAACGGCTCGAAAATATAATTACCGATAAGGTTATTATACTTTCGCCGCTTCAGGTATTCCGCAGCCGCAGCAGCAGTGCCAGCACAGCACGCCGAGCCAGGAAGATGGGATGGCGCAAGAGTATCGACGCACGTTGCGTCCCACACTAAAGACCTTCCCACTTTCCATGGAAATAAAGACATGCCGTCCGGTCTCTTGCCATCGTCGCGTGCCAAGCCATTGGGATCTAATGCAGCTGGAATGCCGACGGTGACAAGGGCTCGTCAATTCAATGTGTTTGAAATCTAGACCTTTGTGTGAGACAAATATATTATAAACAGCTAACAACATTTATTATTGAGCTATCAAGCTATAAAATCCACACAAGAGATACTTAACAATTTCCCCAAGAAAGCAGTACTTTAACAAAATCTTAGACACAATATCTACACAACCCCTTTGTAATTTACACGACCTCATTATAATTAAATGAGAGTAATACTACACAAGTCTGTTTCACTACTGAGACTTGCTTTGTGGATCACATAAGCTGGCTTATATTGCTTAAAACCATTGTGAACCTATATAACCTGAGAATTCACGTACGTACATTTTAATTAGACTCTGAGATACAAAAATATTGGTGAGCAATGGATAGTTACAGATTGATATAATTTCGCTTAAAACATATCAGTCACACCAAAAGGTCGATTTACTTAAACCTGGATGCCCTGCGCATCCAGGTATAATAATATCATCGGATGATGTTGGGGCTGCCACGTTTCTGTAGTGCATGGGGATGTTCGCGCTGTTTCGCACTGATGGCTTTCATGCTATCATCCGTGAAAGGACGGTATCCTTCATCTCCAGAATGTGTGGCAGCCGCAAAGAAATCTTGAAGACTGTGGCTGATAGGATCTCATCCCCGCTTTAGAGGACCTTTATTAAATCAGGCATATATTATTAATTTGCATCATTTTAATTTCCATGTCAATTTTAATAACCATTTTTGTTATCTTTTAATCGTGTTAATTTGTGTGGATCATGATATCTGAAATAAAATATTTTTATTTATTTTCATTTATAACATAATTTATCAAATTGCGTATCGTCTATTTTGTTGATTAAAATTGTTATTCTAAAGGTTTATCTTATTATATTATTATTATTGTTTACGTTCATACACGCACGCACCTGACCTTTTTGAAAAACATCACCAATAAGGTCACTGTCCTCATTGCATCTAAAACTGAATAAATTTTATTCCTCTTGCTAGACAGACTATGTGGAGTTTTTACCCGACTGACACAGAAGAAAGTTATGATTTTCGCTAATTAATAATTTAATTTTATGCATATTGCAAGAAAGATTGAAGATGTGGAGTCTTTTTATTTTTTATTTCAGCTTAGCTCACCATATTGTGATTCAACATTTCGCGAAAAAAGGAAATACAATATTCCACACCGTTACCGTTCCTCACTTCATCTGTCTGACACTCTGTATTCTATTTAACATCTGCTCATTAGAATTCATTGAAGTACCTTTCAAACACATTCGAAGTAATGTAACAAACAACAAAGCATTTTCGTTTACGAAAGAAACGCGTGTTGTTCTACTTTCTGCGAATTTTTTTTTTTAACAATGACTACATTTTCCTGAGTCCTATACAACGTCATTCCGATGTATTTGTCAGTCATCACGTCTGCAACTAAATCACTAGTTACACACAATTGTTTAAATACTTTGACATTCTCACTTGAAGCCTTTTGCTTATTCTTGTCGACTAAATTTGAATCTTGAAGCGGATAGATGCGGTACAAAACTGAGTGTCACAAAGAAGTCAAAACTAACTTTCAAAGATAGTTGTATTTACATACAAATTCAGCATTATTTACTCAAAGCTAACAATTCATTGTTTTAGGAGTAGTGTGGTTGATAACAAAGATAGTGTGATAGATGTACGAGTAAACATATTTTTTTCAAGTAACAGTTGATGTAATTGAGCGTTGTTGTAATTTGATATTATTCTGTTGTCGCACAAAATGGACGTGGAGTTTTTGAGGTATCAATTTGAAGACGGGTATTATGGTGTTATTACTAAAAATGGTGAGTGATTTTTTACAATTATGTTACCAAGATAAATTAAAGAAATTACGTATGCGCTGGCATTGATTAAACGTAAAAGCACGGCTGTACTCCCCGAAGAGTTAGGCTGAGGTGTAGTTACCACCCACATTTCGCCAGTTATGTAATGTCCTATCTAATAGGGGACGAGCCTATTGCCATCAACCGGGCACAAATCCAGACTCCGGGCTGTTACTGAGAAATTCTTAATGGATAAACCCTCACTTGGTCCGACCTGGAAATCAAACCCACGACCTCATGCTCAGCTGTAGCGCTTGCGACCACTTGACCAACGAGGCATTAAATAAAATCACGAATTAAATCAAGTAAGTCTCGATGTGGTAAGGTGTTGTCGAGGCCGGATGTGAAGCAGCTCGATAAGTGGTCTATAAGTGTGGTAGATATTGTCCTCGTAGTACTAATGTCCTCAGTCTTATAATTTAATTTTTTTGTTAAGTATGAAATTTGAAGTTCTTATGAACTAACGTTTATTTTGGTATAAATTTTACGTAATAATATATTTGTAGTAAGCAGAAATGTATAGTTAATTCTGACCGTTTTTTGTAGTTTTATGGTTTTTAATGGGATTTTTTTGTAGATATTCCATCCTAGTTTCAAAATTGTGAGGGCACTATGAGCAGATATTATTTAAGAGATATTATTATATTTTTCTTTTCATTTGCTTTAGCTCGAAACAATGCAGTGCATTTTATGAAAAACGTGCTCCGTAATTTTGGCTTTATATAAATAGAGAAGGAAAAAATGCCAAAAGCGAGGCCGCTATAAACTATACTAATAACTATTCTCCACCGTTCAGTAAGTAAAAGTTGTAAAAGTCTTTCAGTTTCTCAGAATAGGAACGCCAAAGATCACGGTTGAAATTTAAAAGGCCTCTTAATGCTGTAATTAGCATTTTAGGCTCTTTATATAATAAATAAAGAAAGTTTTAATAAATAAAAGTCATAGCTTAAAAATATAAAAATGACAGACGGACTACTAACACTACTAATCCAAATAAGAGTTCCTTAAGGCGCCATTTTAGTTATGGAACGCGATAAACCAACAAACGCACAATCAAGGTAAAGGTTTATGTAGGGAAGTTGATAACAGCAGATCATTTCACAATGCCGTAACAACGTTTGATAAAAATAAAACGAATCATCTACTTCCTGTTCTCAGGGTTCAAGATCGGCGTCAGACACCTACAGATGTTGTACATGCTGGCGAGTTCCATCACCATGGGGTTCATCAGAGGCAGCATGGGGGTTGCTGTACTGGCTTTGACAGATCAGACGAGAAAATATGATACTTACATACAGGTAAAGAAATACACATAATAATTATGGAAACTGAAAAGTATATTTTAATAGAGAAACAACCAAAAATAAAACATCAAAATCATTATAGAGTTAATAGGCGCAATTAAGAGCGATATGTTCAAAAGATGAAGCAGTATCTAGAGTACCTACACATAAATAAATACATAAACTAACGCTTTTCTCCACAAATCGCCAACTGCTGCAATCCTTACGCACTCCTTAGCACCATTCTATAACATAATCAAAGAATCATATTAATATTAATGCTACAAAAACCAACCAGTTAGGTAGGTCAAAGGACTACAATAAATTCAAAGACAAAAACACAATTTTAAAGGCTTTCATAAATGCCCTCATAATATTACTGACCAATCATGATTGTTTTCAGATTCATGACTGGGATTGTAAAGTTCAAGGGGCTGTTCTGTCATCGTTCTTCTTCGGCTACGCTGTGATGCTGTTACCTGCTGAACTGTTCCTGAGAGAGATCGGAGGAAAACTACTGACGAGTGGCATCCTTCTCGTCAACGGGGCGTTTTGTGTTGCAATGCCAACTATTATTAATAAGGTATTTCAAGATAATTTTTAATTTCCTTATTTTGAGTAGATCCTGGCAGCAACGTCTTCCCTTTGCTTTTCCAATACAAAGCAAAGGAAATATGTAGCTTATTGATAGCTGATTATGAAGTCATGTAAACTGCTTGAGATAATGATTTACGTGGTTTTCTGTAACACTTTTTCTTCTGTCGATCCTATTCACGTACCATGTTACTTGAAGTCAATATATCATTAAATGCCTTACATTCATCATTCCTTATGCAATCCTTTTAATTAACAGTGTCACTGTTACTGGAACCTACCGTAATGACACCACAATTTAATTTCAGGGTGGTTGGGTGGCAGCTTGCAACGCTAAACTGTTCATGGGGATGACTCACGCTTGCTTTTTCACCGCCAACCAGTCACTGTTTGAGCAATGGCTGCCACCCAATGAGAAGAAGATATTTAACTATTTAATATACGGAGGTAATTATGGCTTTCTTCCTGATACATAACCTGAAAGTTTAGATAATTATTAAATTTACGTTTGCGTGAGTTAAATTAATCATTATTCTTATGAATGACATATAGCTATATCTTTATTACATTCCTACATTATTCCAGAAATCAATGTTAAAATTAGTCCATGCATTACTATTCAGTATGCATAGTCTCGCACTTTAAGAAGACAATTCCTCTGTAATATTCCTGCACTTTCCGCTACCCCAAGCTTTTGCTGCCACGCATACTAATTTAATTAACACGCTTCATGCTTCTTTATCTTAATTTTAATTTTATATGCCTTTATTATTTTATGTTATAAAAATCTTCTTTGAAGTTTTATTCTCAAAAGATTTCATAGCTTAACTAATTACCCGAACCTTTAATTGCATTTATTTTTTATATAATTAGGCAGAATATGAACAAAATGAACGTGGCCATGACTTCCAAGTTTTTTTTTACGTTTTGTGCTTATAAAGAAAATTTCTAATATTATGTTTAGCTGCCGAATATTCCTTACCACACAGTCTTGTAGGAATGTCAAACTTCTATAATTTTGGATTTGCACTGATCAGGGGATGGAAAAGTTTTATAACATTATGTTGCTGTTGGTTCGAAGTCCTTATTTCCGTAACGTACATTTAATATTCCTTCAGTTCCTTTCATCTGCCATTATTAACTCTGCCTCTTTTATAATTTCATTCTTTTGTTTCAAAACTGGTCATTAATTAATTTAATTTGAAAACTTCGTTTTCAGGTGTCCAAATAGGCATCATCATAGCACTGCCAGTGTCTGGTCGACTTTCATCAGAACCATTGGGGTGGGAACTGGTGTACTACTCTTTAGCAATGCTGTCATTATCCATGGCCATCATATCGGGAACTTTGACGGCCAGCTCACCAGCAGAACATCACGCCATTGGAGATGCAGAGAAAGAGTTCATTAAGGATACATTAAATGTATACAGAAAGGTCAGTAAAGCTACTAATTTAAAGCTACCGAAGATGAAATGGATTGCCTAATTAAAAGGAAATATTTGGTTATTGTGAGGAGCAAACGCCACGTTTTTCTCAAGAATAAGTTGTTAATATGTAGTTTTGTTTATCAAAATGAGAATGTTCTATTCTGTGAAACTATTGAAATATTTGAGTTTTGTAGTGACTAATTTATTAATGTAAAATATTTCAGAAAGAAATAAACCGACCATGGCGTGATATTCTCAAATCGTCGCACTTCTGGGCCGTAACCGGCGTACACGCAGCAAGCAATGCCGTGTTTATTTTCTTCATAGCATACGCGCCCGCTTACTTGATGTTATACGAAATAACCCTGCAGGATGTAAGTTACAATATTTTTTTTTTACTATAAATTCGTCTTACAATAATATCGTGTAATGTTCCGTCACGAGCACAATACGCGAGATTCTGTGTACTTTGTATTTTGCGTAAATATTTATTGTTGTGACTGAACTTTTGGTTTTCCTTTGTACGTTTGCATACAATTGCTATTTTTCTTTATCTAAAATAAATATCGAATGTTGAAAAACAACTCAAAGGTACTCTAAAGTAGATAGGATTCAAATCACTGTGTACTTAACTAATGTTTATTTATCAAAAATACACTAATGTTTTGAATATTTTTATTTCAGAGTGCTTGGTACTCCATGTTGCCCTTCATATCGATGGCGTCAGTATACCTTGTGCTGAGCCCAATCATCAACTGGCTTTATACGATACGATACATCCACTATATCTTCAGCGCAAGTTTCTACAGAAAAGTTACCAATGGTTTAGGTACGTATAGCTAAATCCTATTTCTGCTACAGGTCACTCGTGAAATTAACATTTTCTTGCGTTTTTGTAAGTGCAGGTCAGTATCAATTCAAATTCAAATAGTCTTTATTTCAATCCATAGTGTACACATACAGGTGGAAGTAATTATTAAAAATAGAAACAACCTGATCATCTTTAATTATCAGGTTATATGTTGATCGAAACATGATTTGCGACCGTTACAAATGTGTATTATAATCATTAAAATCATCAATACAACTTTGTAAGCTAGAATTGGCTTCAAATGTCATGATTATAAAAAATAGTTATTTAATAGGACAATTCGAATCTGAATTATAATTATAATGATTATAATTTTAGAGAATTATAATCATTATAATTATAATACATAAGTTCATATTTGTAAGAAGAATTTCACTGGCTATTTTAGCGCGCTTCCCCGAGAATGTTTTGCTTGACGGTTGTTAGATGTAGATGAGTCCTGGATGCCAATCTGGTTCATTAGTTAAAAAATCCTAAACGTGCAGGCTTAGATAACTTTTTTTTGTCCGAAAAAATTATGCCTGCTACTTAAATGTTATATGCAAAACCTTTTCCAACATTAATTGAAAGTCTACGAATTAATTCGCAGGTGCTTTTGGAATCGTTATGGGATTAACAATGCTTCCAAATTTTCCCCGTGAGTGGAGTATTCAGGCGATTATTGCGTTATCAGCAATATTGGGGCTGCTAGGATTACAGTATTGTGGATTTTTGGTAAGTTGCTGCAGATTAAAACTGAGCGTCCACTGGTCCGCGCCAGCCGCAACGCACGCACGGCACGCAACTGATTGTAGTTAGTTTGTGTGAAGAAATGAAAATGCAGGCGGTGCCGGTAGTGGACACAGTGCTATATGAATTCATACAAAGCAAACTGAAATCGTTGTGTGCCGTGTGTGCGTTGCTGCCGGCACCTTTATTATTTCATTAGCTTGTCACGTTTTCATGTCAATGTATATCATTTTAATTAATATTTTAATTATACTTAATTAAAATATTAATTAAAATGATATACAATGACATGAAAACGTGACAAGATGACGACAAGATGACGTGATAATGATGACGTACCTACTGGTACGTCATCATTATAACTCCAGAACAGAAAAACATTACTGGACACTTACAAGAAAATCACTAAAATTCAAAAAAAAAAACACAACAAAGAACTTATAGTGAAAAAAACACTTTTTCACCTTTAAGATTACTGGAGACTTTATAATTCGACTCTGTTCATAGTTGTGACAAAGAAATGTTCGACAAATGTATTAGGGCGACAGCATTTTTTTAAATGAAGGAGTATGATTTGCTAACAAACTGTAATGTAGTAATGGATCGATTGTTATTTAAGAACTAATGTTTTTACTCTAAGACCTAGTTTATTTATTTATACTTACAGAAAGCTTACAGACTAATATCATAGTTAACAATCATTCATAGGCAGAACAATTTGCTAATGACAAGCTTCCACATATATACCTACTACTAGATACAATTATTTCCGTTGACCGTGTTTGTAAACAGCGATTTGCAAACAAAAATAAAAAGTTTATAAATGTAATAATAGCCAATTCAAATTCAAATATTTTAATTCAGATAAATCCATATAATGTTAGTAGTAGTATAACTTAGCCTAATGTTAGTATTAAATTGAAATAATAATAAAATTAAACCACACCTGACCAAATAAACCAGTGCACCACTGAACGAGTAGTTCAATGGTGCACCAGCCTACCCGGACAAGTGTGTCTGAACTCTTACCCACCTTCGTAAGAGGGGAGAGTCCCACTGATCAGAAAATACATTCAGGATGCCATTGGGGGAGGAGCGCAAGCGCGCCATCATGGAAGCGCATCGCTTTCGCATGATCGCGGCGAACCCGTCAACGCACGCTTCCGCGAACATCCCTGACGCGCTACATCGCCAAGGCAACCCAAAAGCACCCTAAATGCGTTATTGTACTGTACACGCAGGTCGCTGTATGCCCGCTGGGTATAATAAGTATAATAAGTCGAATAACATCAAAATAGTTTAGTAATTAATCATGGCTATCTCCAAAATATTCCTTGTTTAGGATCTTCCTAATACTGTGTGCGTTGGTGCAAAATAGATCTATATAAAGGTGCGATGGTAAACTATTGAAAGCTTTTACACTACGAATGAAGAAGGCGTTGCGCCTGTATATAGTTATTACTACGTCTACACTATTTCAAAGATTGTTCCTTTTATTTTCAGAACACCTACAAGGACATGTCAGAGAACTACTCTGGAACTCTGATGATGATATCGTGCGCCGTCAGCAGTGTTGTAGGAGCCGCTGTGCCTTTTGTGTCAGGACTCATTCTTGGTGATAATATGGTAAGATAAGAAAACTTCCTTCATCTGCCTGCCCTTGTCACAAAATTAATGTGGTCGGGGCTTAAAAAAATATTAGAATTATAATATCAGAAAAACTATTTTTAAAAACAAGCTTTTGTTGAACTAAAATGTACTAAATAGAGCTTACGTAAACATAGAATTTTAATATTTTCCTAAAAACTAAAGCTAAGTTTTGCTAAGTAAATAAGTAAGTAAGTTTTGCTTATGTAAAGTGTAAGGTCGTTCACGCCACAAGCTTTTAAGAAAATATTAATGTTCTACGTTCTAAGTTTTTTTTTAAATTTTATTTTGTACTTTTTAGCATTAGATTTTGATAAAATATCTGTTCTATCGCCTTCCCTTGTTAAAACAAATCGATTGAGTCCAAAACAACAGGGCTATTATAGCTTGCTTATTTTACCTTGTAAAGTTGAAGTGATCCTGTGGCCAGTGGCCACCTTTCGGCACTATCATCAGACCCTGGACTACACCTTGGGCTATAGTTTTTGTCAAGACAAAACTAATGAGCCCGAACACATCAGGGTTATCTTATTTAGTTGAGGAGTTCCTGTGGCCACCTTCTGGCTCCACCATTACTCTAGACTTCAACCAGGGCTATAGTACAACGAGGCTATCTTGTTTGTGTGAAAAGTTCCTATGGCGTGCTCCCGGCTCCATCATCAGGTCTAGGACTATATCTTGGGCTGAACAACACCTAGTGTAAAAGCACTTGTTAATACATATCCAATGAGTCCAATTGTGTTTGGACTACTATCATGTTTGGTTGAGGAGTTCCTAAGGTCACCTTCCGGCTCTATCATCAGATCCTGCATAATACTTTGGGCTATAGTACTTGTCAAGACAAAGCCAAGGAGTCCAAACTCGGTGGTCTTATCTCGTCTTGTTTTAGAAGTTCCAATGGCTATCTCACACACACACCCCAACACCAATACACCCTACTAATGCTGTTTAATTAATTATTTGTTATTCCTTATTCCTTGTCTTAAATTGTGTTTATCTCAATATTTTCATGAATAATTTGTATTACTGTGACTTGTCCGTGTAGTTTGGAGGCCTGGAGACCTGTAACACAGGTATTCCTAGTACAGGCTCCAGTCTCCACAACATCAATGTATTACTGTGACTTGTCTGTGTAGTTTGGAGGCCTGGAGACCTGTAACACAGGTATTCCTAGTACAGGCTCCAGTCTCCACAACATCAATGTATTACTGTGACTTGTCTGTGTAGTTTGGAGGCCTGGAGACCTGTAACACAGGTATTCCTAGTACAGGCTCCAGTCTCCACAACATCAATGTATTACTGTGACTTGTCCGTGTAGTTTGGTGGCCTGGAGACCTGTAACACAGGTATTCCTAGTACAGGCTCCAGTCTCCACAACATCAATGTATTACTGTGACTTGTCTGTGTAGTTTGGAGGCCTGGAGACCTGTAACACAGGTATTCCTAGTACAGGCTCCAGTCTCCACAACATCAATGTATTACTGTGACTTGTCTGTGTAGTTTAGAGGCCTGGAAACCTGTAACACAGGTATTCCTAGTACAGGCTCCAGTCTCCAGAACATCAATGTATTACTGTGACTTGTCTGTGTAGTTTGGAGGCCTGGAGACCTGTAACACAGGTATTCCTAGTACAGGCTCCAGTCTCCAGAACATCAATGTATTACTGTGACTTGTCTGTGTAGTTTGGAGGCCTGGAGACCTGTAACACAGGTATTCCTAGTACAGGCTCCAGTCTCCACAACATCAATGTATTACTGTGACTTGTCTGTGTAGTTTGGAGGCCTGGAGACCTGTAACACAGGTATTCCTAGTACAGGCTCCAGTCTCCACAACATCAATGTATTACTGTGACTTGTCTGTGTAGTTAGGAGGCCTGGAGACCTGTAACACAGGTATTCCTAGTACAGGCTCCAGTCTCCAGAACATCAATGTATTACTGTGACTTGTCTGTGTAGTTTGGAGGCCTGGAGACCTGTAACACAGGTATTCCTAGTACAGGCTCCAGTCTCCACAACATCAATGTATTACTGTGACTTGTCTGTGTAGTTTGGAGGCCTGGAGACCTGTAACACAGGTATTCCTAGTACAGGCTCCAGTCTCCACAACATCAATGTATTACTGTGACTTGTCTGTGTAGTTTGGAGGCCTGGAGACCTGTAACACAGGTATTCCTAGTACAGGCTCCAGTCTCCACAACATCAATGTATTACTGTGACTTGTCTGTGTAGTTTGGAGGCCTGGAGACCTGTAACACAGGTATTCCTAGTACAGGCTCCAGTCTCCACAACATCAATGACACAAATTATGTATTTTGTAGTAAGTTTTCATTATGTGGTGGAGAAAATAAACGTTTTTATTATATTATTATTATTATCTACCGGCTCCGTCATCAGAACACCATCAAGTGTATTACTTATCAATATATATCTGTGTAAAATTGTGTGCCTGTGCTGCTGACCGCTGAGCGCATGTCTCGTAAGGAGTTAATCCTGGGCGCAGCAGACAGGTATATACCGAAATTTTATGTATACATTCATATGAATGTATACATAAAATTTCGCGTCTGTACTGTTGATAGTTGGGGAGTTCCTTCATCTGGGGCCAATCCTGGTTATAAAATCAGGTCATGTTGAACTTTAGAACAGACTAATATAATTGAATGCGAATATAAAATTGAGTGTCTGTGCTGTTGACCGATGAGGAGATCCCTCGTCTGGAAACAATAATCGTGAGGGCAGCAGTCAGGTCATGATGGACTTTAGAACGGACAAAAAAAATTCGTGTCTGTACTTTTGACCGTTGAGCAGTTCCTTCGTATGGAGCTAATCTTGGGTGTAGAATCAGGTCATGCTTATCATATATAAGTGTATTGGTTCTAGAACTAAACCAACTGTAAAATGTCAACTCCATAGAATAAGAGAAAGTGGTTTAAATTCAGCTTTAAGATTCGACCTAAACAAACGAACTAACAAATAAACATTGCAAGTAAAGTAAAAGTAAAAAATTGTATAAGTAGCTATTATTTGCAGTGGAAAAGATGTTTGCGAACTGGGTTTTAAGACGCTTGGATTTGCATACTGTAGATATACACTCTCGGACATCTCAATCGAGCCACCTTGCATATTTTTGTTTAAAGGCTTTTAAATGATGGTAGTACAAACAGAAAAAAAAATGTGGTATTGAAATCACTATCATTTCCATTTGTTGTTCGAAATTTGAAATCGAAGTACTAAAAAGCTTGTTGCTTCTTTAAGAGCCGCAAAACTCCGATTTTCTTCTCTTTTTCAAATTCTTGAATTCAAATTTGGAACAACGGTAACATTGAAATGGTGGCCAGTATGTCAGTTTCAAAACTGCATAAAAACTTGTTCTCTGACTTATCATTATTTTGATGGTTTAAGCCTCTAAACATAAAAACGATGGCTCGATTTAGGAGTCCGGAAGTGTAGTTTTTGGTTCCACAGAATTTTTTATCCTAAGAAAACAATTCAGTTTGCGATAACACGGTATTGTTTTGGTAGATGATTACTTTGACCTCTTTAACCTATTCTAGAAAGATTAACGATTGTATCCCGTATAAACTGATATAAACATTGTAGTTATCATCTCACATGTCTTTACATCTTATACTTTCTTTGTACTGTTACTTTCGACACGTAAAGTAACTATTTTCTCTCCTCTTTATTTCCAGTATAACCGTGAAAGCTGGCGAGTGATAATGCTGACCCTCGCCAGCTTGTACGTCGTGAGCACAGTCATCTACACCACGTGTGGCAGCAATGAGAGGCAGCACTGGGACCACGTCAATAACAACGTCAAGCGGCGGCTGGGGCACTACAATGGTGTTAGAGGTGAGCAGAAAAGTTGAACAATATAAACCCACGTTCACATGGCGTTGGATCAGTACGATATTTTACCGTTTAACTTTGAGATCACAAGGCAATTTTATACTGAATTTGTTTTTAAACGTATACATAGTGAGATCAAAACATTATCGCGGCTGCAGGTATCCACTGGATGCGGGAAGCACAGAACTGATTGAAGTGGCGGTGCTTGGGGAGGTCTATGTCCAGCAGTGGACGCCTTTGGGCTAAAATAATGAGGGTACCAGGGCACATGATGTCATTCAGAAGTAGTCATTATCATAGCCCGAATACTGAAACCAGGCTTTTAACCTTTCTTAAAAGCGAATGCTTGTTATGACTCTACAATATACCTTCAAGTGACAGGGACGACATGAGTATTAACAGCGACATAAAATTGAGCATTCGGGTTTAAATCACTGAATAAGAGCCTACCTACAACTTTCAGTTTGGAGACAAATTGACAGTATACGTTTTGTTGTCTTAATATGGTACTACAGCCATCAGTTTGTAGTTACGTGTTGGCAAGTCGCACAACATCTCCATTAACATTTTCATTTATCCTCTATAAATTGTTAAATAATTGTCGATGTATGAAAATTATTTAAATTCGCTAGTATTGTATTTAAAGCACCTGAGCCAACCCTTTTCTTACAACATTTACTAAATTCAAGTTTTTGTTCTTGGTAACGTACGATCTCGAGGTAGACAAATATTTATACAATTACTGTGCTCGGGGCCTTATCCATCCTAATCCAAGATTCATTACATTGAATCTAGATGGATTTTGTATTAAAATTATATCATAGTATCAAATTACATACAAAATCCATCTAGGTTCAGAACACCTTTGTAATAAATTACATCAAAAATCCACTTTATGTTATTATAAGTGTTTTCACATAAAACTACGCAGGTTATTTTACCCCCACGCAAGGCTGAATAGAGCGCTAGCCATAAACCGGCCACAAATTTAGAATTTGGGCTGCTACTGAGAAATTCCTACACAATGGAAAACCTAATATCGGTTTGTCCGTCCTGGGGATCATACCCGGGACCCCACTCCACTAATATAATTGCATAAATACTCAGGATTATTGTTTTCCTGTAATTATATAAAGTAAAACGGTGTTTGGTTACATACAGTGACACCGGTAACCTAAAACCAACAGCTGACGTTCGAACTGCGGATTTAAACGGGGAGTATTGCTTTACTTTTACCTTTTATTAGCACACAGTAGTCAATTTAACTCTGATACATGTCCTTGTTATGTTTTAATATAAATACTTCGCTGTTTTAGCACTCTGCATTGGGTCTAAATCGCGTTGTTTACATCGTAGAAATAGAAACTTAAAGAAGATTCTGTTATTCTCAATCTGGTCTTTAATATACAGCAATAAAAACGTCCATGATTGGTATTTTTGCATTGTCGTTATTAACTTTAGTATCAAATAATAAAACTTTAATATCTTTGTAACCTACCCACCTAAGGAAAAGTAAAATCCTAAGGCAATAAAAGCATCAAAATTTTACATTCAATTTGATAATATAGCTTTGATACCAGCTCTTCAAGCCTACCTCATTTCTCCTCTGAACCACACTAACTTCTCCCTGTTTCACTTTCATCTCCAACTTTATTTTATTTGTCTTTCCTACTTGTTCTCACCGTTTCTTTATTCCAATTTCAGTAACAAATCCTGAAACCATGCCTGTGATGACCCGTAAGGCTACTGCTCAGGATATGGAGCTTAAATTGAGAACGGCCCTCCAAGAACTGGAAGCATCGCAGCTCCATTTTAAACAATTGTTGCAAGAGAATGATGAAAGTGAGGAGGAAGTCAAGAAGGTAGTCGACAAAAACTCAAGCCTTAAACGGGAGCTAGTCGACCTTCATCAACAATATCTAGATGTTGTTGTGGAACGCAATCAACTGAAGGTGGTCACGGATGGTTTCAACAACTGTAGTAACTTGTATGAGGAGGCTTTAAGCAAAGTTAGGGACCTAGAAGATGAATTAATTGATGCAAATAGTCGTATTATCCAGTTAGAGAAACAAAAAGAATGTACTCATGTTAAAGAAACTAAGAACTTATATAATGAATTATTAAATACTAATTGTAATCCACATTCCATAATAACTATTGACCTTACTGAAGATTCCATGCTAAAACAGAATTATAGACAGAGTTATACATCTAGTCATAAGAAAATGAAACAATATGCAAAACTGAATAGAATTATTAAAAAGTGTAATCAAATTAGAAAACGACAAAAAGACTTTTCCAAAAATATTCCACGGAGAAAAGAACGTGTTGATCTAATCAAGAAGTTAACTAATTGTCAAATCAAATTAGAAGACAGCAAAAAAATCTATGAGATTGATACACAGCGCTTACAGTCTGACATGCAGGTACTTGAGAGCAGACTTAGTTCCCTTTACATGAAATATGTGTGCTCTCAGAACCAAATTAAAGAACATATTCTTGCGGCAAATGAGTTAGTTTTGTGTCAGTGTAATTGTCAGAAGGTTTCAAACCGTGATGCTGTCCAGCCTGAGGCAACAGAGGACCCGTCCCATACTGAGAGTTTGTCTCAAGACTGTACCCTCAACCAAGATATATCTGATATAGTACAAGATCGATCTCAAATGGTACAGTCTGAGAATGTTAGTTGTCCATCTTTCAGTAGTCATGATTCTTATCATTCAGTTATGTTCTCAGATAGTATAGGAAGAGGTTTAGGAAAATTAATTAGTAACAACCTGGGTTATTCTAATCAAAATTATTGTATGCCAGGGTCAACCTTCAAACAAATAATGGCATTAGTAACGGGTAAGGTGTATAATCCTAAAACCAACATTACTGTATTTGTAGGTAATAGTAGTCGGGTCAGGAAAAATGAAATCACTGACTGTGTAACTGAGTTGTTAAAGTTAAATTGTAGAAAAATAATATTGTGTGCTTTCCCATATTTTGAAAAATTGACAAGTAGACAAAATAATTATATTCATATGCTTAATAAGCATATGCAATTCTTAGTTAGTCATTATAGTGACAAGCTTGTGTTTTTTGACACCAATAATTTTTTGGAAACTTTAAAATCGACTAGGGATACTGTGTATCTGCCTGTTAGTTTTAGACACATAATAGCAAGGCTATTAGCTTTTTGTATAAACTCAGACATAAATAGTATGTCGAAGTCTTGTATTATTAACACCACAATGGTTAGTAATAATACTAATAATAAGGTGGTGAGCCTGAATAAATGTAGCTCAAATGCTATAAATATTTACACAAATTGTACGAAGGAGGTTCGATGTCCCACACTCACTAGAAGCTCATTGCCTGGTGATGATATTGAAGTCTTGGGGTTAACTCCGGATAGTAATTTAAACTAGTTTGTAAGACAACAGAAGGTACCAGTAAGAATATTCTTATACCTAACAACAACAAGGTGTCTTCTTGCTCTAAAATAAATAATTGTCGAAAAGGAGTTCAGCAGAATGCCTTGAAATTATTCCATCAAAATATTCAAGGTATTTCTTCCAAATTATTAGAAATTGAAATGTTTTTAGAAAAAACAAAGTTTGACATTGTTTGTTTTACTGAACATTGGTTAAAGGATTACCAAATGCTAATTAATTATGAGAACTATGGTGTGGGCAGTTGTTTTAGCCGTAGATCTATGCTACGTGGAGGTTCTCTAATTTTGATAAAAAATTGTTTAAAATCTAAGCAACGTAATGACATAGTTGGTTTATCAGTGGAACATTGCGTCGAACTATCCTGTGTTGAGCTGGATAGGCATGTTGTAGTGTGCGTGTACAGACCCCCTAATTGTCAGAACTTTTCTTTATTTGAGTCAATAATGGAAGATGTACTAGCGAAACTTGCATCCGGTAATAAAGCTGCAATTTTTTGTGGTGATTTTAATATTAATATTCTGGAAAATAATTCAAATAGCAGGAGATTATTAAGCCTTTTTAAATCATTCAATTTATCTAATATTTTTACAGAACCGACTAGAGTAACTCTCACTTCTGCTACTTGTATTGATAATGTTTTCTGCGATTGTGATTATTTAGATAAAGCCATCGTAAATTATTTACCATCTGATCACAGTGGGCAAACAGTAACTTTTAAGTCTAAAACAACTTTGCAAAAAGTGCAAATACAATTTAGACCAATAACAGCTGGCAAATTAAATAGATTCAATAGTGCCCTAGGTAATAGGTTAAATGTTCTGGGCCATAATATGGACGGAGCAAATAAACTATATGAGGATTTCTTTTCAGTAGTGCTCACTGAATTCAATAAAACTTTTGAAAAGAAAACAAAAAATATTTTCCCTAACTTTTTATTTAGTGACTGGGCAACTAGAGGTATTAGGATAAGTAGGGAAAGATTATTCGAATTGTATGGCCTTAAGCCTTACATTAACACTGTGACGTTCAACAGGTATGTTGCTACATATTCCAAAATTTTTAGAAATACTTGCAAAATAGCTAAAGCCCTGTATATTAGTAACAAGATCAAATCAGCAGAAAATAAAGTAAAAGCAGTGTGGAAAGTTATAAATAATGAAACTAATAGGAAAAAAATACGAAACACGGATTTTACATTGGAGACTTCTCATGGTGATATAAGCTCTAACTTAGAAGTAGCTCAAGAATTTGTACACTTCTTTACAAATATACCATCTAAAACGACGGAAGCTTTAAATTCCTCACCCGATGTCTCAATTGATTTATTAAGAGCGAACGTTCCAAGCTGCCCGGTTGAATTTCAATTTAAACATATAAACCCCATGGTAGTTAAAAAAGCTTTTCGGCACATTAAAATCAAATTGACCGAAGATCTATGGGGAATGTCTATCAAAGTTTGTACATCCATAATCGAGACTATAGCACCATACTTAGCATTAATATTTAATTTGTGTGTGGATGAAGGAGTCTTCCCGGATTTAATGAAATTTAGTAAGGTTATACCACTTTTTAAATCTGGGGACAGTAAACACACCAACAATTATAGACCAGTATCCGTGTTGCCGGTATTCAGCAAGGTATTCGAAAAGGTAATGCTCGATCAAATGCTTAATCATTTTAACACCAACCAAATCTTGCACGATCAGCAATTTGGTTTCACCAAAGGACGTTGCACGACTGACGCGGGTGCCACTTTATTAAAACACATATTTTCAGCGTGGGAGGAGGCCCAAGATGCCATAGGAATCTTTTGTGACCTCTCCAAGGCATTTGACTGCGTAAATCACGAAACCTTACTCTTGAAACTTGAGCATTACGGACTAGGTAAACTTGCGCTCAGTTTAGTAAAATCTTATTTAAATGATAGACAGCAACAAGTTCAAATAAATGGTGTCAATTCACTCGGTCTAAAAGTACAAATGGGTGTTCCACAGGGTTCGATATTGGGTCCTTTCCTCTTTTTAGTATATATTAATGATCTACCCCATTTATTAAAAAACCAACCACAAATGGTGTTATTTGCTGACGACACATCCTTAATTTTTAAGATAAATAGACGTGCATCAAATCTTGACGACGTAAATAACGCCCTACTGCAGATCCATAATTGGTTCACTGCTAATAATTTAGTATTAAATGGGAAAAAGACTAAATGTGTAAGATTTGCTTTACCAAATGTTAAAAGTACTGATTGTGACATAGTATTGAATAAAGAGAAACTAGAATTCGTCGATAAAACTGTTTTCCTGGGGATCACGCTCGACTCAAGGCTGCAATGGGGTCCGCATTTAACATCTCTTGCAGGACGGCTAAGTTCAGCAGCATATGCGGTGAGAAAAATCCGTCAATTCACTGATGTAGACACCGCAAGGATGGTCTATTTCAGTTACTTTCATAGTATTATGTCTTACGGTATTTTACTATGGGGACGGGCTGCAGACATAGAGTCTATTTTTATTCTGCAGAAAAGAGCCATCAGAGCAATATATGGCCTCCGCAGGCGCGATTCTCTAAGGGAACTGTTTAAAGATATTAACATCATGACGGTACCTTGTCAATATATCTACGAAAACATCATGTACGTAAGGAAAAATCTAAATCTTTTCGGTAAAAGAGGTGAAGGACACAATTATAGGACTAGAAATAGGGACCAATTAGTTCAACCAGGTTTCAGACTGGCTAAAGTAGACTCATCCTTCATGGGGTACTGTTTAAAATGTTATAATAAAATACCTCCCCACATACTCCAGCTGAATGAAAGGAAATTTAAATCTTGTATAAAACGCACACTATGCAGCCAGGCATATTATAAGTTGGGGGATTACATCGCTGACAAAAATGCTTGGCTGAATGCTTGTCCTGCTCCACAAGGACGCATTAATTAATTGATTAGCATTCGGATATATTGTTGGACCTGCTGAAGATTAAGATGAGAGAAAACTTTCTTTGCATTGTTTAGATTCAATCTCTTAGTATTATATAATTGCATAGCACGTGTGAGCACTATGTAGCTACTATTAAGCTACCTTTTACTGGGTACGTCTTTCACTGACTTGAGTGTGCCCTGGCGGTTGAGAGTATGTCATGCTCACTCAAATGTCTCGCTGATGGTGGCGTGTGTGTTGGATCATTAAGTTCCCTTCAAAATGGTTGAGCTAAATGGTGCTGATCCATGCGTCATGTTCGTGAACGGGCGCCGTCAGTTGGGACTGGTCGTCTCTTAGCTGCCATGGCTTATTTTTAATTTTAATATTTAATTTAGTTGTTTTAGTTATTATCTTTTTATTACGGACGCTTTTTAACGTGCACGTCTTTCTACATTGTTCTCACATGTATATTTTCAACTTGAACGATGTAACCAATATTTTGTAAAAATATTATGATTTAAAAGAGTGTCCGTGGAGTTTCTTGCCCGTTCTTCTCCATAGGGATCTACTACGCTTTGGAATGGGCAACTAGCTTCATCTTTCTGACTGACCGACCCATTGACAATTCAAAAGTGCCTGTAATTGGTTTATTTGAAATAAATGCTTTGAGTTTGAGTTTGAGTTTGACTCTCAGCAGTTACTCTTGCGACCACTAGATCAACGAGGCAGTCCGAATGTTAATTATTTATATATAGAATTCGCTTTTCTTACCTTTATTGTCCTACTGCTCTTATATCGTCTTCCACAAACACAAAATATAGTTCAGACCCTCTTATAATTCTATTTTAAATTGTATTTTTTTTTACAGTCGTTACCTCTCAAGTGCAATTAGAAGAATACGGTCATACAAACTTAGCTCTCCAGAAGAATGAGATCGACACAGCTTTGTGACAATGGATTAATTTTACTATAAACAATGTGATACTGGCTATGAATATACTAAGCAATTATAATATTTTGAAAATTTTACAAGGACTGTTATTTACTGATGAGATGAGAAATGCACCGATACAACAACTCCTGTATTATGTTTTAATGAACCGTATAGTAAACGATTGAGAGATTCACCACGGCTCATAGTGAACGCAGTGTGTTGTAAAAATGCAGCTTAAGCTAACTGCATGAAAACTGCTACCAAATATTTTATTTGACTCCTAGAATAGCCGTGTAGGACTCTCCACAACTTACATAAAAGTAACTTTTTTCCAAAATCAAAACCCAAAAACTTTTTATGAGCCACTAAGCCGAGAAAATTGTCAAAAATTTTCGTCAAAAGTGTCAACTTTTTTAAACAACTTCTAAATTGTCTTCACTTATACAGGGTAACTGGTAACTCGACGTATTCCTTGCACGACGTTATAGTAGGGCTAAAATCAGGGACCGAACAACCCCGGTTAAGAGGTAAGTCTTTCGAAGGGGTAAGCCGTTTATGAGGTTACCTTCGTCATGTGTAACTCCTTGAATGGGTTTTAGGCTTGAAACCCAGTAAAAGGGTTATGTATCCCTTCAATATGGATAACCCATTGAATGGGTTCTAAACTTGAAACCCAATGAAAGGGTTATCTCTTCATTAAGATAACCTATATAATATAAGGGTTTTGTTCAGGTAACCTGATTTTTGATATTAGCTATTTGTATCGTATGCCCATCACCGAGAGATCATATTACATTGCTCCGAGTCGGAATGTTACGCTGTTATCGTTTTTAAGAGAGTTGAAGTTTAACCCTTTAAAACGGCTAAATTTAAGACGTTCAAAAGGGTTACCCACATCGTATGGGTTTTTGTTTAACTGCTTAGAAAAACCCTATCGAAAACCCTTTCAATGGGTAACCAAAATGTTTCTTTAAAGCCATTCAAAAGGGTTACCTACATCGTATGGGTTTTGGATTAACTGCTTAGAAAAACCCTATCGAAAACCCTTTTCAATGGGTAACCGAAATGGTTAAAATGTAATAAATTAAGCCACCATATTATTAATAGTCTACCGAAGTTCAGTAGTTTTTGAGATAATTAAATTTTTAGTTTTTTTTTTATGAAAAATCCCAGATTTAATCATTTGAAGCCAATTTAAAAATAATTTACGGCGCGACTAGACAAGACTTACTTACACATATATTTAAGTTATTATCATAGCTGATGCAGTAGCAAATCCTCGTTTAAAATTAAAAGTTCAAAAATGCCTAAAACTTTGGCAAAGATCACTAATTAAACATTTAATTTTTTATAAGTTTTGTTATAACTTCATAAAAAATTGTATCTAGTGCAAAAAAAACTTCTAACCTTCGGTAGAACATTTGGTGGCTTAATTTACCTACTATGACGACCTGCAAGTAATACGTCGAGTTACCAGTAATCCGGTACTTAAAAATCCGCCAAGTGCGTGTGGGACCACGCACAATGAAGGGTTCCGTAGCTGAAAATAATTTATTCCAAAAACAACGTTAACATTGTAGTTGAAAAAACTAGAAATTCCAAAAAAAAAAATGTTTTATGAATAAATTACTAATTAACGATTGTAATACTTTTTTCCTTACTTGTGCTGTGAGACCTTACTTCATGCTAAATTTCATGATTCTAGGTCAACGGGAAGTACCCTAGGATTTGATTTACTTGCGAGTATCAAAATATGTCGCATAAATGGCCGTATCTTTTTACTTCGTTGACTTAGAAGTTTGATTTTTTTAGACCTCTAAGGTACTATATTACCTACTTATAGGATATTAATTTCAACTGGATACCTGCACGCGTTCCCGAGATAAAGGGGCTTGATAGACTAACAGACAGACAGAGACGGACAACGAAGTAATCCTATAAGGGTTTCGTTTTTTCCTTTTGAGGCACGGAATCCTAAAAAAACATAGATTCAAAAGAAAAAAAAAAATTCAATGACATCCAATCAAAATTGATCGACTCAACCACGAAGGAAAAGTAAAACTCTTTTAAAACATTCTAAGAAACTAGCACTATTTTGAAAATTTCCCGCACATTTCCCTGCAGCTGAAGTTAGTCTTTTAATTTCCGAGGTATCTGTAAAGTCTGAACGGACAGGATATTTATGAAGCCTGGCTATGAAGCTGATATTAATTACTGTTGCTTCAGGTATATTTACTTTCATGAAAACCATCAGCAAGCATCTGTGCTGTATTTTTTATTTCTTGCGTGTTTGTGATTAATTATGTTGATCGGAAAATGTTTGCATCTCTGGAAAAAAAGGGTTTTGACGATATATACAAAGAAAATGATGATTGGACGATACAAATCCTCATAAAAAGGAGGTTGGTTTTTATTCTCTTGGGTATTTTTCATTGGTCCATATTGGCTCAGGATTGAGTTGAGTGGAAAAAGGAAAGGGACGCCTTTGTCCTGCAGTGGGACAATACGGGCTGAATATTATTATATCCTTTATTTCAATTTCAATATATATTTCTTAAATCTTTAAATACTTTCATAAAAAAAAAAAAACATTTAAAAAAGGAACAGGGTCCAAGATCTGCTCAGTGCTCTAGAGAGAAGAACCTTTTCACTATGCGTGCTGTGTCCAGGAGTACTGCTTTCTAAGTCAAGCCCTTGACTCAGCCGCGCAATGAGAGCCTCTTGAGGTGTTGGTCGAGGCTCTCCGCTATTAGGCTATTAACCGTAACGATTCAATAAGTAATCGTTACAATGATTGTAGAGTCCACGTCCCATATATATGTTGACAACCTCGTGTGCTTTTTTATTTTTTTTTTTATCGGCGTGGAAATCTTCATGGGTGTCCTCCGCCCTGGGGTGGGCAGAGGGGTCTGTCAGACTCTTGCTGACTAAAACCTTGGTGATCCCGGTGTTCCCACCTGTGTCGGGGGCTGCGGGTGTGAATGTGACTTCCGCTGCCCCAGACTGGTGACGGCCCGCGCCAGGCGGGCCACGTCCCATAGGGGGGAATCAGATGTTGAACTCCCCCGTTACGTCTTAGAGAGGCGCGCGTGGAACACTACGCGCCACCATTTTGGGTCCTGTGGAATCGGGGGCGATGGATGTCCCCGAGTCCGTCGCCCCTGGATCCATTTAGGAGGGTTGCTCCGCCGACGCCCAGTGCGCCTGCTGCGGGACAGGAAAGCACTCGTGATCTCTCTTTCCCTTTCTGCAGCTTCCTTCTGCAAGACGACTGTTTCACAAAACGACCACCGCGTCCCTCGACTCGGCGCTCCCGACAACGAAGTGATAGCTCGAGCAGGCGATGCGATGCGACGCGGTGGGTCGGGGGAACAAGAAATTTCACGCGGACAAAGTCGCGGGCAGAAGCTAGTTTAAATTTTAATCCTATTCAACACATAGTAGTTTTATGACCGACTATAAATTGAGCCAATATTGACGAGCAATAACGTCGGTAGGCTTTTAGAATAATACTTCCAACAATAACAACGGTACGAGTATTAAATGAACAGAATTGTGAGATGGTAACATTCCGCAACTCTTAATTTAATCCCGTTTCCCCAAAATACGACAGGCGTATTAGTAGGTGTATTATTGATTCTTAGCTCTAATCGAATTGTGCCACAAGTTTCTGCGTATCGATCAACAATATAATTACGGCGAGATTCAATTTTCTCTCATACGGATGAATGGAGAGGTCATTACACAGAAAATGATTGATTCAATAAAAATTATTAGTTTGGGCATTGTTTTCCTGTTGTGGACTGGATGATGCAATGTTAGGCTGCTAAAGTTCAGTCAAAGCTTCGACATTGAATCTCTAACCACACAATTCTGTCCTTTTTAATGATCTTACAAAATCTAATTAATGGTAATACCATGTACATATTATTATTTTAAATTTATTTAATATGTACATACAAATAAATTAATGGTGATCTTAAATTCATTCATTCACTAACATACAACGCACAACTCTTCGACACAAATATGATTACATTGGCTGCGGAATGGATAAGGTTATTCAACAGTTGACTGGATATAACGAAAGTGACCATTAAATCATTCTTTATTTCTGAAAATTCTTCCCCTAAAGGGGTTAAATACATTTATTTATTTATTTAAGGATTACCAACGAGATACATTATAAATAGACACAATTTCGCACTTAATTTGTGAAAGACCAGCCTAAACTAAGTTTTACAAAAAGCTGTAAGTCAGGTCACCAGGCCCACTAGTAATGAATAAATTACAAGTATTGTACTGGAGTCGTTTTACTTGAAAGCACAATTTTTAATAAAAAAAAATATAAATTATCATTTACAGTAATAAAACTTGCGCAACAAATACATTATCCTGTAACGCATGCTCAATTACAGAAAACCACAGCTTACACATTATCAAGTACACATGCTGTGAATACATAAAAAAATTTAAATTTACATACTAATAAATAATAGGTAAATAAAATTACATCCGTACAATACAATAAAACCAATTTCAATATTATACCTGAATTAATTGTAGGAATAGAAAATAATAGTTTACAATTGAATTATAAGTTAAATTAAATTAGATAAAAAAAATATATATAAATAAGTGATATATGATTAAATTATTGGAATGATAAGTCAAATGTCCTCTAACCGAAAGTGCTTATATAATTTATTTTTATAAGTGTTAAGGCTGTCATGATTGATATCAATAATTTCAGCTTTGCGGCATACATTCCTTATAATATAATGGGAAACCCCATAATACATAATACTTGTATTAAACGCATTTTTCTTTCTTTCTTTCTTTTTTATTGTTAGTACGTAACACGACCACTTTTTATTTGATTTAAGGTAAAAGTACATACAATCTATATCTAATATATACTAATAACAAAGCTGAAGAGTTTATTTTTTTGTTAGTTTGTATATTTAAACGCGCTAATCTAACTACCAGTTGGATTTGAAAAAAATGTTTTTGCTCTTGATAGGCCCAATTCTTGAGGAAGGATATTTAACATCACGCTACGTCCCTTAGGAGCCGAGTGAAACGGGTGAAACAGGGGATAGCTAGTCATATATTATATATATATAGACTTTTGTTTTCCTGCCAAGAATATCTTGGTTTTAACAAATCCATGAATGATGTTGTGTTTGACTAAGTCATGATAGCACAGTATTCATAGCAAACACAGTTTTATTGTGTGCACAGCGTTACCAGTAGCGCTACTGTATTTACACTAGAATCTGCTCCAATCTATGCTTGTTTTAATTTTTCAACTTTTTGCTCCGTATTGCACACTATTATAATTATGACATTCGCAGAGTAGGGAGCGCCGGCCACTGCTAGAGGTGGCATTGTTAACTTTTTCCATAGAAACCAAGCGTGCTACTATTTAATGTCACTATTACACAAATGAGGTACAGAAATTGACAGCTTTTAGCGGCCGTCCACGACAGAAGTTAACAACGCGCGTTCAGCGCCCGGTGCTTTTTCGAGTTCCGTGTCCAAAAGGTGCCAAACGGAACTCTTCGGCGTCCGATCGTCTGTCAGCGGGATTACAAAAACGTTTTTAAACAGACGTATGCTTTTTGAATAATGTGGTGTTAAATATTGTACGGTGGCACGGAATCCTTCGTGTGCGGATCCGACTCGCACTTGGCCGGTTTCAGTAAGGAAGATCCTGTCAACCGATCAGGACCGAACTCTTGGTGCACTGAAAAAACCAGACAACTCATATACACTGACCGACCAAGAAACCAGTAAGGTCCTTCTTGAGACTCACTTTCCAGACTGTAGACTCTTAGAGGACAGGACGTGGGAGGCTGAACCAGGATGGACCCCAACGGATCAGGACTGGTCGAGAGCACACAACATAGTAACAAAAGACCGAATAAAGTGGGCTATAGACTCCTTTCAGCCATATAAGTCCGCAGGGCTGGATGACATATTTCCAGCCCTGCTGCAGTGGGGGGCGGATCTTTTGACACCATGGCTGGTGGAGATTTATCAAGCCTGCTTAGCACTCAGATACATACCTCTTGCGTGGCGGGAAGTGAAAGTCATTTTCATACCCAAACCTGGAAAACCAGATTATACACAACCCAAGGCTTACAGGCCTATAAGCCTCACATCATTTCTACTGAAAACCCTTGAGAGACTCTGTGATAGATACATCCGTGACGGACCTCTTCGGGTAAAACCTCTACATAAACAACAGCATGCCTACTCCACTGGCAGATCAACGGAATCAGCACTACACAGTGTAGTTTCCAAAATTGAATGCGCGGTGGACTACAAGTGCTCATCACTGGCCGCCTTCATTGATATAGAAGGCGCCTTTGACAAAACCATGTTCAACAGTATCAACATGGCACTCGACAGACATGGCATAGATTCAACACTGAGAGGCTGGATCACCAACATGCTCAAAATGAGAGCTGTGCAAGTGACGGTGAACGACACTACAAGGGCCATCGTGGCAAAGGGCTGCCCGCAAGGTGGCGTCCTCTCTCCGCTACTATGGAACCTGGTAGTAGACAGCCTCATCAAAACCCTCAATGACAAAGGATACTTTACTGTGGGCTATGCTGACGACATAACCATAGTAATAAATGGCACCCATGAAAATACCCTATGTAATCTCATGCGCCAAGCTTTGAAAATAGTAGAAGACTGGTGCAACAAACACCAACAATCGGTGAACCCTACAAAAACCGAGCTGATTCTCTTTACAAAAAAGAGGAAGCTGACTACATTACAACTACCGCGTTTCTTTGGAACTACCCTAAGCCTATCAACTGAAACCAAATACCTGGGCATCTTTTTGGACAAACAGCTGAATTGGGCGAAACATACCAACTACATCATCACAAAAGCCAGTATATCCCTGTGGCAGTGCAAGCGACTGCTCGGCAGGAATTGGGGGATTAGCCCCAAGGTCACCTACTGGCTATACACCACAGTAATCCGACCAATTATCACATATGGCTCACTGGTCTGGTGGCCCAGGACAGACCTGAGTACAGCCCGAAAGGATCTTGAGAAACTGCAACGGTTCGCTTGTGTAGCAATAACTGGCTGCATGAGAACTACACCCACTGCTGCTCTACAGGCAATGCTTGGACTGCCGCCACTACACCTCATCGTGCGTGAAGAGGCGGCCCTAGCCGCCTTTAGACTCAGTTTAGCGGGAACACTGAGCAAGGACTCTAGAGTTAAGCACATACGCATAAAGGAGGATGCGATCAGGCGACAACCAATGATGGCATCACCATGCGATAAAGCCCCGAAACAACACTGCTTTCAGAAGCATTATAACATAATACTCACGGAAGAACGGTGTGATTACTCAGGCACGCAAGAGTTGAGAGTATACACCGATGGATCAAAGACCGACTCCGGAACCGGGGTCGGAGTCTTCTCACACGACCTTAACATTAACATATCCAGTCCGCTTGGAGTATTCAACACTGTCTACCAGGCGGAGTGTGTGGGCATCATACAAGCCTGTTACGCCATAGAAGCCAGGAGAGTTACGGATACCTATATACGAATACTCTCAGACAGTGCCTCAGTGCTCCAATCCCTACAGAAAAAGTACTTTACCTCGAGACTAATACTAGAATGTCACGATGCACTCGAACGAGTAGCGGTAACTAACCGCAACACAGTGACACTGCAATGGATTAAAGGACATAGCGGATCACTTGGTAATGACGCAGCGGATGAACTTGCTAGGAGAGCATCCAGCATGTCTGTCTGTGGATCTGAGCCGATCGTACCCATTCCCTTCAACCAGTTACGCAGGTGGCTACAGGAGTTCACCCATACACAAGCGGAGAGTTGGTGGTCCTCGACAGCAGGTTGCAGGCAGTCCAGGGAGGCCATCCCGTCCCTGGATGGCACGCTTACCAGGCGATTATTACGTCTGGACAGGAACGGGCTGCGCCTGGTGACGGGGACCATCACTGGACACTGCTCACTAAACAAACACTTCCACACAATAGGAATAACGGACAGTCCTCTGTGCAGGGCCTGCATGGAGGCTGAGGAAACCGTTGCGCATGTGCTTTTTGAATGCACAGGCGTCACCCAGATTAGAACAGAAACTCTCGGAATATCCCGATCTTTCACAGATGTTCTTAACAAACCCGGAGATTTGATTAAATTCTGGAGGGAGGTGGGCTGGTTGGAATAAACCCCCGACGGCCGCCATGGCCCACGCACAATGGTCCACATGAAGGACTAAGTGCGGAAACCAAATCCTATAACATAGATAACATAACAATTGACAGCTTTTAGCGGCCGTCCACGACAGAAGTTAACAACGCGCGTTCAGCGCCCGGTGCTTTTTCGAGTTCCGTGTCCAAAAGGTGCCAAACGGAACTCTTCGGCGTCCGATCGTCTGTCAGCGGGATTACAAAAACGTTTTTAAACAGACGTATGCTTTTTGAATAATGTGGTGTTAAATATTGTACGGTGGCACGGAATCCTTCGTGTGCGGATCCGACTCGCACTTGGCCGGTTTGTCAGTATTACTGTCTCTTGACGCTGCCGGTGCAGCGATTCTGTGCTCTGTAAATTGAACAGTATAGCATTGTGTATCTGTATGCTATATTTTTTAGGAAATAAAGAAAAAAATAAAAATAAAGAAAAAAAAAATAAATATAAAAAAGACAAAACAAAACTTCGCACTTTACTTCGTATACATAATTTAAATTATATTCATTAATTTGATTGCTGTGCATGTAATATTAAAAATATAATATTTATTATTTACTTATGTGATAAACTTCGGTACCGCAGTACTGTAACTGATAACAATGTTTACATATTTTATACAAGCTGATCAATAACACTTCCCAAAATTATAATATAATGTCATCCGGACGAACTACCTCTACTAATTAATAATTTTGTCAATAGGTAGAAAATAATATTGTAATTGACGAATATTGTAAAGCTGAAGTCACGGCTGAATCAGCAGTTCATGAAACTTTCAAATACCTTTCAACTAAAAAAAAACTAAGTACTGCCGATGACCGTAAAACGCCCCGACCGCGATTATTACTAAAACTCTGCTGTCCGTCCGTCTGTCACCAGGCAGTATCTCATGAACCGTGACAGTTAGACAGTTGAAATTTTCACAGATGATGTATTTCAGTTGCCGCTATAACAACAAATACTAAAAAATAGAATAAAATATATATTTAAGGGGGCTCTCATACAACAGACATGATTTTTTTGCCATTTTTATAGATAATGGTTCGGAATCCTTCGTACGCAAGTCCGACTCACACTTGACCGGTTTTGAACTCAGTTTAAAAAGCCAATTAATTGCCAAAAAACAGCAACCACCTGTATAAAATTCTGTAAGACAACATTCAGAATTAAGAAAGTGGTAGATACTCGTACTAGACATGAAAAAGACCGCATCCGATGTTTTAATAAACCTTTTCAAACAAAATATAAGTAAACTTTACAGAACAGAAATCAAAATACCGTCGGCACGCGGTTATTATTTGTTATTAGGACAAATATTCTTGTTCAAATGTTACTATCTTGGATGGGTGGCTGATGGTTCGGTAAGGAGCTCTCATTGGCAGCAGCTATGGCTAGCGATAAGGTTGTGTACGAATCTGTGCCCAAACATGAGAAATATGAAGGTAAGTGAAATAATGCTACGTCTATTATTTGTCAAGATTAGGATGAAGATCTCTATAATACCATTGATTTGTGAGTTCCATTGAACTGAATGAATTAGTTTGCTTGGTTTCGTAAAGGCAAAGTGACTATTGACGGAGTTAAGACGGGAAATTAATTCAAGAAAATTATTGATTCCATAAATAATACGTCTAATGAGATCTCAGTGTTTGTTTAAATAATGGTAACTTCGTAATTTTTATCTCTCTTTCATTTCGGAGTCTTCGTGTCGCTGGCACATTTATCAAATATGCATGTCTTTATTATGCTCTTCCACCACACAGTAGTCAAAGAGAAGCTAGTATTGCTAGTATCAAAATAATACCAGGATAATTAGCTATAATTAGATTGTTACCACAAGCGGCTAATACATTATTAATCTCTGACCTGTAGAAGCTATCGCAAAATGACGAGGAATCGATAACGATCAATGCTTTTTGTGTTTATGATGTGAACCCATACATAATTTATCAGTCCAGTGCAGTTCTTACTCCACAAGCACCGTCTGACTAACAACACTTTCTTTTAACAACAGTTTTAAAAATGCAACTTTATTCCTTCAACATTTTAGAGCCAGCAAAATCTCCGGAATGTCCGAAAGGTCTTGGAATTCGGCACCTGCAAACCTTAATTCTGTTCATATGCCTAACCATTGCGTACACCATCAGGTCCCAACTCAGTGTCCTCATGGTTGCTATGGTCAGGGTACCAGATTCTAGCTGCTCAGAAGTTAATGGGACTGCAAATTACTCTGAAAGTTGTGATGATATTAATGTAAATATCAGCAGATGGAATATTTATCGCGTAAGTTTTGTTTGTTTTGTTTTATTATTAGCATCGCGTGAGGTTGTACATAATATAGTATTTGTCATCATCAACCTATTTGAAAAACTCGTGACTTAATAGCTGGAATGTATGTTTGACCTTATTAATAACTTAGACATTCTTAAGATACTTTTTTAAAATTAAATAAAAATCCCAACAAAGACAGAAATCTGGCTGAAACATACTTATACACACTTTTTACTGGAGATAAAAGAACTTGACCAGGAGCGGCTTTTAAAACAAACGTCATTATTTTCCAAGCACTAACCATAAGCCTGTGATTTTAATAACTACCAAGAAGATTAATTATTTATTCTTGTTCATTACAGACGTATGAATGGAACAAGTCGACTCAGGAAATGATCACGTTTTCCTTCTTCGTGGGATACACGAGCATGATGCTGCCCATGGGACTTCTAGCGCAGAAGTATGGCGGCAAGCTACCGATAATGTTCGCTTTGGCTGTCAATGGAGTGATTTCCATTTGTACACCTTGGATAGCATTAGTAGTAAATACATTATTTATATTTTTTGCATTTATATTAACCATATTGAGAAAATATATAATTGTTGCCTACTCGTTAAGAGGTAGGTAAGGTATTTGAATTTAAAGTTCTCGACCTTTACTATCAACATCAGAATGAACTCAAGATTATCTGTAGAACGTTGATGATAAAGGCTCCTACAAACAGACGCGACACGCGATACAATCGCGCATGTTTAAAGGAGCCTTAATACACAGTATTTAGAAGCAATCGCAAAGGGATATTGATATACAGCAAAAAAAAAAAACTGATGAAAGAAAGATATTTTATTTGGGCCAGTGTCGTTGCGTTATAGAAAATGAATTGAAGAATTTCACTACAGTAACCACGGGCAACGCAATAATTTATTATAATAATCTTCTTTCAGGGTGGATGGATAGCTGTATCAGGTAGCAGATTGGTACTGGGTATGACACAAGCGGCTATGTATCCAAGCATTCATACCATGCTGGCAAAGTGGGCCCCACTGTGTGAGAGGGGAAGACTCAGCACATACATTTATACAGGTAGGTTAAGTCAGCCCTGTCTCATGTCGACACTAGTCAAGGTCTGGGTAAATGGGTCCACTGCTGAACATGGGCCTCCCCCAAGCACCGCCACTTCGACCGATTCTGTGCTTCACGCATCCAGGGGATTCCTGCGGCCTTCACAAGTTCATCGGTCCAACTTGTGGGTTCCTCTGACTATCGGGACTTGAATCTTTTTTCCTGGAGATCACTATTGTGTTCGTCCTCATAACATGTCACTATCCGCATTGGCTTTGGAAGAATAACTAAAGTACCTAGTAGAATAACAAATACTTTGGAGACTCTTAATCCGTATCTATTACTTCATTGAATACTCTTTGTTATGTACGCAATATACATTACAGATGTAAATGTAGAAAATTGTACATAGGATGACACTATGCACGGTCTTATCCCTAACTCTTTTAGAGACAACCTTATAGCCCTTAACCTTATATCTTAAAGAAGCTTACCTTATATGATTAAAGAAGTCAAAACTATCTAGAGACTTCTAAACCTGCTGTACCTACTTTTTAGGGTTCCGTACGTCAATAGGAAAAAACGGAACCCTTATAGGATCACTTCGTTGTCCGTCTGTTCGACTGCCTGTCAGTCTGTCAAGACCTTTTTTCTCAAGAACTCGTGGAAGTATCAAATTGAAATTAATATCAGTCTTCGCGCGAACTCGGTAACGTTCGGGTGCAGAAAAAATGTCTTCCGAAAAGATAAAGTGTATAAAGTGTAACATCGTAATAAACGAGTTATTATGTTTTGTGCAGAACAAAATTGACATAATGGATGAAGAAAGTTTAATTCGGTTGTGTGTTAGCTCTTATACGACCGCGGAAATTACCACAGCGAAGGATTTGTTGTTCGAATCAATATCTACGAGTACCCGCAATATTTCGCGTCGCAAGAACCGCGAACAAAAAGAGATCGTGGATATTATCTGTGATTTAAGAGTACGGATCCTGATAAAAACCCCTATTTTTGTAGCAAGGGAATTAGAGAAATTACCTCCATTATCTTTCGATCACATTGACGTCACGGCCTTGCTGAAGGACATCGTCATATTAAAATCGGAGGTTAGGTATTTAAAAGAATCTTGTGCTACGGTTGATCAACTAAACACATTGAAAGCAGAGATAAATGATATGAAATTTGCATCGTTGGTAGATGTGGAGCGCGCTGGCACTGCATACGTAAACATGAGACGGGGTGCTTGTTTACTGGATAGCGGCCGAGATAGTGGGCCAATCGGTTTGTTAAATATCTCAAACCGTAACAGCAGCAATAGTTCACTTGACAAAAATGATCTAACTACTGATCAAGCAAACTGGCGTTCCCCGGTTGCCCTGCAGGTAATGAACACAGATAGTGATCTTACAAAAACATCCATACGCAGTACATGTGCACTCGATAACACGACCGCAGTCTCCGCCGTTATTGTCACTGCTTGCGAGCCCCGGCCGCAGGCAAGTGGTGGGAGTGGAGCGATCAGCTGTGCGCCGGCACACAATGAGATGCCTACGTCGTCAATTCAGCCTGCTAAAGATACGTATACGGCGGAGGATAGTAATTTAAGTGTCACAGTGGATGTAAACAAAGTGAAATCATTAGCGGAAATAACGCGCGATGGTGAATGGAAATCACAACATCCAAAAAATGAATGGATTTTAGTGCAGGAGAAAAGGCTCAAAAATAGACGTTCGGAGTCTCAATTAGTGAGAGGCAAGGCTCCCTGTATGCCTGGGAATAATTTTAAGTCTGCAAGTGTGACGATACCTCTGTTTCTTTCTAACGTTCACAAAGATGCATCAGAAAATGATATCGCCCAGTACGTACTTTCAGTAATAAAAGAAAGAGTCATGGTACAGAAAATCAGAATGAAGACAGAAAAAGAATATAATGCATTTAAAATAATGGTTCCGAAAACTAAACTAGACATGTTTTTGAGTGGAGAGTTGTGGCCGGCCGATATTACATGCAGACGTTTCAGACCTTATAAAAACCCTCAATCTGTTGGTGTTGAAGAAGCCAGAAAACCCTCTTAACAAATAATGCATAAGGTTAATATCATAACTTACAACTGTAAGAACATAAAGCGGTCTGCTGAGGGTATAAAGCAACTTTGCAGTTTTGCTGACATAATCGCGCTACAAGAGACGTGGTTACAACCTGATGAGCTACCGTATCTATCCAGCGTTCACGAGGATTTCGAAGGCACGGGTACATCTGCTATGGACACGGCTGCTGGTATCATCAGAGGTCGACCCTTCGGTGGAGTTGCGCTACTGTGGCGTAGGGCGGTGTTCCCGTGTGTCTCTGTGATTGCGTGTGCTAATCCACGTATTAGTGCAATACGTCTTACGACGAATGATAGGCCTTTGCTAGTTGTGTGTGTTTATATGCCAACTGACAGTGCAGAAAATTTAGCTGAGTTCATAGATTGTCTAAGTTGTATCAGTGCCATAATAAGTGATAGTGATATCGAGTCTGTTTTTATTGTTGGGGACTTCAACGCGCATCCTGGTGAGCGTTTTTACCGTGAACTAATAGATTTCTCGATGGAGCAGGATTGGTCTTGTATAGATACTAGCAGATTGCAACTGTCGTCCGAGACGTTCACGTTTGTTAGTGAAGCTCACGGGAGCAGGCGGTGGCTCGACCACTGTATTGTGTCTGACTCGGCTGTACAATGTATAACAGATGTGTTCGTAAAATACGACGTTTATTGGTCTGACCATTTACCGCTAGTTATAACTTGTAATCTCGATGTTGTTAGGCAGAAAACGATTGGGAAAAACACTGCTTGTAATAAAATACAATGGGGAGAGAGGAGTGCAGACCAATGTATCACCTATAAAAATATGTGTAATGCACAATTAAAACATGTTGATTTATCTGTAGACTTACAAAATTGTTGTGGCAAATATTGTAGTGTTCATTGTCACAGAGAGATAATTAATAAGCTATACAGTGATGTTGTGCAAATTTTATGTTCATGTGCTACTGCCACGTATGAATGCAGTCGTGGTAAACGAAAACCCCTGGCTGGTTGGAACAGGCACGTGAGCGAGGCCCATAGGAACGCCACGTTGGAGTTCAATATATGGTGTTGGTACGGTCAACCATCCACTGGTCCCATTTTTGACGCCATGATGTTAGCACGGAAGATCTTTAAAGGAAAGCTTAAGTGGTGCCAAAAAAACCAGGAACAAATTAAAATGGATTTATTAGCCAATCACCATGCTAATTCAAATTTTAAAGGTTTTTGGAAAGCCACTAATAAATTGAATCCTAAGCCTGGCGTTCCTGTGACCGTCGACGGGATTTCCAGCTCAAGGGAGATAGCTGAGGTGTTCCAAAAACAATTCGGTGTTAAGTCGACATTGGGGCCGCCGTGCGGGGTGTTCAGTGCTGGTCCTGAGCGTGCGGAGGTGACTACTGTTATTCTTGCAAAGGAGATCGAGCATATTTTGAGGAAGATGACAAGAGGCAGATCTCCTGGGCATGACGGACTCAGCATTGAGCACCTACAGCATGCTGGTGTCCACTTGCCTCGGGTGTTGGCACTTTTATTTAATCTGTGTCTGTGTCACTCACATCTTCCTCCTGATCTAATGCGAGCTCTGGTAGTGCCGGTGGTCAAAAGCAAGACGGGAGACGTATCGGACAAGTCAAACTACAGGCCTATTTCACTCGCTACTGTCATAGCGAAGGTCTTTGACAGCGTGCTTAATTCACATCTAAATAAGCATGTGCGGCTCAGTGATGCCCAGTTTGGATTCCGGCCTGGGCTGTCAACAGAGACTGCTATTATGAGTTTGAAGCATGCTGTCAAGTATTACACAGATAGAAATACACCGGTTTATGCGGTTTTCCTTGACTTGTCCAGGGCTTTTGACCTTGTCCCGTACGATCTTCTTTGGCAAAAGCTGGAGGAAACGACGCTGCCTCCGGAGTTCATATTACTTCTCAAGCACTGGTACCTGAACCAGGTGACTCAGGTGCGGTGGGCAGGAGAGCTATCGGAGCCATGCCGGCCGGAGTGCGGGGTGAGGCAGGGGGGCCTGTCCTTGCCTTTGCTCTTTGGTCTGTTTGTTAATGCACTGATTGAGAGACTCAGCAGCACGCGTGTCGGCTGCTACGTGGATGGAGTTTGTTTAAACAACATTAGCTACGCAGACGATATGGTGCTGCTGGCTCCCTCGATCAGTGCTCTCCGAAAGTTACTCAATGTGTGCGAGTCGTACGCTGCGACTCATGGGCTAATTTATAACAGCAGCAAGACACAGTGCATGGTCTTCAGGTCTGGCACCAGGTGTCCCACTACTGTACCTCCTCTCTTAATGAGAGGTTTACCGATAAAAAGGGTATATAAATTTAAATACCTGGGCCATCTGGTTACTGATGACCTGAGAGATGATAGGGATTTAGAGAGGGAGCGCAGAGCATTGTCAGTTAGAGCGAATATGCTGGCCCGCAGATTTTCTCGATGTACAGACGCAATTAAAATAACCCTTTTTAAGGCGTACTGCACAGCACTGTACTCGGGAGCTCTGTGGTTCACGTATACCCAAAAGGCTTACAATGCTCTGCGTATCCAATACAATAACTCATTCAGGGTATTGTTGCGACTGCCGCGCTTCTGCAGTGCCTCGACAATGTTTGCAGAAGCACGTACTGACGGCTTTGATGCACTATGGCGTAAAAAGTCTGCCTCACTACTTCGCAGACTGCGTGACAGTCCCAACACTATCCTGCAATCGATAGTCGCCCGGGCAGATAGCCCGCTAGTGTGGGCGCTTGCAAATCGCACCCGATCTGTTTTAGTTATTAAGTACTAACATAGGCTAAGCTATTTTGTTACTAACACTGTGGACCACATAGTAGTCTGATTAATAAAGATTAAATAAATAAAAATATCAAATACGTAAGTCTATGGTCCCTTGGAGTTCTAAAAAAATCAATCTTCCAGTCAACGGAATAAAAACATACGGTTATGTTTGTTTTTTGGATAAATCAGAACCCTTCATTGTGCGTGGTCCGATACGCTCTTGACCGGTTTTTTTTTTTACAAGACAACTAAAGCTACACTGTTTCCTTCTAGAATTAACATTATCATAAGGTTGCAAGTAAAACTTACAATGTAGTAAAACATAAACTGTGTCGGAAGGAAACAATCCATCGCGAGCGGCTGATGGTATGTACAATGGCGGAGTAAGTTAGGAGCGTGAGAACTTCTGCCACTAGAGGGTAAACACAATATTATGTCTTACGTCTTGTCATGTCTAGTCTAGGTACAGTCAGCGTCAAAAATATTGGGACGAATACACTGTATCTCAACAACTAAGAAAATTAAACTTTATCTCAATTGGATAAAGTTCTTGTCAGAATGACAGTTGTCGTGTACTGTCTTCATTCTGAAACGTTCGTTGTGTCATTGAGTTATTATTTCATTTTCATAGCTGTTTAGATCATTTTGAACCATTTTTGAACAGTCCGTAGGTCCCGATATTATTGACGCTGACTGTACAGAAGAAATCTTATTTTGACTTAGCCTGTTGGCTATCTGGCTGTTGGCTGTCAGCAATACTATTGGTTGCAAGAAGAATAAATGTGGTTTTCATACAAACATCTAGCTATGCTTTTAATTAGCTTAGTAGTGTAGCGAATACGTAGGTATTTATCTTAAGTAAAAAATTAATTTAAAGCAACAATAGCGCAGTTTTGCTTTTGAATTCACTTAAAAACATCCATCATGGAAGCATCATCATCATTTCATCTTTGGAAGCTTTGCTTTGTGAAATTGTTCTTTTCATAGTAACACATCAGTCACTTCCTCGCCTTTTTTAAAATCCTGTCTTATTAATCTTTATTAAAATTATTAAATCTTTCTTAACCTACTAGGTGCGCCCCAGATAGTGTCTTTCAACAATAGACAAGACCAGGAAGTCGAAAGACGAGTCCAAAATGCTTGGAAGACCTACTGGGCCCTTAAAGAACACATGAAAGGTAGTCTTCCTATAACACTTAAAAGGAAACTCATCGACATGTGCATCCTGCCCGTTCTAACCTATGGTGCACAAAGTTGGTCACTTACTGAACAACAAAAGTCCAAACTCAAGATTTGCCAACGGGCAATGGAGCGCAGCATAATGGGCATCAAGCGTACAGACCGAGTTAGAAACACCATCCTGCGCTCCGTAACTCAAGTAGCAGATGTTGGAGAAAAAACAGCCAGGCTGAAGTGGGAGTGGGCCGGACACGTCGCGCGAATGCACCCGGAGAGATGGGCAAAGATCGTCACCCACTGGACGCCTGAGGGAGGACATCGCCGTCGAGGCAGGCCACGGCGAAGGTGGTGTGACGATCTGATAAGGTTTGCAGGGCCAACATGGCCTGAGATCGCACAAGACAGGGAGGTGTGGAAGGAAAAAGGGGAGGCCTTTGCCCAGCAGTGGGACACAATGTAGGCTAATAAAAAAAAAAAAAAAAGGTGCGCCCCGCGGTTTCACCCGCGTATACTGGAATTAAAAGTAGCCTATATGTTAATCCAGGGTATAAGCTATCTACATACCAAATTTCATCTAAATCGGTCCAGCCGTTTGAGCGTGAAGAAGTTACAAACATACAAACACACACATACACTCACAACTTTCGCCTTTATAATATTAGTGTGATACTTTATCAAGACCAGAATCTTCATTACTTAGCACCCCTGATCTCCCCACAAGCCCTTTCAAAATTTCCATCGGCCCCGTCCAAGTTACCCTCCTGTATACTCCTTGCAAGGTTAACATAAATACGCCTCATAAACTCACATCGTCGCGTCGGTCCGTCTCCCCTCGTCACGAGCTCAAATTACATAACTTTCATGACGCACCGTTTCAGATACCCCGAATGTAATCTTTTTGACGTGTATACCAAAATTAATTTATCTTTTGATGACTTCGTGTTGATGTTAATGTGGTTCTGTTTATTCATGTCAATGGAGATGGATGAAATGTGAAATTTCTGTGGATGCATACATTTGTTTATTAATGTTAAATGAATTTCATATTATTGTGTAGTTAAATTAAAAAAAGAAAGAAAAAGAAAGAAAAATATTTTATTTGGGACACGCACAGGAAATACAGTTAAAAAAGAGCATATAAAAGTAACAAAATAAACATTAAAAAGCAAAAAAACAAAAAAAAAAGAAATCAGAATAAAAAAAAAGAGACCTGTGCGAGGCCAAAAAGGCTCCCATCTCAGCATAAAGCTGCGATATTTAAAAAATAAATACCGCAACGCTGGTATTCTGATAGGGCCTGTGTGATGCCACGGACATACCCACGGATATCAATTAAAAATAGCAAGGGGAATAAAATCAAATAAAATAAAATACAAATACTAGAATACTTGAAAAGAAAAAAAACAAAAACCGTCAATAAGGCCAATAAGGTCAATAAGTAGGTAGGTAATAAGTAAGTAGGTAGGTAGGTAGGTAGTAGGTCAATAAGGCGTAATAATAACCGTAAAACATGGAGTATGATTATTATTTTGTCTGCGGTTGCAATTTGTTTTGTTGTGGATTCTGAAACAGAGCCATCATAGCCTTTTCCCAACTATGTTGGGGTCGGCTTCCAGTCTAACCGGATGCAGCTGAATACCAGTATTTTACATGGAGCGACTGCCTATCTGACCTCCACAACCCAGTTACTGGGTAATACGATACCCCTTGGTAAGACTGGTTGTCAGACTTTCGGGCTTCTGACGACCCGTAACGACTGTCAAAGATCCACGAATGACAGCCGGGACCAACGGCTTAACGTGCTTTCCGAGGCACGGAGGAGCCTCGGTATGTAAAGAATGGTCACCCATCCACTGACCAACCCCGGCAAGCGTAGCTTAACCTGATGGATCGACCCGTGCGGCTGTTATTACTTAGCCACGAGCTCCTTCAGAGCCATCAAGTGCATCTGATTTTAGCAGTACATATTATGATGATAAGTTTGTAAACTAACAGTACCCAACTTTTCAAGTCGTTTGTTTTATTTTTCCAGGGTCCCAAGTAGGAACAATTATAGCATTCCAGCTGTCAGGACTCTTCGCCGGCAGTCCAGTCCTAGGTTGGCCAGTATCATTCTGGTTGTTTGGAGTCCTGAGTCTGGTTAGCTGTGGTCTGCTCGGTTGGCTGGGTGTTGCGAGTCCTCATGACCACCCTACTATCAAGACTGAGGAGCTGGCGTACATTATGGAGGATATTGCTGTTGATATTGTGCCCAAAGTAGGTTTAATGTTCTAAAATGTTTCTTACCTGCTTAATTTGTCATTCTTTTTTACCATTTTTTCGGGGAGACTATTCAGTATAAAAATAATTTTAGCTATTTATATTAATTTTGCTTCCTTTAGACGCATGTAATTATCTTTCCTTTCTTATCAAAGAAAAAGCCGTGTTTAACTCATCTTATTCTCCTATTACCAGAAACGCAAGACTCCTTGGAAGCACATCCTCACGTCCAAAGCAGTTTGGGGGTTGATAGCATCCCACGCCGGCAGTGCTGCTAGCTATCTGCTTATTCTGACCGAGATACCTTTGTATATGAACCATATACTCCATGTTGACCTGAAAAGGGTACGTTACAATTGCAGGCTTTCAACAGTTTTCTCTTGATCTTCTAAACAATACTTTAGCTTAACTAGTGTATTGTATTGTTGTATAGTATTATTAGACCCGTGGTAGCGCTTTATGATATAATAATTAGCTTGACCTAGTAGAATGGAAGCCGACTCTTACCAAGTGTGGAAAAAAGGCTAGGAGATCATGATGTTTTTATTTCGATCGAATAAGTTCATCATTTCATTTTAATATTTATTTCCAGAACGGAGTATATTCGTCTCTGCCATACATTGCTTTATATGTCATGGCAATTCTGTTCGGTTATGCTTCTGACTTTGCGGCCAACAGGAAGATTATGTCTGTTGTCAATATCAGGAGGACTGCCAATAGTATCGGTAATTATCTAAAAATCTTCTTGTCATCATAAATGTTATTGATTTTTTTTCTAGGCTTACGTCGATCCAACTATAATACCACCGTTTTTATTTGTTTAGCTAGAGTAAAACTGTCTTAGGTTAGCTAGTCTTTATTTTTGTGAATAATTCACTATATACTTTGTTTTTATTTTAGCTATGGCGGGATCCGGGGTGTTTCTATTTGCGTTCAGTTTTGTGAACGGTACAACGTTGGCAGTATCACTGCTTATCATAGCGCATGGTCTACATGCTGGGGTCCACGTGGGATTCCATGTAAGTATACTTAAATTGTTTATTGTATAACCTTGCCTTTCTTTCGTAATGAAACGTTGGCAGAAAGGTACTCAGAGATCCTATTTTTCCCAATCTCAAGTTTCTACGTCCCTTATTGAAGTGATTTATAATTTTTAAAATTTCCTATTAAATTTCGTTGTTTCATGCCAAGTTTATGTGTATCCTTTGTTGGACGTCCATTGTGAGGTAAATCATTGGGTAATATTATTCGGAAACAATAAAATCTATATAAATAAAAAAAGAAGTCCTGACTGACTGATTGACTCATCAACGCCTAGCCCAAACCCTTGGACCTATAAAGCTGAAAATTTGCACAGAGGGTCCATTTATAATGTACACAAGGAATAAGGAAGGAATTCCCGATTATACGTTCCTGTGGGATATTTTCCAAAATCCACGCGGGCGAAGCCGCGCGGGAAGTGCTAGCTCACAATATTTACTGAGTCAACCTCACACACAACAACGTTAGATCAGTTGCCAAGCGATTCAGAACCAACCTTACTATTAACTATTATTAAGTTAATATCATCACTATCGTTTGAGTTTCCGTGGTGCACATCCAACTTATTTTATTTATTTCCGTAGCCAAATAGTACAGAGGTAACAGTATTTAGAAGCTATCCCAGTCTCTCTTGCTCTTGTTGAGATTTTACATACTGTATGTGCTATGGCAAAGGCGTTGATTATTACACGTATAATTGCCACTGAGATAGTGGTAGCACTTATTATTTGTATTGCTTTGGAAAGCTCAGGGTCCGTGTGTGCGTGTGTCCATAATGCGACCCTTCTTTTTTCTTTTTTTTTTAAGCATTGTAAATATAGAACGAATCTTGCCTTGCAAAAATTTTCCCTTTGAGCTAAGTGTTAGAAAAATTCCACTCAGAAAGAGAAAAAAAGTCTAAGGTCTAGCGAGAATGTACCAAGAAATATGAAAACCCGTGTAGCTCCTAAAATATAAATAATCGCTGAACATACAGGATGTTTCTGGAAGCCCTTGGAGAGAGGCATCCTAAATTTTCCACGGGCCTCCCTGTATTACCCTAAATGGTATCCGAGACCAACTTGGCATGAAATAGTCACATTTTTTGTAATTGAGAGATCGTGTGATCGTGTGTGTGTGTTGCAAACTGCAACATTTTATTAAAACTATATCGATATGACGAGCATAAGGAGACATTGTGTACCATGCCACATCCCTTGATTCTATGCTCGAAGATTTGAGACATTGAACTCGCGCGCCAATACATCTATTTGTTACAGATAAACCAAATTGACTTGGCTCCCAACTTCGCCGGGCCAATAATGGCGCTCGGCAATATGATCGCCAATCTGACCAGTCTGCTGGTTCCCGTGATCGTGTCCAATGTCGTAAAGGATGACGTGGTAAGATGAGATTTGCTAGCTAAGTTTTTATAGGGAGTTGGATCATTTATTATTATAGGTTTTATGAACATAATGGGGCTTAAACTATGAAGTATAAGTAAATAAATGGCAGTAAATTTTTCAGCACCACAAACGTGCTCAGTAAACGAACACACAAATATTAAGACTTTATTCATATCTATGGGATAATTGTATTTTAGATTCAAAAATACGAATTTAATCTTCGAATGTAAGTTACGTCTTCGTCTCGTATTCGTGCTGGCTAATTTCACCAGTCACATTAAACTGAACGCGATCAGCACCGCGTCATCATTTATCTAATCCGCGTTCAAGAGCTGTCAGTATCATCATTGTTGTGAATAACTAACTACCTTTTCCGGAACCGACGACATAATTACGTAACACACGCTCAGTCACAATAGCTTTTATTTGGACAACAAAATTAGAATGTCATTCATTGCGCGGACTAGTTCATGAATTTTTCAAACATGAATGGAGCAGTCGATATTTATGCGTCGTAAAAATGTAGATGTGTTACTTAAGAAGATTCTCAGTCCTCAAAATCTTACAGCTACGCCATTTTCTATCTCCATTCATCCACACTTTTTTTATAAGGTGATACATTATTGGGTTCGGTCTTATTTTCAATAGGTTTAGGTAAGTCTGTCTACTGTTTCCTTTTTAGGGATCTACATATTTTTGTTTATTTAAATTACTTTTATATTGCTTTACAGACAAATCACCGCAAGTGGCAGTACGTGTTCGTCATATTTGTGGCCATCATGTTCATATCAAACACTATATTCGTTGTGTTTGCCAAGGGGACTGTCCAACCGTGGAATTTTTATGGCGAAGAGGAAAATGGTAAATCAATTGTCTTGTTTAATCTGGGGGCACGGCAGTGGCCTACTAAGACAAGCTAAAAACAAAAAGTAAGGGGGCACTACCTACCTTTTCTCAAAGCGTTTCGTCGTATTTTCAAATCCTCATAGCTTCGGCCTAGGTAATGCTAGAGACTAATTCTGTAATTCTCATGATAACATATAGTTAGCAGACTTATAGCACTTTCATTTGTCTAGCTCTTATATTTTGGATTTTATTAATACTTATATACCGTCGATTTCGTCACTGACTGATTCACTGACTCCCTCACTCACTCATCAAAATCTCTAGGGCACTTCCGGAAGTAATAGAAAGCTGAGATTTAGTATATAGGCTAGGATTTGCACACAAACAATAACAAAAATTAAGAAATCTGGAACATTCACCCTCCAACCTCCTTAAGAGGAGGTGCGAGTCTGTATTTGTTACGGATAATAGGTACAGTCAGCAACAAAAGTCAATTTACACTTGTGTTTGCTAAATCTTAATTATTGAGAAAAATACTTCATTAAAATCGCAACAGATGTAAATTTAAAAGAAAATTACCTCTTATCTAATAAATGAAATCCTAAAAAGCAGGTTATCCTATCATTTTGTATTAATTTAGATGATGTCAAAAAGTAGCAGAGTTAACCAACTTTTGTTGCTGACTGTACCTACCTACTTCTATTAGTTGGAAAACTAGATTAGTAGTACATAAATAACGAAGAAGAAACTCTGTTTCATTAGCTATGAAGAAAGTAACGCTGGCGAGCAAGAAATATCTTTTTTCTTTGAAAGTGAGGGTTATGATTGTAACATGTGTGTGTAATATCAGCACTATATCACCGCAAAAATAAATTTAGCACCCTATATATAGTGAGTGTGAGTGTGTGTGGGGGGGTGTGAATACATGTGCTAAGAAGACTTTTATTATATTTTTTTTATCCACATTTCTTATTGATATCACGAAAGAAAGTATTATAAACTTTAATGTTGGTTAACCCGTCGCGCGCCAATTAGCAGACACAATTGAAATTCTATTGTTATCTGTACACATGGTGTACAATCGACATTTTAAGAGTTAATATCCTACTGCAACTACAGGGTAGCCAATTCGAATGTATACAAATATCAATTTTCTTAAGTATGGCGGAGACTCCATTGATTTTATTTTATAAGACTAGATAAACCTGTACAGGCAACAAAACAGAGTTTAGAAATAATGAAAATGGAATTCCGACTAATTGTAAAAAAACGTCTCTTTTCCAGATGCTGTCAAGGAACTGACTACAGTTGAAGAGGAGAAGAAATCAAGCAAGGAAAAGGAAGGTCTGCAAGATGTGATACGCTAATTGTGTAAATAGGTAAAGCTTTATAGGAAATAAATAATGTTAATAGTACAAATTGCGAAAAATGCTGCCACGAGTCTTTCTTTTTCTTCTTCAACCCTTTTCCACCTTGTGATGAGTGTAGGTCTCTTCCACGGCATAGCTTTAGACACGGTTAGTTTTACATCGTTCTGGAGCCGAAACACAGTAACTCCAGACGAGTAATATAGTTACTATTGGCATTGTTATTGTTTTTTTAAGACATTTAATAAAGAAGTTAGAAATGTATCACTTTTTTTCTGTCATTCGAGTTAAATTTTAGTAGCGCTTCCACTATTTCATTAATAAACGTATAGAGGTATGAAGAACAGGGTGTAAAGTTCACTCATCCTCTATTGAAAAGGGAGGATCCTCCAATCAGACGGGTGTCGGGTCTGGTGGGCAACTGCCCGACGGTTGATGTCGGGACGTTGTATATATGCTAGTTGCGCGGTAAACTCTAATTGCGCGATGCAGGATTGCGTGACGTCAGTATGACGCGTAGTAACGTAGTTCGTATGTGGCGATGTAGATGCCGCCACAAACGTAAGATCGTAATGAACAAGTAAGGGCGATCGATGAACGGATTTTTCAATGGGTACCGTTTGCATGTGTTGCCGTTTGTCGATACGTTTTATACACACATGTGCATTGATCGCAAGGAAGCATTACTTCGAGTTCTCATAATTTCACAAAAAAATACAATAAATTTAATTTTTCGTGATTTTTTTTTTATTTACTTTTTGAAAATAATAGTCCCAATCGATTCGGTTTCGATGATCGAGTTCATGGCTTTCGGTTCTAGAAAGACCTAAAATGAACCGTTTATATAAATAAAAAATAAATAATTAAAAAAATTAAAAAACACGACTGCCCTGCCAAAAAACGAACTAAAAAGTAAAAAACAAGTTGTATTCTCAGACTAAACAGATAAATAAAATTGTCATTGCAGTCGGGGGACCTCTTAGATTAAAAAGTACTCCACAGAATGGTCCCCCGATTGCAATGACAATTTTATTTATCTGTTTAGTCTGAGAATACAACTTGTTTTTTACTTTTTAGTTCGTTTTTTGGCAGGGCAGTCGTGTTTTTTAATTTTTTAAATTATTTTTTTTTATTTTATACATTTTAGTGACAATGTAGATATTTGCAGTCTTACTAAAACCATAGTAAATCGTTTGCAGCCAAAGATTAAATGTTTGTTTTGCATGTACCTAGGTACCTTTCCCAAGTAAAGTCATGACATCATACATTTTGGTCCAAACGCCAAAAACTTTTCCGCCTAAGCATTTCTTATTGTGGCACCGACGTTTAAGGACCATTGCCTTTAGTTTTATTTGAGTTCAATAATTGTCTTTTGTTGTTAAATGAAAAAACCCATTTTTAACTTATTTGGAGTTTTTGTTAAGTACAATACCTATAACAAAAATATAGGCGTATTTTATATTTGTAATATAGGTAAACTATAGCTTCGAGAAAGTATTACATAATATCTTGTTTTATACATAAAAAGAAAAGTCCCGACTGACTGACTGACTCATCAACGCCCAACCCAAACCATTGGACCTAGAAAGCTGAAATTTTGCACAGAGGTTCCCTATGTAATGTAGACAAGGAATGAGGAAGGATTTTCGTTCCCGTGGGATATTTTCCGACATCCACGCGGACGAAGCCGCGCGGTAAGTTCTAGTTGTTGTACAAATATACATATACACAATCATAGTAATGAAATTGAAACATAATACTGGCGTATCTTTCATTCAAGCCATTTAATGATTTGTTAAAATGTTAACAATTTATCAATCTAGCTCTTAGGGTTGTTTAGACTTAGAGATCGGTCTATTGAGCCACCGGTACTTGAGCGCATCGTCAGAAGGTTGCAGGATCATCTCGTGCCTCTCTACCATGAGCTGTGAAGTAGCATCAGAGAGCTTCTTGTTTCAATTTGTACGACGGGTCTTGAAGATTTTAGACCCGTCAGTTTTCACGAATCTATTGTTATAATCGTCCAAGGAACTCGTTAGGCACTCAAAACGATTCTGAAGTTCGAGCTGAAAGATTTCGGGATCTTGGATTTGGATCGGTGCTGGACGGAGCGTAGACTTGACCAGTCGAGATCTTTCCAGCTTGATATTTAAGTTGAATGTGCCTCTGACCATGCGGTGATCACTTCTGGTTCACACCACGTTGATCACAGAGACGTTATTGAATACTTGCTTCTTCGTCGACATAATGAAGTCAATCTCATTTTTCGTTGCCAGATTCAATTTCTGTCACATTCTCACGTTAAGTCTCGTTTTTGGAAGAAGGAGTTCATCATAAAATGGCCCTCCTTCTCCGTAAAACTTGCCAGTAGGTAATTCTGGTGGTTGCGACGTCATCATCGTCTCGTTTGCCCAGTTTCGCATTGAAGTCCCCCATGATAACGGTAAACTGAGTTTTAGAGCCATGCATTGCTCTGTAAACATCCTCATTCATGGTCTGCACCTCATCAAGGGGGTATGACGAGGTCGGGGCGTAAACCTGTATGACCGTTACCAAATATCTTGCAGATATTCCGAGTGTAAGGTACGCCACCCTGGTCGACTCACTTTCAATCTTCACCATGTTGCTCACAAGGGACATTATGGACAAGAAACCCAACACCACCTTGGAACTGCTAATCTCTCTCTATGCCTAGATAGACATAGAGGGAGATCAGCAGTCCCAAGGTGTAATAGATATACCTATCTGATCTCCCTTAGCTCAGTCTGACAAGTTCTAATAGACTATAGCACAATTTTCGTTTGGCCGGCACTTTCAATTTGGACCAAAAATGTATTAAACGTGGTTGATGTCCTTCATGCCAATAAATTATATTTTATTTTTTAGAATGTGCTATTTATGGCCTTCAATTTGATACCCATATTGTAATCATTGAAGATTTTTTTTTATTTTTTCACTTTTCCAAAATGGAGCCATACTTCCGCCATATTGAATTCTTTCAAAAGAAATTATATAGCCAGTATCACTCGGAATGATGTAAGGATTTTAACTATATCCCATACATCCAAATCTGTTCAGGCATTTTTTGAAATGATGATGATGATTTTTTTGATGATTTTTTTTTTTTTTTTTTGTATGGTGGAATAAAGAAACTCACATACAAACATACATTAACCCTGAAAACACTAAACTCCTTTGGGCAGTCGTGCAGAAAGTCCGAAAGAACGCTAAGCGAAAACGAAGTAATAGTATGGGCAGACAATGCGATGGAATGGCGTGGGTCGGGGAACAAGAAATTTCACGCGGACGAAGTCGCGGGCAGAAGCTATCTCAATACATAAAAAGAAAAATCCTGACTGAGTGACTGAGTCATCAACGCCCAGCACAAACCCTTGGACCTATAAAGCTGAAATTTTGCACCGAGGTTCCCTTTATAGTGTAGACAAGGAATAAGGAAGGATTTTTGTTCCCGTGGGATATTTTCCGACATCCACGCGGGCGAAGCCGCGGGAAAAAGCTAGTAAAATAAAATGTTCTAATTGATAATGTTACAGGCACAATATTCTAGTTTTAAGCTATCTTGTTGCGTCCCAACGGGGTCATGTACTCATTAGTTGTAAGCAAAGCCTGTAACTGTGTGTACATTGTGCAATGAATAAATAAATAACGCAATTAATGTTGTTGAACTGTCAAAATGAAACCGATTCCGATTAGATAGTGTGTTACGCAATTAGGGTACTGGTCCCCTTATCTACTTAAAGTAATTCTATTAAACCTTTACCTTTTTTACTAGGACATAATTATGTAATATTATTTTCCACAATAGAATGACTAATACCTCTCTACACTTTGGACGGTAACTTACAAACAGTGACCACACGAATACATAACTTAGATCGTAAACATTTATAAAAACCTATAATAATAGGTCTTTACCTATGAAATTGCCGTTTTGTATGAAAAAATTTAAACGAATTTTTTTCATGCATTTTTTATTTGTATTAATCGAAGTAATCACCCATGCAATCAATGCATCTTTGCCAACGCAGTGGCAGTTTATTGATGCCCTTCTTAAAGAAATCAGCTGGACGGGAGGCAACAAATTCTTCAAAGGCATTTTGTACTGCCTCTCGGGTATTGAATTTTTTTCCCGCCAAGAAGTTATCCAAATTCTGGAAAAAGTAGTAGTCTGTAGGCGCAAGGTCTGGTGAGTAGGGCGGATGACGGAGAGCTTCCAACCCCAGTTCTTGCAACTTGGAGACCGTCTGCTGTGCAGTACAAGGTCGCGCGTTGTCGTGCAGCAGCAGCGGAGACGAGCGATTGACCAATGCTGGTTGGAGATGTGCCAGCTTCTCCATCATTGTGTTCAGTTCTTTACAGTACACATCTGAAGTAATGCTCACCCCGGTTGGTAAGAAGCTGTGATGAATCACACCGGCGCTAGACCACCAAACAGTGACCATCACTTTTCTAGGGGTAAGTTTTCGTTTAGGGCATTGTTTAGGTGCTGAACCAGGATCCAACCAACTTGCTGAGCGCTTGCGGTTATCAAACAGAATCCATTTTTCATCGCAGGTAACAATGCGGTTCAAAATTCCTTCATTTGTGTGTCTGTTGAGCAGTGCAAGGCACGTCTCGACTCGTACTTCGCGCTGGCGATCATTGAGTTCGTGGGGCACCCATTTGTCAAGCTTTTTTAGTTTGCCAATTTGACGCAAATGGACCAATATTGTTTTGACGCTAACGTCGAAAGCTGCTGCTAATTCATCCGTAGATTGTGTATCATCTGTTTCCACAATCGCCTTTAATTCGTCATTGTCGACCAAAGTCTTCGGACGACCGCGAGGTTCATTTTTCAGGTCGAAATTTCCAGAACGGAAGCGACCAAACCAATAACAAGTGGTGCGTTGGTTTGTAGTGTTAGCTCCGTAAACGTCGTTGATGTTCCGTGCCGCTTGTGCCGCGTTGCTGCCACGACGGTACTCATATTCCATAATTACTCGAATTTTTAACGTATCCATGATGACGAAAAAGATTGAAATGCGATGACAATGTAACACTAATCAATAAACAAATGACTACTTTTGGAAAAAAAAAATCCATGTTTTTAAAATAAAATTAATTTGAAATTAGAATTCTTAGCCAAGCAAAAATTATTTTGATTTGAAATGGCCAGTACTGCAGAACGGCAATTTCATAGGTAAAGACCTAATATGATTGAATTGCACTCATTGTCAAATACACTCGCGGTCAAATAATACGGGTCGATGACGAAAGTCCCTGGAACTTGCAAATTAATAATGGTACATGCATGAAATTAACTTTATATTACAGAGAATTTTAATATCGTATACAATAAAACCTTAAATGATCTACAACGTAATTAAAAATGTTACAAGTTTTAAAAACCTCGAATTTGGAAATAAATTAAATTCGCAGATATTATTTTAGTTTTACTTGTTTTCACACTTTTGTTTTCAATCTGTCAAATCAGAATGATAAAAGGCCGTCATTGTCATCTTTCACCATCACTAAGAAAGAGGACAATGACCGCCTTTTATCATTTCATCCATCATTATTGAATTAATATCATGTCGCTACACCATAAGAATGTATACGTAATGACCCTATGTCAGAAGAAGGCAGAGGACAGTGACTTTCTACAGTGCAGCGAGTCGTCCGATGTTTCCGAGAAACTGGGCAGAACAAAAGAAGACCAGGACACGGCAAACCGAGATATACTGCGACTCGAGAGGTTCGATTTATTGTTACGATCATTTTCCAAAATCGGCACCTCATGGCAGTTGAAGTCAACTTTGGGAGACTCATAGAGACGACGTTAGCGAGCGGACTGTAAGGCGGCGGCTCCTTGAAGCTGATTTGACCCCACATAGACCCGCAAAATGATCCAAAACTTGAAAGAGAACATCGAGAAGGAAGATTACGTTACACTAAATGGGGAGATGAAGAATGGGCAAAAGTAATGTCTTCTGACGAATCCAGATCTACGCTGAATGCACATCATGGGCGGCGAAAAGTCTACCGACGGTCTGAAGAACGTTTTATTCCAACTTGTTTTGACGAAAAAGTATCGTTTGGCGGTGGATCTGTTTTGGTTTTGGCTGGAATCTCTTCAGAGTCGCACGGAGTTAGGGCTGATAGAATATGGTACGCTAACTGGTGCAAGATATGTGGTATAAATTCTGAATGTGGGCTGACATAGCCCTCATTGGTGTAATATTCATACATGACAACGCTAGGCCACGTACATCTCAAATTGTAAATCAGTACCTGAATCAAATTGAACACGCTTGGGACGAGCTTGGTAGGTGTATAAGAAATCGAAACCCTGCCCCAGCTACACCTCGAGACCTGAAACCTGAAAGAATGGACCAACAGCACCATCGCTTAAGAAACCTGGCATCTGTGAAAAGAGCTCGTGAAGGCAATACAAAATATTAATTTTGTTTTAAAGTTCGTTTTTGTGTTGTATGTGAGGTACCTACTAACCATCAATTTTGACAATGTTTCCAACATTTGGAAACATTACTAACTGGTAAATTATCTACAGCATGCAGTTTCATTCATGTCGCTAGCTCTATTATTTTAAAAGTAATTTTAGGTTTTCGTACTGACCCGTATTCTTTGTCCGCGAGTGTATGACAGTATTTGTCGCATAATATTAATAAGGTACCTAATGTCAATAATGTAGAATTCTTATTATTACACCATGTTTTATTTGGTGGCGTAGGTAGACTTTCTGCGTCATTTCGTTGCTGAAATATTTGAGGATGCTATCTAAATATTTGAACAAAGTATTAAGACTGCTAACATTAGTCATAGTCTAAATTTAATTACCAAAACTAAATAAAGAACAATGACAAACCTGTATAAAGATACTTCAAATTTATTTTACACAACTTCTATAATAAAAATAGTTTTAATAATATTGCCATCATCATGAAATACCTAGACATACAATACAATGAAATAGATTGAGACCGCACCGGATCAACTCAGGCTTGATGACGTGGTGATAGGTTATCTACTGGAACAACACTTGCGAGCTATTGTAAGGTCCCCTCTACATAATTATAATCTTTGTCATTATAGACACCTTATATACCATATTATTAATGTAATAACGTCAGTATATTCTCAGCAGTCATTGGTTTCATTTACTGTCTCTGCCTACCGTACATGGCGACCCTGCCAGGATAATATTTGCTGTACTCAGATGGAAACTATTTTCTTCGACGGTAGCTTGGTTCGAGCCTCCAGCTGCGTTCTGTGCCAAGATTACTTCTTCATGAGACTGAGATGAACCCAATTTTGTAATTTTCCAAATATCTTGCACTAGCCCGCGTGACATAAACCATCAATAAAATTATTCTATTCATATTGAATGCACTTTATACTAAATCCACTGATTTGTTTCACATTCTTTGCCCATATACGGTACGGCACCAGCCAGCGCTGGCCGGGTGGTGTCAAATACGCGACACTCGAATAGCAGATTCTTTGCGCAGGGTCGCCATGTACGGTAGGCAGGGACAGTAAATGAAACCTGATATATGACTGCTGAGAATATGCTGACTTTATTACATTAATAATATGGTATATAAGGTGTCTATAATGACAAAGATTATAATTATGTAGAGGGGACCTTACACTATGATTGTCCCACCACCTAAAGAGCAAAACCTACAAATCCCTCAAAAGACCTTCATTCTGTGTGTATGTGGAGTGACAAGAATGGATAAAATAAGTGTTGATTTATTTGATTTATTTATTTACAAAAATGAATCTTTAGTCGATTCTGTACTAATCGATATATTGTAGGTACTTATTTAAAAAGTAAAACGGTAGCCTGCCAATCCTACCCACTACAAATATTACTTTACTTCTCCTACTGTGCTGTTGAGACGACGGACGTATAAACTTCCTAGTGAATTTGATTGGCTAAATAAATCTATATTATTTTAAAAAGCCTATATTTAGTTTTATTGAAGTGTTAGATCCAGGATTTTCAACAATAAGAAATTAAAATATTACAGAGAGTTTGTACAGGTATGTGATGAGGAGGCATGAACGCCTACTAAGATAGATATGAATATAAATAGACATGAATGAATGAACAAGGACTCAATGATAACCTGCCAGCTAACAGAGGAGAATGATGGAAAACGTCTCAGAGCATGCCTTGGCGACCGCTGCTACGGCTTTGGTGACCGCTGCTACGGCCTTGGCGACCGCTGCTACAGCTTTGGTGACTGCTGCTACGGCCTTGGCGACCGCTGCTACAGCTTTGGCGACCGCTGCTACAGACCTTGGCGACCGCAGCTACAGGCGATCCAAACCAAGCATATTAGCGTCATTAGTGTCGTAGTGCAAACTATGTACTAGCACTACGACACTAATGACGTACAGAGACTGACGCTTTCAATGCGGTCTATGAAAGAAATGCACTTTCGGTGCCTTTTCTTCTCTAGACGCAGCGTTTAGAGAAGGAAAGGCACCGGCGCGGTGCGGCGATTCCATGCTCTGTGGAAGACGTAAACATTTAGCGCCAAACAAGTAACATGAGTATGATGTATTATATCAGTAGTATACTCAGAAGTGGGTGGAACAAGACTGCCAGTGATAATGATCATGATGAAGTAATATGGGACAAAAGCAGGCAGAAGAAGATGACATGACCAATGCTGAACAAGGGTGCATACGCTTCGTTACCTGATAAATTGCACGAACTAGCTCAAAGAACCTAGTCTGGAACGTTTTCAATTATATAGAACTAGCTGCGCCCTGCGGTTTCACCCGCGTAGACCGCGCACACACTCACAAACTTACGCCTCTATAATATTAGTGTGATTATATATTACAGCTGCTGCGTGCGACTTCGTCCGCGTGAAATTTCTTGTTCCCCCGACCCACCTCGTCGCATCGCATTGCCTGCCCGCGCTATTACTTCGTTTTCGCTTAGGGGTTACTTCTGCCTTTTTTTTCGTTTATTTCGGCACGTAAAGGTTCTAAAGTGATGTTAAATATGCCTATAGCCTTCCTTAAGATTTGGGTTATAAAGTGCAAAAAGAATTTTTAAAGGCCGACTGGTAGTTCCAGAGATTAGCACGTTCGTTCACCGTATGCCCTTCCCGCTAACCTCTCCCTGCCCCTCTCACCCACTCTAACACCCCTTCATCACTTCCCCTTCCTCTCCCTCTCACCTCCACCTCCCGCTCACCAACCCCTCCCCTCCCCCTCACCCCTCACCAACCCTTCCTCTCCTCACCAACCCCTCCCCCTCCCCCCCCCCCCCTCGTCTTCCCTCTCACCCTCTAACCCTCCCTCCAGGGTAGTTTTGAAAAACTATTAATGACAAACTTTATTACTTAGGCAAATATCTGTGCCAAGTTTCAAGTTAATTAACCAAATGAATAAGATTTTTCATGTATTCCCTGTTTTCATGCCCACAGGAGTGGAATTTTAAAGAATCGTTTCGGATGTTTCCATAACTTAACTGAAAGATTATTTCCACCAATTTTCGATTTAATCAAGCCCCGCAGTAAAATCCTCCCCTGAAAAATTTAGTACCCCTTTTCACCCCATTATGGGTAGATTTTCGAAAAACCTACGTTATTCTTCATTTTTAGGATTCCGTGCCTCAAAAAGAAAAAAACGAAACCCTTATAGGATCACTCGTGTGTCCGTCTGTCACAGCCAATTTGCTCCGGATCTACAAGGCCGATTTAGTTGAAGTTTGGTACACATATGAATTTTTGTGACCCAAACACGAACGGGTAAAGTAAATAAATGAATTTTGAATACGGGGTCAGTTTTGGGGGGCAAATAAAAAAAAAATTAAAAAAAATTGCAAACTATACCGTGTGATATATCAAATGAAAGGGCTTACTATGGGGGTATCAAATATATATTTTTTATAATTTTAAACTAAATTGTTTTGAAGTTATTTAAGAAAAAAGACGAAAATTGACCATTCTCCCCCTTTATGTGCGAAACTACTGAGCCTAAAATTTTGAAAAAAATACAGAAAATAAATATCTGTAGATTACAGGAAAACCTATAAGAAGTCTGTGGTCTTAAAATAACATGGTAAATCTCTCAATATTGTGAGTACAAACTTACATTTACAGTTGGAATGTATGGGAGAACATGTTTTCAACTACAATGTTAAGTTTGTTCTTGGGATAAATTCATCCCAATTGCGGAACCCTTCATTGTGTGTGGTCCGACACGCACTTGGCCGGTTTTTGGTCTCAAGTATTATAGACAAGAAACCCTAGTAACTAAATTATCACCAATTAATCATACTTGATTTGGTAGTTTATCTGCTTTGTAATATCATAATAATCCCATATATAAGTAAACCTGACCCCTTCACATTTCTTTTCTTCATTCCGCTCTATCCTATATCACTGTTTATAAGCAAAATACGCGCATTGACGTGGAGTTGCGTATATTAGCCAGTTTGACCTGTTATCTAAGTCAGGTTACCCACATTGCAACTGAACATGTATATTCTGCATCGTCATTGACTATCAGCATGTAATTATTATCTGTACAAAGTTTTCCTGTTTATACTGCGAAACAAGACAACTCGGGACTGAATATTTGGTTGAAAGGCTTATCTTTAAAGTTTATAACAATTCAAATAAGGCATACAACTGCTGAGGTAGTCAAATTTAACTAAGATAAGATACTATCTCGATGAAGACTAGAGAAGGAATAGATTGGCCACAATTATTGCGTAAAAATAATAATAGGGTTTTTAAAACTGGGTTTTGCTAATTGCGAATAAAATTCATAATTAGTTCTCAACCCTAACCTCACTCAGGGATTGATTTGGAATATTGTTAGTGCAGTAATACAACATAAGAAAATCAAGATGATATTTTACCTGAATTATCGACGCGATGGGTGACAATCGATCTGTTATTTATTATCGAGTAACGCTAATCTCTTACAGCAAACCTTTGTATAGACTTAACAGATAAGAAAACAAAAGAGACTTCAAGTCTTTGATTGTATATCATAATAAATTTAATAAATAAAAATAAATTATAGCATTAAGACTATAAGGTATTGTAAGAAAGTCCTTGATTTAATTTGAAATCAAATCACTTTAAAAAAGCTTAAAAAAATCGGCCAAGTGAGTGTCGGACCACACACAATGGAGGGTTCCGTACTTAAACAGAATTTATCCCAAAAACAAACTTGACATAGTAGTTGAAAAACATGTACTCCCATACGTTGATATGCATCACGATCTATTCTCCAACTGCAAAAAGTTAATCCTAAAAATATCTTTATATCTGATAAAATTAAAAATTGATAATTTTCGGACTTATTCCTTTACTTGTGCTGTGACTTTGCTTCTTGCCGAATTTCATGATTAATTATTTTTTTGCGAGTATCAAAATATGTCGCATAAATGGGCGTATTTTTTATTCGCTAGATTTTTTTAGAAATCTAAGAGACCATAGACCTACGTATTTGATTTTAATTTCAACTTGATACCTCCACGTGTTCTTGAGAAAAAAGGTCTTAACAGACTGACAGACAGGCAGACAGACGGACAACAGAGTGTTGCTATAAGGGTTCCGTTTTTTTCCTTTTAGGTACGGAACAATAAAAATGGGTAAATACTGTGTACTGACTAGTTACAGTCATAATATATTTAAAACAAATTCTACAGTGATCATTGATGAATGTATGAGAACGAGGACTATGCACTGACTGTGACCTCTGAGTTTGTTTCTGCCTTTCTTCTCAGAGTAGTCAGATAAGAAATGCCGACCTCACTATTTTTTTTTAATATTATAGACGTGTAAAAGTGTTTGTACAAACCTATTTACAAAAAAAAAAAGTACTAAAGAACGATTTTCGGTAAATTTCTCTCATAGTCCGTCTAGAAAACAAAAAAGATTTTTGAATAAAAACTGCAATATCTTTCGAATGGTGTGTCTATTCGATTATGTACTCTATGGCATCAAAAGATTTTGACGAACAATATAAATTATACTGTATTAGTTATATACCAATAACACTCGCATTTTACTTCTAACTTCGATGCAACAATAACTAGCGCTAGTAAAATTAATGACAAAATGGGAAAAGACGAAAAATTATCTGAATATGAATACAGTAAAGTTCCTACACAGCAGATTATTGCGGGTAAGTTGTATCATAGGTTAATAGATGATGAAAAAAGACACACAACATGGCACTCATCCGCAGCTTACAGTTGGCGTAGGTAAGTACTATCAGGATCCTTACGTAGAAAGTAACCATGTCACACAGGCCAGGAGTTGAAGCCTAAGACACAGCATAGCATACGTTGAAGGAGCGACTAGCGCAGTGCATCATTTCAACGTCTTCAATGATCTAAGGAACTAGACCATGGTTCTTTGCATACTGAGGCAGCAGAATGAGAGAAAGCGTCACCGTCTACTGCGTGGTACTGGCGGTGGTGGCCAAGGAGGTGGCGAAAATGCGCAGAAATGCAAATACCAATCAGAAGTACCAGACCTACTTGATCTCTGGCCACCTCAGGAAGCTACTTTACACTTCAACCAAAGCATCAAGTCTCAAGCCTCTTCAACAGTCTTTTTCGTATCTAGGTGTCTTCATTCTAATACGCTCCTTTTTGTTTCAGAAAAGCAAGAAATACCTTCACATTATGGGTACGGGGTCAGACATATTCAACTGCTAATATGTTTCCTATGCATAATGGTTAACTTCATAGGTAGAGGACATATGGGAGTAACGGTGGTATCTATGACTAGTCCTGCTAAACATAATGCAGTTTTAGACACAAACCTCTCAGAACAATCAAATTTTACGCATATTCAAGATGTAACAGACAAAAATATGACTACAGAAGATATTAATGGTAACTTCACACGCAATAAAAGTATTGACGGAGCCGCATTAGTGAATTCCACTGAGAATTTTCATAAAGTAAGTATTCAGTTACCAAAAATATAAAGCTTTGAGTTAAGCTCGCCTTTGACATGGACTATTATTTTATCATCACCGTGTAAAATAATATGTTTAATGAAAGCCTTTTAATAACCGCTGTATAGACCCGTTAATGTTCCAGTGGTTTAAAAAATTCACCTCTAATTTGTTTTCCAGACATATGATTGGCCAAAATCGACGCAAGAAATGGTGCTAGGCTCATTTTTTCTAGGATACTGCATTATGACATTACCTATGGGACTGGTAGCCCAACGATGGGGCGGCAAGATACCATTGCAAATTGCCTTGTCTGTCAATGGTATAGTATCTATTTTGACACCATGGCTCACTAATTGGGTACGTATATTTTTTATATTACCTAAATGGCGTTGTTTTTTTTAAAAATCCTATCATGCATCGTTCGTCATATCTTCGGCTGTGCTTGGGAAAGTCCTAAGTTCAGTAGTGCACGTCTTTTGGCTGAATAGGTGCTATTTTTTTTTTTGTTTTTGCAGGGTGGTTGGAAGGCTGTCTGCGCTTGTCGTATTGCACAAGGTCTGTCACAAGCAGGAGTCTATCCTAGTGTACAGACGCTATTGGCTAAATGGGTGCCAGTGAGCGAACGTGGAACTCTTACTAGCTATGTTTATACAGGTACGTTCATATTTTATTTTGATCTCTGATTTCTTATACAGGTACGTTAAAGTTTTCTTTTGATTTCGTATTGCAATTCGCTACAAAAAAAGATTAAATAAAATTATACATAAACAAATAACAATATATCACAATGCTAGTAAACACTTTATGATTGTTCTTCGTTTACATAATCATATACAGCAGGAGTCGGTCAGGTATTATCTAAAATAGATAATAATCATTGTTGAACAGTCAATTGTTAAAATACAATAAATAAGAGCACACTGTTTTATAATGATAAAGAACAAGTGTAATTTTAGAGAGGCAGATAATATGATAAATACTAAATATGAAAAACTTTCAAATGAATTAGGTTGATTGAAACTTCCAAAGAAGCGAATATACTTAATATAATTTTTTTTATTACTTTCCAGGCTCAACCACAGGTACTATAGTAGCTTTCCAACTGTCTGGATACCTGAGTGAAAGTAGATGGGGATGGCCATCCACTTTCTGGGCTGTTGGTCTAATATGCCTAGGCTTGTTCGCTATTCTAAGCATATTTGGAGCAGCAACACCTTCAGACCATAAGACTATAAGTGAGGAAGAAAAGACTTATATAATGGGACGAGCTGATGTTGGCAAGGTCAAGGTTAGTAAGTCTCTTACTGTATCCAAATGGAAGTGCATCGAACATAAACAAAGTAGTAGTAAAGCCAGTGTGGGTGTTTATTTATTTATTTATTTATTCATATAACAATTCGCATTGTGTTTGAAATAATACATGAATTAATTTATTACAGCTAAAAATAGTAAAATATGAATTTCAAACAATAAATTTCGCTAAAAAAAAAAAAAAAAAAATAATCAATAACTTACGATAAAATTATGTATAAAGATTGTAAATAGTTATTATATATAAGATTGTAAATATTATTATGTCAAATTATTATAAATTTCTAATAGTGTGTTGAATATATTTTTAATGTCATAAGTAAATGGCAGATTCAAGAAGGTAAAGTACTAAATATAAAAACTATTCACCATCATCTGTCACAATTCAGATATGGAATATAAACATTTCTTTAACAGGAAAGCTTTAAGTTTAGCTTTGAAAAGTGTACCTCTGTAAATCAATGATCTTAAATCAGTAGGCAACCTATTAAATAATTCTACTGCTTGATATTTAGAGCAATGTTTCGCAATATTAAGTTTAGGTGCAATTTTATTTTTTATAACTTTTCTTCTAGTGTTCTCTCTAAGTTCGCGTTCGTCTTGTGATTCGTGCTCGTGTATGTATTTTGCAAAGTGGCAGAGTAGTACCAAAATATATAAACTTGGTACAGTTAATATACCAAATTTTTTAAAATATTCTTTACATGACTCTTGTTGTGGGATTCTGACAATCGTTCTTAACGCACGTTTTTGTAGTATAAAAGCTAATTGGCAATTATACCCGTAACTATTCCCCCAAAACATAATGCTGTATCGTAACCTGGATTCTACCAATGCATAATATACTGCTTTTAGCTGCTTTAGATTAATATCGTCCCTGAGGCTTCTTAGCGCGTAACAAGCTGAAGATATTGAAGAATCAAGGGCGGTGAGCTCTTTTTTCCAATTTAATAGGGAATCTATATAAACTCCTAAAAATTTAACCTCATTTACTAGTCCAATATTATCCTTATTGAGCATGACATCTATGCTATCGTTGTTACGTGACGTTGTTTTAAACAACATAACATGGGTCTTATTTGAGTTTATTATCAAATTATTTGCTGTAAACCAAACAGAAAGATTCTTCAAACACTTATTTACATTTTCTGTCAACTCATTTAAGTTTGGCGACCCGATTATGGCGTTCGTATCATCTGCAAACATTACAAGTCCTGCGTTTGGTTGGGTAATATTCATAAAATTTAGTAAATCATTAATAAAAATTATATATAATATTGGTCCCAAGATTGACCCTTGAGGCACACCGCGGCTTATTTTGGTCAGTTTTGACTTATATTAGGTTGGGGAAAAAGTCTTTTCGCATTATAGTATGTATGAACTTAAAATAAAATCTCTTTGGCTATACTATATGTATCTGGCTGGTTTTAGTATCATTGAAAGTTTAAATTTTAAAGAACATAATTCCAAATTCAAATTAGGAAAATGTGTGATTTTCATTTGTTTTTCGTACTGTCAAGATGAGTGAATCTAATGAATAAATTCGATACATTTTAAAATTTTACTACAAAAAAGGTAAAAATGCAACGCAAGCCGCGAAAAAAATTTGCGTTGTTTATGGACCCAGTGCAGTATCTGTGAGAGTAGCACAAATCTGGTTTAAGCGTTTTCAATCCGGAAATTTTGATGTCAAAGATGCACGTCGCTCTGGTCGCCCTATTACGGATAAAATGAATGCCATTTTTGAAAAAGTGGAGCAAGATCGGCATATCAGTAGTTACGACGTAGCTGAAGAACTGGGAATTGACCACAAAACAGTTTTGGCGCATTTTAACAAAACTGGGTACACAAAAAAGCTCGATATTTGGGTACCTCACGAGCTCACTGAAAGAAACCTAATGAATCGTGTACTCATTTGTGATTCTTTATTACGACGTAATGAAACTGAACCATTTTTGAAGAAGCTGATAACTGGTGATGAAAAGTGGATCACGTACGACAAGAACGTGCGACAAAGGTCGTGGCCAAAGGCCGGTCAGGCTTCACAGACTATGGCGAATCCCGGGTTAACTCGCAACAAGGCGATGCTGTGTGTGTGGTGGGATTGAAAGGGCATAATTCATTATGAGCTGTTACCACCAGGCAGGACCATCGATTTTGAACTCTACTGCGAACAACTGATGAGATTAAAGCAAGAAGTTGAGAGAAAGCGGCCGGAATTAATCAACAGAAGGGGTGTGGTTTTTCATCATGATAACGCTAGACCTCACACATCTTTAGCCACTCAGCAAAAATTAAGAGAGTTTGGCTGGGAGGTGTTAATGCATCCGCCGTATAGTCCTGACCTTGCACCTTCAGATTTTCACCTGTTTCGGTCTCTTCAGAATTCTTTAGGCAGTGTCAGGTTAACATCACGAGAGGACTGCCAAAACCACTTGTCGCGGTATTTTGATCAGAAATCCCAAAATTTCTATAGCAATGGGATCATGTCCCTACCTACAAGATGGCAAAAAGTTATCGAACAAAATGATACCTACATACTTTAGATAAATGTAAATAATGTATACTAAAAAATGTTTTGAATTTTCTTTAAAAATGCGAAGGAACTTTTTCCCCAACCTATTATATTACTTCATTCACACACTTTACGTCACAATTGTTTGCAGTAATTTCTTTTATTTCGACGTACATTCTACGGTTTTTTAAATAAGGTGTCAAAAGTTTTAACGCTTTACCTCTAATACCATAATGCTCTAGTTTAGCCAGAAGTAGCTCGTGATCTACAGTGTCAAACGCAGAACTTAAATCAATAAATAAGCCAGCTACCTTCATTTTGTCATTCAATTTACTAATAATGTCATTAACAAGATTATCTATCGCGTCTGAAGTACCTACCCCCTTTTGGTATCCAAATTGTCTAAAGTTAATTATTCTATTTAAATTTAAGTGGGTCATAAACCTAGTTTTCATTATCTTTTCAAAAAATTTTTGATAATATTGGCAATAAGGATATTGGCCGGTAGTTTTTGGGATCCGTTCTTGTACCCTTTTTGTGTAGCGGAACCACCTTTGCCAATTTAAGTTGTTCAGGAAAAACAGACTCTTCAATACATTTATTAATGAATTCAGATAGGGGATACGCTAATATTTCTATGTTATCTTTGATCACCGATATCGGTATGTCATCGTGTCCGCAAGACGTTTTGTTTATCATCTTATTTACAATTTTTTTTTATTTCCTGTGGTGTCGTCATATTGAAAGTCATCTCACTTTCAACTCTCAATGTTGAGTTTCTTAGGAAGGACATCGCTCTTTCTTCTTCTGTTTTTAAAAGTGATGATTTATACACAAATATATCAACAAAAATATCAGCTATTTCTTGTGGATCAGTAACCACCTTGTTGTCAATGTTTAGAACGAGCTTTCTTCTTCTAACTTTGTTTTGCTTTCTCTTTGTCTGATCATTTACAATTTTCCATGTCTCCTTTACTATATTTTTGGCCTTGTTGAGATGACATGATATGGCTAACTTTCGTGCGTGCTTTAAAACTTGTGCCGGTGTTACTACAGCCAGTGTGGGTGTGCCGGTGTTACTACAGCCAGTGTGGGTGTGCCGATGTTACTACAGCCAGTATGCGTGTGTCGGTGTTACTACAGCCAGTGTAGGTGTGCAGGTGTTACTAAAGCCAGTGTGGGTGTGCCGGTGTTACTACAGCCAGTGTGGGTATGCCGGTATTACTACAGCCGGTGTGGGTGTGCCGGTATTACTACAGCCAGTGTAGGTGTGCCGGTGTTACTATAGCCAGTGTAGGTATGCTGTTGTTACTACAGCTAGTGTAGGTGTGCTGATGTTACTACAGCCAGTGTAGGTGTGCTGGTGTTACTGTAGCCAGTGTGGGTGTGCTGGTGTTACTAAAGTCAATGTGGGTGTGCTGGTGTTATTACAGCCAGTGTGAGTGTGCCGGTGTTACTAAAGCCAGTGTGGGTGTGCCGGTGTTACTACAGCCAATGTGGGTGTGCCGGTGTTACTAAAGCTAGTGTAGGTGTGCTGGTTTTACTACAGTCAGTGTGGGTGTGCCGGTGTTACTACAGCCAATGTGGGTGTGCCGGTGTTACTAAAGCTAGTGTAGGTGTGCTGGTGTTACTACAGCCAGTGTGGGTGTGCCGGTGTTACTATAGCCAGTGTGGGTGTGCCGGTGTTACTAAAGCCAGTGTGGGTGTGCTGGTGTTACTACAGCTAGTGTGGGTGTGCCGGTGTTACTACAGCCAGTGAGGGTGTGCCGGTGTTACTACAGCCAGTGTGGGTGTGCCCGTGTTATGACAGCCACCTGACACATACCAGCTTTTTCTCTAGGATAGCAACGCACATGTGATGCCCATCGGCTACTTCTTCGCCACTCACTACCCAATAAGATAAAAAAAAAAAAAATGTGTATTGCATCAGCTTAAATAACTTATTCTAGTTACAATATGGAGAGGTTTAACAGTTGATTGACAACGAAATTATGCCTTTCTTTGCGGATATCCATAACAGTAAACAAAACAACAACAAACACGAACATTGTAATGAACATAATGCATGACTTATCCTACAAAAACTTGCTAAATCTTAGTCTTAATTATTTCCACTAAATTTTGTTTCATTCATTTTCAGAGGCTAAAGACTCCATGGAAGGCGATCATGTGTTCAAGGCCAATGTGGGGTACTCTAGCCACGCACATCGGTAGCGGCACCGCCTTTGTGTTCTTCTTCACCCAAGTTCCTTCTTATATCCACTACATCCTTGGCGTCAATGTTAGAGGAGTAAGTATCTCTATTACGTACCTTGTACCTATACTGTTAGTAATAATACAGAAATATTGGGATAAACGCATAAAAATAAGTAATTGATCAAACACAGTAAATACATTTAGATATTATGTTTAACTGCACAAGTATATTAGAAATGGTATTTTTGTTATTGAAGGGTTCCGTAGATGAAAATAATTTATCCCAAAAATAAACGTAATATTGTAGTTGAACTTGTGTTGAACAAACATGTTCTCCCATACATTGATATGCGTCACGGTCAATTCTCCAATTGCAAATTAAGTTTGTAATCGCAAAAAACTCTTTTTTATGTGATAAAACTACAAATTAACGATTTTCAGACTTTTACCTTTTTGTGCTGAGACACCTTGGTTCTTGCCAAATTTTATGATTCTAGATCAACTGGAAGTACCCTATAGATTTTGATTTACTCGCGAGTATTAAAAATATATCGCATAAAGGGCTGTATTTTTTTATTACGTTAACTAAGAAGATAATTTTTTTTTAAGCTCTAAGGGACCACATACGTCTAAGATATTCATTTCAATTTGATACCTTCACGCGTTCGTGAGAATGATGGTGTTGACAAACTGACAGACAGACTGACAGACAGACAGACAGACGGACAACGAAGTGATCCTATAATGGTTCCGTTTTTTTCCTTTTGAGGTACGGAGCCCTTAAGAAATGTTGATGTGAATTCATACAATTCATTATGGAGGTGCTTATGCAGTAGGACGAAGAGTTGAATTTAAGGAAGTCAATTAAAATCCATCAAAAGACGTACGAAGAATTCTAATGCTTATTACTAATGCTTTCATTTCAGAGTGGTTTACTGTCATCTTTGCCATACGTGATCAGTTTCTTCACAAGCCTTTCTTTTGGAATGCTATCAGATTTCTTGACAAACAAAAAAATTGTTAGTGTAAAGAATGCACGAAGAATTTTTAATAGTATATGTGAGTATAACTTAAAATTACTCTTACAATTTTAATTCCTCATCAGAAACACTGCAATAATATCAAAATCAATTTGTAACTATAGTCCTTTGTAGTATCCCTAAAGTCACAGCTAAAATTTCAATACTTTCGACCTACGACGGCTACTTTTATAAATCACCGGCTCTGATTCTGTTTCACGCTTCGTTATGATCGCAAGACTTTTCCACGATGTTCAAATTTAGGGCGCGGTAAATTCAGAGCAGAACTAGTGGCTATGAAGAGCTAAACTGCAATATGATTTAGAGCGAAATGGATGCAACTGGAAATATTATATTGCTGTCAATGTAATATCTATAGCTCTCAATTTGTTACCGGGCTCGCGCTTTGCTGGATAGTTTGTTGCGCCACCTTCTTCCCAGCTAAAACACTGGGAAGTGGTGAAGGGCGGGCGTTTTGTGGGACGTTCGAAAAGCGCTGATTCTCAGCCTAGTTTGAATAAATTACTTTTAATTTAGATTAACATCGTAAGTATTGAGAAGTTTTCACGTCCATACTTACCTTATTACAAATATTGCTATCAGCTCAAGTTGGAGTAGCTGTGGCACTAGTGTGCACTACATTCACTACGAGCACGGTGGTGGCCGTGACATGTCTGGTGTTCTCAATGGGGTGCCACATGGCTATGCACGTTGGATGGATGGTAAGAACTAAGCTTCTATTAATCAAATATATATACCAAACAATTTTGTATTTGATTATTGTACTGTGTAAGTACGTTTATGTCTACCACCCACACGATTGAGACGTTACATCGCTCTCATCGATCGTCGTTGATGAATACCATCGAACGACGTCGATCGATTCACTACGAGTGGTATAACACCTCTAAGACGGTTAACGTTCCGCACGCCAATATGATATATATGATTTAAAGCCAAGGTTAGACACTTCATTCAAACTCAAAGCATTTATATGAGTGAATGGGAACTTTTAATTTGCTGAGAAATTTTTAAAAAACTGTGTGACATTTGTTTAAAATTGTATTCTTTTCCTTCAAGGTGAACCACATTGACCTGGCTCCGAACTTCAGCGGCACTCTGATGATGATGGGGAACACCATGATGAACCTCTGCAGCGTGCTGCTGCCTGTGCTCGTCTCATACGTTGTCACTGATGTGGTGGGTAGCTATTACAATCTATTTTATTTTAATACTAGCTTCCGTCTGCAGTTTCACCCGCGTAGACCGGGATAAAAAGTAGCCTATGTGTTAATCCAGGGTATAAGCTATCTACATACCAAATTTCATACACATCGGTTCAGCCGTTTGAGCGTGAATAAGTAACTAACATACAAACACACACACACACACACACACACACAAACTTTCGCCTTTATAATATCAGTGTGAAGTGTGATTTTTGACTGTATCAAAAAAAGTGTATCCAAAAACTATTTTTTTTTTACAAACTAATTGATATCTATTAAAATCTTATACATAACTCACTTCATATGCTACAAACTGCTACTTATACTTACACCACATATCAAATGGCGACATCTACCGCGCTTATGTCTAAATTACATCGATTTTCATTCTATAAATTCGCAATAACAAAGTAGTTGAAGGAAAGATTACTAGATGCCACAAATAGTGACTACAAGGAAATGCAGTAGGTTTTATACCAAACGTAACGTCCTTCAGCCTATTGTAAGTATCGAGTAGTTTATCCTCACAAACTATTATGTAGTTTGTGCTACAGGTCAAAATTGAACAACAAATATTTTGTTACAGTATAACCAGACTCAATGGCGGACCATATTCCTCACAGTAGCGGGATTGGCCATGGCAACGAACGCTCTCTTCGTTATGCTGATGTCAGCTGACTTACAACCTTGGAACGATGGTCGTCAGAAAGGTTAATAATTATAGTTCTTCTATAAGTCATAATATCCTAGACCTCGGCTTAAGTTAAACATCAGTTAAGACGAGCAACAACCATAGCCCAATTTTACCATCACATCGTCGCTCGCTGTGGTGTGGTTTTTACTTGTGTAACATCAATCTGCCTAGCCTTTTCCCAACTATGTTGGGGTCAGCTTCCAGTCTAACCAGTCTAAGGATGCATCTGAATACCAGTATTTTACATGGAGCGACTGCCTATCTGACCTTCACAACCCAGTAGGCGGGTAATACGATACCCCTTGGTAAGACTGCTTATCAGACTTTCGGGCTTCTGACGACCCGTAACGACTGTCAAAGATCCACGAATGACAGCCGGGACCAACAGCTTAACGTGCTTTTCGAGGCACGGAGGAGTCTCGGTATGTATAGATGGTCACCCATCTACGGAACAACCCCGGCAAGCGTAGCTTAACCTGATGGATCGATCCATGCGGCTGTTATTACTTAGCCACGAGCTCCTCTTGTGTAACATACCTACGTCTAAAACTCTAAACCATGGATATAAGCTTAATTTTTTTTTATATTTCTATGCTCCAAGCATATCTTAAATGATAAAGGATATTCTGTTGACGAAATAGGATAATAATAATAGTCGTCACAAACAATTTAGAAATTATATTTGATCAGGACGGTTCGACGTTTAAAAAGTCAATTATTTTTTGTTAGATTTAATTGAGAGGTTACACCGCGTTAGGCTTTATTTAACTCATAATGAGACTGTGAAAAGTAGACCATAAGCTTGTATTAATAAATAATAATTGTTTTATTACTTCCAGATAAATCTATTGAAGACTCAGAATACAAAGAGGAAAATGAAAAAGAAAAGGAAGCAAACAAATAATACAATTAAGTTATAATAGTTTTACAAAATATATAAATTAATTTTAATTACTATGAACTATGTTTTATTTCTGTACTGATTTTATGCCTATCATAATGTACGAGACGGCACTGTAAAAAAAAATATCATTAAGTAAAGAAAAGTAACAGAAATAAATAATATTATGTTGTTGAGAGTACAAGGTAGGGTTCAGATTGAAAGTGAATAAATTAAATAAATAAATCTTAATCTTAATTAAACAATGAGACTCCAGAATGGTACGTTTATATGATCAATGATATTATTTTATTCTGATGCAATCAAAAAAGCTATATTTTATCAATAACTAGCTTCTACCCGTGATTTCGTCAGCGTGTTATTTCTTGTTCCCCCGACCCACCCCGTCACATCGTATCGCCTGCTCTTTTACTTTTTGCTCCTTTCCTAAGGGTCGTAGCGTGATGTTAAGTAGCCTAAGACTTTCTCAAAAATTGGGCTATCAAATACAAAAAGAATTTTTCAAATTCGACCTGTAGGTAGTTACAGAGGTTAGCACATTCAAACACACAAACAAAAAAAAACCGGTCAAGAGTCGGATCGCGTACCGAGGGTTCCGTACCTTCATATTTGTAATTTTTGTTGATGATTTCGAAAAAGTGTGCCATTTAGATACATCGTTTTATTTTTCCTGTAATCTTTGCATAAACTTCTATCACATAAAATAATTTCAGATTTTTTTCTATGCAAACTTCGGAGATAACAGGGGGAACGGTATTTTTTTACATGTTTCACAAATCAAAAGTCGAAAACTATGCGGCCTAAAAAAAAGAAAAAAATGTTTGAGAATGTGCAAGTAGCGCTCTTTCATATGATACCCCGCATGCCCTAGCAGCCCCACTTCGAATTTTTAAGACACCCTTTCAGTCCCTGTTGTAAAAAAAAAAATATTTCTTTCTTACTTGCAAAATAGTTGGGCAAATGTCATATAGAACTGTTCTAAATTTCAAGTTTATAGCATCAGTAGTTCTTGAGATATTCAGCTGTGACAGACGGACAGACAGACAGACTGAGTCACACCATAAGGGTTCCTTTTTTACCATTTTGTCACGGAACCCTAAAAACAATGTCTTCAGCTATATTATTAGTAATATATAGATATTATATAGATAGATTATTCGAGGGTTAGCTGAAAGAAAATGCAATTATGCACGCAAGGAAATCACTCCAGTCTGTTCACTCTCGAATATTATTAGACAGATTTGGTAATTGTTTTCAACAATCATAACCTTTAAGTAAACGCGTTGAAACCATTCACAAAGTCATCACTCTAAAAAAATTAAAACAAAATAGTAAAAAACTTTGTAATTATCTTGAGAACTCGTAAACGCAGGTCATAAAAGCAATAATTGCCATTATTCCGTAAGGCAAATTTTAGATCCACTCGGGTACATGAAGCTTATAATGTTGTTAATCAACAATGACTTCACATTCAATGTTCACGCTTTATTAGTATGGTCTAGCATAGATGTAGCGAAGACGTTCCAGAGATGCTTCGCAGGCGAAGCGAAGAAGCCACGTAGATACTGCGTAAATACCGCGTAGACACAGTGACTGCGCCATATGATGATTTAGCGTCGTGGCCATACTTACGATAAGTTTTCTCACCGACATGACGCAAACTTACTGATGGTGAAGGAAACACAACGTGAGGAAACATTTACTCGAACTTAAAAAAAACCGGTGCGTGTCAGACTTCACACATTAGGAACCCTTAATGTGCGAAGTCCGACACGCACTTGGCCGGTTTTTTTTACCAAATCTGATTTATCAATATTTTGGTATTTATTGGTAAAATATACGTAATAATAAATATTATCACCAAATTTCAAGTTCATAGGTCAATAAGAAGCTAAAAATATTTTTTGATAATTTCTGTGGTTTCGGGTCAACAAGATGCTTATACTGCGAACATTTAAAGACTATAGCTTCAAAACCACATCAAAATCAATCAAGTACCTAGTGTAGAAGTGCAAACCGAATGCACAGACAAAGGACATTGTTTTATATTATATTATTAGAGATAGTGGATCATTTGGCTAATCCATGCGTCAGGTTCATGAACTAGCGCTGTCAGTGAAGGCTGGCCATACTTTAGCGGCCACGGCTTATTTTAATTTAATTTAAATATTTGAATTGTTTTTTTTAAGGACGCTTTTAACGTTCTGCATCGTTCTCACATGTAAAATTTCAACATGAATGATGTAACCATTATTTTGTAACCATATCTTGATTTAAAAGAGTGTCCGTGGAGTTTCTTGCCCGTTCTTCTCCATAGGTACCTACTATGCTTTGGAATGGGCGCCTAGCTTCATCTTTCTGACTGACCGACCCCTTGACAATTCAAAAGTGCCTGTAATTGGTTTAATTGAAATAAATGCTTTGAGTTTGAGTTTGAGTGATGTAGCAAGTTGACGTAATAAAAACAAGAGAGAGAGAGATGTGGTGAATGAGATAAAATCAGTCATGTGTTAACTAATATTTCTTTATTTGCATTGAGTACAATTATCTTGAATATTTTGTATGCAAGATAATATTTATAAATGTGATCTTCTGCCTAATTTTATAATTTCTTCATATTGCGCAATTTTTCTGTATAATGCAATGAACATGGTGGGCTATCTTCAGCTTTACCATCTACCTCTTTCTGCATCGTTCATAAATAAATCATTTATAAGTATTTTTTTTTAGGTTTTCTTTCAAAACTCGCAGCATTTTCATGATTTTCGTGTTGTCCAATGTATAAAAGAAGAAACTGACTGACTGACATATCAACGCACAGCCCAAACCGCTGGGTCTAGAGATTCCAAATTTGGCACGTAGGTTCCTTATGAAGTCTAGGAGTGCACTAAGAAAGGATTTTTCAAAATACACCCTCTAAGGGAGTGAAACAGGGCCAAAGTTTGTATGAAAAATCTTATTCCTTGAGTTAATAGACTTGAAACTTAGCACGAATTTTTGTCTAAGTAAATTATAAAGTTTTTCATTTTTAGCTTTCCTAAACTACCCCCTAAGGAGGGATTGGGGGGTGTCAAAGTTTGTATGGAGGAATAGGGAAGAGGGTAGTCAATTTTACAGGGCAGGTTTTCCTGCGGGGCTTGATTAACTCGAAAATTGGTGTAAATAATCTTTCAGTCAAGTTACGGAAGTATCCCAAACGCCTTTTTTTAAATTCCACCTCTGTGGGGATGAAAACAGGGAAAATAGTTTATGTGAAAAATCTTATTCATTTGGTTAATTAACTTGAAACTTGGCACAAATACTAGCGTAAGTAAGTAATAAAGTTTGTCATTAATAGTTTTTCCCCTAGAGGGAAGGGTAGAGGGGGAAGGGGAGGGGATGGTGAAGAGGGGAAGGGGTGGGGTTATTGAGAAGGGCCAGGAGGAAGGGGAGGGTGTGGTAAGGGGAGTGGGAGGGAGGTGTGGTGAGGAAGTAGAAGGGGAGGATGATGAAGGGAGGAGGAGAGGGATAGGTGGGTGTAATGAGGGGGATGAAGGTGAAGAGGGCAGTGGGGGACGGGAGAAGTTGGTGAGGGTAGAGAGGGAGGGGAAACTGGTGAAGGGGGTATGAGAGGGGGAGGGGTAGGTTAGCGGTAAGGGGATGTGATGAGAAGGGTAAGAGAGATGGGGATGGGGAGGGTGAGGGGATGAGAGGGGTGAGAGGGGGTGGGTAGGAGAGAGGGGATAGAGGGAGAGAAGGAGGGATGAGAGGGGTTAGAGGGAGAGGGGAGGGGTGAGAGGGGGATGATTGGGGAGATACGAGTGCCTTTTCACCTTAAAGTTGCTTTATATATAGCAGTGATTCATTGAAGAGAGATTGACTTGAGACTTTTGACTGATTGATTGGAGAGCGGGGAGAGGTGGAGAGGGATAGGAGAGTGTAGTGAGTGGGGAGGGTATGGAGAGAGGGGTGAGAGGGAGGGCAAAATTTGGCAAGGGTAGTGTGGGAGGGGAAGGCGGTGAAGAGGGTGTGAGAGGGGGTGAAAAGGGAAGGGGGAGGTTAGCGGGAAAAGGACGTGATGAGGGGGTGAGCGGGAGAGAGGGATGGGGAGGGGGTGAGAGGGAACGGTGAGCGGGATGAAAGGGGAAGGTGAGAGAGGTGGGAAGGGGTGAGAAAGGGGGGGCGACGAGTGCCTTTACACTGACGACTGCCTTAAAATTACTTTTTGTATAGCATTGATGCATTGAAGAAACCCAGCCTGACAGAAATTACCAAAAAACAGGAAGTTGAGAACTCGGGATGACCCATAAAACAGGAGTAAACTCCAGTCGTGCGTCGGAGCTGACACACACACTTTTTTTGTTCTCTGGAACTACAAGGCAGACTTTAATAATTATTTTTGCATTTGATAGCCCAATTCTTAAGGAAGGCTATAGGCATATTTAATATCTCTCTAGGAGTCTTAGGTGCCGAGCAAAAAGAAAAAAAGTCAGAAACAACGCTAAGCGAAAACGTAGTATTAGCGTGGGCAGGCAATGCGATTCGACGGAGTGGGTCGGGGGATCAAGAAATTTCAGGCGGATGAAGTCGCGGGCAGCAGCTATCTCAATATTTAAAAAAATAAGTCCTGACTGACTGACTGACTCATCAGCCCAAACTCTTCGACCTATGAAGCTGAACTTTTGCACAAGAGGTTGCGTTTATAATCTAAACAAGGAATAAAGAAAACTTTTGTTTCTCTTGAATATTTTCCGACATCCACGCGGGCGAAGCTGCGGGCAAAAGCTAGTAGTGAATAAAGTTCGATATTACAATTTGTGTGCACAACAAACAAAAAACTACATACCTAGCGATTTATATGAAAAACTAAAAATTATGTTGGTAATATTTTAATGAAATATTGCCAGTTTAAACCGGATAAAATGCGGATGTTAGCTAATTACGTAAATGTAAACCGACAAACGTAAGACTAGGTACAAGTAATTACACAGTAGCATTGACTTTGGCTGGTATTTGTGTTAAGATAGTGACTACGGATGAGCACACAATAATGATGCTTTTTGAGATAATTTTCCACTGACACCTGAGAATTTAAGTTTAAAAGAGAAGCTACCACAAATAATTTGTAAGCGAGAAATTAAGAGTGACCGGTATTATTCAATGATTTGGTTTACTAGCTTGACAAAATAATTCAAAGATTTTTATTAGTTACTATCAAAACAAATTGCTGTGGATTATTATAAATAAATAATACATTTCGTAACAGTAATTTGTTAATCAGTGAAAAATAAAGTTGATAGTTTTAAAGAATTAAAATTGTCCAATTAACAGAATAGAATAATATTATTTCCAATGGCATCATACTGTGCACATTAAGAATTATTTTGTTTTGGAAAATTTTCTCATTTATCCATCAAATCTTTATACCTACCTAATATGGAAGGCAAAAAAGATCTCGCAAAACTGAATCCAGAACCCGATTTCGAAGGTGAGTGAAATAATGTTTTTTTCTCTAAGTGAAACATACTAAACCTTTTGTTTTAATGTCGTCATAGTATAAAAGATTACAATAATGATACTTAGGGCTAATTATTCAACCGTCAGATAACTTTTATTTATGGAATAAATATGGTGGTTTGACAGCTTTTGTAAAGAAAATATGTTATACTGTCATATTTATTCTTCAGATTAAAGTTATCTTACTATTAAAAAATTTGCCTATAAAGGAATAAGGAATCCTCTAACTGTGCGAATAAATTACTTGATACGCGCGTGCGGTACGTGCGTCAAATTTCGCTTGCGTGATGTAGGATTATGTGACGTCAGTCAAACTTTCTAGTGCCATCTATTGGTGTTCAAGATGAGTCGATAGGTGTATTAAGTAGGCAGTTCCTCTGTGGAATCATAGATGTTGCCTTGATATTTATTTTTATGAATAACTGCATCGAATTTTAAGTATATATAGTCTGAAATTGTTTATCTTGAAAGACGTCACACAAGCGTCTTAAATCAATTCATTTATTTGCTTGATTATGGGTAGTACATGAGGTACTTACATACAACAATAGTACTTTAAAACGTAACATTTGTATGCAAAAATGTAATAACATTTATCATCATTAACTCTTAAAATGTCGATTGCACACCATGTGTACAGATAACAATAGAATTTCAATTGTGTCTGCTAATTAGCGCGCGACGGTTTAATTTATTTATGACAATAATTCTTAATCACGTGTTTATTCCTCACTGCAACGCAATGACGTCATTTCCAAGCAATGTGTGTCAACATCGACGGGAATGAGTTGTTTGAATATCGTTACTGCTTCAGTTATATTCGGAAATATAAGCATGCAAGTGTAAGCCTTGGAAGAGGCAACGCAAACATCGCCCCCTAGGGGACATCTAGTCTTAACATGGAGTGAAATTTAACACGCTCTAATATTAGGTCTTTACCTATGAAATTGCCGTTCTGCAGTACTCGCCATTTCAAATCAAAATAATTTTTGTTTGGCTAAGAATTCTAATTTCAAATTAATTTTATTTTAAAAACATGGATTTTTTTTTCCAAAACTAGTCATTTGTTTATTGATTAGTGTTACATTTTCATCGCATTTCAATCTTTTTCGTCATCATGGATACGTTAAAAATTCGAGTAATTATGGAATATGAGTACCGTCGTGGCATCAACGCGGCACAAGCGGCACGCAACATCAACGACGTTTACGGAGCTAACACTACAAACCAACGCACCACTTGTTATTGGTTTGCTCGCTTCCGTTCAGGAAATTTCGACCTGAAAATGAACCTCGCGGTCGTCCGAAGACTTTGGTCGACAATGACGAATTAAAGGCGATTGTGGAAGCTGATGATACACAATCTACGGCTGAATTAGCAGCAGCTTTCGACGTTAGCGTCAAAACAATATTGGTCCATTTGCGTCAAATTGGCAAGGTAAAAAAGCTGGACAAATGGGTGCCCCACGAACTCAATGATCGCCAGCGCGAAGTACGCGTTGAGACGTGCCTTGCACTGCTCAACAGACACACAAATGAAGGAATTTTGAACCGCATTGTTACCTGCGATGAAAAATGGATTCTGTTTGATAACCGCAAGCGCTCAGCAAGTTGGTTGGATCCTGGTTCAGCACCTAAACAATACCCTAACTAAACGAAAACTTACCCCTAGAAAAGTGATGGTCACTGTTTGGTGGTCTAGCGCCGGTGTGATTCATCACAGCTTCTTACCAAACGGGGTGAGCATTACTTCAGATGTGTACTGTGAAGAACTGAACACAATGATGGAGAAGCTGGCACATCTCCAACCAGTATTGGTCAATCGCTCGTCTCCGCTGCTCCTGCACGACAACGCGCGACCTCATACTGCACAGCAGACGGTCTCCAAGTTGCAAGAACTGGGGTTGGAAGCTCTCCGTCATCCGCCCTACTCACCAAACCTTGCGCCTACAGACTACTACTTTTTCCAGAATTTGGATAACTTCTTGGCGGGAAAAAAATTCAATACCCGAGAGGCAGTACAAAATGCCTTTGAAGAATTTGTTGCCTCCCGTCCAGCTGATTTCTTTAAGAAGGGCATCAATAAACAGCCACTGCGATGGCAAAGATGCATTGATTGCATGGGTGATTACTTCGATTAATACAAATAAAAAATGCATGAAAAAAATTCGTTTAAATTTTTTCATACAAAACGGCAATTTCATAGGTAAAGACCTATTATTATAAACAAAACTAAGAACAGGTCTTCACGCGATATTCCTTTTTTTTTTTCTCGTAAAAAGGAATATCGCGAGAAGACCCGTTCTTAGTTTTGTTTATAATGTGTGCAAATCGCGAAAGTTTAAAAAACGCTCTAATATTTATAATTGTTTTATTTGTTTAGTAACTAATGCGTTTGGGGAAATTAGTGTCTTGTGTTTTCTTTTATAATGAAAATAATATTTCAGCTGAACAAAATATTATATGTTTACTGGTAACTGTACAAATTATATTAAGGACGCAAGTAAAATTGTATAGGTTTTCGAAGGTACATAAAATTAAATTAAAGCAAATAACACTAGTAATTTCGGTTTTTGAAGAATTTTATTACTATTATGAGGACTGTAGCATTTTATCACCTCTCTCGAGCGAGAGAGGTCACAATCTTTGGTCCCGTGTGAGCACACGGGACCTAAGATTGTTAAATGAAAAGATGCTTTTTGGAAAAATGTAATCAATTAGCGAACTGGTAAAAATATTGGTTGGGGAAAAAGTCTTTTCGCATTATAGTATGTATGAACTTAAAATAAAATCCCTTTGGCTATACTATTTGTATCTGGCTGGTTTTGGTATCATTGAAAGTTTAAATTTTAAAGAACATAATTCCAAATTCAAATTAGGAATATCTGTGATTTTCATTTGTTTTTCGTACTGTCAAGATGAGTGAATGTAATGAAAAAATTCGATATATTTTAAAATTTTACTACAAAAAAGGTAAACATGCAACGCAAGCCGCGAAAAAAATTTGCGATGTTTATGGACCCAGTGCAGTATCTGTGAGAGTAGCACAAATTTGGTTTAAGCGTTTTCAATCCGGAAATTTTGATGTCAAAGATGCAAGTCGCTCTGGTCGCCCTATTACGGATAAAATGGATGCCATTTTTGAAAAAGTGGAGCAAGATCGGCATATCAGTAGTCACGACGTAGCTGAAGAACTGGGAATTGACCACAAAACAGTTTTGGCGCATTTGAAAAAAACTGGGTACACAAAAAAGCTCGATATTTGGGTACCTCACGAGCTTACTGAAAGAAACCTAATGAACCGTGTACTCATTTCTAATTCTTTATTACGACGTAATGAAACCGAACCATTTTTGAAGAAGCTGATAACTGGTGATGAAAAGTGGATCACGTACGACAAGAACGTGCGAAAAAGGTCGTGGTCAAAGGCCGGTCAGGCTTCACAGACTGTGGCGAAACCCGGGTTAGCTCGCATCAAGGTGTGTGGTGGGATTGGAAGGGCTTTATTCATTATGAACTGTTACCACCAGGCAGGACCATCGATTCTGAACTCCACTGCGAACAACTGATGAGATTATAGCAAGAAGTTGAGGGAAAGCGGCCGGAATGAATCAACAGAAGGGGTGTGGTTTTTCATCATGATAACGCTAGACCTCACACATCTTTAGCCACTCAGCAAAAATTAAGAGAGTTTGGCTGGGAGGTGTTAATGCATCCGCCGTATAGTCCTGACCTTGCACCTTCAGACTTCCACCTGTTTCGGTCTCTTCAGAATTCTTTAGGCAGTGTCAGGTTAACATCACGAGAGGGCTGCCAAAACCACTTGTCGCGGTATTTTGATCAGAAGTCTCAAAATTTCTATAGCAATGGGATCATGTCCCTACCTACAAGATGGCAAAAAGTTATCGAACAAAATGGTACCTACATACTTTAGATAAATGTAAATAATGTATATTAAAAAATGTTTTGAATTTTCTTAAAAAATGCGAAGAAACTTTTTCCCCAACCTATTATATATTTAGTACCTAATATAAAAACACATTTCTATTATGTTATCTACTATAAGCGCCGCTCAAAAATTATTATCTGTTTTTAATCAGTTAAATAAATGCCATAATAAAAAAGTGCTTTTTATTATTACCGACCTATTAAATTAATATTATATACTATTTAAAAAAAATATAATTAATAAAAAAAAAGTAATAATAGTAATTGAAAATTTGGTCCCGTGTGAGCGAGAGAAGTGACAAAATGCGACAGCCCTCTTAAAGAGAATCGTCAGCTACGAGTACATGAGAACACATAACATAACGCCTATGTCCGCCGAAGGGTTAGGCAGAGGTGTACGTATGTTCACCCACACCGCCAGTTATGTTGCAAGTCCAATGTAATAAATTAAAACTTAATAATGATAAAATAAATTTGATTAAATAAAGAAAATCAATGTAGTGTTTCGTAAGGTATGTAAAATATGAGTTGGTGAAGTCACTTCTTTTGAATTTTTAGAAATTGATCATACAATCTATGCTTCCCCATAAGTTTATTTAATTTTACCATAATTTGTTAAAATACTAGACAATTCAAGAAAACTATTTGACGAGTGATGAGTATTTGCGCGTATGCAAGCATAGTCTTTTTTATTTAAAATTTTGAGACATAAAATTGACTGCCCCCAATTGTTGAGCTGGATCAAAATCCGTGTGCCCACGAAAAGCCCACGAGCTCCTATAACCCCCTTGTGTCCTCCTTTTCGCAGAACTGTCCTTGGTGCAAATTCTCCAATCCCCCGCCTATTAAATTATTGAATAGCTGCAGTGATCTGGTCGATGTGCACTGTGACTCACTTAGTAGGTTCCGAAGTATTACGAGTATGTACAAAAATTTGTAATTTCATTTTAGCGCTTATTTAATTTTAATTTTACCTAATTTTAATTTGTATTTATTTTGATTTTAATTTTAGTGTTGATTTTTTAATTTATTTTTAAGTTTAGTAATGATTTTGTTTTTGATTTTGACTATGATTATGATTTTATTTTGATTTTAATTGCTGTCCGATTTTAATTTTTAATTGTATCTTGATTTTAATTTTAACTTGTTTTTATGTAATCTTAATTTTGGGTTTATTTTGATTTTAATTTAGAATTTGGTCTCTAACATAATTTATGCTCGGTGTGTACCTAGGTGCCCAATATTTATCGTCAAATAAGTAATGCATGTTGTGCTTACCTGTTAGAAGTTGGAACACTAGTTAATAGTTATTTTGGATGTATCTCATATCTTTGTATCAGTGTATTCAATTGTTGGTGAGCCAAATAAATAAAAAAAAAAAAAAAATGCTACAATTTTCTTAACATTTCAGTTTCAGGATGGGGTTACAGACATCAGCAGTGTTTCATACTGTTCTGCACCCTGACAATAGCTTACAGCATGCGATCCTGTATGGGGGTATCACTGGTGGCTATGACGTACCATGATAGTCAGGGAAATGAAAGCAATGCTGAAAATGTTACAGAATTTAAAATTGAAGGAATAATGAACGCTTTTATGTTGGTACCACCGGTAAGTGTTTTGAATCGTTGAACTATTGACTTTATTTTATAGATTCGTGAATTTGGTGATTTTAACTATCTCTAAATAACAAAGGTCTGTGTTATACCAAATTAGTATATTCTTCTACAATATTCCAGCTTAGAACTTTTTAACAGTCGCATAGGTTTACATCATCATTCAAAAATTTATTGAAATTATCTCTCTTTTCGTTTCAGTACCCTGCCTTCAACTGGACCAAAAAAGTGCAAGACATAGTCATAGCCTCATTCTTTTGGGGCTACATGCTGCTGCAGATCCCTGCAGGTCAACTAGCTCACAGGTTTGGTACCAGGTACCTGCTGTCTGGTGCCATGATGATCAACTGTCTGGTCTCCATCCTCTTCCCAATCGCTGCTTATTACGTGAGTATGACCAATTTTATTACGTTTCATTATATGTTCTCGTGATGGAGCGTATGAATATCGTTAAATCGTTTCATTCCACATTCTTAAGATACTTTGTTTCATGCATTACGTTACTTAAATGATTATTTTATTTACTGATTGAACAACATCACGACAATGTAAATTATTTCCGAAGTATTTCATTCAATACAAGTAATGCGAAATTATTTTTTTTTTTTTTGTACCTACCTTCAGTATATTATAATATTTAATTTTTTATACAATACAACAATATATCATATTTTTCGTTGGCTTATCAGGGTGGTTGGATATTCTCGGCAATATGCAGAATAGTGCAAGGTCTGAGTCAAGCTTGTATTCTACCTGGTCTTCATACGGCTCTGGGAAAGTGGGCACCTTTACATGAGAGGGGAAGAATGTCTGCTTTCGTTTATGGAGGTAAGCCTCATTTCAAACACAGATAGTTAGGTAGGTACTAGAATTTAAATTAGTGTTATAATCTAACTTCTATAAGATTTTCTCTTGTTTAAAAGTAACAAAATATAACATCGCAAATAATAATATATACAAACATCATAGCAAAACTTGTATGACATAAAAATATCTGTTTCACAGAATTTAGTTTGCTACTGTAATGTGGTCAGAATTCGGTTCTCAATACAATGTCGGTTTATATTTCAGGCCAAGCTCTAGGCACAGTGTTGGGACTACCAATGACAGGCTTCGTAGCAGCTTCTCCGATGGGTTGGCCTGGCATCTTCAGGTTCTACGGAATCTTATCTGGTTTTCTTGGAGTCGTTTTATGGTTTATGGCTGCTGATGCACCAGCACACCATCCCAAGATTTCAGATGGCGAGAGAAAGTACATAGAAGATGAATTAGGAAATGGGGTTAAAACTAAGGTAATATTCATTAACAAAAAAAAAAAAAATGCTAAAACGATGCACTCATTAACATAGATTAAATTTTCAACAAAATCTGCGAAATAAATTATAGTAGAAAACTTTGCACTGTGTAAAAGCCACCACACACAGATGCCACTATAAATTATCCTTGTTTCACAAAACACACTATATTTTTAACTTCATCCTAGAAAATTCGTCCACAAAATCTGTATTTGTTTTCAAAAGCAAACAGCGCCAAAAATATTAACAATTTTTTTTTTTTACAATATGATTTCTATTTTGGTTGCCACATATTGAATAATGACCAAGTGGATATTGAGAGGGAACGTAAGGCGCTGGCAGTCCGATGTAATATGTTGGCTCGCAGGTTTGAACGCTCTAGCAAAGCAGTCAAAATAACGCTTTTTAAAGCTTATTGCCAAGTGTTTTACACGTGCAGCCTGTGGACCAACTTTACTCAGCGGACTATCAGCGCCCTACGGGTCCAGTATAATAACGGGTTCAGGATGTTGATGGGGCTGCCCCGTTTCTGCAGTACATCTGGTATGTTTGCACATGCACGCATCGATGGCTTCCACGCCATCGTCAGACAGAAATCTGCCTCTTTGCTCTGTGTTACGACGGGTGGCCAGATATTATAAATAAATAAGACGACCAGACTATTTTATGTATCGTGTATTCAGCCATTGCATGACGAGCGATCGGAGTCGGTGACAAGACAACAGGATCCGGAAATACCACAGATAATATATATTTTATAAAGACTGATACACATACGTAACATCTCCCTTATTAAGAAAAGAAAATGGAATCATTACGTGGAACATGGTACGTAAGTATACTCTTTTTTTTTTTTTTTTTTTTTTTTAACATTAACAAAATTCTTATATACTAGTAGACTAAGTGGAACGGAACATCTCTAAGAAGTGACAAGTTGACTTGACTGACATTTACATTGCGACAGTTCTGACAGTGACGTCTATCAAATTGACTTAACTAAGTTTTGACAGCTACTAACAAAACAAAATTTGGTTTGACAATGCTTGTACAACAAACAATACATTTAGTATATTAAATTAAAACTAAGTACTAATTAAGAACTTAATCTAGACCAATTTTCAAAATCTTCGGGGCTTTATTATTGCTCTACCGAATGAAGAATAAGTTGTGTGTTGAGTTTGTTTATTTGGTGTATGTGATGTGTTTGTTTTTGTTTCAGATTCTTGGACAGGATTACTTGTACAAGGAGATTGATAATTAGATGGAGATGACGACGGCAGTATATTGGAAGGCGACGGTGGATCAGTGTCAAGTGGAACTGATGGGGATTGAAGTGAACTTCTTCTACTAGGAGCGGACTCAGTTGGTGAATGTTTTGGCTGTAGGATATGTTGGCGATTACGGCGAAAAGTACCTTCCGGGGAGACAATAGTATATGATCTAGGCTGTGGACCTATGTCTGACACAGTACCAGGTGTCCAAATACTGTCTGGCTGTTTCTGGAAGTAAATTTTATCACCAATGTTTAGGGAAGACAACGGTTTAGTATGTTTATTATAATAAATCTGTGATTTGTTCACTTTTATTTGAGTTTTATTTGTTAGAGACCTGTAGTTAGGTATTTTAGGTTTCAGAGTTTGTTCTAAGACTGGAAGTTTAGTTCTGAGTGTCCTGGACATTAGTAATTGGGCAGGCGAATACATATTTTCTTTAGGTGTATTCCTATACTGTAATAATCCTAGATGAGGGTCTGTATTATCAGTAAGACATTTCTTTAATATGTTTTTAACCGTGGCTATGGTTCTTTCTACAAGACCATTAGACCGTGGATAATAGGGACTTGATGTAATATGTTGTATTTGCCAATCTAAAGCAAAATGATTAAACTCTTTTGAGTTAAATGGGGGACCATTGTCTGAAATTAGAATGTTGGGTATTCCATGTCTGGAAAATATAGACTTTAGGTGACTAATGACAATTTTACTAGTAGAACCACCTGCTAGCTTTACAAGCTCGACATATTGGGAAAAATAATCTACGACTATGACATACTTGTTTGAATTGAAATCAAATAGATCAACTCCGACTTTATTCCAAGGCATTGGTTTTACCTCATGGGGCTGTAGTGACTCTTTGGAATTGCTGCGTCTGTTAGTGAGACAGTTATGACAATTATTAACATATTTTTCTATATCAGAGTACATATTGGGCCAGTATACTAGATTTCTTGCCAATCTTTGGCAACTATGAATACCTTGGTGACCTTCATGTATCTGTTTCAAAATGTCTTTTCTCATGGCTACTGGTATAATGACACTGTTGTTTTTGAAGACAATACCATTAATTATATGTATATCGGTTTTTAAAGGAAAATAAGGCCTAAGTATGTCTGGAAGCAATTTTTTATGTTCAGGCCAACCTGTTATGCAATATTTACTTAAGAGTGACAATTCATTGTCTTGGGAAGTCTGTTCTTGAATAGATTTAAGTTTATTTGGACTAACTGACAGTGATCTAATGACTAAATTGACATGTAAATCTAGATCAGAATCTAGATCATGTAATGACTGTTCTGGTAAAGCTGCTCTAGACAGAGTATCAGCTACATAAAGATATTTACCTGGTTTGTAAGTTACGTTCAGGTCATATGGTTGTAATCTTAGCATTATTCTTTGAAGACGGGGTGGAATGTTATAAATTGGTTTTTTATACAGCGATACTATTGGTTTGTGATCTGTTTCAACTAAAGTGTGGCGACCATAGACATATTGGTGAAACTTTGTACAACCAAATAGGATTGCTAACAGCTCTTTCTCAATCTGAGAGTATGACTGTTGACATGAGCTTAATGAAGCTGAAGCATATGCTATGGGGTGTTTATCATGGCAAATCACTGCACCCATGGCATCTTTAGACGAATCAACTGACAGTGTAATTGGTTTATTTTGATCATAATATGTCAAGACAGGGGCTTTTGTTATACATTCCTTTAATTCATTAAATTCTACATTATGTCTCTCTTGCCAAGACCATTCATTATCTTTAGACAGAAGTGTTCTTAAATTAGAAGTTTTATCTGACAAATTCTCTATGTATGAGCCTAAGTATGTAACCATACCTAAAAACCTTTGTAATTCTGTGACATTTGTTGGTGGTGGCATACTGCAAATGGCTTTCACTTTGTTTTCATCAACTCTCACACCATCTTTAGAAAAGATGTGTCCTAGGTACTTGACTTCACTTTTACATATATTAGACTTGTCTTTATTAAATTTTATTCCTATTTCTCTAGCTCTATCTAAGACTTGTTTTAACCTAAAATCATGTTCTTGTTTAGTTTGACCGTAAATTAGGAAATCATCCATCATGATTTTGACTCCTGGAATATCACTGAATCTATTTGTCATGATGGAATGAAACAGTTCTGGGGCTGCATTTATCCCGAAGGGAAGTCTTAGGAATCTATATCTACCTTGAGGTGTGATGAATGTACATAGTTTTGAGGAAGCTTCATCTAACTTTAGCATATAAAAACCTTTGTTTGCATCTAGGGTAGTGAAATATTGTGAACCAGAGAGGCTGGATTTAATTTCATCAATAATTGGAAATTGATAATGAGGACGCATAATGGCTTTATTAAGTTTTCTTGGATCAATGCACAGGCGTAGTTTACCATTTTTCTTTGATGCAATTACAATTGAGCTTACCCATTCAGTAGGTTCCTCGACTTTGACTATAATTTGATTTTTTTTTAACATGGCTAATTCTTCTTTTAATTGTTCTAAGAGACTGAATGGAATTCTACGACAGGCATCTATAGACGGTACAGCATCAGGCTTCATTGACAAATGACATTCATAATCTTTAAGACAACCTATTCCTGAGAAGAGATCTTTATATTTGTCAAGCTGTGATACATTGAGTGACTCATGAAATTGGACATTATGGACTCTTTTAACTAATTTTAAATTCTCACAACTGTTGCGACCAATAATATTCCTACAGGGTATATCTATAATGTGGAAATTAACATTGTATAGTTTGTTGTTATGTGTGACAGACAGAATGCATTGACCTACAGTCGGTAATACTTCACCGCTAAAGGTTGATAGTTTGTGACTACTTTTCTTTAAACTACTCAATGGCAAATTAAGTTTTTTATAAGAGTTAAATGATAAAATGTTAGTGTCAGCACCTGTATCAAGTAAAAAGTCTACATTCTTACTATTTATGGACAAAGTTGTATGATAAGGGTTTTTTATGCTGACAGAAATCTCATTAGTGAAAAGACTATTTAGAAAATAAGTATCAGTACCCGTACTTTCTTCTTCTTCTTCTATGGATCTCACATGTTTGCTGCGGCAACACTTGGCAAAGTGATTGGGCTTGTGGCAGTTGTTACAGATGACTCCTATGGCTGGACATTTTGTTCGGTGAACTTGACCACATCTGGAACAATTCTTGGTTGACTGTTTGGATTGAGGTTCTTGACTGGACGATGCTTTACTTGATTGACGACTTTGACTTGTTTGAGACTGATGACTTTGACTTTCTTGACGGCTATGACTTCTTTGACGACTGTGACTTCTTTGACTGTGACTTTTTTGATTGCGACTCTCTTGACTACGATGTGTTTGGCGACTGTGATGCGATTGACGACTGGCAACGACACTTACTTCTTGGCTTGATAAAGCTTTAGCCTGTAACCTAGTATTTCTTAGTGTTTTAGCGAGACTGACGGCGGCATCAAATGTTGATGGTTTCTCGATCAGGATACGTTCTCTGATGTACGAGCAAGATGAATTTAAGTTCCATGAGAATATGTCCTTTACTATATCATCGGCAAGACCTTCAAAATTGCATTGGATACTTAGATTCTTGAGATCCGTGGCATATGTCTCAATTTCTTCATCTGGACCTTGTTTTCTGTTGAACAGCTTATGTCTTTCGACGGAAATATTGACACGTGGTGTGAAGTAGTCTTCAAATTTGGCGAGTAAATCCTTATAGGTGATCTTGTCAATTTGTATGTTAAACGAGTAAAATATCTGAAGAGCGTCTGGGCCTATGATTTGTAGTAAAATGGCTACCTTTCGTTTGTCTGGTTGTTCTTCTAAATTGTTGGCTATCATGTAAATCTCTAGACTTGTGTTGAAATTTCTCCAAGCCAATGGCATGTTCGAGTTGTTGATATCTAAGCTGAAATTACTCGGCGGCAGGGGATAACTTGTATTATTTGCGTTTTTATTTTCCGGCATTTTAGGGCTGGACCACGCGGCGACGTTTTACTCGAAATTTTTTTTTTTTTTTTGACTGTTTGCGGCACTTACTTTTGTGGTTTTTTGTGACTTCTTTTTCTTCTGTATCTTCTGACACCATGTTACGACGGGTGGCCAGATATTATAAATAAATAAGACGACCAGACTATTTTATGTATCGTGTATTCAGCCATTGCATGACGAGCGATCGGAGTCGGTGACAAGACAACAGGATCCGGAAATACCACAGATAATATATATTTTATAAAGACTGATACACATACGTAACACTCTGCAGAGTGCGGGACAGCTCTAACTCCATCCTGAAGACCATAGCGGGGAGGTACGATTCTCCAATGTTAGGTGATGTTGTTAGAAGATGCATTTCGAACAGCACCCTTGTCGCTAAATAGATTATAAGTTTACTAACATAGGTATAAGTTATCATTTTGTTTCTTTTTGCTTACTAACCCATATATGGATGATGCTTAACCGAAATAAAAATTATTTTATTTTATTTTATTTATTTATTAGAGCATGCCTCCCACAAGGGGGACCGATGACCTGGTCAAGACCGCAGGAATCCGCTGAATGCGAAAAGCACAGACTCAGTCGAAGTGGAGATGCTTGGGGGAGGCCTATGTCCATCAGTAGACGTCTTTCAGCTGAAATGGTAATGATGATGATGATAAATGAGGATAAAATAATAATATTTTTTACAGAGTATGAAGGTGCCATGGGGTAAGATACTCCGTCACCCAGGGATGTACGCCATTATAATTTCACACATTGCACAGACGTGGGGACAAGTGACTTTATACTCCGAAGTACCTGCCTTCATGGACAAAATTATGGGCGTCAATATTAAAGCGGTAAATATGGTATTGACTGAATTATAAGAGTGAATTCAAAAGTAGGTTCATGTATAATAAAAAATATTAATCACAGGCTGTGGTTTACTATCTCCATATCGAAGAATCGGTAAAAATAATCAATGTCGATACTATACTGTCTGGAATTATCATGAAAACTCAAACTCAAAGCATTTATTTCAACTAAACCAAAGTGAATTTTCGAGGGGTAGGTCAGTCAGAAAAATGAAGTTAGTTGCCCCTTCCAAAGCGTAGCAAGTTCCGATGGAGAAGAACGGGCAAAAACTCCACGGACACTCTTCAAAATATTGTTACAAAATATTGGTTACATCATTCATGTTGAAAATATACATGTAAGAACAATGTAGACAGACGTGCACGTTAAAAGCGTCCGTAATAAAAAGACGAAAACAACTAAATTAAAATAAGCCATGGCAGCTGAGAGATCACCAGTCACTACTGACGGCGCCCGTTCACGAACATGACGCATGGATCAGTACCATATTATCCTCGTACCTCGATGAACTTTACTTTCTATGTTTCATGAATCATGATAAATAATAAAATAATAATCGATGATTATTTATTTTTAGAATGGACTGCTGACTGCTCTGCCATTTTTGGTAATGTGGTTCACAAACTTCTTCTTCAGCTGGATGACAGATATGCTGATTGTGAAGAAAATACTCAGTGTCACAAATACAAGAAAATTAGCTAACTCACTAGGTATGTCATATGCTAATTCTTTCCAATTACGATTTTGAAATATTCTATAGTAATAATAATTATAATGGACACCACGTTTATCTCAAGGTGAAATCAAGATTATTCGTACTATTGCGACAAAAAATTACAAACCCTAGAAAATAGCAATAATTTGTAACTCTTTTATAAGTTTTAATTTTTATAAAAACAGGAAACGTACCAGCAGCTATTGGACTCGTTGCGTTAGCCTTCGCACCCAGAAACATCTATGTCGTAGAAACAATATTGGTAATTATCTGCGGTTTCAAAGTATCGGCTCATTTGGGATTCCATGTAAGGATTTTCTTTCTGATCTACTGTTCATATTAACTTATATCACGCTGTAAACTTTTGCTCTTCAGTTTATGTGTTTTCTATTTACCAGATAAACCACATTGATATTTCTCCAAACTTCGCTGGAACTATGATGAGCATCAGTAATTTTGTCTCAAACTTCGCAGCATCAATGTCGCCCATGGTCGTCGGCTTCATTCTTACTGATGTTGTAAGTACGAATAATATCTTATTTTATTTTATATTTTTGGTAAACTTAGGCATGTACAATTATAATAGTGCATTTACTTCATTACCGTCAATAGCTTCTATATTCTCTTATAATTCTAAATACATTCTTAAGAGGTAACGCTTAGTAGTTATAATTTGTGTATTCAATGACGTATTGTTAGGTTTCCTAAATACTTTCGCATTATTAAAAATGTTCTTCCTCGATTAATTAGAAAATAATAAATGGAGCAGTATATCAATTTATATTAATATTGTCATAAATATCCAAACTGAAATAATTGAATTCAAATTCAAATTCAAATTCAAATTTTTATTGCTCAACACATTACATAATCATACATTTCTAGATGTCAAGTGAATGCGCAGTCCACTGTGTTGCACCACATACAGGCATGCAAAATTATCTTTAAACACTGTCCTAAATTCCAATTAATACCAAAAATTCATAAAAATTATCAATAATACTCTCTCTCTCTATAATGTCATAAATTCAAATCAATAAGTTATGCAATGTCATAAATTCAAATTAATAAGTACATAATGTCAGAGTATAATAATGTCATTATAAATAAGTAATGTCTAATACAGTCAACACTTAATTAACAATACAAACAAAATAATTTTAATAAAAATCGGACTCAACCATAATTTTCTGTATTATTATTATACACACACATTTCTATCGGACAGGTATTCATTAATTGTGTAGTATGTCTTACTTATCAGTAGATTAATTAGTTGCTTCTTAAATACATTGATATCATTTATATTTAACAAAGTATTAGGTAATTTATTATAGATATGTGGTGCCATGCCCAGGAAATTTTTACGAAATACTGCTTTTTTGTGTTGCCTACCGCTTATTTTATTTCTATGGCGCGAACTGTGTAGTTTTTCAAATAGGTGGAAGTTTGTTTTGACAAATACTGCCACCTCACATATGTATAGGCAGGGTACTGTTAATATACGGAAATTCACAAAGAACGGTTTGCAGCTTTCCGTGCTTTGAATACCGCAAATCGCCCTAACCACCAATTGATTGATGATAAGGAAAACACTAAACATAATTTTCGTATTACCAATGTTTACAGACCGACCCATACCTCTGGAGGCAGATATTCTTCGTGGCTGCTGGAATATACTTCTTCACGAATCTGGTCTATGTGATACTTGGAACAGGTGTAAAGGCAGAATGGAATGACCTACCTCAAGAGGAAACAGCTGACGAGGAGAGTCAACCAATGATAGAGAAACTTAAAGTGTAAACGGAGAAAGCTACGACGTAATGAATAAACAAAAGCTTTGAAAGCTTACAGGGACTGCTTGAAGTCGTTCAGTTTTTGGCTCATCATAATTGATGACTAGTTTGATAATCGACTGACTTTTCATTGATTTTAATAAATCAATGAAAAGTCAGTCGATTTTAAACTATGAATATTCACACCTAATGATGGCAGACGGTGTGATTTAAACATTCATTGAGGTTTTAATTATTTTAATTTACATAATACCTAAGTAATTAATATCCTAAGAAGTCATATAGAATTTTGTGATAAACCAGACGGCGTTGATGGAACTGCTTCACGAGTACAAGATTGAATGATAGAACCTGGCAAGATTAATTTTAAGGTGTCAGTGAAGGAAATCATCATGAGGAATCTTGGCTTGTAATGGTTTCAAATCGTCAACCCGCTCTGAGAAAGTGTGGTGATTAAGAGTCTGTTCCGCAGTGGTACAATTAGTAGAAGTTGTCGTGTTACTATCCAGTAAAAAACATCGAGTTAGTAAAAAAAAAACTGTTCTGTCTGCAACTCTGCACACTAATTCAATGAATAAATTACGACACAGGCATACACAACTAATTTGATAACACGGCAAATTCTGGAATTCTAAATCTAGATGGCGATCAATGAGAGATAAGAGATACTTACTTCCAACGAAAAGATGTTTTTATAATATATAGTTATAAGATTGTACAATGTAGATACATAATATTGTATTTTTTATATTATTTATCTTACTGCTACTTTCTAATAAAATAAAAATATATCAATAGACGCCTGTTTCACTGCATTTCCACTGGTTTAAAATATTATAATCAAGTTTTTACAAACAATGATTACATAAATTAAAGATGACAATGATAAAAACTGGCCAAGTGCGTGTCGAACTTCGACATTTAGGATTCCGTACCAAATCAGATTTATCAATACTTTGGATTTTTTTAGTAAAATATACGTAACAATAAACATTATCACCTATCAAGATCACAGGTCAAAGGGAAGTTTAAAAATTCTTCAGAACAAAATTTTGTAAAGAAAGCTGACTTTGGTGGCTTCTCATTCCTTTGTTTTCCAATATTCTTAAAAATAAAAATAAAGTATTTATCTACTCAATGAGTTCTAAACAACGATACCCCACTTGATGGGGTAGGTCAACGTTTTTTTTTTGCGCCCCTCTTTTACTGTATAGGAGCCCCCCAAAAATTAAACAGCCCGCAAATTTATTCATGCGCGGCACGTTACTTGTGCGGGAAAGCGAAGACGCGACGTCACGCCAGGGCGTGCGTACGACTGATTTACCTATATAAAAAAAGTACTCTGTGGACTGATGGTCGCCTTGCCGCCCGCGAGAGGGTTGCACCCCCGCCGAACCCCGCCGCTTGCGCTGGTCACCGCACGCGCTTTTTGATATAGTATTAGGTTGGGGAAAAAGTCTTTTCGTATTATAGTATGTATGAACTTAAAATAAAATCTCTTTGGCTATACTATTTGTATCTGGCTGGTTTTGGTATCATTGAAAGTTTCAATTTTAAAGAACATAATTCCAAATTCAAATTAGGAAAATGTGTGATTTTCATTTGTTTTTCGTACTGTCAAGATGAGTGAAGCTAGTGAAGAAATTCGATACATTTTAAAATAAAATTATACTACAAAAAAGGTAAAAATGCAACGCAAGCCGCGAAAAAAATTTGCGATGTTTATGGACCCAGTGGAGTGTCTGTGAGAGTAGCACAAATTTGGTTTAAGCGTTTTCAATCCGGAAATTTTGATGTCAAAGATGCACGTCCCTCTGGTCGCCCTATTACGGATAAAATGGATGCCATTTTTGAAAAAGTGGAGCAAGATCGGTATATCAGTAGTTACGACGTAGTTGAAGAACTGGGAATTGACCACAAAACAGTTTTGGAGCATTTGAAAAAAACTGGGTACACAAAATAGCTCGATATTTGGGTACCTCACGAGCTCACTGAAAGAAACCTAATGAATCGAGTACTCATTTGTGGTTCTTTATTACGACGTAATGAAACCGAACCATTTTTGAAGAAGCTGATAACTGGTGATGAAAAGTGGATCACGTACGACAAGAATGTACGAAAAAGGTCGTGGTCAAAGGCCGGTCAGGCTTCACAGACTGTGGCGAAACCCGGGTTAACTCGCAACAAGGTGATGCTGTGTGTGTGGTGGAATTGGAAGGGCATTATTCATTATGAGCTGTTGCCACCAGGCAGGACCATCGATTCTGAACTCTACTGCTAACAACTGATGAGATTAAAGCAAGAAGTTGAGAGAAAGCGGCCGGAATTAATCAACGGAAGGGGTGTGGTTTTTCATCATGATAACGCTAGACCTCACACATCTTTAGTCACTCAGCAAAAATTAAGAGAATTTGGCTGAGAGGTGTTAATGCATCCGCCGTATAGTCCTGACCTTGCACCTTCAGATTTCCACCTGTTTCGGTCTCTTCAGAATTCTTTAGGCAGTGTCAGGTTAACATCACGAGAGGACTGCCAAAACCACTTGTCGCGGTATTTTGATCAGAAGTCCGAAAATTTCTATAGCAATGGGATCATGTCCCTACCTACAAGATGGCAAAAAGTTATCAAACAAAATGGTACCTACATACTTTAGATAAATGTAAAAAATGTATATTAAAAAATGTTTTGAAATTTCTTAAAAAATGCGAAGAAACTTTTTCCCCAACCTATTATGATTAGGTTGTATCCTGTTACTGATTTCAAGTCGGACAAAAAAAAGTTTAATCAATGGAAAGAAAATATTATTTACAATATATAAGTTAACACTGTTTACACTAGGTACTTATGTGAATGACTAACTAACTATACAAATAAATACAAAACAAAAGGACACTTAAGCGTCGAAGTACTCGTCCGCATCGATATCATCCGGAAACGTACCCAGAAGACTGGCAGCATTGCCCCATTGAATGGCAATGCTAACCACCATGCGCCCATTGCCCGAAACGGTGGTTAAAACTTAAAACGCCCCGTTGGACGAAACGTGCCAAAAAGGGGTGGGCAGAACGTATTCCGCGTCTTAGTTTTTTTTTTTTGGAATTTTGTCTGTGAACCCACCCCTTGCATTCCAGGTTCTTTGGAAAGATGGTTAGGTGTTTTTTTTTACCATAAGCCGTGCGGTTGTATCGGCATTACGAACAAAGTTAGTCTGTGGTTGAAAAAAAGTTTGTGGCGCTGGAAGCGCGCGCGGGTGTCGTTTTTTTTACCGAGATTATTGTTCTTATTTCAAAACTTTGGATGACCAATGGTATATTATTATGATGTCATTTGATTATTTAACACATAGGCAATATTTTGGGCTAAAAATAGGGTTATCGTTATATTTTTTGAAATAATTTTTTAATTGTTTTTCATTGGCGGTAATAATATATAAACAAATTGATTTTATTTTTGGGTATTGAAAAATTGTCATCTATTGTTCTAAAACAAAACTCGTATCTAGCCTAGTCTATTCGCTTTAAGAAACAGTCATTAGTTTACTATCACTTCATGAAAATATTTTGCATAGAAGCCGTGTATAGGTCGTGTATGTGGGGTGGACAAAAAATGTTCGAAGGCGTGTCAAGGGGTGTCGCGCGGGGGAGCCGGGCGCGGGAGATTTCTTGGACCAAAGGACGAGCCAGCCCTCTGGTCAAGTGAAGGCTCGACTAGACGGCGAGAAATTTCCATAAAAAGAAGAATGGAATGGAATGGAATGGAATTAATCAATCAATCGAAAGGAGAATGGGCATTTTGGTACTCGCTCCAATAGCAATCATTGTGGTGTCATTGGATAGGTCTTTTAATCAGGAAAAATATTTACTATGGCGACATGTCCCAAGTCCTTGTCTGAAAACCACGGCAAGCCCCCAAAGTTCCAGTTTTAGTTAATATCATAATTGCAAGTACGATAATATTACATACCTATCATGGTTGAAATACGAAAAAACAATGTAAAACAACATTATTTAAAACGAGAAATGTATTGTGTTACTCATAGACTCATAAAAAAAGGAGGACTCCGCGCCACGCATATCGAAAGTGAAGCACAGTAAGTATGCCAGGACCGTTTGTACAAACACGCCTCACGCACACATTTACATCATAGTATGCCAACCGGACGCCATTACGTGACACAAGCGACGGCGTCTTTGCAGGTACTCATATCACGCACACATCGATCGGTACGGTGCTTCACTTTCGATATGCGTGGCGCGGAGTCCTTCTTTTTTTTATACGTCTATTGTGTTACTATTCATGCATTATATCGTGATATGATATGATAATGGTGAACACTTTTGAAAATATGTTTTTTTACATAAAAAAGTAGTATTATCTTTAACATTTCTGTTTTTTGTTACAACGGTGACTATAGACCTCGGGGATAGGGAACCAGCCGCGGGGTGGGGTAGGTGGTGCGCTGTGCCAGTGGACAGCCTTTTGTGCCGCGACATTCACTAGTCGTTGTATCGTTCTGTGCGTGAAACGACGTTCCGCAGCTGTTTATTCTACCTAGTACTTTGTTATACCGTTTTCATCACTGACCCCGGCGCCCCATTTGGACATTGTTACCCGCTACAAACGTTTATCTTGGCTAGTGTTGTGGACTATTGTAGTGCTTATCGATTTGGAACATCGTTATGGAAGAAAATCGCAACTGTGTGATGTGTCGGCGAGGCCTACATCATGCTAGATACCAACAGCATGTTTTAACTGATGATCTTCCAAGAATGCACCCCGAGTTTGTGGCTTACATACGAGAACATGCCATTTTGGAGGTTAGTACATACTTCATTAAACTATTTCGAACTTCACCAGCTTCAGTTTTTCTTTTTAGAAGCGGTTTGTTTATATTATTATTGTCTGTTATATTTTTATACCTGAGCTATTACAAACGTGCGAATTGAGCCCTAAATCATTTTAATCGGACCTCTTGCTCGCACTTACAGGTCTTATTGAACTACTCTAGTGTTGTGTGTAAAAGTGCGTTTCCGAACCGAGCTGCAAACTACCAACTGCACGTGTTTATTTTCTATGTAGCGCGGCTGTATGGTCCGTAGCTAAGGGTGTTCGCTTCATAGAAAAAAAAAACACGTGCAGTACTAGCTACCTGCTTCCGAGCGGCATCCCTTTATATCAGTAATGACTTGTGCAGCTTTCTCACAATCCTTTAATCCTTTTATGACTCAGTTCGCACGTTTATAGTTCTTCTTATTAAAACACTTCTCTGACCACCTATTGTGTGTTTGCTATTGTTATCTATTCACTAAGCCGTCACATCGGCTATACATAAGATATATTTTTACTTGCATTACTTAAAATATGAAAACAATACAAGTATGCCATGACTTTAGACCTGAACACCTACATACCGCATTGTTTTAAATGTTTTCATAAAAATACAACATAACATCAGCAAGATCGTATTCTACCATTTTCAGGTAGAGTTCGACAACACACGACGTGTGTGTCACCGATGTTGGCAGAGAATTGACAACGTTGTAGGAAGACCACCTGTCATACCAGAAGTAGAACAGAATGTACGAGAGCTTCAGGTTCCAGACTACACTCGAGCTCCAAACACTCCAGGGCATTGTATCTTTAACACTTGCCAAAACGCAACCCGCCATCGAATACCAGAGACGATCAAGATTCACATTTTCTGTGAATATAAGTTATATATTCCTGACGGTGCTAGAGTATGTGGACAACACCTTGAGAGCAATGCTTGGGAAGAGCTGCCTCAATTCTGCAATGTCACACATAACTTCAATGCGCAACAGTTTAGCGACGTTTGTGACATATTGAGAATGGCTTTAAATCGTGGACCTAGGCTAGATTTCAACACAAGAGGTGCTTTAAGCAACGAGGATATGTACTTTTGGACAGGACGCAAATGCGAACAGTTTGATTCCATATTAGAACAAACACCCTCACTAAGTGGGAGGTGCAAGGAGCCTCGAACTGCGTTAGGCATATATCTGACGAAACTACGTACCGGAGACTCAGATGAAAGACTAGCGACGTTATTTAATATGTCACGAAGAAAGCTGGAACGTTTACTAACTATTGTGCGCGAATGCCTCATGAATGAATATGTAATATTACACTTGGGAGTGGACCATATGAATAGAAACGACGTTTTAGAAAAGAACCTCACTATACCAAGAGGGTTATTTGGCAATGAAGAAAACAATAAAGCTATCGTTATATGCGATGGGACTTATATATATATCAATAAAAGCTCGAACTTTTTGTTCCAGCGTCTATCTTATAGCCTGCATAAGTTCCAGAACTTGCTGAAGCCGTTTTTAATTGTGTGTTCCAATGGCTATATAATCGATGTTTTGGGACCATACGCTGCCACTAAGACTGATGCGAACATCATGAGCGATATAATGAATGATGGAGAAAACCCATTGCATTGCTTTCTTCAACCGAACGATGTCTTCATATTAGATCACGGCTTCCGGGACAGCTTAGATGCTATCGAAGCATGGGGATATGAATCCTACGTTCCACCATCTAAAGACAGATGGGAGACACAGCTAACTACTGAGCAAGGTAATGAAGCTCGATCAGTTACACTATGCCGGTGGGTAGTGGAAGTGGTGAACGGGAGGTTCAAACGAGATTTCAAGCTTTTGCGGCAAAAATATTTTAATAAAACACTACCAAAAATGTTCATTGATTTTAAAATCGCCGCAGCTATGTTTAATAACTTCCACATACCCATCGATGACAACATTCACGCAGAGGCCTTCCTAAACATAATCAGGGAGAAAATAGATTCCCCGAATCTACTTTATGATTATGTTGAAAGAAAACATTTGAATAACTGAAGAGCGGATTTTCAAAGAATAGAAAGTCACGAAATACAGAACTTCCCACTACTGACGGAAGAACAGATTATTTTACTTTCATTGGGCACCTATCAACTGAAGCTAGCCCGATCCTACTGCAGCGAGCATTTATCAAATGGACTATACATTCTACAAGTATATAGAGAAAGCGCACTCCAAGATTTAAATGAATATGGTATAAACGAAGATGCCTGGCTTTTACGCGGACGCATACAGTCGCGTCACGTACGGTCAAGAACTTATTATTGTTATGTATTAGTAAAAAACAATGTTAATGAAAACGAAACCAATATCCATAACATTTTATGCAATTATTACTGCACGTGTTTGACCGGACGACGAACAATCGGCACTTGTGCTCATATAGTTTCAATCGTTTGGTATCTAGGATATGCCAGACATGTCTTCATCCATGTCCATGTCCATGGCTTCACTGCTCCTGCAGCGTTCCTCAACGATGTCATTATTGTTGATAATAATGTTTAAAAAAATAAACAACGTTTCTTACTTTTTCAATTTTTTTTTTATTCCTGAGTGTTTATTCATTTTAGTATCTATTAATCAACAAACACAGGATTCTATAGAAGAAAATTATATAATATCACCATTATCTTAACAAAATGAAACAAAAACAAAAAAAAAAATACTTAACACAAAATAACTCCGTTCCGACAGCAAATGGAGACAAGCGACTCGGTTATCATTAATCCTTGTAAAAAGACCTTTCCAATGATATATATATTATGGCTATTGGACCGAGTACCAGGCTTCATATATTTTTGCCCATGATCCTTTTGTGTACTGATACTGAACTACCAAAAAAAAAATTGCGCACCGGTAAAAAAAAATCCTGTATGCAGTAGCAATGAACTTGGTTTATTATTTGCATAAGATAACAGTGATACCAATGCACATAAGAATAATTATAAATAACAATTAGATAACTGTTCGACTAACATGAAAGACGCATTCAAAGATAATGTACGTCAGTTTGGTACATAATACATACATATCTCGAAACAAATATTATATTGTGATAATAGGTTGGGGAAAAAGTTTCTTCGCATTTTTGAAGAAAATTCAAAACATTTTTTAATATACATTATTTACATTTATCTAAAGTATGTAGGTACCATTTTGTTCGATAGCTTTTTGCCATCTTCTAGGTAGGGACATGATCCCATTGCTATAGAAATTTTCGGACTTCTGATCAAAATACCGCGACAAGTGGTTTTGGCAGTCCTCTCGTGATGTTAATCTGACACTGCCTAAAGAATTCTGAAGAGACTAAAACAGGTGGAAATCTGAAGGTCCAAGGCCAGGACTATACGGCGGATGCATTAACACCTCCCAGCCAAACTCTCTTAATTTTTGCTGAGTGGCTAAAGATGTGTGAGGTCTAGCGTTATCATGATGAAAAACCACACCCCTTCTGTTGATTAATTCCGGCCGCTTTCTCTCAACTTCTTGCTTTAATCTCATCAGTTGTTCGCAGTAGAGTTCAGAATCGATGGTCCTGCCTGATGGTAACAGCTCATAATTAATAATGCCCTTCCAATCCCACCACACACAGCATCACCTTGTTGCGAGTTAACCCGGGTTTCGCCACAGTCTGTGAAACCTGACCGGCCTTTGACCACGACCTTTTTCGCACGTTCTTGTCGTACGTGATCCACTTTTCATCACCAGTTATCAGCTTCTTCAAAAATGGTTCGGTTTCACTATGTCGTAATAGAGAATCACAAATGAGTGCACGGTTCATTAGGTTTCTTTCAGTGAGCTCGTGAGGTACCCAAATATCGAGCTTTTTTGTGTACCCAGTTTTTTTCAAATGGGCCAAAACTGTGTTTTGGTCAATTCCTAGTTCTTCAGCTACGTCGTAACTACTGATATGCCGATCTTGCTCCACTTTTTCAAAAATGGCATCCATTTTATCCGTAATAGGGCGACCAGAGCGACGTGCATCTTTGACATCAAAATTTCCGGATTGAAAACGCTTAAACCAAATTTGTGCAACTCTCACAGACACTGCACTGGGTCTATAAACATCGCAAATTTTTTTCGCGGCTTGCGTTGCATTTTTACCTTTTTTTTAGTAAAATTTTAAAATGTATCGAATTTCTTCATTAGATTCACTCATCTTGACAGTACGAAAAACAAATGAAAATCACACATTTTCCTAATTTGAATTTGGAATTATGTTCTTTAAAATTTAAACTTTCAATGTTACCAAAACCAGCCAGATACAAATAGTATAGCCAAAGAGATTTTATTTTAAGTTCATACATACTATAATGCGAAAAGACTTTTCCCCAACCTAATATACCGTTTTATCGACATTTAAAGTGAGTAAATTATTGGCCAAAAATTTTATCACGCAGGAAAGCGCAAACTCAGCATTTTGGTATGTCTGGGGCTAATCATGGCCATCTATTACAAGGGCAGTACCATCCGCATACGTGAATATCTGACAATTTTCGAGAGACAGTTTGCAAAGGTCATTTATATAAATGAGAAAGAGAGTAGGCCCCAGGATGCTACCCTGTGGAACGCCATATATCATAGAAAGCTCGTAACTTTCGTGTTGGCCGATTTTCACTTTTTGGGTACGATCACTGAGATAGTCTGCGAAGATTTTCAAATGGTGTCCTCGTATTCCAATTCTTTCCATTTTATTCAATAAGGCTGGGGCAGAAACGGTGTCACATGCCTTTGACAGATCAAGGAAAATTCCCAGGCACTTATGTTTCCTATCCAATGTCCTAGCTACGTGATTAGATAAAGTCATAACTGCATCTTCGGTACTTACTCCATTTTTGAAACCGTATTGGTTATTGACTAAGATACTGTGTGCTACAAGAAAACTGATGAGATTCTTATTCAGTACGCGTTCTAAGATCTTTGATATTGTTGTAAAAATTGAAATTGGACGGTAATTATTAACATAATCTCTGCGCCCTAACTTATGAATGGGGTAAACTGCTGCTTTTTTAAACGCCGTTGGAAGGACACCAGCACTAATAGACACATTACAAACATGCGTAATAATCGGAACTAATACAGTTCGCGGCTTTTATTATCTTGGAGGGTATACAGTCCACGCCAGTAGCATAATTAGACCTGAGACCCAAAATAATGGAATCAATATCCTCTTCGGTTACCTCAAGGAGGGCCATTGAGCTACACGGATTAGAATTTGTCACAAAGTTGGGCTCTGTTAGGGGTGATATAAATTTTGATGCCAAACATTGCCCACATTTGCAAAAAAGTTGTTTACGTGTTTAATTGAGGAAACCCATTAGGGTTATTAGATAATGGCAACAAGTCAAAAGAGGGAGGACAACGAGTTTGAAGATCTGAGACATTCTTAATGACATTCTAGGTAGCCTTAACATTATGTTTTGTTTTTCTGAACTGTTCTTTTTCATACGAGCGTTTAAGTTTTCTCAGCAAGGAATTACAGAAAATGCGATATCGGGTATACGTGATTTTTAATATTTGGTTATCTTCCGCCTTTTTGAGTTTAGTATGCAAGCGGTCACGGTGACGTATACAACGGAGTAGCCCCAGCGTAATCCAGGGCTTCAAATTGCGTTCTCTTCTTGGAACTGTATGTTCCCGTGTGTTTTTTATTACAATTGTGGAGAAAAGAAAAAGAAAGAAAGAAAAAGAAAGAGAGAGATAGAGATTTCCTATTAACGCATCTACAGCTTAATTAGGATCCAAGATTGACAATACTGGAGATAAGTCATGGGTTTTGATATCCTCTATAGCGGACTCGTAGTCAATTGTTACTTAGTACGTGTAATATCTGAGTTAGCACTCCTGGTTTGTTTCTACAAACCAGGTAAGTAGCGGTTTGTGATCTGTTATTGACGATTCGATAACAAAAGTAGTAGCGGATTTGTTTGTTTTTAGTAAAATGTGATCCAAACAATTAGTGAGCCGTGTCGGAAACTAATGAGCTAGGAGTAGTCCGTTTGAAGAAGCACAGGTTAGATACTCATCTGAGTGACTTTAATAAAATAAAATGGGGGGAGAGAAACCTCGAACAAATAGATTTATATACTAAATTATGTAATGATAGTTTAAAAGACATTAATTTTCCGCATGAATTCAGTAGCTGTGGCGATAAACGTTGTGACAACCGAGACCACATGCGTATTATTGACAGTATGTATCATCGGATTGTTAATGTTTTGTGTAATGCCGCCTCTGAGAGTCATACTATTGTGAAGCCGAGTAGAAAACAACCGGTGATCGGATGGAACAAGCATGTGCGTGACGCTCACGGGGTAGCTCGGTGTAAATTTATAGAGTGGGTAGAGTGGGGTAAACCGAGTGTAGGACGTGTTTTGGAGGAGATGCGGGAGAGTCGTAGAATCTTTAAATCACGCCTAAAGTGGTGCCAAAATAATAGGGAACAGATAAATATGGACATCCTCGCTTTTCACCATTCGAAGCATGACTTTCGTAAATTCTGAAAAACTACTAGTAGGCTAAATAATAAGCCAGGCTTACCCGTGAGCGACAACGGTGTGAGTGATCCGAAATGTATTGCGGACATACTTAAGGATCACTTTATGGTGAAATCGCCACTGGGGCCATCGCGGTCAGTGCAGTGTGGAGGGGTCGCATGGACAGGAGATAAACACCAGAGTCACACCGAAGGATGTTTAGGGAGTTATAAAGTTAATGTCGCGTGGAAAGTCTCCTGGCCATGACAGCCTGAGCATTGAGCATTTAAAGCATGCCGGCGTCCACCTGCCCAGAGTTCTTGCCATTTTATATACATTTTGTTTATGGCATGCGTATTTACCAGCTGAGATGATGAGGATCGTGGTGGTACCAATTGTGAAGAGTAAAACCGGTGACCTAAGCGACACGAGCAACTACAAGCCAATCTCACTAGCCACAGTGCTTGCGAAAGTTTATGACAGTTTGCATAATGCACAGCTTGACCAGTATGTCAACACTCATGACAATTAATTTGGTTTTAAACCTGGATTGTCTACTGAGTCAGCTATTTTAATAATAATAATAATAATAATAATTCTTTATTCAACCGAAAGCCATCACAGTACAAGAATCAAGTAAGAGCATAATTATGTGTATTATTTTGTGTCTAAAGCAGACTGTTAAGTACTACTCCGATAGGAACACACTTATTTATGCCTGTTTTCTCGACCTCTCGAGGGCGTTTGACCTGGTTAGTTATGACATCTTATGGCAAAAATTTTATAACATCTCAATGCCTCTCGAACTGATAGAAATTTTCAAGTACTGGTATCTTAACCAGGTCAACCTCGTTCGATGGTCGAGTGCTCTGTCGGAGCCGTATAGGTTGGAGTGCGGGGTGAGGCAGGGAGGGCTGACCCCGCCGAGGCTCTTCAACCTGTACGTGAACACACTGATAGAGGAGCTCAGCAGCATCCGTGTCGGCTGCCATATTGACGGTGTGTGTGTCAACAATATTAGTTATGCGGACGACATGGTGCTGCTGAGCGCCTCGGTGTGTGGTCTGTCTAGGTTGCTGGGCATCTGCGAGCGTTACGCGCTGGATCACCGTTTGCTCTATAACGCAAAAAAAAAGTGAATACATGGTCTTTTAGGCCCGGGGTCGGAGGTGCCCAGATACTGTTCCACCTATTATGTTGAACAGTGTCAAGTTAAAAAGAGTTGAACAGTTTAAATATCTCGGGCATATCGTGACCTCTGACCTGAGGGATGGTGCGGACATAGACAGAGAGCGGAGGGCGTTGTCTGTGAGGGCCAATATGATCGCCCGCAGGTTTGTTCGTTGCTCGGGGGCCATCAAGATAACTCTTTTCAGAGCGTTTTGTACGTCCCTGTACACAGCCAGCCTGTGGGCGTCATATGCCTAGAAGCAGTACAACGCTCTCCGTGTTCAGTACAATAATGCAGTCAGGGTATTGTTGGGGCTGCCCCGGCACTGCAGTGCGTCGGGGATGTTCGCCGACGCCCGTGTCGACTGTTTCTACACAACGATGCGAAAGCGGTGCACATCTCTGGGACGCAGGCTCCAGACCACTTCCAGCACCATCCTGAGCGTATTTGCGAACAGATTTGATTGTCAGTACATTAACCATTGTTATATGGTTAATGTAATGACAAACAAACAAATGACTCAGGGGCAGGCGTATTATTGATAATGTTGATTTTGTGATTTGAATTTATTTTTAATTTTATTATATTAATTTAATTTTATGATTTTGATTTGGTTTTGTGATTTTGATTTGAATTTACAATTTTAATTTTATTTATTTATATTATTTAATTAATTATTTTTATATAATATTTGTGATTGATGATTACGTATGATCTGGAAATGTTTGAAATAAATTATTTTTGATTTGATTTTGATTTGATTTGTTGGGTCTTTTATAATCTGCACACAGCTACCAGGTTGGCACTTGAGCAAATTGGATATATTAAGCGATTCTATTTCATTAATAATAGTATCAAGATTAGCCATTTATTATAAGAATAAGCAATAAAGTAGAAACTAACGTTTAAGTTAGTATTGTAAGACGTATTTATTTTATGATTTTTCGCAAGGTAATTGTTTGCTATTAGATATGGTGTAGAGGTGATAATTGTGTAGGTACATGCATTACTCAGTAGAATAGTTCCTGAATATGTGAACAGTTTACAAGTAATTTTACATGTTTGAATAAATATTATTAAAAATAAGTTTCTGGTACATTAAAGTTGTGCGACTTTATAGCATATTACTATAGCGAGATACAGTCTTTACTTGCAGATCCATGAGGATTTATTATTATTTATTATTTTATTGATTAAGGTAATAAGCTACTAATTACACTTTATGCATAATTATACTGACGCTGTTCATGGTGTGAATGAAAATCAAATACAATAAATATGGTGGAGAAGCAAGATGTTACAGAGAAAGGCTTTGATGGTAACTTCAAAGGTGAGTGAAAACTTTTGATTAATAAATTATTAGCATGTGTCTGAAAAGTTTCGAGTCACAGGTTCGTGGGTTTGACACTTAGCTTGAAACTATTTGGCTTATCACCTGGTGAATTAATTACGTTTCAAGTTGATTTATATATTTTAGAACTTCAATACTTGTTTAGAATTCAATTTGGATTGCAATTAGAAAGCGGGTAGTGGTCAAATTAAATTGAGTAAATTAGTTTGTGGGAAGTTTTAAAACTAGCAGTAGTTTTGGATTTCCAAATGACTTTTGACAGTTTCTTATCTATTTTTTTATCTGCACTGTCCCCCACTGCTGGGCTTTGTTTATCTGCACTGTCCCCCACTGCTGGGCTTTGTTTATCTGCACTGTCCCCCACTGCTGGGCTTTGTTTGTATGCACTGTTCCCCACTGCTGGGCTTTGTTTATCTGCACTGTCCCCCACTGCTGGGCTTTGTTTATCTGCACTGTCCCCCACTGCTGGGCTTTGTTTATCTGCACTGTCCCCCACTGCTGGGCTTTGTTTATCTGCACTGTCCCCCACTGCTGGGCTTTGTTTATCTGCACTGTCCCCCACTGCTGGGCTTTATTATCTGCACTGTCCCCCACTGCTGGGCTTTGTTTATCTGCACTGTCCGACACTGCTGGGCTTTGTTTATCTGCACTGTCCCCCACTGCTGGGCTTTGTTGATCTGCACTGTCCCCCACTGCTGGGCTTTGTTCTCCAACATAGTGTTTCATTCTTCTTTGTACTTACAAAGAACCACTAATAGCTAAGTATTATTCCTTCCACTGCTACTTGCTACTTAGCCTGTAATAATCGAAATGACGAGACAAGATTAATCAAAATATTCGCGTATTGCGTAAATGCCTACATAGGCATTTACGCAAATTGAAAAGTTTTTTAAAATTCAGCACATAACATACATATTTTTATCTTTTTCATCTCTCTACAGTGAGGACACTATTTAACTAATGGATTAATTAAAGGTTTATTTATTGTGTTTAAATATACTTTAGTGTACACCACACAAATACATAACAAAAACATATCTAACACTACAAAATATAAAATGGGCGGCATTAGGTTTCTTATGTAATAAGTAAAAGGGGCTCGTGGCTAAGTTATAACAGCCGCACGGGTCGATTGATCAGGTTAAGCTATGCCTGCCGCGGTTGGTCCGTGGATGGGTGACCATCTTTGCATAGCAAGACCCCTCCGTGCCTTGGAAAGAACGTTAAGCCGTTGGTCCCAGCTGCCATTCGTTTAACTTTGACAGTCGTTACGGGTCGTCAGAAGCCCGAAAGTTTGACAACAAGACTTACCAAGGGGGTATTACCCTGTAACTGGGTTGTGGAGCTCAGATAGGCAGTCGCTCCATTTAAAATAATGGTATTCAGCTGCATCCAGTTAGACTGGAAGCCGACCCCAACCTACAACAACAACATTGGAAAAGGCAGGCAGGTGATGATCTAATAAGTTTGTATAAAAGTATTACGCAATTCAAAATTACATAAGAATAGCTTATGGATTCAAAAGCCAGACAAATTATGTAATTTTGAGTTGTTACGATTCCATAGCATACAAAATATGTAAACTCACAAGCACAAATAACTTTATTTACGCAAGATTCAAAAGCAAAATTTGATAGATAATATTAAAGATGTCGCAGGCAATTTGTATGATTCCGCTTTTTACAAACGGCGTCGTCCGTTTCAAAATGCTCGCAGTTGTAAAATATGCCGAAGGCAAAATGTAAATTGCCTTATCACTATATAATATATGCGACACCATTTATTTTGATGGACTATTCAAACACCGTTTACAAAATGCCGCGGCAAATTGAAGTATTTAGTTCTTTTCTCAAGGCTCTCGCCGGCCACTGCCGCGGCACCGCTCGCTCGGCTCGCACGCGGTTGGTCACAGTTCTAACCTAACCTAACCCATTTGTTCGGGGTGCTTAGTTACTGCGACCAATTCGGATCGCGCTTGGTTAGTCACAGTTCCGACTGAACTTACAATAGCAATCAATGTCGAAATTATAACAATTGAACGAGTTGCCAATTTTCCTTCGGTATATTTCATAACTGCGAGCGTTTTTAAACGGACGACGGTCGTATGTATAATGGCGAATCATACAATCTGCCTGCGACATATAGATACCATGATATTATCTACCATTATGCAATAAGTCTTTTCTCGTAGTTGCGATTTTTCTACGAGAAAAATGCTTAAGAATTTGGTGTAATTTTAAGGTACTCGTATGTTAATAGTGACAGGATAAATAATTTATTGAACATAATTTTAAAAATTGTGATGGCCTTATATCTCAACCATAACTTGGATAACAAAATCCTTATTTTCAGTTTCAGGATGGGGCTACAGACATCAGCAATGCTTCATACTATTCTGCACCCTAACTATAGCGTACAGCATGAGATCCTGCATGGGAGTGTCACTGGTAGCCATGACAAAATATGGAGAACCAGTCATAAATGCTACAGCAATCAGTTTAGCTGACGAAAACCAGTTTAAACCAGAAGGGATATTAAATGCTTTGATGTTGATACCACCAGTAAGTTTGCTTACACCATAAAACCTTCTTGGTAAAGAAAAAATATTATATAATAAATTATTATGTTATTTTACTACGTTACGTTACTTTTATGTTATTTACTTAAATTATAAAAGATTTATTTACTTAAAGAGCCATATTTAAGTAAATAAATCTTTTAGGCAGATTTATTTACTTAAATATGGCTCTTTCATAATTTGTGTGCTATTGATTACGCAACAACCGTAACAAAATACTACGATTGTTGCGTAATAAACATTGATCATTCTCAATATCAATGAAAGTATATTTATATTTTTAACGTCAAAAAGCACATTATAATATGAAACTGATAATATAATGCAATACAATTTAATATAAATATTTAATAGGCTCAAGATCGTTGCCCTCGAAAAGTAAGAGATCCAGATAGAATAGTTCTGCCTGGGCCTGGGGCACCAAGGACTTCTAGTATAATAAGAACTGATACCATATGTGTGGACTTATTTATAACAAACTCATCATTCTCCTGCCCTTATCCCAATCTATTTGGGGTCGGCGCAACATGTCCTTTTTTTCCATACTTCTCTATTCTTCGTCATCTCGGTAGTCACCCCCTTTCTAGCCATGTCATCTTTCACACAATCCATCCATCGTTTCTTTGGTCTTCCCCTACTCTTATAGCCATCGACATTCATACTCAAAACTTTCCTCACGACATTTTCCTCACTCCTCCGCATCACATGCCCATACCATGACAGCCGATTTCCGCACAACTTTTCAGTCACCGGTGCCACTTTTAGACTTCCTCTTATGTACTCATTTCTTATTCTATCCATTCGTGTAACACCACACATTTATAACAAACTACTAAAGAAATTTAAAGACATACCTAATAATTTATTTTTTATACAGTTAAAATTATGGCTGCTGGAAAAACGATTTTACTCTATAAATGAATTTATAAATAATGTTAAATAATTTGTTTTAATTTAATGTGACGATAACTGATTGATTGTATATATTGATTATTTGCGAATGTGAATGTCTTGTAAAATTAATGAGCAATAGAAATTAGTATAATTTGAAGCATGCCATTAGAAATAAATATTATACTCTAGCATTAAATACTTAAATTGTAATGTTTTGCATGTCAAATATCTGACTTTGTATTAGGAACTCAACCACTGACTTTAAGACCAACACTGTACACTTATTGCAAATAAATGATTATCATTATGAATAATAGAATAAAATTCTAGACTTAATGTAAAAATTTTACAATAAGTCAAGAATTACAATATTATTTAATAATGGTCTAATTGATAATGTTACAGACAAAATATTCTAGTTTTAAGTTATCTTGCCGCGTCCCAACGGGATCATGTACTCATTAGTTGTAAGCAATGCTTGTAACTGTGTGTACATTGTGCAATAAATAAATAAATAATTTCACCGGTGCACTACATAATACACATAATTTCCGGATCAAAAGGACTTAACAAAGTTTTTAATCTGTTTAGGTAGGTACGGGAAATCGTATGAGCAAAACAAAGACAATTTCATTCTGCCAGATGCAAACTTTACTGTAATCCTGTAAGCGATTACTGTCTTAATTTTCTCTGGAGTTGGGATACAATAATAATTGTATCTACACAATATTCATATACGCACATTGCATGAGCTTGTGGAAACATAATGATTTATCTGCAGAGCATATGTTTTCCATATAAAATTCACCCTCATATTAAATTAAACTTATAAGGGCTCCAACAGACGTGCCACAACCAAACCACATCGCAGCTACAAAATGTGGGCAAGCAGTGGTTACGTGTGAATAATATCACTGCAGCTTCTTGCATTTGCGCTGTGGTAACTACAAAATTTCTATGTGGTTGCGTTGTCGCTAGTAGTTGCGATGTTGTTACGTGGTGGCTATAGTGTTTGCTGATCGACTCCGGCTGTGACAGTGTCCCCGTGTCTACGCATTGTGGCTGTGTCGTCGCCTTCATGTGGTCGGTATTGCTCAAACGGTTGATTGGATGGCCAAATATGGTCAGTTTGAATAGACTATTAATTTTCATACAAACTAGCGCCCGCCCACATGGTGTCGTTGTGGTGTGGTTATAGTACGTGTTTTCAGGCCCTAATGTTCAACCGATGAGCCAGTCAACCCTCTCATTTCCGCGTATATTAATTCAGATAAGACATGAAAAAGATTTTTTAGCAAATTGCCAACTGTCAAAAAATGACAGCTGTCTTTTGAATATAAGCGGACAATTTGAATTGGTAATCAATTTGCTTAACAATTCCCGGGCTTTAGTACGTGGGTAATAATATATCTAGGATCCTATTTTTTGTCATAATTATGTGGTTGCAATGGAGGACGAGTCGGTAGTGTGTACACTATTGCTTCGGCAGTGTGTATTACGTTATTATTGAAAAAAAACCGGCCAAGTGCGTGTCGGACCACGCACAATGAAGGGTTCCATAGTTGGAATGAGTTTATCCCAAAAAAAACCTTAATGTTGTAGTTGAAAAGCATGTTCTCCTTTAGATCGATATACGTCTACGTCACTGTCAATAATTCTCCAACTGCAAATGTGAGAAAATATTTTTTTATATGATAAAACTACAAATGGACGATTTTCGAACTTTTCCCTTTACTTCTGCTGTGAGACCTTGCAAACCGTCGCAATAATATATTAATTTAGAATAAAGCAGTTGCAAAACTGAAAAGACAAAATCACATAATTTTATGGACGGATTTTGTATGAGGAAACTATGAAAATAAATGTATTTCATTAGATAATACTCATTAATGTAAGACCTGTACTATGATCCTATGTAAAAACAAAAATCAAAAATCTTTGATCAAAGACGAAATGTTAAATAAGTTTATATTACATTATCATATAAATATGAGTCATAGATCTGTGATCCTAGAATATATTATAGCGTAACACCCCCCCCCCCCTTCCGCTTTACTGACAGAAATAGACATAGTATTTGAAAACTTGCTATGAAATATGCAGGACACCGGACGATGAAAGTATTAATCAGTCATTTTGATGTTCCAGTACCCAACATTTAACTGGAACAAGAAGACCCAAGACGCTGTGATAGCGTCATTCTTCTGGGGGTACATGACGCTGCAGATACCTGGTGGGCAGCTGGCTCATAGGTTCGGAGCCAGGTACCTGCTGACTGGGGCCATGATGATCAACTGTGTGGTGTCCATACTGCTGCCGCTAGCTGCTTATTATGTAAGTAAGACGTTGTTGAGTCAAAAAGCACACGAAGCATAATCAGCCAGTGACGTTCCCACTAGTGAGTACAGGGCTCCTCTCTTGAGAGTTAGGTTAGGCCATGATCCACCACTAGCCATGTGCGGGTTGGTAGATAAAATGAAGAAATTATTAGAATTGTATAGATAATTGTAGTTTAGGAGATATACCTAATTATCACTATACTAATGTAACCTCCTGTTGACAATAGTGTTATCATCATTGGTTTGGTAATCTAAGCTAAAGGAACGAAAAAGATTTCACTTGTAGTGGTCAAAACCTGATATATTATTTTGGTTTTAGGGTGGTTGGATATGCACAGCAATTTGCAGAGTCTTACAAGGTCTTAGTCAGGCCTGCATAGTTCCTGGGCTGCACACATCTCTTGGAAAATGGGCACCTCTGCAGGAGAGAGGAAGGATGGCTGCTTTTGTCTACGGAGGTAAGAATTGAACAAATACAAACGCCGTTGATCCTTTTACACACGCAGTAGTAAGAATCATCAAGAAGCTACTAAATATCTACCAAAATTTATCGACACACAACGCACAGCCTAAGCACAAGTATCTAGCTAGATCAAGCTAGATCTAGATCTAGCTCAAAAGCAAAAGCAAAAGGAACTCTTGAGCAACATGCTTCTAGAAGCATGTTGCTCAAGAGTTCCTTTTGTAACGAAAATTAATCCCCTAACCGGGAACAGGGGATGAAAGTTAATAAATTTTTCCAATGGGGAACAATATCTATTGCAGTGCCTGACTGGTGGTGGTGGAAACTGCCTCGTTGGTCTAGTGGTTGCATGCGCTACTGTGGACCATGAGGTCCTGGGTTCGATTCTCGGGTCGGGAAAAGTGTAATTGGGTTTTTCCATCTGGAATTTCTCAGTAGCAGCCCGGAGTCTGGATTTTTGCCCGGCTGATGGCAATAGGCTCGCCCCCTATTACATGGGACTCAAACATTACTGGCGAAATGTGGCTATTGGTACACTTGTGCATAACCCTTCGGGGACTACAGGCGTGATGTTGTGTCCTCTATTGTAGTACTGATACCCGTTCGTGTCAACTTTTCAGGACAAGCTCTGGGTACAGTTTTTGGACTACCAATGACAGGCTTTATTTCATCATCCGCACTGGGTTGGCCTGGTATATTCAGATTCTACGGTATACTGTCTGGAATCATTGGAGTTCTAATATTTTGGCTTGTAGCTGATACTCCAGCAAAACATCCCAAGATATCTGAAGCTGAAAGGAGATATGTAGAAGAAGAACTGGGAACGGGCGATGAAGCAAAGGTAATAGGAGTCACAGTTACATTTTTATCTATTGTTTCGACACTTTCGGAGGGTACACGGGCTGATATAATTATTAATTTACTATACAGAGAATATTGATAAATAAGATAATAAATAAAATAATATTCTAACATGGACAAGATAAACAGCAAACTAAACTATGTACAAGAACTGTTCTAAAAAGTACAGGGAAAGATAAGGAATACGTACATATAGATGTAGTAAAAAAGAAAATAGGTAAAAGTCTAGGGAGCAAAACGAAAACAAATTCTTGGGAGGAAATATTCATAAGCTGAGTAATAGCATTTCTGTAAAACTGAGATACGCAACTGTTTTTTTTTAAATATACAAGACTATCATCGGACTTGAAGACGTTACAGACTATGAATCTAATACTTTATGTTGCAGAAAATGGCGGTGCCTTGGAGGAAGATCTTTAGCCACAAAGGAGTTTGGGCCATCATAACAGCACACTTTGGCCAAACTTGGGGACAACTCACTCTGTACTCTGAAGTACCTGCCTATTTGGATAAAATCATAGGAGTCAATATTAAAGCGGTAAGCAAGAAGGAATATACAATTTCCTTTGCAATTGCCTTTGTCTTCTTTCATTGTTCATCCAAAGCTACTGTGGTAGAAACCGTCGATGTACCTAGTTTTGTATATTATACATTGTTACAATTTCTTTTCTTTTTTATTTCTTTCTTCTTTTTTTTTTCTTTTTTTTTTTTTCTTTTTTTGATATTATTATATCTGTCTATTTATCTGGTTTGCCAAAATCTTTAAAAATGCGTTCATAGTCTTCATTCAGACTGAAGCCAGTTTATTCAACTAACACATTATTTAAAACTTACAGAATGGACTGCTGACTGCTCTGCCATTCTTGGTGATGTGGTTCACGAACTTCTTCTTCAGCTGGATGACAGATATGCTGATTGTGAAGAATATTCTCAGTCCCACAAACACTAGGAAGTTCGCAAATTCTCTAGGTAAGAGAACCGATTCTTTATTTATGTACACCAAGTTGTTTTTTTTATGTGGAGGTCTTTAACTTTTAAGATATGTTATATAAGCCCAATGGTAACCTGACTAACCGAACTAAGTTATTGTTGTACAAGTTTTGCTTCAGAGACAATTTCTTTATCACATTGTAAGTAAATAATTAATAAAACTCTTGAATTAAGTAAACCTCATTCTTAACTTACATCATTTTCATAATTTCCAGGAAATATACCAGCAGCTATTGGACTGATAGCTCTGGCATTTGCACCTAAAAACATCTACATTGTAGAATCCATACTGGTTTTCACTTGCAGTTTTAAAATAGCAGCTCACCTTGGATTTCAGGTAAGAATTATCATTTTATTATTTAAACGCCTACGTGGTTAATTTTGCTCATCTTACACAACTAATTGCTACTTGTACGTACCAGGCTAAAGAAATGATAAGACATTAAATTAAAATGTTTATTTTCAATATTAGATAAATATTTTGGTGAGGCCATCTTGACAAAATTCTAATTTGTTCAATATTTGAAAACCTTCTCTATTTTTTTCAGATCAACCACATCGACATATCACCAAACTTTGCTGGAACAATGATGAGTATTAGCAACTTTATGTCAAACATCGGTTCGTCAATCGCTCCTTTAATCATTGGCTTCATCCTTACTGACGTCGTAAGTAAAGTACTAAAACAAGATTTTTTTTAATAACTGCAATTCCTGAACCCTTACCTTTGATAATACACTTCTGGACACATCTATTGGCCCACCTTAGAGTTTAGGTTTCGATGGCCCCTACCGAAATATGATTGCTAGATTGAACAAAAACGGTTGATGCAGTTTTAAATCTGATACATTTTACCATCTTTTTCGATCGTATTGTTTTAAATTTGAATTCAGAATACCATACGACATGGAGCTACGCCTAACAAGTCGGATATGCGCCTTGTTAAAGGCAATTGATTTTTGAATAAAAAACATGTTTTATCAAATAAAGGTTTAATTTAATAACGCGTGTTGCCTCCATGGGCATCTACCACAGCTCTCATACGATTAGGCATAGAGTTTATCAACCGCTCTATGAAATTTTGAGGGATCATCTCCCATTCCTCTTCTATGGCAGTTTTCAACTCCTGCATCGTCTGGGCAACTGGCTGACGAGCCCTAACACGTCTTTTTAGCTCGTCCCACATGTGCTCAAAGGGGTTCATGTCTGGGCTTCTGGCTGGCCAGTCCATAACTGTGATGTTCACATCCCGAAGATATTCCCTGAGGATGCCGGCCGCATGGGCTCTTGCATTATCATGCATAAAAAGGAAATTTGGGCCCACATAGTCCGCGTATGGTATCACGTGAGGTTCTAAGCACTCATGAATGTACCTTTCAGCATTTAATGTTGGCAGCCGTGGTCCTGTAACAACCTCAAGTTGAGTTTTGCCGCTCGCGGATATACCGCCCCAGACAGTCCATGAGCCACCGCCATAAGCAACCCTCTCTTCAAAGCAGCATTGTGCGAAACGCTCTCCCTTACGTCGGTAGACCTTCTTCCTTCCATCATTGCCATGTAACACAATTTTAGACTCATCAGAAAAGAGTACACGCCTCCAATCTTGCTGTGTCCAATTTAAATGACTGCGTGCGAAATGAAGGCGCGCTGTTCGGTGGGCTCGCGTTAGTTTGGGGCCATTAGCTGGCTTGTGTGGTACCATATCGCGTTCTTTTAACCTTCTCCGAACAGTTCGAGCGCTCACAGATACTCCGTGGAAGTCGCGAAGTTGGTTTTGTATCTCAATGGAGGTAAGGTGACGATTTCTCAAGCTGGTCGTCACGATGAATCGATCCTGCCTTTCAGTTGTGACCCGAGATCGTGGCCTTCCTTGGCGACGAACAAAGCCGCCAGTCTCTAGGTACCTCCGATAAACATTTCGGACCGCAGATCGACTTAAATTAAGTTGAGCACTCACGTTTCTTTGGCTGTGTCCGGCCTGAATAAGTGCCACAGCTTGGGCGGCGACTTCAGGTGAAGTATCCATAGATTATTGATAGAACCTCACCTTAATGTTAAGAATAAGTAATGTTTGTTGCAAAACCAAAGATATCAATCACTTTTTCAAGAATTAAATCCAAGTAAACCAATAAAACCAAGTATTCTTAGTATTCGATTGTTTGATATCAACAAACAGGCTCCAAATTGTCTTTTGTTTCTTTAAATTCTGTGTTCGAAATTCAAAAAAAGACTATTGAATGAAATTGTGAATGTGCCAGGTTCAAAACTGCATAAAAACTTTTTGCTCGACCTAATATAAAATTTTAGCTAGGACCAAACGAAACTGAAAATACAAGGTGGGCCAAAAGATGTGTCCAGAAATGTAATATATATTATTAATGGCTTCATTTGTTCTTAGGTTTACTTTTAGCAACAAGTTACACAGTTTTGTTTATATCTACGAGTAGGTTACCCCGGATTTGGGTATTTTCTATATAGCTGTTCCGTTGTGTCTTAAGTCCACATTTTCAAGACTGAAAAGAAGAGAATTTTGATGTCTTCATCAAAAAATTAAATAGACTTAATACCAAACGTAGGATAAATCTAATTAATAATATTAAGCTCTTTTAGTTTTAAAATTTGTTTTCATATTTCAAACTTGCTTTTTCCCATCTTTCACAGAATGACGTATACCTCTGGAGGCAAGTGTTCTTCATGGCAGCAGGCCTGTATCTCGTCACTAACCTGGTCTATGTGATCTACGGGACAGCCGAGAAGGCAGAGTGGAATGATGCACCCCCGAAGGAGAAAGATGATGAAGAGGCTCAACCAATGATGGAGAAGCCTAAGTTATGAGAGGAAAATAATGGAAATTGTTTTTTTTTCCTGATGTCTATAAACAATATTATGAAGTACAATATAATTTATTTAAAAATAATTTTATGTGTTTCCTTTCACGTTATTTAACTATTTTAGTTTCCCTCAAAATGTAATTAATTTGACATTATCTTGTAAAATAAATGTGTATACACCACTAATTTTTAATTAGTACAAATACTTAAAGGGCTTATTAGAGAAGGTCTTGGTATTATATATGTAAAGTCTCAATAAATAATATTCATAAACAGCAAAGTTATTAGCGTTTGTTCCAAAATGTCACTCAGCTTATGGAAATATTGTACAGGCTACATAATGGTATTCTTTAATCATGGAAAAGCACTGCGCGTAGTATTATCTAGTAGCAATTGTTATGAACTATTGATTCAATTATGAATTTACCAATTATGACCAATTTTCGTGGCACATTTTGGGATTTAATTTTTTTTACTTTTGACTACACGAATATGATCAGTAATGGGTACGGATAGGGCCCCATTTTTATTTGTACTAATAAAAAAATAGTAGTGTATAAATGTATATTTTGCGTTTAATTTGCACATCTCCGCAATAGTTTATTTCAACTAATTCGCATGATGTTCCGCTACTACATGATGTACTAGTATTCTTTATAAAATATACTTACATACAGAGCCAAATACGACAGGACTCAGAGGTTCCGTCCTACTAATCCTACTAATCCTACTAATATTATAAATCTGAAAGTTTGTATGTTTGGATGTTTGTTACTCAATCACGCAAAACCGGCATAACGGATTTGGATGACATTAAATATTATATACAGACTGTTTATAATTGGATTAAGACATATGATGCTTTTCATCCCGGTAGAAGGTTCCCGTGGGATAATTTCCGACATACACGCAGGCGAAGCCGCTGGCAACGGCTGTATTTTATATGTGAAAGTTTGTGAAGATATTTGGATGTTTGTTACTCAATCACGCAAAAACGGCTGAACGGATTTGAACGAAATATGGCACACAGATAGATTATGACCTGGATTAACACATAGGATAATTTTTATCCCGGTAGTAGGTTCCCATGGGATAATTTCCGACATCCACGCGGGCGAAACCGCGGGCAACGGCTAGTAGTTTATTTTCGGAAACACCGAACTTTGCCGAATTAAATGTGACTAGTCTAATAAAGGAGTGACGGAATTAGTGTGTCAATCTATAATAATTTAGATGGAAATAAATAAATTTCCATGGGTCGATAATCACACATAATTCGTTATATTATATTATTTCGGTTATTCTGGAGATAAACAATGGAACCTCTGAGTGCTGTAGTACTGTACCTAGACACGCGTAAAAACATAACCCTGTCTTTGCTGTTACGAGTACGCAGTCGGGTAAAAAGGCCAAAACAAATAAAATCCGTTCTCAAAATGCAGACGGAAAACCGAGATATTCAAATGTAAGCATCAAACACAAAAACGTCGGAATTAAAGTGTTGAACACAAATGGGAACGAGACAGCATTCGGCAACATGATTAACGGATGTTCCCGGAAATGAATTATATTTCCCGAGATTTTACTGCCGTGTTTAATGTTCCGAGGTGCAGAGACATTTAAATGCATTCAATTTATTTTGACTGAAGACATGTTTTTAGAGCATGACTGATCCACAGTTTGGGAAAGTTATTGTTATAGTCTAAAAAACATGAGTGAGTGATTATAGCTACAGGGGGTTGTGAAAACTAAAATACTACAACGTAGCGATCCAACTTTTCGTTTAGTAGGCAGTAAATGGTGCAGTATTAATCTTAGCATAAAAGTTCATAAAACATACGAAGAGTCTGTATAAATCAGTATCTAAAACAGCGGTATTATGATGTTAAAAAAATGTTACTAAAACTTTTTTTATCAGTATTTAATAGTATTTATTGCTCATAATAATGGCAAACTGTTTATTCTCTTTATAAAAATCTAAATCGACATTAATTAAAAAAAAAAAAAGTTGGACATTATCAGATCCAACGGACTTGGGATTGACCCTAGGACATTAACGGGGACAATCGAGAAAATTTTAATTAGAAAACTTTTGTCCATCAAAAACGTTTCGTTCTCGAGATTTTTAATAGCCCATACAAATGTTTGGATCCGGAAAAGGCAAAAGCAGTGAAAAATACTCGAGAAGTGATTAATTTCCTTCGACGGAAGAATTTCATTATATCGCCCAAAAGATCTGTTTCAAAGGGCAAATAAATTTTTCGAAGGATTTTTGCGAAAAAGTTTCTTTTTAAAACGATTTTTTTTACACTGTTGTCCTTCTTTCTACTTCCGTGTCAATTTGCATGAACTCTAAAGATTTAGGGTTTCACCCGAGGGTATCGTAGGTACTCTTTGTGGCAAACTCAAACTGGGTTGCCATACTCATAATTTACGCATTTTAATTGGAAGGAGTTAAATAAAACTTTATTGTTCTTAAATGTAAAAACTTTTCTGCTGATGCGTTTTCAAGTTTTTGTTAAACTTTTGCCAAATCTCGGCTTAAACATGCTTACTCCAATATTTGCTCAGTGCCATTTTCTTGATTGGAGATCTTTTTAGTTTGTTTAAGTGGAGTAAATACTAAGTAAGAAGCGCATCTCAGTAACGCGAGGAATAGGTATTTAACACATTAAGAAAAAGTAGGACAAAGAGGAGATCCGGAAATCTATTTTGAATCGAATTTTAGGGTAGGTACTCAATTATTCTATTTATATATTTCTTATTTCAGTCTTCATCAATCAGCTAGTTTGTGGTAATTAGGTAAATTAATTGAAGTGTAATTTAATGTCTGGTAAAGTTTGTTTGTGTTTATGTAAAAACTGATTTTTCTTCATAAATAAACTGCTTTTATTTCATAAAGAAAAATAATACAAAGACAGGCCACACCACAATTACCGTCAACCTTAGAGTATATAACACGTCGATACAGTTGCCGGGAAAATTATGGCAAATTCTTTGACACCCTCTTTTTCTAGAATCTTCAACGTCCTAGCTTATTTGAAGTACACTTCTATTATCTAGTTACAATGAAGGATACTGTTACTCATTATCTTTATTTCCCTTTTCTTTGATAGTGAAACCTTTGGGAACAATTTTCCAACCTTAACATTCCTCAACAAACATTCAGTCATAATCATTATCGGTTAAGGTCGAAAGTTGTGTGGCAAATAATTTAGAAGATAAATCCGTTTTTCAAATTGAGTTTTCCACCTGTCGTTTTGTAGTTTGTTGTAACAAAGGAGTCAATAAGCTCATAGGTGTTCTTTTTAAATAGGTGATGCATTATATATTTTTAACCTTAAATTAACGAGGTAATTAAATAACAACGTGGTAAAACGTAACACGTGCACTTTTCACTTTATTGTTACAAAATCGTTTATCTGCTAGAATGTGAGTAGGTAAAACGATGATAATTTTGAGGTGATTACCCATATTCAAAAAAATATTTTAATAAATTTTAAAAGGTGCTGAATACAAAACAACTTACAACTGGTATGCATAGTTGCAACAAAAAAAAAAAATATTCTGCGTAAAATAAATTTTAAGCTAAGTAAGTAGTCTGTTCAAAAAATAATACAATTAAAAATGTACAACCTTAAAAATATAATAATAGAATATTTCCGCCATTAAAAACTTTTACGTTATTATCATGCATTCCCCGTTCAACTTGATACTTGAATAAAACTCTATTTGCTCTTCCCGTACTTGTCCCAAGACACGAATACGAAGTTAACTTTTGAAACAAATGAGAATCGCATGCCAGATAGATGAGATTACGTTGATTCAAATATACTTGTCAAATCAGAGGGGGTGTTTCAAACTCATTTTTGAACACATTGTTTGCAGCAAAGAGAGTTGAAACGAAGAAGAGAAGCAAAATGGGAAATAAATGGAAAATTCAAGAACATTCTGCTCGATCAGACTAATTACCAGCATAAAACTTTAATAAAGAAGTTTTTGAGAAAGGTTAGTTTAATTATAATATTCTCCTAATAATTATTTCAAGTTAGCCTACAACAAAAAAAAAAGACAAAAAAGCAGCATCTTACCCAGATTGTCTTTTGTTATAACGATTGAATTATGAAAAAAAAAAACATTGAATCGAGCCTTAAGTTCAGCAAAAAGTGATTCATAGTAGGCCGGTTCAATGAGCAGCTAAAATAGATAACTTATGAACCGTAGCCACGACGCGTAAGAAGCTGAGCAGTTTTAACGAGCATTAATTGTGTAATGACTTTATCATTCTGGAGATAACTTTCTAAAGGCTGCTACAAACAGGCGCGACACGCGACGCGAATCGCGCGCGACACAAGACGGTGCCATTGTACCGCGTGCGATTTGCGTTGCGTGACACGCCTATTTGTACGAGCCTTAATAAGATATTTCGGGCAAGGTAGGGTAAAGGACTAATTTTATTTACAGAAATAGAGTTATTATTTTTCTTTTACCCTGTGTCAATTTCTTTCATTTCACATTTAAAAACTCTTACCCTTACGTATTATTACATGGCAGGGTTTGAAAGTGCCTGTGCGCAACTTTAAAAAAATCCTATTACGAAACATGAGGTTTTTTGCCATATTTTTTCAAACTCACAATACTTCATTTTGCAGTATCCTGTAATAACGTACTATGGCATTAAAACAGATCAGCAACAGTCGCACACAATAATAATAGCAGCGTGTGGTCTGCCCACGTATGTTTGCTATGACATTTTAACCGTATTTGTATGAAACCACACCGCTGCATGAAACCAAGGATTAGCTTGGGAAACGTGCATATTGGATTCTATTTTATAAATAACATTTACATTGGTATCATCATTATTCATGTACTTAGGGACGTATTAAGGATGGAAGATTTTTGTTGAAAAATTATTTAAGTGGGTATACAAAAGCCAATTTTTGACACTTTCTAAATTCTATCTAGAAGTAGCGATTTGACGTTATTGAATTTACGAGTTAATTAATAATGAGCCAGGGCAAATGTTTAGAAAGACTCTATTTTGATTGCGAATCAGAAAACCTATAAAATATATTATATATAGGTAGGTATAACTCATATCGTAAACTGGACATCACTTTGAATTTAGATACTGTTTTTACATAAAGATTGAGATTTAAATTTTGAAGTGAATTTATGTTTACTTTGAAGTTTCATGAATTTTATAATTGTATGAAAGTTTCGTGTATGAAGTCATCTCAACCTCAACCAGCTTAAATTATTAAAAGTTCGTCAAAATATGACTGTATATAAAATAACCAACTCTGCAGAAATATAAAACATTATGTTAGCAATATTTTAATTCAGCAATTAAACTCTAAAACAAAATAACATAGGTATTTTCTTAACAATACAGGTAAAAATAATTATGTACTCATATAAACTCACTTAAAAAAATCATACAACATGGATCATCATCATTCATCACATACGAGTATTTCACAAACCAAAAGTTTCTTCCGCCAGTTTGAGCGCGACCTCTACAAAATGAAGACGGTATGGTACACCAATGCTAACAATAATACTTATTTCGTAGTTTTTCTGTGAATAAAGTCTGAAAGTCCGTCTATCTTATAATAACTATCTGTCCAATTATCTCAGACGAGAGAAAATAGCATTATCTGATACAGTATCAATATAACATCATTTGTTTTACAGACTCGTCTTGTGGTTTTCGAGTTCTAAGAGACCTATATTTTTGTGAAGAAAGAAAAAATGATAATATTAAAACAAAAATTGTTCGGAAGGCTTAGTACCTAATCCGTCAATTGCAATGATCATTACTTATAATTAATTTATTCAGTGAAGGATGCAATTTCCATAAAATGTAGGACACAAAACCAAAAAAAAAAAAAAAAAACCAACCGAAAAAAAAACCAATATAAAAACTAAACTAACTAACTAACTACTACTTTAACCAAAGTTGATACACCCAAAGGTTTAATTACGTCTTACTTGACAAATCTCAAATACAATACACTACTTATTCTGTGACAAAATACTGAAATACTTTTAGATTACTAGGTGATCCGACAGACGTTGTCCTATCCTAATTAAGAATATTCTAATATAAACGCGCGAAGTTCCCGAAGGCGCAAGCTGAGAACATTTTAAATTGTGTAGGAAACTTAATTTATATTTTAAGAATTGAACTACGATTTTTTGCTGAAAAGTAAAATACCAGAATAAATTAAAAGTAAAACGTCAAAAATATGAAAAAGATTAATTGGAGCCAAATAATTTGAAAAAAAAAAGTTGTTTTCAGTATGAATGTCGATGGCTATAAGAGTAGGAGAAGACAAAAAAAAATATGGATGGTCTGTGTGAAAGATGATTCTTTAAAGGCTTTTTTCGCCGCCTCATTTTGGATTTGAATTTTTTTCCCGGGGGTAGGGGTTGAGATCAACATTTCCAGAACGGAAGCGATCAAACCAAAAACGTACCGTGCGTTCACATGCAGTACCTTGTCCATAAACATCGCGTGCTGTCTGCGAAGCGTTGGTGCCACGACGGAACTTGTATTCGAAAATAGCGCACTATTTCTAATTTCCCATGGTTACAGAAACATCGTTTACAAAGAAAAATCGAACGGTGGGAAAACAAATGAACAACTGATTTTTTTTTAAATATTATGCTATATCATTATTAAATTAATTTGAATTTGGAATTCTAAATTGTCCTGTTCAAATTTCATGTATGAGAAAATGAATTTTCTTCATATTTTTTTTCACTTAGGGGTATGAAAAATAGTTTACGTCCTATTCTCAGACCTACTAAATATACACACAAAATTTCATAAGAATCAGTCGAGCCGTTTCCAAGGAGTTTTGTTACGAACACTGTGACACGAGAATTTTATAGATTAGATAATTATGTTATTATGATCGATTATAGGTACGACTGAACTGGTAAGAATGGCATTTTATTTCAGAACCGGCAGCATCCACAAGTATCTATGGCAGTTTCAAACGACCCAGAATTTTAATGAATCAACTAGAATAGGGCTTCCCTAACTGAGCGTCGCGACGCCCTCGGGCGCCGCGGTATTATCCCAGGAGCGTCGTGAGGCGATTACACAGCACTTTTTATCTTTGAGCGAACATTTTGAAAAATATTTTTCCGAAAATCTGGAGCAATATGACTGGGCTAGAAACCCATTCCAGTCCACCACACCATCAACACTTTCTACAGCAGAAGAAGAAATATTAAAAGAATTGTCCTGTGCCTTAAGCTCCAATCCAACAAGGATAATCTACTTGAATTTTGGAGCTCTGTTTATCAAGAATATCGTTCCATCAGCACTGCAGCATTAAGGGTTTTATTATCGTTTGCGACATCATACTTGTGCGAGACAGGTTCCTCTGCAGTAATTAAGAACAAATACAGATCGAAAATTAATTTAGAGACAAAGACGAGAGTGGCAATTTCGAAACTTGAGCCTCGTTTTGAGAAACTATGCACAGAAAAGCAAGCACATCCTTCTCATTAATACCAAACGAAAAGAGATAAAAAAAGGGTGTGCTTGCTTTTTATCTGTTTTGTTTGCTTTAATTTTTATTTTTATGTTTTGTGCTTTATTTTCTAATAAAAAATTTAGATGCTATTTGGAGTTAGGTTAGGCTAGAATCGCTAGAACTAGTAGGCTAGAACTAGTAGGCAGGTATGGCAAGAAGGCCTGGGCGTCGCAAAAATATGGCAACTTCCCAAGGGCGTCACGGGAAGCTCTGAACTAGAAGATTGTAGATCAATAGGAACTTATCTGCAGTTGGTCACACAGATGCTTTAAAAAACAGTACTAAGGTGCTATTCATGGCAATCTCAATGTCTACAGTGGACTTGTAACAATACAATCCCTTCATCGTCACAATCAGTTCAAGGTCAAATATTTAAGAAGTGTTATCACCTCCGATCACCCTGGGTGATCTCTTGACACTATCGCGGCAGTAAACCGATTGTGTCAAAGTGTTATCGATAAAATACCCAACGACAAGTTTGCCAACAATATTTATTTTATTTATTTAAATTATGTATTGTTAGTTTCATACGTTTGGATTTCAAAATGAGTGGAGAAGATGTGGAACTTAAGAAGCCAAGTAAGTTGTTTTGATTTATTTCTTATTCAAATATTTCATTAATTGTTTTAACGTTTCAACTTACCTACAAACCATGACACGAATGATCGTGTCATGGTTTGTAGGTAGGTAACCATGAGGTCACAACAATGTAACATTGACAGCACCTATATTTCGTAGCTCAAGATTTCTGCAGTCGCTAGAAGATGACGTGCGGTTGACCTTACGACTGTAGAAACATCCTCAGGCTGGCTTCCATAATTTTATCTTTAATGCATTGATTGCTTACGACTTCAAGTTTAGTATTTTTTTTTAATTTTAATTTTTCACAGTTTTCTAAATGAATTTAAAGCTTTTTCAAAAACAATGCTGTATGAATAACATGTTATTATAGTCTGTTTATAAAAAAAACTTTTTTACAAAAAAATACAACCGACTTCCAAAAACAACACTACACAGTGAAAAATAACTTTAATTTCGGAAGTCGGTGTCTGGTTAAATGTATTTTCGTTTTTTGCCACCGACTTCCGAAATTAAAGTTATTTTTCACTTTGTAGTGTTGTTTTTGGAAGTCGGTTGTATTTTTTTGTAAAAAAGTTTTTATTTTTCACTTTTTAGTTGTGTACCTACCTCACACAAATTCAAATACCACTACCTGCAAAACAAACTAGAACATCATCCATATAAAAGTGGGGAAAAAATACGTATGATTGAAGCTTAACTCAAAAACTACCCAAGCAAAGTTAATGAATTTTATATGGGACCAACTGTGATGACTCTCACTCTAGAACAGAACAAAAAAAATCCAAATCGGTCCAGCCATCTTCGAGTAATCGGGGAACATCATCATCATCATTCTCCTGCCCTTATCCCAATCTATTTGGGGTCGGCGCAACATGTATGAATTCGCAATCGGGGAACATACATAAAAAAAAAAAAATAAAAAAAAAAAAATAAAAAAAAAAGGTTCCGACGAATTGAGAACCTCCTCCTTTTTGAAGTCGGTTAAAAAGACGCGTGCGGTATGATTAACATATTCAAAGTCTTTAAGACAAAGCGTATAAAATTAAGAATGACTTAGGGATTGGTGAACTAAGATTGTTGGTTCGGAAGACAGAGGCACAAAATTCCCTAAGTCACTTATACACCCACGCCATGACAACATTTAAAAAATTACATAAATACATACAAATACCAATCGATAGAGCAAGAAATTCTGAGTCTTATTTATATGTATACTCATACATAACTCATTTTCGACAAATTGTCCCTTAAGTTATTTCATATTTCCAATATCGACATACATGTACAAACTCACGCTTTCTTTTTCACGCTGGGCTTGGCAGAAACTATAGAACGTCACCTGCTATGATCCAAACTACATGAATCACTTTAAGAAAAAACCAGTAGATATCTTTCTATCAGACCCCATTATTTGACTTAGTCTTTATTTTCAGGGGCGATATGTGCCATCCGACATGTTCAAACAGTCATGATGTTCTTCGCGCTGGTGATAGCTTACGGCATGAGAGTCAACATGAGCATGGCTATTGTCGTCATGACGGATAACACTCTTGAAAATGTAAGTGTTAATTACAACCTTAAAAGCCATAGATACTCCTAAATAAACACTACATTGATAGCTGTGACTCTCGAGTCCTCTCGACCAATGGAGAAAAACAAAACATAATTAAATTGAATGGCAAAAAAAAACCAGCCAAGTGCGTGTCGGGCCACGCGCAGTAATAGGGTTCCGTAGTGCACTCCGCCGTCCGTCGTTAATCGAGCGTAAATATTGTTAATTTAGAAATCAATATTAATAAGAATGTTATGATTTTATTTTTGTATATTTTTACATGGTTCATAACCTTATATTTCCTACCTGTTTTACACAACTAACAACGTTATAAGTAATTTTATAATGGAATTTGTACGAAATATTTACTTTTCCAAGTACAGACGCCTGCAGGTCAAGCCAACCGAAACTGTCAAATTTTCCCAATCAACCTTGAACCTAATGCTTTAGCGATAAATATGAAAATCTATTAAAGAAATTTGACAGATGGTACGAGTAGTAGCTTGATGTACATTTGTCTGTACATTTTATTAGTTGGTTGACTATTACTCGTAAACTTGAAAAGCCTATTTAGCTGTGATAGTTTTCTTTATAACTTCGTTATAATATATATACTACTACTACCATGAATTTTTTCACTCATCCAAAACTAACCGTTTAGCTGGCAGGGGGGCGGGACACTTGACTCTAACAATTTTTTTATTTTTATTTCATAAAGTAGAGGTACAGTCTGTTACAAAGTAGGTTGACAACTTAGGATTAGTATACATCTGAGATAAGTAGGTAACAATATAAGTTCCTTTACGATCTAAAAATTAGCACTTTAAAGCTTAATATTTCAGAAACGGATCCCTAAATTAAAAATTGTTTTCACAAAACCGCAATATTTTTGAAAGACCCATCCAACAACATACCACACCATGGGATAGACGAGAAAAAAAAACATCCCCATTGTACGTGTACAGAAGGTACCCTAAAAATTTTTTTTACGTGATTTTATTTTACCCCTTTGTCGGCGTGATGAATATGTATATCCATGCCAAAATATAGTTTTCTAGTACTAAGAGTCTCTGAGCTAAGCTGCGGACGGAAGGACAGTCAGATGACGAACGGATATAGCAAAACTATAAGGGTTCCTTGTTGACTACGGAACCCTAAAAACGTAACTACGTAACTTAGAAAAGGCATTCTGTCTGGACAAAGGCTTGAAACATAAATGAATTATTATGATAGTGTTGTTATGTCTTTCATGACTGGAGTAAGCCTTACTTCCTTGTTGTTGTCTAATTAACTTACACCTAATCATGTTTACAGTAATTGTACGGTAAATAACCTGACGTTCATTTTATTACATTGCCAAGGCTGCTAGGTTGCTTCAGGCTATATCCCGAATGGAACTACACCTATTTTGAAAAAGTCAAAACGCACCTCTTTTGAAAGAAAAAGTATATAGTTAGTAAAAACAAATTCTTTCACAGTCTTTCGACTGGAGCATGCAGACTCAAAGCGTGATCCTCTCATCATTCTTCTGGGGGTACATCATACTGCAGATCCCTGCTGGAGAGATGGCTGCTAAATATGGCGGCAAGATCCTTGTTACCATAGCGATCGCTATCAATGCCTTTGTGTCGCTCGCGGTGCCATTTGCTGCATATTATGTAAGTATTCGAAGTCTTATTTGATGTTATGTAGCTACTGTTGTGCATACGTAATCTAATTTACGAATAAACCTGAGATACTAAGAATATGTTAAAAAGACGCGTATTTCACCCACTGATCCTCCTCGCTATGAGAGAAAAGTGACAGGTCATGCAAGGTCAATACGAGATGATGGATCAGCTGTTCAGATATTGCTCCACAGGGTAAGTCATTTTAAACCCCAATAAAAAAATTGCTTTCTTAATAAATCAAAGGTAGACCAATATCAAGATCTAACAGTCTTCATCTTCCAGGGTGGATGGCAATTAGTATGCGCTTGTCGTGTAGTGCAAGGTCTGGCGCAAGGGTTTGTGGTTCCTTCGATATACAACCTGATTGGCAAGTGGACGCCTGTTGAAGAGAAGAGCCGGACTGGTGCCATGATTAATTCAGGTCAGTTAAATTTTTCTAAATCAAAAGTTTCAAAATATTGAAGGGAGATAAAGAACCAGCCTCCTCATTCGTAGTTTCTGAAATATAAAATTCACCATCCATAAGTAAGAATTGAGAGTTGTCGAAAAGATTTCTGCTAGATCCAAGGCTATATTAAAATAGAGAGTAAAGAAAAACTTAAAAAAAATATATATAGTAATTACTTCCAGGATCTCAACTTGGCAACGCCATCCAGCTATTGATATCCGGCTTCATAGCAGACGCCTGGGGTTGGGAAGCTATCTTCTACGTGAACGGAGCAGTGGGTGCAGTATGGGTGGTGGTGTATACTATAGTGGGGTCAGACTCACCCCAGAAGTCGAAGTTAATCAGTGCGGAGGAACGGCTCTATATACAGACCTCCTTGGGACAGATTGGGGAACCAAAGGTTCAGTACTACTTTCTAATGTTTGAGCCTCAACAAAATGTCCTATAAAACCAAAACAATTTAACTGTAACCGTAAACTAAATTATGGCACCGATATATTATTCTTGAATATTGCTGTCAACCGTTAGTGTGCTCAAAAGACCGTTGGCATTGCTACGTATTATGGCAATGCCTAAGTTTTTGCCAAGGTAAAAGCTAAACTGGTTCAAGATCCTACTAATAATAAAAATATGAAAGTTTGTGAAGATGGTTGGATGTTTGTTACTCAATCACTCAAAAACAGCTAAACTGATTTGGATGTGTGTCACACAGTTTATAACCTGGATTATAACACATAGAATACTTTATAGCCCGGTAGTAGGTTCCCGTGGGATAATTTCCGACATCCACGCGGGCGAAGCCGCGGGCGACGGTTAGTCTTTAATAAAAAGAAGATGACTTGGACCCCACCACAGAATGTTTCAACCCGAACTAATTATATTCTTACTTCAGAAATTCAAAACTCCGTGGATGGCTATATGGACTTCTGTACCGTTTATATCGCTGATCGTGCTGCATTGCAGTCAGAACTGGGGATACTGGACTCTCATGACGGAGATGCCTTCCTACATGAAAAAAGTATTGGGGGTTGATATAAAAGCAGTAAGTGTGTAATTTTAAGCTAATTATAACATAACACGCCATTACTCAAAGCAATGGCCAATTATTTTTCAAAGGTGTAGGCAAAAGGAAACAATAGGAGTATAGAACAGGTACTCCCACATTTTGCAAGTTACATATTTGTCCATAAACCAGTCATAAATCCAAAATCCGTATCACTATTGAGATTGACCTACCGATAAACCACAACAACGCTCAAAAGCGTCGCTTATGTTCACACCAATGAAATGGTTAACCAAACTTTAATAATTCTCAAAATGTATCAGTTTTCATTAAAACAATTTCACTTCTCTCCTCAGAATGGCGTAATGTCTGCTCTACCCTACTTGGCTGTGTACATCTTAAGCTTCCCCTTTGGCTACATGTCTGACTACCTCCCGAACAAGAAGTGCCTTAGTGTTACAGCAACAAGGAAACTTTCTAACTCTATAGGCAAGTATGGTGATGTCTCTATTAATGTCACGTCATTATAGGTACCTCAAGGGGCCTTCCCCTTTATGCAGGCAAAAAGAAATGGGTTTTATGTGTTCACGAGTATAGGAAAAAAAAACTTGACAGAATCTTGAGGATAAAGTTCTCGTAAAAGCATTACAAAAACCCAAATCTTGTATTAAACCGGTTCCCATCAAAATAAGAAGTCGGTATGGCTTCGTCATAAACTAATAGTGTTTTGGTGAAAGAAGTTGTTCTAGATTTCAAAGTCATGCTGTCCGATTTTAATTATATGTAAACTCTTCCTGCTCGTGTCTCAAAAGTCAAAATGAATACCAGACTATATTATGTTCACCAGGTTTCTTCGGTCCAGCCATCGCACTGATCGGCCTGTCATACGTGCCAGCTGGTAACGTTACTCTAGCAGTAGTTCTCCTTACTATCGTTGTCGGCCTCAACGTTGGACATCTAACTGGTCTTATGGTATGCTCACCATTTTAAACTCCCATTTTCACCTTTATTTATTTATTTATTTAGCAATTCGCATTGTGTTTGAATTATAGTACATTAATTTATTTATTACAGCTAAAAATAATAAATTATCTATGAGGAATGGGATCCGAAAAGCTATACCTGATTACGATGACAGGTTGAAGCACTTCAAGATGATTAGCTTAAAAGAAAGACGTAACCATTCTGACTTACTGATACTTCATAAAATAATAAACGGTTCTATAGATGCAGAATTGGTAAACTATTTCAACTTTAGGTCTAGCCAACGTGGTAAGCGTCATCATCGTATTTTTGAATTGCCTACATCCACCTTAAATACCACATTTAATAGCCCACTAACACGTATGGCAAGGCAATATAATGAAAGGTCCAACTTGACAGATTACCCTATTGATATTTTCTCCATGAGTTTTGCTTCATACAGACGTTCACTATATAAACAGTGCGAAGACTGCACGTCTATATAGCTCTAATTGGTATGTATTCTGGATTTAGTTCTACTAGATAAACTTTTTTCCGTTCTCCGTTGTCTCTAATGTTTCATAATTATGTGAAAGTCATGCATACCTGTTATTTGCATGGTTACTAAAATGCCATTTTTTAATGTTATTTTATTTTGAATTGTAAGTGACCGTGGTCGGTCGTTAAGCTACGCTTGCAGGGGTCGGTCAGTGGATGGGTGACCATCTTTACATACCGAGACTCCTCCGTGCCTCGGAAAGCACGTTAAGCCGTTGGTCCCGGTTGTCATTCGTGCATCTTTGACAGTCGTTACGGGTCGTCAGAAGCCCGAAAGTCTGACAACCAGTCTTACCATGGGGTATCGTATTACCCAGTTACTGGGTTGTGGAGGTCAGATAGGCAGTCGCTCCATGTAAAATAATGGTATTCAACTGCATCCGGTTAGACTGGAAGCCGACCCCAAAGTAGTTGGGAAAAGGCTAGGCAGATTGATTGAAGTGACCGTGGTGTTGGTGTGCTTATTATAAATAAATAAATAATTTAATAAATAAATAAATACTAAATGCTTGTTAATCACAAATAAACGGCCGAATTCACGAAGGTCGACCCGTTTTATCTTCTTTCTGGTTTTGCTTCGAACTCAGAACAGGGTTGTGGTATTCAAAAATCAAAATATTTTATTTCACATAAGCTTACATGGACACTCATGAAACTTCAGAAGTTGGTGCACAGTTCCAATTGGTCGTTTCCTATGGAGAAAAGCCGGCAAGAAATTTCATGGTTATGCTTTTAAAAATAATTGGCTTTTATAATGTTTCCAAAAACCGTGCTAATAGGTATAGAGGACAGTGTAGGCCTTTCAACAAGTACCAGGTACTTAACAAAATAGAAAATGGGCTTCAAATCTACTGTCTATTAACAAAATATAAAATAATCTATATATTAGATAATTAATATAATAAAAATAAAAACCTATTTAAACCAAATTACATGATTGCCAATACAACTGTAATAAATCTGAATTAATATTCTGTCCACTAAAGCCCCTAATAAATAGTTGAAACTAGAATTGTATGTATATTATAAGGTAAAATAATGAAAAGATTATGTCAAGGAAGTATGTAAATAATAAAATTAAGAATCAAAATAAACATAAACATCGAAATTTGGGAGCAGTTATAGACATTTACATATTTATGCCGTTAATGAGGTATGTACCAGGAAGCCACATGTGCAAAAGGCTTTATTGCCAAACTTCCATGACTTCAAAGTAGTCTTTAATCTTTTAATATGCTTTTTTGATAAGGACACGTTTGATGTGGGTTTTGAACTTTCCATCGCTAAGTTCTGTAACGACATTGGTCACTTGTTATAAAAGCGCTTATTGTTTTTTATGAAAATGACTTGCTTGTTTTAGTTAATCTAAATTAATATTCTTAATTTCAAAAGTCTTAAGTTTTTGCAAACATACTAGGTAAATACTTTCTAAGATATAATAAACTTTGAATTTGTTTCTGTACGGTTCGTAACTTCGTACACTTGCAGAGTTGTTGTTGTTAAGGTGGTTGTTCAGGTTGAAGCGCGTAGAGAAAAGATCACTTAGTTCCCGTTAGGTTTATTACGTATAGTGTATACAAGTAATACTGTTGACGATTCCTTTCTCTAATGTTAGTCACGGCGTAGCAGTAATTGCACTCGCTGATTTATTGATATGTATGAATATTTATACCTAGTATTAAAATGACGCACGTTTGGTGCAAGCCACTGCGTCAGCAAAACATGTACCGTTTAACCCGTCGCGCGCTAATTAGCAGACACAATTGAAATTCTATTGTTATCTGTACACATGGTGTGCAATCGACATTTTAAGAGTTAAGACTGTACAGTTTCTAATAGGACCCATTTTAGATCGCGTGGATTACCCTCTTTTGTAAAATGGATGATTTCTTTCTAAAGCTAGTTAAACCACAGATGGTGCACCTGGACATGGCTCCTAACTACGTGGGCACACTGCTGGGCATCACCAACATGGCTGCCAACATCATATCTATCATAGCGCCTCTGGTTGCTGGAGTCGTGTTAAAAGATGAAGTTAGTATACCTATGATGTAATAAGGAATTTAGCTCTGTTCTCACACTGCGGGGATGATTAAATTTTCGTACATAATATTGTTTTTGTCATTTAACACTTATTTTTGTTATAATAAGGTTGTTTTCTTTCATTTACAGACAGACCCCGATGAATGGCGCAAAGTTTTCTACATAGCATCTGCGGTATACATTACTGGAAATACATTATATCTTATATTTGGCACCAGTGAAAGGCAAAAATGGAACGAACCACCGGAAGATACTCACGGTAATTAAATGATAAAAGATTTTACATTATTTCACATAAAACCTATTAACAGTACCTACTCATTCATATAAAAAAAACTTTTTTACAAAAAAATACAACCGACTTCCAAAAAATAAAACTGCAAAGTGAAAAATAACTTTAACTTTGGAAGTCAGTGTCTTTGAATCTGTATTTTAGTTTTTTTGCAACCGACTTCCGAAATTAAAGTTATTTTTACTTCGTAGTGGTTTTTTTGCAAGTCGGTTGTTTTTTTTATTTAAGTTACAAAAGCCTAATATTAACTGCTCATCACCATTTACAAACACAAAAAAAAATACAGTCGACTTGATCACCTCTTCCTTTTGGAAGTCGGTTCAAAACTGGCTATTGGGAAAAGTATTTACTTCACTCAAAGGCCTTTTGTAGACACAACCTTATTACACAAGTTTTGTTTCAATTATCTACAGAATATATATATATATTCTCATAAACTGTAATTACGAGTAATTTTTACTTCATTGTTTCAGATGGAACAGCTGAAAAAAGTGCTAGCAAAATTGTCTGAAATCTGAAACTATTACTACTAAAAGCAACGTTTTAGTACGACAAAAATCCGTGTTTTATTTATTTTAAAAAGACAAAATCTACCGAATCAACCAGGATAGACAGAAATAAGGCACGCAAGGCCCTTAGCACACCTCCGCTGCGAAGCCGTAGCAGCGAAACCGCAGTAGTTTATTTCAACTGGCTCGCATGATGTTCCGCTACTCGTGTAGCGGAACATCATGCGGTTTCGCTATTTCGCGGGTTCGCGGCGGAGATGTGCTGAGGCCCTCAATGTAGTTAACAAAACAGTATGACTGTCTTATTTTATTTTATTGTGTTTGGGTGGCTGAGAGCTACCAATAAAAAACCGGCCAAGTGCGTGTCGGTCCACGCAAAATGAAGGGTTGCATAGTTGGTATGAATTATTCCAAGAACAAACTTAACATTGTAGTTGAAAAACATGTTCTTCCGTACATTCCAACTGTAAATGTAAGTTTGTACTCAAAATATTGAGAGATTTACCATGTTATTTTAAGACCACAGACTTCTTATAGGTTTTCCTGTAATCTACAGATAAAGATCTATTTTCTGTATTTTTTTTTTTAGTTAGATAAGATAAGGTTAGGTTAGGGTTAGGTTAGATAAGGGGGGGAGGGGAATGGTCAATTTTCGTCTATTTTCTTAAATAACTTTAAATCAATTTGTTTTAAAATTATAAAAAAAAAATATATTTGAGACCCTCATAGTAAGTCCTTTCATTTAATATGTAACACGGTATAGTTTGCAAAACTTTTTTTTTTAATTTTCTTATTTGCCCCCCAAAAGTGACCCCCATATTCAAAATTCATTTATTTACTTTACCTGTCCCTGTTTGGGTCACAGAAATTCATATGTGTATCAAATTTCAACTTAATCGGTCTATTAGATTCGGAGCAAATTGGCTGTGACAGACGGACAGACAGACACACAAGTGATCCTATAAGGGTTCCGTTTTATCCTTTTGAGGTACGGAACCCTAAAAAGCAACAGTAAATAAAAAATAAAATACATTTAATTCAGGCAAAATCCATATTACATAAAATAAAAAATTAAAATTACAATACTGCAATAGAATAAATCAGAATAGAATAAAATTACAAATGCAATTAAAATAAACGAATGAGTGCATACAAAATTATATGGGTTACCGAATTTAAATAAAAATGAAAATTTCTTAAAAAACAATGCAATACAAACAAGATTAATATAGGTCAGTGTCAATCAGATTAAAAGTCCTAGCTGTACATTTCTGTTACAGCATTGTCGTATGTAGGGGCAGTTAAATCGATCAGCGAACATTATCATGACAGTATTAGAGCTGGCCCAGTGAAGTCATTCACGACAAGCCATTTACAAGCCTCCACAGTTAGCGTAGCAGGCATTTGCATAGGTTCATTCATCATTCATCATTCATCATCACCATCATGACTATGGTGGAGGAAATAAAGCCGGGAAAAGTACTGACGCAATATATTACGAGTCTTACTTACGTATACATTACGTATACAAGATGCCTCGTAATGAATCCCGTAATATAATATAACGTTACCTACGTATACGAAACGTCGACACACATTATCTCTGAAGCAAGGGTGGGAAGATGTTATACATGTGTTTGCTAACAGCTGTCATAATGCCAAATGCGGTACAAATGGGTCCACTTCCGACAGTGGAAGTTTTTGTAAAGTATTTTCGATGGTGGTATCAAGTGTTATGTTATTTTTCTTTTTATTTGCCATGTAATGAAAAAAATCTAAATTAAATATATTTAACATTTAGATTTTGCGGTAACTGTTGTACAAGTACACAATGCCATTCAAATAATTACGCACAGTACGGTTATCTAGATAACACCTGCTACTGTGCGTGATTAAATAATTGCAAAAAACTTGACCCCATCTCTTAGTACTTGTAGATTTCAGAGGTCGCAAGTAACAGAACCTTCTATGCACTAACTGAGGCATTAATAAGACAACATAATTTTCTGTACGCTAGTTTCTCACAACTTAATATTACAGTATCTTTTAATAAGCAGCTGCTTATAGACACATGTCTCGTATAACACTGTTACCTAGAAAAATTACAAAAAAAAAAATATATATTCACCAGCCGTTGTGTAACAAAAAACAGAGCACATTGATTTCGCTATTTTTGCATAATAACTGTCCTTGGCATTAACTGAGATGGCTTTGCCTGTGATTAAGAAAAAAACGATCAAGTCTGTCGACAGGTAGCGCGCGCGCAGCACTAACGCGAAAACCACACGATCCAAATTTAAAATTTGTTAAAAGAACCTGTATTAAATGTGAAATGTGAAAAGGAAACTAAAGGACTATACCCTAAGTGAATTAACAGTTCAATAGTTAATTTGTGATATTTGTTTGGTTAGTTAAAGCACAAAAAATGACTGAAGAAGAATCGTATAAACTTAGCAAAGGTAAGTCAATAAATAGTTTTAATTTTTGAGAATTTCTTTCTTTCCTACTAATATTTGCTTAAAAAAACGTTATTCATCAAATAAATTTTTGTATGCATATTTCCTATTTAATATTCAAGACCTTGTCTTTGGCTCAATTATCGACAGTGGAAAGCCAAAATATCTAAAGCGCCGTAACTTGAAATCTCAGGATTGATGTTCAGTTTTGTTTTTTTACGAAAAACAAACACTAATTATAACAAGAATTGCAAATATTTCTAAATTCTAAAAAATTGTGAAGAAAAACATCTCGAGCAAGCAGTTTGTCATCGGTCAATGACTTTTGTATAAAGTAATACAGGTTTTGAACAAAAATGCATACTCAAGTCATAATTAATTGCCGCCGGGGTCGCGGGTAGTTCGGGTAGTTCGAAAGAGATACCGTGGCCCTGGCACGGGCAACTGAAGGAACACGGGTGGGTTTTAGTCAGTAAAAGTCTGAAACGCCCTCCCGCTCTGCCCAGAGCGGGAGTAGTCATTTGATGATTTCCCATCCACAAAAAAAATAATAATAATAATTAATTCGTCTCTTCAATTCACTGTCAAATGCTTCATTGATAATTTCCTATTTGACTCATTCTTTGAATCTGGTTATTATTTATTCTAAAATAGGAAAATTCAAATAACCCCCGTTAACAACTAGCTTCTATCCGCGTTACTGCTTGTGTCGATCATGGTATAGATTTGTATGTCGATAATTTTGCTTGAGCTACCTTGTTTTTTCTCATTTTCGTCTTTGAGGTTTGAAATCCAGGTTTTTCCCTTCGTGATTCTCTGTTTGGCAGATCTTAAAGAAGTGTTACTTAGTAAAGCTGATTTAATCATGTTAATGTTACAATCTCTGTAGGTAGGCAACAGTAGGATAAACAATTAAATTCCTATTGTCTCAGATGCCTTAGTATGCCAAGTGCAATGCATAATTAACAGCAGTGCTATTCTGTACAAATCTCACCGTGAAAACTTAGGTGAAGTGAGCGTGGAGTGAGCTGTCAATAGTATCAATCCAATCTAGCATTGTAGAATGACAAATCACTTCACCTAAGTTTTCACGGTGAGATTTGTACAGAATAGCACTGCAGGTTCGCGTGCGCTAAACGAGACAATAGAAGTTTTTTTGTTTTGGTTTTTACGAGTCATACGCAGGCGACGACCTATACAGGTGTAATTTTAATCAACTTTATCCTCTAAAGAGTCATTGTTCTCATCATTATGAACAACTTTACTAATGGGACCAACCTGAAATCCGAAAAATAACCAGCTGTTCCCTACATTTATGTTCGCATAACTCGTCAAAATGTAGATAGAGAATAGTTGTTTTTTTTTCGCAATTTCAGTATAGTTAATAACGACATTTCTCGATATGCTCAGGGCCAATCCTGGGGATCCGGCACGTCCAGGTGATGATGCTGTTCTTGGCGATGGTCATCTGCTACACCATGAGGGTCAACATTAGCATGGCTATCGTTGTCATGACAGATAAGGATACTGAAGGAGTAAGTATCTTTATTAGATAATTTCGGATACCTTATTATTATATTGAAGCTACAACTACACACTAAACGTCAATAGATAGATACAGTGAAACCAGAAAAGTTATGTGCTTCGGTAATCTTCTTGTTTCCGAATTAGCGCGAAAGTCCTGCCAGAGACAAAACGTATACGTTTTGTATAGCCGCACTATAGAGTAGTGCACCTATCACTGCGCGTTTGTAATAAGTTTTCTCTCTGTCGGGTTACCTACTCCGTTCGCAGATCGTCATTTGTGTCACAATTGTTTTGAAAAGTTTTTGAAAAGTAACAACTCTATGGCATTCCAAAATTATATAATATATAATTTTGGAATGCGACATTAATTTACATTAACGAACATTAACGAACGCTGACATTCTCCTCCGACATATATTATATGTCGGAGGAGAATGTCAGCGTTCGTTGCCGGACTGGTCGTCGTCCATTGTTGTGGCCGAAATAAGACTCAATATGCACACTACTGTTTTAATTAGATCGATTTAACAAACAATCGGCTAGAAAGTAGCACACACGAATCGGATGGAACTGGATTCGTATCAGAACGCGGCGAAGTCGGGGCAAGGTTGGTAGCTCACCTCGGCTCAGTTCAGTGTCTAATCACGAAGTCCCCCTCAAGTACAGGAACCTTGAATGACAGCTGACATCTGTCACCGTTATTTTCCCCCGCAAACTCAAAATGACATTGACAGCTCGCACAGTGCTGCCAACCCCATTTCGTTGACTTTGACTTGACGTTCCGTTCAGAACCCACGACATATAATTTTATATAAAATCCAATTCATAATTTTATATAAAATAGGCAATTATTTCCATGGTTGTAAAAGCTCTTTATTAGTTCTCATCACCGCGCGTTCGTATTTTCCAACACAGACGATGGTTTCTGAAGCGCATACTTTTGTTGGGATATCTATGGATGTTATAATAAGGCATATTAAAGGCTCTTCAAACAGTCGCGTGCGACAAATAATTATCATAAAAACACAATTTGGTGAGTCGGTGTACCGAGATCGTGTAACGTAACTTCAATGTCTGCGTGAGAGACTGCGACTAAGAGTTTCGTTCGAGCTCGAAATATCTCGGGCAACCCCGATATAATCGCAAGAGTTATCATAAAAACACAATTTGATAAGTTGATCGACCGTGATCGTTCATCGTAACTTCAATGGTTGCGTGAGAGACTCTGGCTAAGAGTTTCGTTCGAGCTCGAAATATTTCGGGCAACCCCGAAATAATCGCAAGAGATATCATAAAAACACAATTTGATAAGTTGATCAACCGTGATCTTCTAAATATACCTTTATGTGGGGTTTCGTGATCTTAAATCCTACTAATATTATTTTGAAAGTTTGGATGTTTGGATGTCTGTTACTCAATCACAAAAACGAATGTACGGATTTGGATGAACTTTGGCACATAGATAGTTTATAACATGGATTAACACATATGATACTTTTAATCTCGGTAGTACGTTCCCGTGGGATATTTTGCCGACATCCACGCGGGCGAAGCCGCAGATGAAGCTAGTAGGATACCTAATAGTTTTATCAAGTGTCACTGTTATCAATCCAGTTTTTTATCGTTTCATGACGCAGGCTGTTATCATTGATAAACAGCTTTTTTTTTTTTTTTTGTGGATGGGAAATCATCAAATGACTTCTCCCGCTCCGGGCAGAGCGGGAGGGTGTGTCAGACTTTTACTGACTAAAACCCACCCGTGTTCCTTCAGTTGCCCGTGCCAGGGCCACGGTATCTCTTTCGAACTACCCGCGACCCCGGCGGCTTCGGCCCTATTGGACCCCGTCACTGCTGACGTCTCTGAGGCGCGCGTGGAACACAACGCGCCGTCGACCCGGGCCTGGTCCTTACCGGACGGCGAGCTGCCCATTACTCGTCATCCGCAAGCCCGCGCCTACGGTGGCCGGGAATCGGCGATAGATTCCCGCCGCCCAGGGCGTCTCCTGCGGCGGCTAGGGGCGCGAGGGCGCGGCTGTTGCCTCTCCCTCTCGCGTTCCGCCTCCTCCTTTGCGAGCATTACTGCTTCGCAGAAGGAGGTGACGGCCTCCCATGCACTCTCGCTCCGCACCATGGCCTGGACCAAGTTTGGACGCGAGAGATCGCCGCCGCCGATCGCCTCCGTGTGAACACGGCGGTGCTCCGCCCAAGCCGGGCAGACCTCCACTGTATGCTCCACTGTGTCCTCCGGGCGATCTACACAATGGTGACACCCGGGCGTTTCCTCCCGCCTTATCCGAAACAGGAACCTCCCGAAACAACCGTGTCCGGTGAGGACCTGCGTCAGGCGGAAGGTGAGGACGCCGTGGCGCCTCTCCAACCACTCCTCAAAGAGGGGACTTATCGCCGCAATTGTGGCGTGCCCATTGATAAACAGCCTCTTCTTTTAAATTATAGATAAAAATATCAATTACTGTTGAAAATTATGAATCAATCTTGTTATAACCATAAATACAGATCCCCTAGGAAAAGTATGCACTTCTTCGGCAGTCATCAGAAATACGAATACGCGATGATAAAATCTCATATAGAGCAGTTACAACCATGGAAGTACTTTCCTATTCTGGTTACAAAATTATGCAGTTCCAAAAAAATAAAAAATAAAAATTAAGTGACACAATTATGACGAGTTGCGACCGGCGGCGTTATAAGTAAACCTACAGATAAAAACTTTATAACGCACAGTGCACTACGACAAAATGCGGCAGCACAAAGCTTAAAAGCTTTGCCTCTGTGGAAGGTTACTCTGTGGCGTGAACATTTATATACTCACATAAACACATGCCTTCTTCCCATGGGGGTAGGCAGAAACTACAGAACGCCACCTGCTACAATTCTTATATACTCCTTTTGCCTCATTTACGTACATACATCGGGTCATACGCCGGTTGCGAGTACTACGCACCTGACCTTTCTGAAAAACATCACCAACAAGGTCACTATGTCTTCCTCGGGCGTCCCCTCCCGGCGTTTCCACTCACATCTGCCTAAATGAATTTTATTTTTCGACACATAACGAATACAATTAAATTTAAAATTTTACTAAACCCTAAACTAACTAAAACTGTTAAAAAACTAAAATATGGCGTCGAAAAATTCCTCCGCATCGCTGTCAACTGGTAAAGCACCCAAGAGACTAGCGGCATTGCCACGTTGTATGGCAATGCTAAGCCTGTGGCCAAGGTAAAAGCCAGCTCTTGGGTCACGGCAAGTGTCAACCAGCCGTTTCCATATATCCTTAAAGAGACCATGAACACTTGGATCCCTCGGCCCGAGAGTTTCAACCCCAAACGGCTCGAAAATATAGTTACCGATAAGGTTATTTTTCTTCCGCCGCTTGAGGTTTTCCGCAGCCGCAGCAGCTGTGCCAGCACAGAACGCCGAGCCAGGAAGATGGGATGGCACAAGAGTGTCGACATACGTTGCGTCCTATCTACCTTGTAAATATCTTTTGTTAGTCGCCTTTTTTTTTAATTTGAATAAATATTATTTTTTTTTTTTTTATTTATTTTTTTTTTTTTCATTCACCCTCTCAACATGACCAAATCATCTAAGCATACTCTTTTCAATATGAACGTTGGTGATTTAGCGTGAACGTTCGTGCTAACTCAGAAACACGAAGATTACCAAAGTACATACTAGAATAGAATAGAATAGAATACTCTTTATTATGCACACCATTTAAATTACAGGTTACAATGTTACTATGTTGAAAATACTATTTCTGGTTTAACTGTACACGTAGCTGTGAAAATATATACCACCTTCTATTGTCAAAACAAGGAGAGCAAGATAAAAAGAGATAAGTTACTACACTTCTGGACACATCTTTTGGCCCACCTTGTATTTTCAGTTTCGTTTGGTCCTAGCTAAAATTTTATATTAGGTCGAGCAAAAAGTTTTTATGCAGTTTTGAACCTGGCACATTCACAATTTCATTCAATAGTCTTTTTTTGAATTTCGAACACAGAATTTAAAGAAACAAAAGACAATTTGGAGCCTGTTTGTTGATATCAAACAATCGAATACTAAGAAAACTTGGTTTTATTGGTTTACTTGGATTTAATTCTTGAAAAAGTGATTGATATCTTTGGTTTTGCAACAAACATTACTTATTCTTAACATTAAGGTGAGGTTCTATCAATAATCTATGGATACTTCACCTGAAGTCGCCGCCCAAGCTGTGGCACTTATTCAGGCCGGACACAGCCAAAGAAACGTGAGTGCTCAACTTAATTTAAGTCGATCTGCGGTCCGAAATGTTTATCGGAGGTACCTAGAGACTGGCGGCTTTGTTCGTCGCCAAGGAAGGCCACGATCTCGGGTCACAACTGAAAGGCAGGATCGATTCATCGTGACGACCAGCTTGAGAAATCGTCACCTTACCTCCATTGAGATACAAAACCAACTTCGCGACTTCCACGGAGTATCTGTGAGCGCTCGAACTGTTCGAAGAAGGTTAAAAGAACGCGATATGGTACCACACAAGCCAGCTAATGGCCCCAAACTAACGCGAGCCCACCGAACAGCGCGCCTTCATTTCGCACGCAGTCATTTAAATTGGACACAGCAAGATTGGAGCCGTGTACTCTTTTCTGATGAGTCTAAAATTGTGTTACATGGCAATGATGGAAGGAAGAAGGTCTACCGACGTAAGGGAGAGCGTTTCGCACAATGCTGCTTTGAAGAGAGGGTTGCTTATGGCGGTGGCTCATGGACTGTCTGGGGCGGTATATCCGCGAGCGGCAAAACTCAACTTGAGGTTGTTACAGGACCACGGCTGCCAACATTAAATGCTGAAAGGTACATTCGTGAGTGCTTAGAACCTCACGTGATACCATACGCGGACTATGTGGGCCCAAATTTCCTTTTTATGCATGATAATGCAAGAGCCCATGCGGCCGGCATCGTCAGGGAATATCTTCGGGATGTGAACATCACAGTTATGGACTGGCCAGCCAGAAGCCCAGACATGAACCCCATTGAGCACATGTGGGACGAGCTAAAAAGACGTGTCAGGGCTCGTCAGCCAGTTGCCCAGACGATGCAGGAGTTGAAAACTGCCATAGAAGAGGAATGGGAGATGATCCCTCAAAATTTCATAGAGCGGTTGATAAACTCTATGCCTAATCGTATGAGAGCTGTGGTAGATGCCCATGGAGGCCACACGCGTTATTAAATTAAACCTTTATTTGATAAAACATGTTTTTTATTCAAAAATCAATTGCCTTTAACAAGGCGCATATCCGACTTGTTAGGCGTAGCTCCATGTCGTATGGTATTCTGAATTCAAATTTAAAACAATACGATCGAAAAAGATGGTAAAATGTATCAGGTTTAAAACTGCATCAACAGTTTTTGTTCAATCTAGCAATCATATTTCGGTAGGGGCCATCGAAACCTAAACTCTAAGGTGGGCCAATAGATGTGTCCAGAAGTGTATTTATTTATACAGTTAAGATTAAGATAATAATATCATACTTTGCCCCCACTTCAATCCCCGTGAAGTTGGAAAGTACAGAAAATAGATAGATCTGTTTTGATAATTTAAATAGGTATTTATTTAATTTGTTAGGAACATTTTTGTGAATAATAACTAAGGTCTGATTTTTAATCAATAGTAATATGTATTATTCAATATACTCGTACTCGAGTCCGCGCCATTTCATTTAAATTTTACTACGGCTTCCGATACTGCCGCAGCCATTGTATTTGCTCGACACTTGATTTACGGCTGATTAATAATAATATAAATAAGGGTCCCAGCTCCCGGCGGAAGTGTGCAGCGCATGAGATGGACGCCATCCATTAATGAGAACGTCATGCGCTTGTTAGATTTGATATAATATATAATTATAAGCGTATATATAGCTACTACGCAAATAGCAAGTCTTAAATGTCAGAATGGTTATTGGTTATTTATTGTGTATGAAAGTATTATGAATATAGTGTGTAAGGGAAGGATTTCATAAAGAAAAGCACAGAAAGACAAGACTAGATATTTATTATTTCAATTAGGCTTGTCAATAATTATTCATCTTTAATGAGAAAGCTATTGTCCGTTCGCAAAACTAGGTCTTCATGGAGAAGAAGGACAAGAAACTCCATGGAAACAGTATTATAGTATTCTATCAACACATTTCTTATATTTCCACAATTTATAGTTATCTCAAACAGTTAATTCTATCACTCAGAATAATAGCAACATAATAACAATATTTAAGGTATAATATGAAATTACGTAACTTACATGACACCTGGTAGATATATTTCACATCACAACGGCACTAGCACTAGCCACTTGAACATCCACTGAGCAACTGCCTCGAGAATGTCATTACAATCCTTTTTATATCCTACCACCCCTTCCATTTATCCCTTCCTATCAAACATCAACTGACAGTATTGTATCAATTATTTCAAACAACCTGTTATATTAAAATAGCAATATAAATTCTAAGATATACTACAGTTACTATCAAATATTATTTAATTATTTATAGTAATAAAATCTGTACGAATTTGACAAGTTAAGAGTGGTATATTTCGTAAACACAATAACTAATCAAATTAGATACTTCTACATTGGTCTCAAGCTTCGTAAATGTGACAGATGTCAATATCCAACGAACAGTTATTCTGATAATCTAAAGGTTGTTTTACAATGATTCGATGATTTTAATCACAACCGAACTAACTTCCGGAATCAAGGTAATCTCAAGTATTTATTTTTAAATATTAGACACATAATAATTGCATTTATCTAACACGGCCATACTGACAAGTACTTCGCTCTCGAAGTACATTAGATACCGTTTTTCTACAATCATAATTTACTTTGGTTTTGTCATCGTCATTGTCATTTTTGTTTTGTTTTGCCAATTGCCTAGACATGTCAAGTCCCATCCACCCGCTGCCAGTGGGATAGACTTGCACCAAGCAAATGACCGACCAGCGGAAACACTCACAGTCATAGTCACAGTCGGCTAATTATAATTATCTAATACGGCCATACTAACATGTATTTCGATCTCGAAGTACAAGATAATTATCATTATACAAAAACAATAGTATGAAACTTAATCACATCTTACTGTATGTGGCCAAACACCCGCCGTCGGTGAAGCTCAATCACCCGCAGTCAGTGAATGCCAGACAACAGTCAAGACAAGCTCTTTTTGTATTAATTAAATAAGTAATCAAAACAATATACCGCTCGGTCAACCTGACAATATCATTGCAAATTGTATTGATCATCCTTATTACATTTTCTATTAAATAATTGCAAATATTTAATATGGTCACTCTGTTGGTACCTTACTTTTTAGTAAAAGGTTATAATAATAAACCAAATCAAAATTATCAAGAAACTCAGATCAGTTCCGACAAAACTATAACAATACTAGCATTTTGAAAGTGAAAAATAATAAAATAAAGCTAATTATTAATAACCTTCAACCTTGTCATATTTGTTTATCAGCAAGTTATGTGATATTCGCTATTTCTTTCATAATATAAAAATACAATTATGTTCCATTTACTTTATGACATTACCAACTTCAATTTTATAAAGAATTAATTTGTGATCAACAGAGCAATAATATTAACAATCTTAAATTAACTTTCCGTGAAAACTTGCATTTTTTTTTCGACCATACAATTCTCAGCACGTTTTCATGGTTATGATGAGGGTTGAGTCAACGACCCGCCGTTACCAATGGTTTCCAGCAGAACACGATTGCTCCAACGTTGATCATGAAAATAGCAAAATAAAATTCATTAGAAATATGTTATGTGAGACTGAGCACTATCCCACTTCTGATGTTAGATTAGATATAATATATAATTATAAGCGTATATATAGCTTCTAGGCTAATAGCAAGCCTTAAATGTCAGAATGGTTATAGGTTATTTATTGTGTATGAAAGTATTATAATATAGTGTGTAAGGGAAGGATTTCATAAAGAAAAGCACAGAAAGACAAGACTAGATATTTATTATTTCAATTAGGCTTGTCAATAATTATTCATCTTTAATGAGAAAGCTATTGTCCGTTCGCAAAACTAGGTCTTCATGGAGAAGAAGGACAAGAAACTCCATGGAAACAGTATTATAGTATTCTATCAACACATTTCTTATATTTCCACAATTTATAGTTATCTCAAACAGTTAATTCTATCACTCAGAATAATAGCAACATAATAACAATATTTAAGGTATAATATGAAATTACGTAACTTACATGACACCTGGTAGATATATTTCACATCACAACGGCACTAGCACTAGCCACTTGAACATCCACTGAGCAACTGCCTCGAGAATGTCATTACAATCCTTTTTATATCCTACCACCCCTTCCATTTATCCCTTCCTATCAAACATCAACTGACAGTATTGTATCAATTATTTCAAACAACCTGTTATATTAAAATAGCAATATAAATTCTAAGATATACTACAGTTACTATCAAATATTATTTAATTATTTATAGTAATAAAATCTGTACGAATTTGACAAGTTAAGAGTGGTATATTTCGTAAACACAATAACTAATCAAATTAGATACTTCTACATTGGTCTCAAGCTTCGTCAATGTGACAGATGTCAATATCCAACGAACAGTTATTCTGATAATCTAAAGGTTGTTTTACAATGATTCGATGATTTTAATCACAACCGAACTAACTTCCGGAATCAAGGTAATCTCAAGTATTTATTTTTAAATATTAGACACATAATAATTACATTTATCTAACACGCTCATACTATGGGGCTACAGAGGGAGGAAACAATCTGACCGCGTACCGTGTTCGGATGCTCTCTCTTTTTCAAGTGCTTGAACCAGCTGTCAACGTTTCGGCACAACGACTGTCGGATCAGGTGCGGGTCATCCAGCGTAATCATATGTTGGATGACACTGTACTTGATCGCCTGCGGATTGAAATGTAGAGTAGCCATGTCATTGCCCCCACGCCGTCGCAGACTAATATATTATAATACCACCACAGTCTGACACAAACCAAGTTGACTAGGGAAGTGATGACAGGGCTACAAACGTAAGTACCCAGTGCAATGAAGAATTGAGGAGTGCTTTGGAAGGTGCGATTCGGGAATATCGATTCATGTCTCCCGAACTTAGACCACGCTTACCTCGTTTGGCATAACAAAAATATGGTGCTTGTGGCGGCTCTGGATTCGCAGTTGTCAAACTATTTTGATGACTGCGAAGACCTCACCGATACTCATTTGATTCTGTACTGCGCGGCTGTAGCGGCATTTCGTGTAGCTCACGTCAAATTGACTAATGATTCTAGAGTTACACGACCGAAACCAGCTGTACCAGCTTGGCAGTGCAGAATTGAGCGCCGTATTGGTGGGGCCAGAGCACTCATCGGCAAACTAACCTGCTTCAGGGAGGGTAATACTCGCCCTAGAGTGAAGCGCTTTGTGAGGCGAGCGTTCTCAGGGACTGATGTCAGCCCTTAGGACTATGTGTCCTGTGTCAAAGAGCGCATCGACTTCCTGAAACAGAAAGTCTATGCATGGGCAAACCGTATTCGTAGGTATAAGCGGCGAGTGGACCGATACACTCAGAATCGCACCTTCCAAAGCGATGAGAGGTGGGTTTATAGGGGTTGGGAGCGACCGCATCAAGGTGTAACTGACACGCACCTGCCGGATGACGATGCCATGTGTTCTTTCTGGCGCAGTATCTGGTCGGTGCCTGTCAGTCACACCGAAGGTGATTGGGCTCGGGAAGTCAAGCGAGCCTGCGATCCAATACCAGAAATGGGGGCTATTACCATCTGTCCCCAAGATGTAACTCGTGCAGTCCGTCCGTTACCTAACTGGAAGTCTCCAGGGCCGGACGGACTGCATAACTTCTGGATTAAATGGTTTCTTGGATCGCACGCTCGCTTGGCGTCTCAGTACCAGTATGCTTTGGAGTCTGGTTCGCTACCCCAGTTCCTAACGACAGGTGTTACCCACCTGCTCCATAAATCAGGTAGCACCGCGGAACCCAAAAATTATAGACCGATCACGTGTTTACCGACGGTCTATAAAGTTCTTACATCCATTTTGAGAGCTAAAATTAACGAACATATAGACGCCAACTCCATCATGTCTGCTTCTCAAAATGGATGTAGGAATGGGTCCCGTGGTACTAAGGAGCTACTCCTCATTGATATGGCCATTAGCCAACAGGTTCGTCGTTCCCGAAAAGATCTGTCGACATGTTGGATAGACTATAAGTAGGCCTATTACTCGGTGCCACATACATGGCTCATGAGGGTGCTGGAGTTGTATAAAGTAGATGCAACTCTGCGCACCTTCTTGATGTCGTGTATGGGGCAATGGTGGACGGTCCAAATATCCAGAGGAATAGCGAGCCGATAAGGATCGAGCGAGGCATATTTCAGGGCGATAGGTTGAGTCCGCTTTGGTTCTGCTTAGCCTTGAATCCCGAAGCACACTGCTGGAGGATTCAGGTCTAGGCTATCGGCTGAGGAGAGGTGGTCAGGTAATATCCCACCTCCTCTACATGGATGACCTAAAACTCTTTGCCCCCAACAAATTGAAACTGACGGAGCTACTGAAAGTAACTGAAACTATCAGTAGCGCCATCAGAATGGAATTTGGTGTGGACAAATGTGCGGTCATGCATGTAAAGCGAGGAGAGATTGTGGAATTCGTGGGAACCCAACTCTCAGATTCCATAAACCTTAGAGCCCTCTCCGCATCCGAAACCTATAAGTATTTGGGTATGTCGGAAGCGTTGGGCATCAATGTTACTGACATGAAGCAATCGTTGAAGGAGCGCTTCTTTGGCCGCCTGAAGAAAGTATTTAATAGTCTTCTATCAGGCGGCAACAAGGTGCGTGCCTTCAATGGTTGAGTCATGCCGGTTTTGATGTACTCTTTCGGCGTACTCAAATAGACTCAGACGGAATTCGACGCCCTGGATCGGAGGGTCCGTATGCTGTTGACTGCATATCGAATGCATCACCCACGATCATCCGTAATGAGACTGTATATCCCGCGAAAGTGTGGAGGCCGAGGCTTTTTAAACGCTAAGACTCTCTACAACCGCGAGATATGAAGTCTCAGGGAATATTTCCTAGTAGCCGACGTGGGGATGCATCGAGATGTGGTTACGGTGGACAAGGGCATCACCCCGCTCTCCTTGGCTAAAGAGAACTGGCGCAAACCTGTAGTGCTTGACACTAACGATCGCAGGGAGGTATGGCAGAGTAAGGAGCTTCACGGACGCTTTTTCTGGGCTCTACATGGACCCTATGTAGATTTGTTAGCGTCCGTAGCCTGGCTGCGTTCCGGTGACCTCTTTGGGGAAACCAAAGGTTTTGTCTGTGCAATTATGGAAAAAGATATGATGACGAGTAACTACCGAAAATATATTGTGAAAGACGGTACGGTTGACATCTGTCGGTCATGCCACCGTCCGGGAGAATCAATCCGACACATTATCTCCGGGTGTTCTCGTCTAGCTACAGGTATGTGCCCGACCCAGTTCTCGAAAATGGAAACATCACATTGTACTGGGATCGATCCATCATCACTGACAGGACTATTCTTGCCAATAAGCCTGATATTAGTGGTGGTGGATCGAATAGAGCGGCACGCAATGATTATTGACATAACAGTCCCGCATGACAGGAACCTCGTGAAAACCGAGAAAGATAAACAAATCAAGTATCTTGACTTGGCCCGCGAGGTTGTCGACATGTGGGATGTGGACTCAGCAATCATTGTGCCCATAGGCGTATCAGCCAATGGCTTAATTGCCAAGAGCCTCGACCAATACCTAAGGAGGCTCTCGTTGGGTAGCTGGATTAAGGGCCTGATTCAGAAAGCGGTACTTCTGGACACGGCGCGTATTGTTAGGAGGTTCCTCTCTCTGGAGCCCTGACCGCCGGTAACTTGGACCCTGTTCCCGATACCGGTGGGCTACTATTTTTTATATTTTTAAATGTTTTTTATTTTTATTTTTTTATAAAAATATTTAAAAATGTAAATTATATGTTTAGAAATGAAATAAATGATATAAATAATAATATCTTTTATCTATATAAATGGTGCAGATTTACAATAACATCTAGCTTAAACATTTAGAGGGCACACTTGCTCATTTGCCTGAACTAGGTAGAACCTGTGTTTCAGGCTAGAAAGATGCATAGAATTTTAGAATATAAAATTAACAACAGAGACTAATTAAAACCAATATTGACTTAAAAGACTAAACATGTTTTATTTACAGACAACGAGTAGATCCTCTGTCTCACTGTATGATATACTAAGTAAAAAATGCAGAATAATCTTTTTCGTAATTATTTAATTTATAGATACTTAATTTCCTATTTAGTTTATTGTACAAAAATGGGCCTAACAATGTATAAAATCTGTTTACAAAGACATATTTAGAGGGTGCATTTGACTCACATACGTCTGTGTGCGATTTTGCTTAGGAAGCGTTAAGTTAAGGCACAGTAAAACTGCGTGATGGTCGGTAATTGTAGAGTTAGTAACAAGCGTAATAAACGAAAAACTGGATTTGATTATCATTTGATCGAGGCAGGAACTGCTTTGATGAGTAGGCTGTGTATGTGCGGACAGAAAACCATGGAAATAGCAGATATTAAGATAGCCTGTTAGTGTAACATTCTTAAAAGTGCCTACTGCTTGAAAAATTTGGTTTAAGGAAGTATGAAAAGCATCCAAGTTTCTAGCAGAAGGGGATCTATATATAGCAATTAATGCTGCGGTTGTGCCAAATTTAATAATTAAGCAATTACTCTTACAGTCGCGTAGATTAAGTTCCTCGACTGTGACCATTAAATAATCTTTTGAATAGACAACCACACCATCATTTTGATTGTTATTGATTCTGGTAAATGATACTTTGTACACCGGTATTACTGGAAGATTATCCTGGCGATTTGATAACCAGCACTCAATTAGTATTATTATATCACAATTAAAGTTAAGTCTATGAAGAAAAATGTTAAAGCTATCCATGTTCTTATAAATACTACGAATGTTTTGGGTTAGCATGACTTTTGATACACGGAAAGATATTGTCTGCAGTCCTCAACCTTACATGACTTTTAAACAGTCTGAAAACTGTTATCTATATCCGTAATTAAGGTACTATCCATTATAAAATAAAAAAAATAAAATAAAAATGTAAATAAATAAAAAGTAAAGTCTAAAATAAAAACAGGTATGTGGCGCTCTTAGGCGCCTTCATAATCGATTGAGTTGATTGTCCAATAGTCAGATAATTTTTATTTGAGGAATAAATATGGCGGTTTGACAGCTTTTGTATTGAAGATATGTTAAACTGTCACATTTATTCTTCAGGTAAAAGTTATCTGCCTATTGAACAATCAGCCCTTAGTAGCCTCATTGCATGTAAGCGTTCACCGACTATGCTATTTTTCATCCTAAACTGTTTTGTTAATTCTTTACAAAGACACCAGAATAACTGATCTAGCTAACCACGTTTTTGCGCTACACGAATTGATATCGACGCATAGTAAAAATCGCGTCGTGTGAAAATCACATAGTGAAGGTCGCGTACATGCACGTGCACTCGCAGTGTGACGACATATGCAAATTATATCCAGCCTTTAAATTGTTATAAATGTGAGCTATTTTTTGAATGCTCAACCATCACTCTAGCGTTATTAGTCTCGTAGTTATTAATGGTTGAAATCTTACATGTTTTTGTCAGGTCAAATATTGAACTTACCGCCAGTACACTGAGCGAAAAGACGTTTCCATGTCAAAACTAACTAAATAATTTGATCACTGTCATGAGTATGTTTCTAAAATTAGTTTTGCATAAGTGAAACTAGATGTTACAAGGTCGCGAAACAAAAAACTAATTTAAAAGGCCTTTATTATTTGCCTACCTCGCATGTTAGTAAATATTAAAAATAAAACAACCGTAGAGTTGGAACCGGATTTAGTGCGCACTATTCAAAAAGTACCTGTTTGTCATTCAAAATCAATCAATTTAAAGTGCCTGGAAATGGTTTAATAATTGAAATAAAATAAATGCTTTAAGTGTGAGAATAATTTTTGTTATAATTACGTATAATTAATGATATAAAAAATAAAATATCGCAGTAATTTCATAACGCGATTACGCTTACACATCTCATACATGATGATTATCCTTAATATGTATGAGATGTGTAAGCGTAAACTTAATATTATTATGTTTAAACGTAGACTAAAAAAATTGTGTGAGAACTTTTGATGGTTATTACAAATAATAAGCATCAAAAGTTCTCACACAATTATTTTAGTCCCAAATCATTTTAGTTACAATTGCTTTGTAGTTCAGAGACAAATTTCTGAACTTGCTTTGTAACAATACAAAACTATAGCTATGTAAGATTCAAAAAACCGGTCAAGAGCGAGTCGGACTCGCGCACCGAGGGTTCCGTTCCGATTTCTGAAAAAGTGTGCTAGTTAGAGACATCGTTTTATTTTTCCTGTAATTTTTACAAAAACTTCTACCACATAGAATAATTTCAGATTTTTTTATATGAAAACTTAACTATGCGACCTAAAAAATAGAAAACAAAATTTAAGAATGTGCAAACACCGCTCTTTTATATGATACCCCACATAGTAGCCCTACTTCGAATTTTTAAGACAGAATTTTTCAGTGCCTATTGTAAAAAAAAAATCTTTCTTATTTGCGAAATAGTTGGGCAAGCGTCAACTAAAACTGTTTCAAATGTCATATTGATAGGATTAGTAGTTCTTGAGATATCCAGCTGTGACAGACGGACAGACAGACTGAGTCGCACCATAAGGGTTCCTTTTTACCATTTTGGTACGGAACCCTAAAAAGGCTTTATGTCCGTCTTTGATCTAAAGATTAAGATTCAAGAAGGATTGAAGGTGTTTGTTATCGATGGATATATATTCTAATTAACAACAATGACAAATTAATAGAAGATGTATCCTTGATCCACCAATTACCTTAACCTCGATGAACTCTTATATTCTAAAGAAAACATCTGGAAACAAACTAATGTTTATTGCAGGCTAGATGTTGCACGGGACTTCGTCTGCGTGTATTTTGTATTTCATAATTTTTCATACAAATATCCAGGATGAAAAATTTGCCTGTGTCCTTCTCCAGGTCTCAGGTTACTTATCTGTCAAAGTTGTAACGATACGTTCAGAGGTTAGGTCTGAAATGGAAATAGACGGATATACCAGCGGGGCAATTGCATAGCACACTTACAGTAGGGATCGGTTTCATTTTAACAGTTCAACAACATTCATTTCGTTACTTACGTTGTCGAGTAGACAAATGTTTCAATCAAATGGAGCAATGGATTAGCAATGTGCTTCAACATCATTGCATTGCGATGGATAGTCGCAATTAGGATGCAAAGTTACGAGCACTCTCATGCATGTATGGATGGCCATGTATTATTCTTATTCTACCGGATAAAATCACATAGCGAGTGGAAATGTAATTAATGAGAATACGAATATCTATATTATATAGTTTACAGACTACCTACGCGAGAAAGTAGACTGTGATTTTAAAATATTAAAAGCCCAGAGTTTATATAATTTTTTCTGGGTTAGCCTCCTATTAAAACGTCTTAAGTTGCGAATTGTTGAAAACAGCTAATAAATGAAAAGTAATATATCGTCTTTCTCTTTCAGTCATTCGACTGGACCATGCAGATCCAGTCCGTGATCCTGTCCTCCTTCTTCTGGGGGTACGTGGTGCTACAGATCCCGAGCGGGGAGATCGCTGCCCGGTTCGGCGGCAAGATCCTCCTCACGATCTGCATCGCTGTCAACTCGGCTGTCTCGCTTTTGATACCTCTTGGAGCTTATTATGTGAGTATGAAAGATTAACTTGGTGTTACTTAGTAGCTAAAGTTTTAAGTAAGTAGGTAAATGTGAAGATTCAAAATGACCGAGAACTGAAAAGTAACGCAAGACGTACATCCCTTCATCGGCCAAAGTATGCTCGTACGTCGTCGAGCGAACTCGGCCGATCAAACCCAACATATGTAAAAGTGAGTGCGTACTCGTCCAATGATGTCCAATGGTGTCAATATTTGATTCGATCGGCCGAATTTGGTTGCCGACGAGCGAGCATAGTTCGGTCGATAGCAAATTAGGTGCTCCAAACCATAACATGCCTAAATGTAATTAGAAAGCTGTTTTAAAATATATATATATATATATTATACAAATATTGCTCATTAATAGTACCTATAGGTTATGGGGTAAGCGCTCGGGTAGTCCGAGAAATTAAAACTTTCTTACAATTTTTGTTATTTGGAGCTCAGTGTCTGGATGTATATGTTGATTAAAGTATGATTCACGACCGTAACAAATATTTATTTACAGAATAATAATCACTAGTATCTGTAACACAACTCCATAAGTTAGTATAATCCTCAAATGTCAAGATTGCATGAAATAGTCATTCTATAGGGTAATATGAAACTAGAGAGTTGTATTGATGATTTTAATGATTATAATTCTATAAGCACAGATTTTTTACGGTCGCGTTTTTTAGATCAACAAACAACCTGATAAAGAAGAAAATTTGAATTTCGCGGGCTACACTAGCGCTTTCGCCTTAACGTAGATTTGAACCAAACGAACATAGAACCAAAACAAGAGCATTCTTTTCTGAACATTTTAATATGAATATACCAATGAAATATATAGGGTGACTGGTAATTAGTGACCGATACTTAAACACATGATTATACTCATGATAACAAACAACTTTTGCTATGGGATCAAACCTGAAATCGCGAAAAAAATCAGCTATCCCCATACATTCATGTTCGCATAACTCGTCAAAATGTAGGGAGCAGCAGATTTTTTTTTCGCGATTTCGGGTTTGGTCCCTAAAAGTTGTTTGTATTATGAGCACAATCATGTCATAAAAACACCTGTATTCTGTACCTACCTTTGATCTACAATAAAGAATATGGTTGATGGACAGAATATTCTGTCCCTGTTTACACAAACATAATGGGGATATAACGAGGAGCTCGTGGCTAAGTAATAACAGCCGCATGGGTCGATCCATCAGGTTAAGCTACGCTTGCCGGGGTTGGTCCGTGGATGGGTGACCATCTTTACATACCGAGACACCTCCGTGCCTCGGAAAGCACGTTAAGCCGTTGGTCCCGGCTGTCATTCGTGGATCTTTGACAGTCGTTACGGGTCGTCAGAAGCCCGAAAGTCTGACAATCAGTCTTACCAAGGGGTATCGTATTACCCAGTTAATTGGTTGTGGAGGTCAGATAGGCAGTCGCTCCATGTAAAATAATGGTATTCAGCTGCATCCGGTTAGACTGGAAGCCGACCCCAACATAGTTGGGAAAAGGCTAGGCAGATTGATATTGGGGATAACTCAAACTCAAACTCAAACTCAAAGCATTTATTTCAATTAAACCAATTACAGGCACTTTTGAATTGTCAAGGGGTCGGTCAGTCAGAAAGATGAAGCTAGACGCCCATTCCAAAGCATAGTAGGTACCTATGGAGAAGAACGGGCAAGAAACTCCACGGACACTCTTTTAAATCAAGATATGGTTACAAAATAATGGTTACATCATTCATGTTGAAATTTCATATGTGAGAACGATGCAGAACGTTAACAGCGTCCTTAAAAAAAAACAATTCAAATATTTAAATTAAATTAAAATAAGCCCTGACCGCTAAGGATAACCGATATAATGTGCATTTGTTTGTTTTGGTGTATTTATTTATAACTTTATCAAAATCATTATTTTTCCAGGGAGGCTGGCAACTACTTTGTGCCTGTCGTGTCCTTCAAGGTTTGTCTCAAGGCTGCCTGTTTCCAACGATGCACAACCTGATCGGCAAATGGGTTCCGGTACAGGAGAAGAGCCGGCTTGGGACTCTGATATATGGAGGTAAGGTTTATGATGAACGAAAATTTAACGACCTTTTCAAGGAGCCTTTGAGTTGGTGCATATTTCGGTATAGCAAACGTTGACTTTCTTTGATTTTGTGTCCGGAAAGAAAGGATGTCGAGAATTTTTATTTGTAAAACTTTCGAAAGGGTGTAATGGTCTAATATGACATGCTATACAGAATATTCATTATTCCTGGGAGAGTTAGCTTTGACTAGAAAAGTATTTAGCACGATCGTTTTTGTAGACACTACACTACTACACTTAACGGCAATAAATGTGGCCCAAACCCTAAACGCGAATTTTCGACTAAATTAAACCTATTCTTTGAGTATTACTGAGAATAGGCAGAAAAATGACTAAGGACAAACACTGGCTAAGAAAAACATAATCATGTTAGCTTATCTTTAGTATTTGAGATAAATAGAGCTACATGTTCTGTTTTTATTAGGTGTGTTAATGGGTCTTCCGAGATACTTATTGTTTAAATACAAGTGTATAGCTTGTCAGTTAAAAAATAATTTGTGTTGAAATAATAAAAATGTATGAACTAACGACCTTGTTTAGTTTGGAAATTATTACTAGGCTGCTTTCACTAACGTCTAAGACTAATCTTAATATGGGAAGGCTCCATTTCAGACTTAAGGCCAATTTCACCAAACTCATTCATCATTTAAGGTCACATGTAAACCACGTTTAAGAGCTGTCAGTGTCAGTGTTTTATTCCCCTAGCTATTTATAGATGTCCGTAGGTGTGTCCGTGGCATCACACGGGCCTTATCAGAATACCAGCGCTGCGGTTTTTATTTTTTTAAATATCGCAGCTTTATGCTGAGATAGGAGCCTATTTGGCCTCGGTCTTTTTTTTTCTTATGTACTTTTTTTTGTTTTTTAACGTTAATTTTGTAAGTTTTATACGCTCTGTTTTTGCTGTTTGTATTTCCTGTGCGTGTCCCAAATATAATATTTTTCTTTCTTTCTTTGCATTGTTGTGCCATATTGACATTAACAGCTCTTGAACGCAGTTTAGATGTGCTGATCGCGTTAAGTTTCATTGGTGAAATTCGCCCGAAAATGCAAATCGGAGATGCGCGGAAAAATGTTTTAAGAACACTGTAAAGCAGTTAAAGCAGTTAAAGTTTAGTGTTTTAGTTTTTTATACATAAGGGGTAACCCCGTTTTTCATTAAAAAAAAAAACACTTCTATTAACCTATTTTAGTTAATGAAGTGTTTTGTCTTCTTCTTTCAAACTCAAATCTTAATTCAAACAAATTGACAAAACACTTATATATACTAAAATAGGTTTATAGAACGTTTTATTTTTTATGAATAAAGGGCTTATTATACGCATTAGCAAAAAGGTCAAATCAGCAGGCAGTAACATAAAATAGTTAGAAAATTGGTCGGTTTAGAAAATTATCACTATTGAATCGAACAGGAAAAAAGGCACAATTCTGATTACAAGACGTCATGTGGTCTCATTTGCGAAAGTAAAGAAGTTCCTCAAGAATATGTAAATTTTTTACTAGTATCCCTATTAGTGCTTAAAACTACTGAAACCTTAATTTCCTTGCTCTCTTTTGATTTGTTAAAGGCAAACCTTTAAGCCTGCCCGATTTAATTTAACGTTATGCATATTAACCCCGTAACAGTAATAAAAGCTTTTAAGCAAATGAAGATCAAATTGACCTTTGGGGATTTTTCCATTAAATATGTACCTTCATAATTGACACTTTAGCGCCTTAATTAGCCTTAATATTAATTTAATTTGTGTGTGGATCTAGGAGTCTTCTCAAATTGAATAACCTGGTAATACCAATTTTCATATCCGGGGACAGCAAAAACACCAATGCAGGTATTCAGCAAGGTGTTTGAAAAGGTGATCTGTAATCAATTGCTTAATAACAAACACACAAATAATATCCCTCACGATCATCAGTTTGGTTTTACCCAAGGACGTTGTACGACTAATACGTGTAACCTTATTAAAACTCATTTTTAATTCTTGGAAAGAGGCCCAAGATGCCATAAGTATCTTCTGCGATCAGTCTAAGGCTTTTGATTGCATATATCACGATACTTTTTCACTCCTGAAATTTCAACATCAGTTCACCTAATGTTGAAGTTTCAGGAGTGAAAAAGTTTACCATTCGCAAAATACTCGCATTGACGTGGAGTTGCGGATACCAGCCCGTATTACGTAGGTGAATTAGCGCTAAGCTTAGTAAAAGCACATTTAAATGATAGACAGCAAAAAGTTCAAATAAATGGTATCAATTTACAGAGCTGAAAAGTAAAAATGCGGGTTCTACAAGGCTCAACTTTGGGTCCTCTCCTATTTTTAGTTTATATCACTGATCTACTCTATTTATTAAAAAATAAACCACAAATGGTGTTATTTGCTGAAGTTGAATAACGGTGCAGGCTTGAGAACGCGCACGTCTTTTATTCCACGGATTATTCTAGTTTGCTCCACCATCACCAATCTGTCCCATTAATGGGATAAAGTAGAATGTTTACATTTTTGTCGTCCACTAGGTCCCACTAATTGATTTTGGACGGGCAAATATCTGTTTTAACATCGTTCTCACATATAAATTTAACATTGATGATGTAACTAATATTTTGTAACAATAATATTATAATTTACTAGCTGCTGCCCGCGACTTCGTCAGCGTGCTTGTTCCCCCGACCCACCCCGTCGCATCGCATTGCCTGCCCGCGCTATTACTTCGTTTTTGCTTAGCGTTTTTTCTGACCTTTTTTCTTTTAGTTCGCCACGTAAAGGTCCTAGAGTGATGTTAAATATGCCTACGTATAGCCTTCCTTTAGATTTGGGCTACAAAATGCAAAAAGATTTTTTAAAGTCCGACTGGTAGTTCCAGAGATTAGCACGTTTGTTCACAGCATCCCCTTCCCGCTAACCTCTCCCTCCCCCTCTCACCCAATCTCACACCCCCTTCTCCACATCCCATTCCCCCTCTCTTTCTCACCACCCATCCCCTCCCTTTCCCCCTCCCCTTCTGACCCTCCCATCCAGGGTAGTTTTGAAAAACTATTAATGACAAACTTTATTACTTAGGTAAGAAGCTGTGCCAAGTTTCAAGTTAATAATTAACCAAATGAATAAGATTGTTCATATAAACTGTATTCCCTGTTTTCATGCCCACAGGAGTGGTATTTTAAAAAATCGTTTCGGATGTTTCCATAACTGGACTGAATGATTATTTTTACTAATTTTCGAGTTAATTAAGCCCCGCAGTAAAATCCTCCCCTGAAAAAATTACTACCCTTTTCACCCCCTTAATGGGTAGATTGTCAAAAAACCCTGATACATTTTATTCTTAATTTTTGGTCTCAAGTTTTGAGGTAATCGCGGCGGGGCAACGCGTCGTCGAACGGAACGCGTATGGCTTTTTTATTTTCGTGATAACTTCAAATTAAATGTCCGATTCGATTGAATTTAAAAGTATTTTACTGCTAAATAAATACCCTTGATGATAAATCTATTTATTTGAATAAGAATTAATACTACGATACTAATGTAACCAACTTTTGTTTATACCGGCGATCTAATTAAATTTTAAAACACAAAAGCTGCTATTGTGACTTTACTATGATAGTTAGATACATTGCCTTGCGGACTTAATTGAAGGTAATAATGAGTACTTTAATCATGTAGTACATACTTTTTATTTATCATCAATAGTTTTCTCAGCGCACGCCAAATAATGTATTTTATAGGCAAAATTTTGTTACTTTGGGTGACATTATTGCAATTTTCTTAAGGATCTCTAAATTTTTTGAAAATAAATTATAGCCTGTGTTACTTCCTGATAAATTAGCTTTCTACTGGCGAAAAAACGGTTACAATCGGTCCAGTAGTTTCGGAGCCTATTCGGTACAAACAAACAAACAAACAAATCTTACCTCTTTATAATATTATTAGTATAGTTATATAGTATAGATAATAGGACCTGCTATGCTTTGGAATGGGCAACAGCTTCATCTTTCTGAATGACCGACTGTTTTGTCAATTCAAAAGTGGCAAAAATGGTTAACTTGAAATAAAATGCTAAAGTTTGAAAGCTCTCCAAGGTTCTTTGTATTGCCAAGGTACCATACGCACAACCGCTTACCCAGACTGGCTCCTATGTACGCTAGAAATTAGTAATAATAATTGTGAATTTATCAATAAGACTGAAAAAAATCTCATACCAAATTACCGATCTATATAAATATTACTCGAGGTGTAACAGAATCATCTCGATCGCTAATTCACAAGTAATTTTGATCTTCCTTCTCATCTGTAGGTGCTATGCTCGGAACAGCATTACAAATGGTGGTATCCGGCTTCATAGCGGACTACTGGGGCTGGCCGGCCATCTTCTACGCGAACGGAGCTCTCGGCGCCATCTGGGTGATGGTCTACGTGTTCCTGGGGTCTGACTCCCCGCAGCGGTCGAAGATGATCGGAAATGCAGAACGACTGTATATACAGACGTCGCTGGGACAAATTGGAGAACAGACGGTTAGTTGATACGGTCATGACTAACACTTACTGGCAAATAGCCTAGTGAATAGGACATTATAACTATTTGCCATCGTGTTGAAAGGATTATTTAACCAGTCGACTGCCCAAGGTGCGCGGGCGCTGCATACGTGAGGGCCTAATGGCTGCGTCAACAAACGGTGTTCGCGTTGTTGAACTTTGGGGCAAACAAATTTAATAAATGTATATTTTATGTGTGCAATCGAGACGTTTAGAAGAAGAAGTGAATAGATACTCGGCTGAACAACAAAATAAAAAACCGGTCAAGTGCATGTCGGACCACGCACGATAAACGGTTCCACAGTTGAAAACAAAATATCCCAAAAACAAACTTAACATTGTAATCCCAAATATTATTTTTTTACGTAATAATATTACAAATTAACAATTTTCGGACTTTTTCCTTTACTTGGGCTGTGAGACATTGCTTTTTGCCAAATTTTATTATTCTAGGTCAGTGGGAAGTACCCTAGGTTATAGGTTTTGATTTACTTGCGAGTATCAAAATATATCGCATATACGAGTATGGCCGTATTTTTTATTGCATTTTCTTAGAAACTTGATTTTTTAGGATCCAAGGGACCATAAACCTACGTATTTGATATTAATTTCAACTTGATACTTCCACGCGTTCTTGAAAAAAAGGGTCTTGATAAACAGACGGAAAGACGGACAACGAAGTGATCCTATAAGGGTTCCGTTTTTTCCTCGTGAGGTACGGAACCCTAAAAATACGTGGCCAGTAGGCACAGTACGTACGTCCACAGAATATCAGATATTTCGGACGCAGGAAATTATGTTATAACGGCTTTACTGTCAGCAAATACTTTAAAATAATTTTCTGATATAAAGATTTGACCTCCGCTATCCTATCCGGACAATTGAAAAGAATTTATTGAATTATTATTAAGAATTTAGTGTGTTGCTGTAAGAAACATAGCAGTTACAATAAATCTGTTTATTCCGAGAACCAATAGCATTGAATAGCCAGGTAACCAAATATCTCTCTAAATCTTCCAATCGACAGTTTACTCGTTGGGTTATCACCAGGTTATAAATTATCCAGAACATTCCATCTGGCTTGTAGGAACGATAACAAGGGTCTAGAACAGGTACAGTCGTAACCGATTAGATTTATAGTTATACTATAAAATTATTGTAAAATTTTTAGATGTACATTTAGTGATGAATGGGGCTGGAATCTGAATTTAGCGTTATCAGCAGTATCGGCAGGAGTTGAATCAATGAATTCAAGAAATCCAGAAATCTAGATTATCTTTGTTCCTTTCAAAAATTTTATCCCGTAGCACACCTAATCCCTTCCGAAAGGTTTTCTCACAGTTAAGATTGCTTCTGGCAAAGAATATAATTTTAACGAAGTAATTTTCATCTCATAGCCGTACCGGCACTCGTGCGGTCTGGTTGTGTTTTTTGTCGCATATCTAAATTATTATTCCCACTGCCCGAAGAGTTGTTTACGCATTGCAGTGACACGTGCCACAGGTGTGCGCCGGACCTACCGGCTGCGTGTGCCTTTCACGATCGCGCCATGAATGATGACGTAATTCCTTCACCTCGCTGTGATACACCCGCAATCAGGAATGATATACAGAGCTTATTGAATGATTCTTCAGACATGGATGTTCTTGATGATGACGGTAAGAACAAAGAGGAGCAGTCAAGAGCGGAAAAGAGGGAAAGAGAGGACAGTACTGAAGACGAAGAAGGTTGGAAAGAAGTTAAGACGGTTAAAAAAAGATCTGCCACGGAAGCTCACATTCTGTAAAAGAGGAAAAGTTTGAGGTATATGTTTCGCATAAAGAACGCCTGCCGAAACAGTTTGCAATGGCGCGTATTTTGAGAGAAAATAATATAACTAAAATTAGGGAAGTTAAATATTTAAGCCCTTTTAAAATACGCGTCCAATTTGAGTGTGAATCGGCTGCTCAGAACTTTTGTATGTGCGAGAAGCTTTTGGAGAAAGGATGGAGGTTACAGAAGGCTATGGAGCTGTCTATCTGCTACGGCCTAATCAAAGATGTAGACGTCGATTTTACGGATGACGAGATCCAGAAAAATATTTCATGTCCGGCCCCCGCTAAGCTTTTATCTTTAAAGAGGCTAGACCGTCGCAACAGGGATGAAGGTGGTTGGTGCCCCAGCGAAACCCTTCGACTTTGCTTTGAGGGTGATCATTTACCAGCATCAGTTCGGGTATGTGATATAAATATTAAAGTATTGCCTTACATACACCAAGTTTCACAATGTTCCCAATGTTGGAGGTTAGGCCATGTGCGGAAAAAGTGCCCCTCAAAAAACGTGATTTGCCCAAAGTGTGGCGGGCATCACGAGAATTGTGATACCTTAATGTTTTCGTGTGTTAACTGCAAGGGTAACCACATATCGCTCAGCAGGTCTTGTCCGGTTTACAAGAAAGAAAGAAGATTGAGGGAAATAATGTCTGAGTTTGGATGTACATATAGAAAAGCCCTAGAATGTTATGTGCCCCCCGAAAAATTCGCTCCCCCCGAAACTACCGTCCCTCATCAAACTCCGGTTGCTCAAGAAAATCGTTTTTCTTCTATACCTCCCGAAGACGGCTCTTTACAAACACGAAATCCTACCTTTGCCGAAGTAGTTCAAACAAAGGCCACAATCCACAAGATACAGACCCCTTCCACGGCTAGTAGGAACAGTGATACCCCAAAGCCTCCCAAAAATAAAAAGAGCCCTCATAAAGACGACTGGATGTTCTGGACGGCAGATGCAGACGAAGAAGACGTTCATCAATTGCCCGTTGATGAAGAGGATAAAGATGGATCTCCTTCTTTTAAAGAGTTGTGTGCCAGAATAAAGGAAGTGATCTACCTCAAAAAGACAGGTTTAATCGACAAGATAAGGTGTGTCATCCAGTTGTGCCTAGAATGGTTAACCCTAGTGTCAGTGAGTTTTGTTTCAGAGTGGCCGTGGATAAAAGCTTTGTTTAACTTTTTTATTCGTTGTGATGGCTAATAAATCACTTAAATTAAATATCTTGCAGTGGAATGCCCAAAGTATTAAGCCAAAGTTAGCATTGTTTCATGAACTGTTGTGTCAGGAAAAAGTACATATTGCTGCCCTTAGTGAGACGTGGCTTGAGCCAGAAAGTAATTTTAAAGTTAGTAGTTTTAATGTTTATCGCGCGGACCGGGATGACTCATACGGTGGTGTAGCTATTATAGTGCACAAATCTTTTAAGTCGCAGCTGCGACGCGTTCTCGTCAATAACAAAGGAATTGAGGTAGTGTGCGTGCAAGTATTTAATTGTGGGTCGTTTGAGAATATTGTTTCAGTTTATTGTCCATCGAGAATTGTAACCACTCAGCAGGACTGGGATAGTCTGTTTTCATTATGGCCATCCAAAACCTTAATTCTTGGTGACTTCAATGCCCATCACGCCAGTTGGTCCTATAAAACTGACCGCAGAGGCAGTCTTATTTACGACTCACTAATGGACAACAACTTTATTTCTTTGAACGATGGAACTCATACGCGAGTTCGTTTAGTTGATAACAACCTACAACAATCTTCTCCAGATATTTCACTAGTTTCTATAGATATTGCGTTGAACTTTAATTGGACCGTTTTAAATGAAAACCTAGGCAGCGACCATTTAATTATTAAACTTTCGACATCATGTACGTCATTCCTTCCTTCTGTTATTAAAAGGAATTTTGGAAAAGCAGACTGGACTTCATATAAAAAATATTTGGAAGAAAAATGTCTAAACTTATGTCTACCGAATGACCCCCAAAAAGCGTATGATTTATTCTTAGATATTCTATATGACGCTGCTAATAAATTCATTCCGATATTTAAATTTAATCAAAACCCTACTTCAAATTTCACTCCGAAACCATACTGGACTGCCGAACTGTCACAAAGTGTAGCTCATCGTAGGTTAGCTTTATCCAAATTTAGGCGTAATCCCACACCTCAAAACCTAGATACTCTTAATGGTAGGATAAATACATCACAAAGGCTAATCCGACAGGCTAGGGGAATGAACTTTCAAAATTTTTGTGCCTCAGTTGATCACACTACATCGTCTAGTGAAATGTGGCACAAAATGAGATGGCTGAAAGGTTACCGTTCGCCAAGACATTTTGTGGACGCTCAAAGTGCCACAAACCTTTTAAATTCCTTAACACCCGATTATGTGTCCCCACCGTCCCCTAACGTTCACCATAGTAACCCTACATTAGAATGTGAGATCTCGATTCAGGAGCTAGATAAATGTATTAAATCTAAGGATACATCTCCTGGATGCGACGATATATCTTATTCTATGATTAAGAATTTACCTGATGTAGGTAAATCTGTATTACTTACTTTATTTAATCACTTTTTTATCACAGTTTTGTTCCCTATCAGTGGCGCGACATTTGTATTGTACCTATTCCAAAACCTGGTCGTGACCCTAGTAATGTTTCTTCACTCCGCCCTATATCGTTACTGTCGTGCATTTGCAAAATTTTCCATTATGTTTTATACCGAAGATTGGAATGGTTTTTTGAAAAAAGTAACACATTTTCTGTGAATACTGTTGGCTTCCGTAGAGGTAGGTCAAGTTTAGATGGCTTAAGCTGCTTAATTACCACAATTCAAGCTGGTTTTTCCGAGGGTTGTTCCACTATGGGTTGTTTTTTAGATATAGATAATGCGTACAATAATGTAAATAACTCTGTTTTAATAAATGTTTTAGATAGCTTTAAAGTTGGTTCCCGTATCTGTAAATATCTATGGAACTTTCTCCATAGAAGAGTACTCAAAATAAGAATTGGTAATAGCTTTATTAGTAGACATTCCGGTACTGGTTTAGCTCAGGGTGATCCATTATCCCCGATATTATTTAATATAGTAACGCCTGACATTTGTAAACGTGTGCAAAACAACATTTGTATATCCCAGTACGCGGATGACTTTGCCATATACGTGCAGTGTTCTTCTGTTAGTGAGGGTGAACGCAAGATCCAGTCTGCACTTGATATCATCAACAGCATGTTAACACAAGTAGGATTATACATTTCCCCCGCTAAAAGTAAAATCTGTTTGTTTAGTAGAGGTTTTAGAAGGCCAGTTATAGAAATATGTTTGAACGGGACTTTGTGAGAGTTAGTAGATCACGTCAAGTACCTAGGATTGTGGCTGGATAGAAGCCTTCGATGGAAGAAGCATATCAGTGAGGTACGTGAGCGAGTGCTTAAATTGATTAATATTTTTAGAGTTTTAGTGGGTCCTGGGTGGGGTGTTCATCCCACCCAGGAGATTATATATTTCGCTTATTCGTAGCCGTATCGACTTCGGTAGTTTTTTACTGGACAATAGCGCCAACACACATTTAACTAAACTGGACAGATTACAAAACATTTGCTTGCGATTAATTGGCGGGTTTATTAAAAGTACTCCGATCCATGTGATGGAATCAGAATTAATATTGCCTCCTCTTTTCATTCGCCGCCGATATTTAGCTGGTAAATTCTATTTAAAATCTAAGTGTTACCGTTTTCCTTTAATCGATTTACTGGAGAAGCTACATGGGCTTTGTTACAATAATTCTTATTGGAGAAATAAGAAAAAGCCACTGTTAGTTTTGTCTCACGATGTTCTAAAGCAGGAACATATGTACTGCAGCAATAAAATTGGCATGTTTTCCAAGGACACTTGGGTCAGCAATATGGACTTATCAGGTATTGTAAAGCCTAGTTTAGAGTCAGTAGATAAACCTAAGCATTGTTATAATGTATATAACCTTAGGTCAATATGTTGTACATCTCTAAATGCACAGTACTCTAACTTTTACTGTATGTATACAGACGGTTCTAGACACGAGAATTACTGTGGCGCAGCTTTTTTCGATTCACAAATAGGTGCTTCTTTTAAATTCAAAACTGTATCTAAAGTTTCAATAATGCATTTAGAACTAATTGCTATAGCTGAAGCTTTGGCTTATGTGGAATCTTTGGACGGTGAACGATTTGTCATTTTCACTGACTCAAAAAGTGCTCTTCTCCATCTGATGAGATGCACGAGTACTTCACCTTTTAGGGGCCTGCCTCTGGCGTACAATATATTAAGAGCCATTGCTGATATTGTTGCCAAGCGTAAAATAATTGTATTGCAGTGGATACCATCTCACGTTGGATTGGAGGGAAATGAGATGGTTGACCGTTTGGCAAATGAAGCGGGGTCCGATGGAGAAATGTATCCTTTTTCTCCTTGGCATACTGAGCTCTTACCATTGGTTAGAGACAAATGTATTCAATCATGGTCAGAATACTTTGATGAAAGGTCTTTGAATAAGGGTATCTGGTACAGAACGATTCAGCCATCTCTCCCGCGTGTGCTTTGGTTCAGCGAGGGCAGGATGAGCAGGCAAGAAGTCGTGACGGCTTTGAGACTCCGATCCGGTCACGTACCACTCAATAGCTTCGGTTTTATGATGCGCAAAGTCGATTCACCAAATTGTGATGTCTGTGGAGTCATTGAAGATGTGCATCATGTCTTAGCGGAGTGTGCTCGTGTAGGGGTCCAAAGGCGTCAAGCTTTTGTGAATAGTTTTAATGTAGGTTTCTATAATAGCATTCTGGCTTCACCATTGTCCGATGAGGCTAGAACACTTTATTCTATTATTATTATGGTAATAAGGTTACGGGTAGGCTAGTTTATTATATAAGGTATATACATGTTATTTAACTGTATGTAATCATCGGGGTGACATATTCTTTATAGAAAAAACCCCGTAAATAAATAAAGATTAAAAAAAAAAAAAAAAAATTTCATCTTAGAAGTTTTCGGTTTGGTAAAAAAATGGTGGAACGGAACGAGGGCTCACCAGCCACAGCCAGGCTTTGTGACAGTTGTCTAATTAAAATTAACTTGACTTGACAAAACATCGAGATTTCTTTGTTATAATTATGTAAGTTTAATATTAATGTATTGTACCTTTCGGCATAAAATCTTTAAATGTGAAAACTGCATCAAAATCCGTTGCGTAGTTTAGTCATATTTGTTTATTGGTTGGGATTCATCAAATTTTAATGACTTCTCCCGCTCTGGGCGGAGCGGGAGGGCGTGTCAGACTTTTACTGACTAAAACCCACCCATGTTCCTTCAGTTGCCTGTGCCAGGGCCACGGTATCTCTTTCGAACAACTCGCGACCCTGGCAGGTATACAGTCATATTATAAAGTCACTTTCGTGTCAGTGTCAGGTTGTATGTTGTTTAAAGTATGATTCGCGGCCGTAAATAATATGGCTTTACAGAGTTTTAATCATTAGAATCAGCAATACAACTCCATAAGTTAGAATTGACCTCAATTCTAGCGATTTCATGAAATCATGAGGTGAATGAGTTTTTGCAGAATGAGGTATTTTGAGAACAAGTCCTTTGAAGAATAAGCCATTCCGAGAACAGGTCCTTGTTTACGGCGTAAGCCGTTTTACGAATAGGTCCTATATCTACTAAACCGTTTCCTATTTAGACTGGACAACCAAGCGGTCGGTTAGTGTTTACGGTATAGTCTTGCTCATGTTTCTTCGCGTATTTTCTTTCAGAGACTGCCAACTCCTTGGAAGAAGCTAGCCACGAACTTATCATTCATCTCGCTGATCGTGGTCCACTGTGGTCACAACTGGGGCTTCTGGACGCTCATGACTGAGATACCGTCGTACATGAAGCAAGTGCTTGGAGTTGATATTAAAGCGGTGAGTACAAAATCATAAATACAGGGTAAAATTAAATTAGCTAGCGAAACTCTGCAAATGTGATGGATACCTAAACAAGATAAAACAAAAAAATAAAGATGATATTTTTTGGGGTCAATGACCGCTGGTCCTTTAGTTACTTGAAGTATGAGTTGAGAAAATTAGTTTTTTTTATCGGTCGCTGACCCCAAAAAATATCATCAAATCATTTATTTTAGTACATTACAAAAATTTATACATCAATGAAACTGCATATAACTTCATCTTCGTAGTAGAAATGAGAATCTGCAGAGTCTTACCAAAATTTTGGGGTACCCCCTTCCAGGGGGTATGGACAGGGGGGAAATTAAAAAAAAATGCTCATTTAACAAATAGGCGAGTGAATTGTAATTTTCTATGTATTTTTTTGCGCTAAATCGAATGACCATACCCAAACTTATAGCTTAAGCTTACTAAGCTTTTTTAGCTTACTTTACCTGTACTATTTTATCATGTTTAGATATCGATAAGTACCCATCACGTCTGCAGAGGTTTGCTCGCTAGAGTGCCACAAACTTTTACTACTTTTGCTACTAACTTTTAATTGGAACTAACGAAATCACTATGAAAAGTGACAAGGTTATTTATATTTTGTTCACCGACATCGCCGCCATTACCGGGTCAGATAAGTTTGTGGCACTATATAAGTAGGGAGCAGCTGTTTTTATTTTTGCGATTTCAGGTTTGGTCCCATAGTAAAAGTTGTTTGTTATCATCAGCACAATTATGTGTTCTAGTTAGAGGGTATGGTTTCCGCACTTAGTCCTTCATGTGGACCATTGTGCTAATTTGTTTTATGTGTTTAAGTATCGGTCACTATTTACCAGTCACCGATATACGCTACTAATAATACCATACCCGTAGCTAACCTTCTTATCTACGCACTTAAGATTGCCAACAAAATGTTAAGGGACGAGGGAATATAACTTCACAAATCGTCACTCTTATTTCGAACACATACTTGTACAATCATAATGACCATCGTTACTACTTGAATTCTCGGAGCTCGTGGCTAAGTAATAACACCGCACGGGTCGACCCATCAGGTTAAGCTTCGCTTACCAGGGTTGGTCCGTGGATGGGTGACCATCTTTACATACCAAGACTCCTCCGTGCCTCGTGCCCAGCTGTCATTCGTGGATCTTTGATAGTCGTTACGGGTCGTCAGAGGCCCGATAGTCTGATAAGTATTACTCAGTTACTGGGTTGCGGAGGTCAGATAGGCAGGCCCTCCACGTAAAATACTGGTATTCAGCTGCATCCGGTTAGACTGGAACCCGACCCCAACATAGTTGGGAAAAGACTAGGCAGATTGATTGATTGATTACATACCTAAATTATAATGACTAATCCCAATGTTAGGCATTCGCTGTCTGTTTTGCGTGGAAGTATTCATATCCACATAGATTGAGGAGCTGGTATATAATCACTATCACGCCTGTAGTCCCTGATGTGTTAGGCAGAGGTGTACCTAGTACACACACAAGGCTAAGTCCCACGTAATAGGGGGCGCGAGCCTATATTCATCAACGGGGCACACATCCAGACTCCGGGCTTCTACTGAGAAATAACACTTTGCTTGACCTGGGAATCGAACCCAGGACCTCATGCTCGGCAGTAGTGCTTGTGACCAATAGACCATCGAGAAAAATGATTTCGGTGGAGTTAAGTGTTCCTTTTGTGATGTTCACAGAACGGTCTGATGTCAGCTCTCCCTTACTTGGCGATGTACTTGTTAAGCTTCCCCTTCGGATTCTTATCAGATTACTTTATCGCGAAGAAGTGGCTCAGCATTAGCATGTGCAGAAAAATTTCCAGTTCTATTGGTAAGTATCACAGTTTTATGGCCATCATCATGTTCATCTTCATCACATTTACCTAGTGTTAAAATAAAGCAAAATAGTACACTCACAATTCACCAGATATGTTTAAGTACCTACTCAAAGCATATCAGGTGAGCCGGCGGCGATCTTGCGTCGTAGACAAAAGGACGGGTTTCGAAGTTTCTATGTGGCTGGAAATAGCTTGCCATAGGCACGCAAACCAGGTGTATAGTTCGGTACCCCAAAAAGGCCGAAAGCAGCCGTTTTTAACTGGTTCAACACCAAGACTGACGAATATGTCTACTCGACTGACCGACGAGAAACGAGATGCAGACTCAGCTGTACTACAGTATCCACAATAGCTTTCGGTACATAGCATACTGCTTCAACGCCAAAGAGCTAGTAAAAAATAGGGTGAAGCTGCAGAGGTTACGCAGCGGTATGTAAATCTAAGTCTTATATAAAATGTTTCCAGGTGAATACGGTCCCGGGTTAGCTCTGATAGCGTTGTGCTATGTACCCCCTGGTGACGTCATCATGGCGGTCGCTCTGCTTACCCTCGTGGTCGGACTGAATGCTGGCCATATGACTGGATATTTGGTAAGGACCGTTATGATTCCGTTGTTTGATTACCTGTTTTGTACTCGCCGTCACTTGTCCCTAAAGTTTCATTAGAAGACCAGCGTCAGACAGCATCTGTCTGACGCTGGTCTTCTTCTGTTGGAAATAGCTTTTTTTAGCGTAGCCATCAGGTGTATTGTATTGTTGTTAAAGCATTATTTTCACATTGTTTTTTTTTTTTGTTGTGTTTCACGAACTGTGTCCAAATAAACGTTTTTCTTTCTTTCTTTCTCTATTAATATTTTGGTCTTATCTCTCTTCTAGTTGCTTCTTAATAGTTGGATTTTTAGGTGGAAGGGCACTTTCGAAAAGTATATGGGTGAATTTATGTTAATGAGCGAGCTTTTCGTCACTTAGACTGCGATTGAAAATTACTCAACAACTATGAATAATTAATCAAAAACCACCTTTTAAAATTTAGCTAAGGGCGAATTTCACCAATGAAATCAAACGTGATCAGCGCATCTAAACCACGTTCAAGAGCTGTCAGTATTCCACAATAATGATGACACTGACAGTTTATGAACACGGTTTATACTCGTAAGTACTGTTCTCGTTCAGTTTCATTGTAAAATTCGTTCTTAGTTGTTTAGGCATTCAACAACAAAACCAGCTGAAAGTCTTAGCTAATATAATGTGATTTTCCAACAGCTGGTCCACATCGACATGGCTCCGAACTTCGCGGGCACCATGATGGGCATCACCAACTTCTTCGCAAACATTGTGTCCATTATCGCTCCTTTAGTCGCTGGACTTATACTGCAGGATGAGGTAACAAGATTAGATGAATAAGCGTTATCAGCCTATAATGTTCCCACATTTTGAGATATGATAATGTCTATCGATACGAATGCTAAAAGACAAATTCTGACTGGGAACTTTCTGCGATATGATGGTTCTACTTTTTAATTATTATGGATATGAAATTTATGCTAAAAGATGATTCTGACTTACAAAATTATGAGTTTTGAATGTATAATATGATAAATGAGTGTATGATTGATTGTACAAATGATTTTCTGCGAAATGAAGTTTATGCTATCAGCTGTTATGCAAAATAATATTATGACATAAAAAGTTCTGCTATAAAGGGTAGACCCTTTGAAAATTACAGTGCTATTAAATTAAAAAATATTTTTTTTACAAAGATCATTGGTGATGGCAGGTTTCATTATATTGAACACTGCATTGAAAAATAGATGTTGAAGTTAGAATGTCAACATTTTTAATATTTTTTAACTATGGCAGAGTGACCCGGATCAGTGGCGTCAAGTGTTCTACGTGGCTTCTGCCATCTACATCGCCACCAACACATTCTTCGTCATCTTCGGCACCAGTAAACGACAGTCTTGGAACGAACCAGAAGCCAAAGAAGTTGCTTCAGGTAAAAATTGACTTGAATTAAAAACTAGTTGAGAGATTGACGGATAACCGGAAAACTCGGGACATGCTAAGGGCAAAATTCACAGATCGTACTGTGGCTATACTTATACATAATTATGAATATGAACCTTATTCTTATACACATGATCTTTATATTTCTATGCTTGTGAATAAGATAAGTATGGAAAAAAGGAATATGTTGCGCCGACCCCAAACAGATTGGGATAAGGGCAGGAGAATAGGAGTTTGATACTAATAAGAACCTTATTCTTTAAACCAATCATGTCTTATTCATATGAAACGGCTAAAAGAAGAAAAGAAAAAAAAAACAAAGAAGAAAATGAAGTCAAAATATGGTCTGTGAATGTTTTCCCTTACTGTCCGTCGGTCGGACATATTTGATTAATTAATTAAATTCATCTATGTCTGTGTGTGTTTCTGCCTCAAACTGCAATAGGCTAGTTGATTTTTTTTTGGAAACGAATTAATAATGTACAGTCAACGGCCAGAAATCCACTTACACCGCAATTACCATTATCGCCTGCGCTATACGAGCTGCGGCGCCTATACACACATACGCATATTTACCCGTGTGAGTGATGTTCCAACGCTAACAAATTAACATGTCCTGTAGCATCGCGCTACGAGTAGTTATAGATGTGGTCAATGCTAGACAAGGATGACAATATCAGTAACTTGTTTTTTTATCGCAGTCTGATTATTATAGATTACTTTAAATATACATGGGAATGCTATTAATTTACTTTTTCTAAAAAATCCCCTAAAAGTGGAAAATATCCTGAGGTGGGAACCCTGAAACAATATTATTTTGTCAAAGTGAGACGTGTTGCGCTCCGACTGGCGTTCAATGTCACGTGACCAATGGCTATATTTTGACGTAATTGTCTCTCAAAAATATTAAATAATCTAAAATCAAATCAAATCAAATCAAATCATTTTTTTTATTAAATCAGATAACAAACGATCCATAGTGTTAGTAATATCTTATAGCTAGTGTTAGTAAGTAATATTATTATTTGGAGGTAATTTCGACATGAGTTTGAAGCATTCTGCACAGTAGATGACCAAGTAAGGTACAAGTTTCTCACCTGGCCATCCTCTCCACAAGATGCCTCAAAATGGGAGAATAGAAACTCTTAAAATCATTTAAAAAATGAAGTTGAATTTGGATATTTTAGCTCACAACCATTCTACATAATAAAATTAATTAGGTATTTTTCTTACTGTCAACTAACCTATTGAAAAGCTTTACGTAAATGTAATAAATAAGTGGAATTATTGTTCACCTAATAACAATAACTTTATTTTTTCAATTTCAGGAGAAGAAAAGAAGGCTGAGAAAGTAGTTTAAGGAAAAAAATACTTACTGTTATGTATTTGTACATTTTGTAAATAATTATAAATAAATTGTGTTACCAAATTAATGTCCTCTTTATTAATACTTTTTCAACAAAATGGTGATGTTTTATTACTTTTTAACCCAACAAAGTCGGTTCAAAAGGGCAGCGAGCAGCAGTTTTTTTTTGGATCTCTAAGACAGTGTATGTAGGTAAGTGATAAAAATGTAAGCAGATGGATCAGAAAACATACCCGTGGATGACAATTTGTAGAGCCACTTATAAATTGAGTGCTTTGGTTTGATTATTTGAAATCACAAAATTAAAATTTTGCGTAAATAATCAATGTATGAAGTAAACGAGGCAAAAGATGTATGTAAGGATCGTAGCAGGAGGCGTTCTGCAGTTTCTGCCTACCACCATGGGATGAAGGCGTGAGATTATGTATTATATGTTCACGCCACAGAGTAAAAAAAAATAAAAAAAAGTATTTATGGACACTTGGACAGTAACACGGGTCGATCGAATTGCCGCGGTCAGTGGATCAAAAGTGATTAAATTAAAGATGACTTTGGTTTTTTTTTACGGCCACAAAAAGAAGCACAATAATTTATTTATTTAATATTTCAAACACAGAAGTGGACTTAATGCCCTAGGTATTTTCAATCTTGGGGGTGAAAAAAAAAAATATACAGGGTTATTTGTAAAACACAAGGGTTTATTTACTCATTATTATGAACAACTTTTACTCAAACTCAAACTCAAACTCAAAGCATTTATTTCAATTAAACCAATTACAGGCACTTTTGAATTGTCAAGGGGTCGGTCAGTCAGAAAGATGAAGCTAGGCGCCCATTCCAAAGCATAGTAGGTACCTATGGAGAAGAACGGGCAAGAAACTCCACGGACACTCTTTTAAATCAAGATATGGTTACAAAATAATGGTTACATCATTCATGTTGAAATTTCATATGCGAGAACGATGCAGAACGTTAACAGCGTCCTTAAAAAAAAAACAATTCAAATATTTAAATTAAATTAAAATAAGCCCTGACCGCTAAGGTATGCCCAGCCTTCACTGACAGCGCTTATTCACGAACCTGACGCATGGATTGGCAAAATGATCCAACACGCGCCACCATCAGCGAGACATTAGTGTGAGCGTCACATACTCTCAGTCGCCAGGGCACATTCAAGTCAAACAAAGACGTACCCAGTAAATGGTAGCTTTAGAGTATGTACATAGTACTCACACATGTGCTATGCAATTATATAATACAAAGGAGATTGAGTCTATACAATGCAATGATAGTCTTACAATCTTCAGCATCTCCAACAGTATCTTCAAATGTTAATTAATTAGTTGTGGTTGTGGAGCAGGACCAGCATTGAGCCAAGCATTTTTATCGGTTATGTAATCCCCAAACTTATAATATGCCTGCCTGCATAGTGTGCGTTTTATACAAGTTTTGAATTTAGTCTCATTGAGTTGAAGTATGTATCTGGCTTTTATCTTGGCCAGCGGCTTAGCATTGCCATACAACGTGGCAATGCCGCCAGTCTCTTGGGTACTTTACCAGTCGACAGCGATGCGGAGGAATTTTTCGACGCCATATTTTAGTTTTTTTTTTTTTTTTTTTTAATAGTTTTAATTATGTTAGTATATAATTTTGTTATTTTTAGGTTATGTTTACAGTTAAAATTTTATTTTAAAATGTGTGGAGGTATTTTATTGTAACATTTTAAACAGTATCCCATGAACGACGTGTCTACTTTAGCTAGTCTGAAACCTGGTTGAGCTAATAGGTCCCTTTTTCTAGTACTATAATTATGCCTTTCACCTCTTTTACTAAAAAGATGTAAATTTTTCCTTACGTACATGATATTTTCGTAGATATATTGACAAGGTACCGTCATGATGTTAATTTCCTTAAACAGTTCCCTTAGAGAATCGCGCTTGCGGAGATTATACACTTCTGGACACATCTATTGGCCCACCTTAGAGTTTAGGTTTCGATGGCCCCTACCGAAATATGATTGCTAGATTGAACAAAAACTGTTGATGCAGTTTTAAACCTGATACATTTTACCATCTTTTTCGATCGTATTGTTTTAAATTTGAATTCAGAATACCATACGACATGGAGCTACGCCTAACAAGTCGGATATGCGCCTTGTTAAAGGCAATTGATTTTTGAATAAAAAACATGTTTTATCAAATAAAGGTTTAATTTAATAACGCGTGTCGCCTCCATGGGCATCTACCACAGCTCTCATACGATTAGGCATAGAGTTTATCAACCGCTCTATGAAATTTTGAGGGATCATCTCCCATTCCTCTTCTATGGCAGTTTTCAACTCCTGCATCGTCTGGGCAACTGGCTGACGAGCCCTAACACGTCTTTTTAGCTCGTCCCACATGTGCTCAATGGGGTTCATGTCTGGGCTTCTGGCTGGCCAGTCCATAACTGTGATGTTCACATCCCGAAGATATTCCCTGACGATGCCGGCCGCATGGGCTCTTGCATTATCATGCATAAAAAGGAAATTTGGGGCCACATAGTCCGCGTATGCACGCGCGTATGTGCGCGTATGAGGTTCTAAGCACTCACGAATGTACCTTTCAGCATTTAATGTTGGCAGCCGTGGTCCTGTAACAACCTCAAGTTGAGTTTTGCCGCTCGCGGATATACCGCCCCAGACAGTCCATGAGCCACCGCCATAAGCAACCCTCTCTTCAAAGCAGCATTGTGCGAAACGCTCTCCCTTACGTCGGTAGACCTTCTTCCTTCCATCATTGCCATGTAACACAATTTTAGACTCATCAGAAAAGAGTACACGGCTCCAATCTTGCTGTGTCCAATTTAAATGACTGCGTGCGAAATGAAGGCGCGCTGTTCGGTGGGCTCGCGTTAGATTGGGGCCATTAGCTGGCTTGTGTGGTACCATATCGCGTTCTTTTAACCTTCTCCGAACCGTTCGAGCGCTCACAGATACTCCGTGGAAGTCGCGAAGTTGGTTTTGTATCTCAATGGAGGTAAGGTGACGATTTCTCAAGCTGGTCGTCACGATGAATCGATCCTGCCTTTCAGTTGTGACCCGAGATCGTGGCCTTCCTTGGCGACGAACAAAGCCGCCAGTCTCTAGGTACCTCCGATAAACATTTCGGACCGCAGATCGACTTAAATTAAGTTGAGCACTCACGTTTCTTTGGCTGTGTCCGGCCTGAATAAGTGCCACAGCTTGGGCGGCGACTTCAGGTGAAGTATCCATAGATTATTGATAGAACCTCACCTTAATGTTAAGAATAAGTAATGTTTGTTGCAAAACCAAAGATATCAATCACTTTTTCAAGAATTAAATCCAAGTAAACCAATAAAACCAAGTTTTCTTAGTATTCGATTGTTTGATATCAACAAACAGGCTCCAAATTGTCTTTTGTTTCTTTAAATTCTGTGTTCGAAATTCAAAAAAAGACTATTGAATGAAATTGTGAATGTGCCAGGTTCAAAACTGCATAAAAACTTTTTGCTCGACCTAATATAAAATTTTAGCTAGGACCAAACGAAACTGAAAATACAAGGTGGGCCAAAAGATGTGTCCAGAAGTGTATATGGCTCTAATGGCTCTTTTCTGCAGAATAAAAATTGACTCGATGTCTGCAGCCCGTCCCCAAAGTAAAATACCGTAAGACATGATACTATGAAAGTAACTAAAATAGACTAGCCGCGCAGTATCTACATCAGTAAATTGACGGATTTTTCTGACAGCATATGCTGCTGAACTTAGCCGTCCTGCAAGTGATGTTAAATGAGGACCCCATTGTAGCCTAGAGTCGAGCGTGATCCCCAAGAAAACGGTTTTATCGACGAATTCTAGTTTCTCTTGATTCAATACTATCTCACAATCACTACTTTTTACATTTGGTAAAGAAAATCTAATGCACTTAGTTTTTTTCCCATTTAATACTAAATTATTAGCAGTGAACCAATTTTGGACCTGCAGTAGGGCGTTATTAACTTCGTCAAAATTTGTATCACGTCTACCTACCTTAAAAATCAAGGAAGTATCGTCAGCAAATAACACCATTTGTGGTTGATTTTTTAATAAATGGAGTAAATCATTAATATACACTAAAAAGAGGAAAGGACCCAATATTGAGCCTTGTGGAACACCCATTTTTACATTTAAACCAAGTGAAGTGATACCATTTATTTGAACTTGCTGTTGTCTATCATTTAAATAAGATTTTACTAAACTGAGCGCAAGTTTTCCAAGTCCGTAATGCTCAAGTTTCAAGAGTAGGGTTTCGTGATCGACGCAATCAAATGCCTTGGAGAAGTCACAAAAAATTCCTATGGCGTCTTGGGCCTCTTCCCACGCGTTAAAAATGTGTTTTAATAAGGTTACACCGGCGTCGGTCGTACAACGTCCTTTGGTGAAACCAAACTGTTGATCGTGAAGTATTTTATTCGTGTTAAAATGATTGAGCATTTGATTAAGCATTACTTTTTCAAAAACCTTGCTGAAAACTGGCAACACGGATACGGGTCTATAATTATTTGTGTCCTTACTGTCCCCGGATTTAAAAAGTGGTATTACCTTACTGTATTTCATTAAATCCGGGAAAACTCCCTGATCCACACACAAATTAAATATTAAGGCTAAGTAAGGCGCTATAGTCTCAATTATGGAGGTACAGACTTTAATAGACATTCCCCAAAGATCTTCGGTCGGTTTGATCTTAATTTGCTTAAAAGCTTTTATTACTGTTATGGGGTTAATGTGCTTAAAGTTAAATTCAATCGGGCAGGCCGAAACGTTCGCCTTTACTAAATCAAAAGAAAGTGAGGGCGAGGAGTTTAATATTTCAGTAGTTTTAAGTGGGATACTGGTAAAGAAATTTACAAATTCTTGAGCAACTTCTTTGCTATCGCAAATGAGACCACATGACGTCTCCAGTGTGTAATCAAAATTATGCTTTTTGATCCTATTAGTTTCATTATTGATAATTTTCCAAACTGTCTTAATTTTATTCTCTGCTGATTTAACCTTGTTGCTAATGTATAAAGCTTTAGCTGCCTTACAAGTATTCTTAAAAATTCTAGAGTAAGTAGAAACATACTTATTAAAAGATTCCGTGTTAATATAAGGCTTAAGGCCATACAGCTCGAAACGTCTTTCCCTACTTTTCCTGAGTCCTCTAGTTGCCCAGTCACTAAATAAAAACTTAGGGCTTACAGTTTTTGTGATCTTCTTAAAAGATTTATCGAACTCTGTTTGGACTACCGAAAAGAATTCTTCATACAAAATATTAACATTGTTCATTGTTAGTTCTTGGTCATTTAACTTACCAATTAAAGTGCTATTAAATTTTTTTAAATTAGCAGATGTTATTGGTCTGGATTGTATCTGCACTTTTTGTATTGGTATGTTGGACTCAAAAGTTACAGTTTGACCGCTGTGGGAGATAATTAACGATGGATTTATCTAAATAGTCACAGCAACAAAAAACATTATCAATACATGTAGCAGTAGTCGTAGTAATTCGGGTTGGTTCTACAAACACATTTGACAAATTGAATGATTTAAACAAATTTAACAATCTACTGGTATTTGAATTGTTTTCTAAAATATTAATATTAAAGTCACCACAGATAATTACTGACTTATTACCAGCTGCAAGTTTTGCCAAAACTTCTTCCATTACTGACTCGAATATGGAGTAGTTTTGATAATTTGGAGGTCTGTAAACGCACACTATGACATGCTTATCCAGCTCAACACAGGAAAGTTCAATGCTATGTTCAACCGATAGTTCAACTATGTCTGTACGAGTTTTTGATTTAACCTCTGATGCGTCGGGCCTCCTGTATGCGCAAGTGCCACAAACGTCAGTACATTTGGAAGTACTTGTTGATTTTTGGGCAAGCCTTCGAAAAAACGCAGATTTCGTTAATACATAGCCAGTTAAACGTTACATGTTATACCTTCCTGGCTTCGTTATTAGATTACCTAACTACTTATACCATTCATTATGCAAATACAACTGACCTTATCTAGCAACGATGCGTTAAGTTTTTGTTTTGATAATTTTCACTCACATAACCTTCAAACTTTCTCACATCACATCTAATCTACACAAACATTCACCAAAAAAACACTTTATTACGATAACACAATATCTGTAGAAACGATAAAACACCACACATTAACAACAATCCACTTATAAACAATAACTAAACCATAAAAACTATTTGTTTACGCAACGAAAAAATTTCGGCGCGAACTCCGCGCGGTGCCGACGGTAAAACTGACGGCGAAATATCGTTCGCGCAAAAACACTACGAACGAAATATTTAGCTATTAGCCAAAATATGTTTGTGGAACAATAATCTAACTACATAAGTGTATTTCAAACACTAAACAAAAATATTTATCATATAACATTACGTAATACGGCCATAACTAGCAAATTATGAACATTACAAAAGTTTCGTAACTTTTTCTCGACATATTTATAACTTTTCTATAAACTATCACTTCATACGAAATCTATACTTATTTCTCAGTAATTCTGTATAAACATCTCATAAGATTACTCATCGTTTCCTTCTTGAAAACATTTTTTCAAAACATAAACACCCGCACGAATCACTCGTAAAACAACAAATATGGCCGCCACAGAAGCACTAATTTCTTTCTTTTTTTTTTCTTCCGTTTTGTTGGCGCTCCTGTTAAAATGTTACCAAAATAGGTCAAGCATGAATCGACTAATCGAATGATACAGCTAGATCGTGTTGCAAGTGCCAATAAATAGAAAATATTACCGTCCATTGACAACCATGCATGTTGACAGTTGTTATTATACAATGGTGTAACGCCGACGTTTATAGGCATTAAATTTTATTATCCAATGGTGTTACGGCGACGCGCCAGAGGTTAATACAATTTTTAATTAAGATTAGTGAACCACCTCGCATCATTGATGTTCGATTAAAACAACTGGCCACACTATAATTCTCATAATTAATTAACATTTCGTAATCTTTTAACCAATGCTCAGTTAAACAAATAATGTCAAACATTGTTTTTTCTAAAAACAATTCAATTTCCAATTGTTTAGATGAAAAACCTTGAATATTTTGATGAAATAATTTCAAGGATTTCTGCTTAGCCCCTTTTCTGCAGTTAACAATTTTAGTGCTAGAAAATACCTTTTTGTTATTAAGTGTAACTATACTGTTAGTGGTACCTTCTGTTGTCTTACAAACTAGTTTAAATTATTGACTACCTTAACATTAGTACTATTACTAACTGTGGTGCTAATTATAGATGACTTCGACATACTAATTATGTCTGTGTTAATATTAAAAGCTAATAGCCTAGCTATTTGACGTCTAAAACTACTGGGCAGATACACCGTATCCCTAGTTGAGCTTAGGCTATCAACAAAAATGTTGGTGTCAAAAAATATAAACTTGTCACTATGGTGACTAACTATGAATTGCATGTGACTATTTAACATATGAATGTAGTTGTTTTGTCTGTTTGACAAGTATTCAAAATATGGAAAAGCACACATAATTATTTTTTTACAATTTAACTTCAATAGCTCGGTGACACTATCAGTAATATCATCTTTTGTAACATTAAGGCTGTTACCTATAAGTATAGTAATAATGGCATTAGGATCATATTTATTCCTAGTTATTGAAGCCATTATTTGTTTGTGGGAAGCCTGAGGCATACAATAGTTTTGAGAAGAATGACTCAGGTTATTGCTAAGTAATTTTCCTAACCCTTTTCCAAAACTATCAGAAAACATAATCGAACTGCAACATACTTTACTACTATAAGGGACAGAACTAGCGTCTATCTGAACTACTTGCAATGGACCTAGTTCAATATCTGGTGTATCTTGAAAGCGAATAGATACCTGAGCACTTTCTGACTGGGACGGGTCCTCCGTTACCTCAGGTTGGAAAGTGCCAAGATTGGATTTTCTATGCAATGAACATTGAGGGCTGCTAAGAGTCAGCGGGTCCACTTTGTCTACATTAGAGTTGCACATGTCCACTAACTCCCTTGTAGCAAGTATGTGCTCCTGATTTTGTTTTTCAGACGTCACATACTTAGTATAGAGTGAATGTATTGACTCTTCTAGTACCTGAATTTCAGACTGTAATCGTTGAGTGTCAATCTCATAAATGTTCTTACTGTCTTCTAGTTTAATTTGATAGTTTTTTAATTTATTTATTAAAAAAACACGTTCTTTCCTTAGTTTAGTATTGCTGGAACAGTGTTTTTGTTGCTTTCTAAATTTATTGCATTTATTTATGATTTTATTTAGTTTTGCATATTTTTTAATTTTATTTTGACTTACTTTATAACTACTAATATTATGTTTCAATATTAACTATTCAGTAAGGTCTATTGTTACTAATGAATGATGGTTGCAATTAATGTTTAATAACTCATCATGCAAGCTAATATTACTCTGATTAGCCTGAGTACAATCTTTTTGTTTTTGTAATTTAGCAATATGTACATTTGCAAGAATTAATTCTTCTTCTAGGTCCCTAACCTTACACAAAGCCTCCTCATAAATGCTACTGCAGTTGTTGAAACCATCTGTGACCACCCGCAGTTTGTCTATGGGACTAAACCTGAAATCGCAAAAAAAATCAGCTGTTCACAGTATATTTAACTACATCAAACTCGTCACAATGTTGCTGCAGCGGCAGCTGTTTTTTTTTTGCGATTTCAGGTTTGGTCCCATAATAAAAGTTGTTCATAATGATGAGTACAATGACCCCTTAAGAGGTTGCTGGTTTATTACTATTTTTTTTTGTTAGGGTGAAAGTTATGAGTTACAGAGGTTGAATTAAATACGTGCCTTAAAAGAACTAGCGCCGAGCCCTTGCTTCGCATGGGTGCAATCTACTGATGTGGCGACATGGTGGAACTTCGAGGTTTCTGTAAGTTAAATATCAATGTTTTACACACATAATCCTTTTGGATTAAATTCTGCAAAGCGGTGAAAAATGTGAAAATTGCATTCAAATCTATTGTGCCGTTTACTACAATGCGTGTCACGAAAGATGAGACTTGACACACCACGTAGTTTGACTTGCGCAGTAGATTATAATTCTCTGATTCTGATTTATAGGTCTCTTTAGCAGTATGAGGTCTGAGAAGGGATGGGACCGGGCGTCATCGGGGCGGCGGAAAGAGTGCGGGAGGCGCGATACTCCGCTCGTAAAGTCTCATCTTTCGTGGCACGCATTGTACTTACTAAGCCGTCCCACAGACAGATATGAGAAACTATGACTTTTAAGAAGACAATAACTACCACACCGACCAAGGTTATTTAAAAAACTTGTCATAGTGTAGTAAACAGAACAGTATGACTGTCATAAGTATAGGTTCATTAACCACCATGACTAAGGATAAGGAAATAAAGCCGGGAAAAGTATTGACGCGATAGATAATACGAGTCTTACTTACTCACGTACGAACTACGTAATGTTTACTTACGTATATAAGCTGCCTCGTAATGTATACCCACGTATACGTGACGTCTACGCTCATTTTCCCTGAACGAAGTGTGGGAAGATGTGATGAACAGCAGTGATTATACCGAATGCGGTACAAATGCGCACATTTCCTACAGTGAAAGTTTTTTTAAGTATTTTCGATGGTGGTATTAAGTGTTATCCTAGTTTGCCTTATTCTATTTTTTTTTGTGTATATGTCGCAGCCTACTTGTTGAATTAGCCGTTTGGTCAACCGCCTAGCCATTTTACTAAACTTCTGAGTCCCAAAATATTGAGGCCATAACCTTGCCAGCCGATGCCACGGCACGAAACTTCTTCGGGGTCGGTGATGATGGCCGTTTCCATTGCGAAGATTGCTGTTTTGTCTCGGGATCAAAATGATGGACCCATGTTTCGTTCATTGTTACGAAACGAGACAAAAAGTTTTCAGAATCTTCTTGAAACTTGTCCAACAATATCTTCGAAATGTCAAGTCCATTTTGTTTCTGACTGACGGTTAACATTCTCGGCACCCATCTTGCGGAGACTTTTCTCATATTCAAAGATTGTTTCAATATGGATTGAATACTTCCATATGAAATGCCCGTTTCTTGAATTAAGTATCTGATGGTAACTCTTCGATCGCTCAATACAATTTTCTCGACTTTCGCAACATTTTCTTGGGTGACTGACGTCGATGGACGGCCGCAACGATGTTCGTCTTCCGTTCTCGTTCTCCCTACTCGAAATTGAGAAGCCCACCTTGCGACAGTGGAATAAGGCGGAGCAGACTCTCCTAATGTTGCCTCCAAATCGCAATGAATCTCTTGCGTCGTTAACTTTTTTAAACAGAGGTATTTAATAACGGCTCGCACTTTGTTTTTCTCCATTTTCGAGAACACGTTCCGACACGAAACAATCAAATGACTACATTCAGAAAAAAACAAAAGAGAATCGAAGATTTATTTCTTTATTAATATTACAAATATGTATCTGAGCTATGCCTGCCAGTATTTATTTTTTTTCTTACCAAGGAGTATGTCGTTCTCACTACTTTTTGATCCCCCCTCGTACAATTTAAATGTTTTTTACTTAGGTAAATAAACATTTAGATAGCTTGCTGTAAGTAGGTGTAAATAACAAAACGTATCTACCTACTATTAGACATACAAGTGATACACAAATACACACATCATCATTCTCCTGCCTTTATCCCCGAAACGATCAATTGCAATTGTCAATGTTTCATTGATGCGCAAATTGATCGTCTACAAAATCAATTGAAGCGATTGAAAAAAATTTACTTTTGAAAAGTAATTAAAAAAAAAAGTAAAAACCGACTTCAAAAACCATAACTTTCATAAAAAATAACATAACTTTCATAAAAAACTTAACAGCTTCTGAAGTCGGTGCCTAAGGTGCATTGAAGAATTAAAGACACTGACTTCAGAAGCTGTTAAGTTTTTTATGAAAATTATTTTATTCGTTTTCGGTTTTTGAAGTCGATTTTTACTGTTTTTAAAGTAAATTTATTTTTCTATTTTTAGTTGAAAATAATGTACTTGACAAAAACATAAGCCCAAGACGAACAAAAAGAAGAATAAAAATGCTGGAGATACAGTACATTTAATCACATAACTTCGTACAAAAGAATAATTAAACTTCACTAAAACCTTCCTGAAAGTATGTAGATCAGGAGAGTGAAACAATCATCAAAGTTTGTTCATTAGTTTTTAGAAAATCGCGGACATACAAATATTCGTCACATACATACGTATGGGACGAATACAGAACCTCCTTTGTGAAGTCATTTTAAAAAAACAATGTTCACCAGCCTGCCTAGTCCATCTTGACCAGCTATCCGCACAAACATCTACTCTGTTATACCACAAACAATGCAGAGCGCATTGGTTTTGCTATTGCATAACTTGTCCGTGGCATTGACTGAGATGCCTTTACCTGTGATTAAGAAAAACCGATCAAGTCTATCGACGGGTAGCGCGCGCAACACAAGCGCGAAGGTCGCGCTCGAAATAAAAATTCAAAAAGAACGTATTATTTAATTTGGTGATAAAATAAAATAAAATAGGAAATTTAAAATACTGTAATTTTGTCAATCAACAGTTCAGTATTTAATTTGTGACATTTGTTTAGTTAATTAAAATAATAAAATGACTGAAGAAGAATCGTATAAACTTAGCAAAGGTAAGTCAAATAAAAAGTTTTATTTTTTGAGGATTTCATTCTTTCGTTTTTTTATTTGCTTAAAGAAACGTAGCTTGAATAAAATTAATTTACATTAAAAAAATGTAGATTCTTACAATAGATATTTTTTTTTTTGCAATAGCTCTACGTACATATTTTTTATTCAACAAAGACATTTCGGTACCTATTAAAATTATCAATATTTAATATTCAAGACCTCGTCTAGTTGTATTTAGCTCAATATAATCAGAATTGGAAATATTACTAAGTTCTCAAAAAATGTTAAAAAAAACATCGCGAGCAAGCCGTTTGTCATTGGTTTATCCTCGGTCACGATCAGAATATACAATCGATTGATAAGTCCAATGACTTCCATAACCACAAAATAAAACCGAAAAAGTAATAAAAGGTTTTGGCAAAATGTGTTGATACTAGTAGTACCTACTTCCATGGTTGATACTCACTCAAGTCACATTGATTCGTCTCTTTGTAATTCGCTAATTATCTCATTCTTTGAATAAGGAAACATCTTATTATGGTTTTTCTTGAGCCGATAGTTTACGACTAATAAAGTATGTATATTGATTCTTTTGCAAATTGTGTTAAAATATTAATACGTAGACATTATGGTTTTGTGAGAGCTACTTGGCTTTTTGAGATGAAGACAAAAGAAACATATATTTAGAAGATTTACATTGTACTAACAATTACACACAAAATTATAACAAGCTACAATTAGCTATAACTCACACAGTGCATGAGAGTTAAATATTGTGGAGAATCGTTTGATGTTAAAGTAAAATAAATAAACACAGCATTTTAATTGGTTTACGAATAGACACCATCAAATCAACCATAATGCCGTAGCACTAATTGATGCAGCTGAAATACAAACAGATTTGTGAGCAGCCATTTATGAACGTACACAATGGCTGGATGTCTGCTCACACAAAAACTCACACGAGCGTGAAGATAAGCCAGCAAACAATTGGTTAACCATTTCATTACAGAGGTTGGACGTTCAATGGTTAATTTTATGATGCAAGTGCATCATTTGTGTGAATTCATCTAAACATTTTAAATATTGATTCGGGACGTTATAGTATGTATAATTCATTAATATTTAAACTTAGTTATAGCACATAACGTCATGGCTCAGAAGTTAAGTAGTCTTAAATGACTCCAAGCCTTGACCTCTCAAGATCTCATGACTTTTTCAATTTGTATGTACTTGTCGAGTTTATCTTAAACATTTATGACATCGGTGAAGGAAACCAACGTAAGGAAATGTAGATTTATAGTAAATATAACCAACCCGTCTACAGTAGGCGTGGTGATCAGCCTAGGCTTTCCTCTCTCACGACTGTCTAAATGGCGTTGGTGGTAGCCATGGACCTAATATTATATAAACTGGACTAAGCTCTCGTACCAAAAACACGAGCAGAGAGAGATATGTCATACAGAGGCTGTTTATCCCTTTCTAATAGGGTGACCAAACATTTTTATAACAATCAGGAAAATTCGTTTTAAAAGAGAATTTGGGTCCGGTGGACATTAAGTGATTTCAAATTATTGTTTGTAATACAAAAATATTGTAATTAAGTTGTTTCCGCCATCGCGACATGCCTTCAACACGCGGGTAGGGCTAGTGGCCAATAATCATAAAAATTAAAATAAGATAAAATAATTCGTAAATTGAAAAAAAAATTAAAAAACTAAATAATGAAACAATAATGACCAACACCGTTTTTTTATGTTCATCGTTTGTCTATTGTTCTGAACCAGCTATTATTGAGCTATTAAGTAGCTTCATGGAAAAAAAAACTCGAGTGGCGTGACCTTTTCTTTCTCTTTCGTTTCAATTTTCATCTCTGCGCTACAGGTTGCTCCAAAATGCTATTTTAGAAAATCGTTAAAAAATCAATAAATAATAACGTTTAATGAAATCAAAATATCTTTATAGAACGAAAATGCGGAACCATATACGAGTGTTGAATTAATGTCGCCATGCAATGGCAGCACGTTGGATAAAAACTATATATAAGTACCTATCGAAATACTTTTTTCGAAAGCTTCTTATTTGAAACTTAACATTGTTGTGTTCTATGTCGGTGTTTAACCGTGTACCTAGTATCTACCCATGTTTTTGAGAAAAGAAGTTATAATAGCTAGACTACAATATTGTTGAGACAAGTCTTGTGTCGATTCATCAAATATGATCACGTACATGATACGTGGCTTATGAAGTAGGCAAGGGTGCATGTAGAATCTCATTCCGGGAACATGGCCCTTTCTTGCTCTTTGTTTCGTTGCTCTATAGAGTTGGTGTTTAGGTAATTAAGGGAAGCAAAGGGAAATAAAACTTAAGTGTGTCAAAAATTAAAATTAAAAGTTATTTATTGAAACTAGGCTGAAAAACAGAATCTGATAATACAAATTATAAAACCAATATCCTTACTACTGGAAAAAATTATGGTACCTACATTAGCATTCAACCCTCATCGAGATTTTGCTATATAATAATCTGCCGGGTTGAAATGAAGGCTACACACCACAGAATTTTTAGTAATTGTTTGTGATTCGGGAATTACATCCTGGTTGGATTTTTGCTTCATTTCTTCTTTCGATGGAAAGCTGTAACCATCATAAAAATTGTTATTTCAATCACGCGATACATAGGTACAAATTGTATTTTCGGCTAACATTAATAGTTTTAGTGAGAAATACACAAAAGCTTTAGCGTCTTCCGTCTACAAAACGTCTAGAGCATGGTCACACTACTTAGACTCAAAATTGTTATTAAATAAAATCTTTGTTATTCGGATCCTTACCTGTGAAATGAAATACCATACAACCAGCATAATATGATTCACTTTTACATCTCTTGATGCAACACTTTCTCACCATTATTTTCACTATTTAAATTGAAAAAGAACCGCCATGAAACCATTGCTGTCAGATTTCAGTGTTACCAGAGTAATTATATGATAGCTACCAAACAATCATATTATTTTGATTATTTTTACTTATGGATTTTACTTATATAAAATTATTGACAATGATGTACAGATTGTAAACCTATAAATAAAATTATTTAAGACTAATCTAAATGCTAAAAAAATTATACGTAACTTATTTTACTTGTAGTTGGTGAAATATTTTCTACCATCTTTTACATTTTTATCTTTTGGCAATTGAGCAAAAGGGACAAACAGCCTCCGTTAGAGCTATCTCTCTCGTCTCGTTTTGCCTCTGCTAAGATATCCTATCAAATGTAAACCTAAGGTGCAATCCTTATGGTTCATTTTTGTATGATACGATTTTTGAAGAGCTCAGTCCTGTTTATATTGTATTATTAGGTCCATGGTGGTAGCCCATTAAAATCTAATGAACAGATTAAAAATCGATTTCAAAATAAATTATTTATTAGTATTGTTTCAGACCTTTCAGACCAAATGAAAAGGTTTTTTATTTGGAGGTGATTGTAACATAATTCACAGATCATATCATTTAGCACAGATTACTATTAAATTAACAAGACAGACAGTGTTGGAAATTGGAAATGTCAATCTCTTGCTTGTCAAAATACTACTTTGTCTGTGCTTGACAGTTTTGTCAACCCAACGCAATAACAGCTCTACTGGGCTTCTGATGAATTTTCTTTTATTAATCATGGAAGTGCGGAATATTACGACACGTTTGTATCCTATTCCTAACTCTGATTCATTTCATGCATTCATTATTATATTTCTTGCAAGATATGATACAATCGACATCACATGCGGTACCCAGGAAAAAAAGTTAGTAAGTACGCTATTATATTTGTTATTGTTGTAGAAAGACAATGCTTTGATCAACCAAAATGATATCAGTAGCTCCACTAATAACAACCAAAGTATGTACTCGTATCTATCCAACCATCCTACAATACCACGGATGTTGTGATTTTTTTAATTACTTTTTTCATTGGAGTACCAATGACATTATGCCGAGGATGTTATGAAAACATCTATACATAGGTACATTGTATATATTATACATATCTGTGCTTACATTGTATACATATAATAAATCAGTAGTTCAATAATAAAATGATGAAGATGGTATGAAAAACATAATTTCAAGTGATTATCTTCAGGTTTCAAACACAGTGCTTCTTATACACTAATGCGTATTATTGCCATCCAAAAGCGTCTTAATTATCATCACCTTATAGACATTCACAGCTCAACGTCAACAAATGCCTGTCCCAAGAACAAATTGACCAGCTCTACCCATCCAGATGTGAACCTAAACACTTTTCTATCAACTTAACTTGATCCCGTTAGCTTCCGTGTTCAATAAGGCTCAGGTTCCAACATGTTCCAACCAACAGTGACTAGAACAGGTCAGCATTATTATGTGTGTACGACTGTAAGGTTTCATTAGGGTCATCACCATCACCGGCAGCCTTGTTCACACACTGCTGAGTAAAGGCCTCCTCCCTTATGGGCCGTGCTTCCCTGGTCTACAATGTATATGTATACTAGCTTTTGCCCTCGGCTTCGTTCGCGTTGATTTAGAATTTGTTATTCTATTCTATTTTTCTCTATGGCAATGGTGCCGATGTCGACAATTCTGCCAATGTCAGATGTGTTGTGCGAAAACGTGCAGAAAGAAAAAAAAAAAAAACTAGAAACCCAAATCCGATACTAATTGAATTTAATGTGAAACTTGTTGAAAACAACGACCACAAATAATATAATTCAATCATGATTCGAATGACACGTGGCGCCATCTATTTTCACAAGAACGTAATTATTGTTTTCCTCAGAAATGGTACTTTTTTCGGGTTGAAAAAAATCTATGTCCGTTTCTGTACACCTGACAACGTATTATGCGAAATGGCAGGATGATCGGTTCAGTGGTTTAGGCGTGAAAAGGTAACAAACAAACAAACTTACTTTCGCGTTTATAATATTAGTTAGGATGTCTCAGCCAACTAGTTTAATATTATCCGTTCAGTTAACCGCCTAGCCTTTGGAAGTAGTGCTTGCCAGCTGCTGCCTCGGCACCACTCGCTTCGCTCGCTCGGCTCGCACGCGATTGATCACAGTTCTAACCTTACCTAACTCATTTTGTCGGGGTGCCCTAGCTTAATTCCAACTTAACCTATAATTAAATATCATTCAGGGCACTGTCATTCATTCAGGGCGCCGTATAGTTAAAAGACAATCTCAAGTTTACAAATGATGTAAACACATCATGTTCAACGTGTGTTGTCCGTTTTTTATGTACGGAGTTTGATGTAAGACACACGTTGAAGATGTGATGATTTAAATCTTTTGTAATAAGACCGTGGGTAGTTAAATACATGGCTAATAAAACAAGTTGGCTGCGATATAATACACCTATAAATACACCTATAAATAATCCTACTAATCACACTAATATTATAAAGGCGAAAGTTTGTGAGTGTGTGTGTTTGTTACTTCTTCAGGCTCAAACGGCTGAACCGATTTGGATGAAATTTGGTATGTAGATAGCTTATACCCTGGATTAACACATAGGCTACTTTTTATCCCGGTCTACGCGGGTGAAACCGTGGGCCGTAGCTAGTATTTTATATGTGAAACTTTGTGAAGATGTTTGGATGTTTGTTACACAATCACGCAAAAACGGCTAAACTGATTTGGATGAAAGTTGGCACACAGATAGTTTATAACCTGGATTAACACATAGGATACTTTTTTATTCGGTAGTAGGTTCCTGTGGGTTAATTTTCGACATCCATGCGGGCGAAGCCGCGGGCAACGGCTAGTGTAATATAAATACCCAATGTTTTTTTATTATTGCGACTTGTGTGTTTGTACGAACAAACAAACATTGATTTTCGATAGGTGCAGCGTGTAATCGTATGTTGTTAAACACGTAGTACACATAGTAGTATTGATATTCCGATATGTAAACACCTATTTAAGATATGATAATTATGATGAGCATGATTATCTTCACATTAGCGACACATCTTGTAATGTGGTTCTAACGATGTTTTTACTATGTAACAGCTTGATCGTGAATATCTTCACTTTCACAAATATCTAGAAAATGGCGCAAGTCATAAACTTTTGAGAATTGATCATATATTTTTAACCGACTTCAAAAAGGAGGAGGTTATCAATTCGTCGGAACCTTTTTTTTTTTTATTTTTTTTTTTATGTATGTTCCCCGATTACTCGAAGATGGCTGGATCGATTTGGATTATTTTTTTTTTTGTTTGAAAGGGTATACTTCCCAGGTGGTCCCATGATCATCAAGTCAGGATCTGATGATGGGATCCTGGAGAAATAGAGAGAACTCTTCCAATTTTATAGGCACACTTGAAGCGATTTGGATAGTTTTTGAAAGAATACTTTCTTGGAGTGGCCCCATTTCAATTTGGTGAAGATCTGATGAAGAACTTCTGAGATAGGCAACGGAACTCCTCAATAAATGATAGCAAATGAACTGGGATTGCTGAAATCTCATGTCTGTTTGTTGTTTACACCAGTTCATAACATAACATCACGCCAGTACGCTGTGAAGGGGTAAGCACATGTGAACCACTAAAAAGTGAAAAATAAAAACTTTTTTACAAAAAAATACAACCGACTTCCAAAAACAACACTACAAAGTGAAAAATAACTTTAATTTCGGAAGTCGGTGGCAAAAACGAAAATACATTTAACCCGTCGCGCGCCAATTAGCAGACACAATTGAAATTCTATTGTTATCTGTACACATGGTGTACAATCGACATTTTAAGAGTTAATCAGACACCGACTTCCGAAATTAAAGTTATTTTTCACTTTGTAGTGTTGTTTTTGGAAGTCGGTTGTATTTATTTGTAAAAAAGTTTTTTATATTTTTGAAAACCTTACTTGCTTCCTGCGTATTGCGTAATCACGTTTTGAAGACCATAGTTCCAGGTTTCCTAATCACATTTTCCTAACAACGAACAGTAGTTTTCACGAAAATGCAAAGTTATGTTGGAGACCAGTAATCCTAGATGTACCAGCTCACATATCATATCTATAAATAAAAATAACTTAAAGTATTGCAAAGTAAACTAAAACTCCATAAAACACCATGAATACCAAACAAAATACTTCCACCCAAGAATTGATCGCACTTCGAGAATATTATGCAGAAATTGCAAAAACTCATTAACGCAGATATTGGTATGAAGTCGATTTAATTAAGTTCGGTTTAAGGCAAAGTCTTAATTAAATTCTGACACCGATGGCACTTAATAGATTGGTAGGAAGAGAAGTTCAGCTATATACAAGCTAAAGCTGATGTCAGACGCTTCACTGTAAATACATTTTTATTCATTTGGTGTTTGGCTTGTGGCTAAATGATACCAGACGCACGGGTCGACTGAAGATCAAGCAACGCTTGCCGCGGTCAGTTCATGGATGGCTGACCATCCAAAACATATCGAGACCCCTCCGAGCCTCGAAAAGTACGTTAAGCAGTTGGTCCCGGCTGACATTCGTAGTCCTTTGACTGTCGTTAAGTCAGAAGTCCGAAAGTCCTGACAACCAGTCTTGTCCAGGGGTATCGTGTTACCCAGTAACTGGGTTGTGGAGGTCAGTTAAGCAGTCGCTCCAAGTAAAATACTGGTACAGTCGAGTTCATTAATATATTGGCACTGTCAAGGATTCAAAATATTGTGAGCGTTGGAAAGCTCAATAAATTCTATAGAACCAATAGATCAAAAATATGTCCTCATGTGAACGGTTCAATAATATATGCTGTGCATTGTGCAATAATATGTGATCATGAACAGTTCAATAATATGTGATCATGAACAGTTCAATAATATGTGATCACCCTTTTCAAAAATATATTATTGGCTTTTATAATATCTGAGCAGGGTAAGCTTCTTAATTATCTCTACATGCATGGGAAAGTCAATTATTTGCTCGAACAAATAAGATCTAGTTTACATTGTTACAGAAATGACAGTAGTTTCCATTGTTTTCCTCGCGTTTGCGTTTGTTTTTAAAATGAGTGTCTTTCAAAGCCGTATGTTTTTCGTACAGCATGGCCATTTAAGAAATGTAAAAAGATTATGTGCCACCTGTCATTTATATAGCAATACGATTCGACCTTAAATTTGATTACTTTGCCACCACAACTTTTTTGTGACTAACGAAGTTGTTTGCAGTGAATTGAATTTCACGTCACGGGAAAGAAAAGAATATCATTACATTATAGTTTAAACTGTATTATTTGACAAGTATATCTAAGAAAATATTAAAGTAATAGGCAACAAAATAGCACATGACTTACGTTAAAAAAAAAAACAAACAATATTTTATCTTAAACTAAAATTAATCTTAGTTATAAACAATTATTGGCGGCCAAATTTCTACTATTCCAGATGTCATATGGATGAGCCTTTAAATTTTCTTCCGTTCGAGCCTCATTACAGTCCCAATTCTGTATCATTAACCCCCATAGATTCTCTATGGGGTTAAGGTCCGGGCTTTTCGGTGGAATTTTTAATAATTCCAAGTCTACTTGCTCAGCTATCCAATTTTGAACTTGTCTGGCATTGTGAACGGAACTATTATCCTGTATAAAAGTAATTCGATGATTATCAGGATAGACAATTTTTGCACTTGGTAAAAACACGTCTTTTAGAATATCTAAATAGGTATCACTCCTCATTCGGCCAGATATTTCGCACAATTCTATGGGTCCACCGGAATTTATCCACCCCCAAAACCCGATCGTAATGCGTCCACTGCGTCTATTTGGCACTACATTCTCTTCATCATATCGTGTATTGGCTGCACGATACAAAGAGATCCGCCCGTCCGCCGAAGAGACAAAAACTTTCTCGTCCATGAAAGCGACGTGTTCAAAATCATAATTTAAATATACGTAACATTTTATGCCTTTCCGTTAGTAACATTTTTTTAGCTGGAATTCGGTAATGAATTCCCGCTTCATTAAGTCTTCGTCGTATAGTTAAGCTGGATACAGCCAGATCAGCTGCAAATGTAGATGTTCTGATAAATCTTGCATTTCAAAGACTTTCAACCAGTTGCATATCTTGATCATGAGTTGTTTTCCTAGGTCGGCCAAAAGATACATGTTTTGTAAGATTTCCTTCTTCTTGCCACCTTTTCCACCATAATGTAGGTAACAGTATTTCTCTGTTAAAGAACGATTTTATTAAATTAAACTCCGCCCCTAAGACGACCCACTGACCAAATTACCACATTAGAGATCAGAGAAAAACATGGACGAATACCTAAAATTACTTTGCTAACCGATATGCCTAATTCTTCTGCAATGGCTGATTTAGAAACACCTTCCTCACACATATAAACTATTTTATGTTTCGTATGCTCATCAATTCTATACATTTTTATTTTAAATGGGTAGGTATATTTCAATAGAATTAATATTTTATAGTAAATCGTAGAATTAAATCGTTGAATGACATGTTCGTCAGATATAATTTTATTAGGAAAACATAACGTCATTTGAAGTGAATCTAGCCAGTGATAAATAATGTTGCAAACTCCTTGACCATGCAATTTTAAGATTGCTAGTAAAATCATCTTTATGAAGTAAGTGATAAGGTTGAATTTGAATTACATTTACTTGTTTAGATATTATTGTATTCATGTGTGCATACATAATTGTGAATCCTACAATGTTCAGATAATATGATCCTAATGTTGTTCATATAATAATGTGCTTTTGGCTGTATACATGTTACTGAGAAAAACCAGTCACATATTAATGAATCTAAATCTTGACCACAATTTAATGATGCTGATAGTTGTCACAATATTATGATTTTTTTTGACGGTCATATATTTTTGAAGCCTGAAAGGGCCAATATATTAATGAACTCGACTGTACCAAGCTGTAACCGCAACATAGCTGGAAAAAGGCTAGGCAGATTGATATTGTTTCATTTTGTGTACAAACGATTCACTTTGAGTGAAAGATGCCGCCGAATAAAAGGCAAAAATGAACAAAAAGTGAAGCGTCTGATACCGCCTTTACGGTGATCTGAAACAAATAAAAAAAAAAAAAAAATAAAAATAAAAATGTTTTAATATCAGACACAAAGGCCCATAGCATGTTAGTAACAAATGCCAGTCACAAATGCGTTTGCGCTCACTGTACATGAAGCGTGTCGTGCAGCATGGGTGCGTGCGTTTTCGTTCGTTGTATGGAGCCGACCTTCTGTACTCGCCTATTCTGTGCCGATTGTTTCGGGGTGAGTGTCTCGACACTCTGTCGGGTCAAAACGAACTGTTGTTATGATTTGCTATAATATTTTGTACTAAAGTGAAGATGCGGTCTGCTTTGGAACTTTTGTTTGTGTTGTGTGGGAATTGAGTGCGAGACTAAAGAATTTTGGATCATTCTGAATGAAGGTGAAGAGAAGTTTCGAGTTTTCCACATAAATAAAATTGCATTTCTACGTCAATCATCAAGGCAATAATGTTACTGATATATATATATTACTAGCTGCGCCCCGCGGTTTTACCCGCGTAGACCGGAATAAAAAGTAGCCTATGTGTTAATCTAGGATATAAGCTATCTACAAATCAGTCCAGCCGTTTGAGTGTGAAGAAGTAACAAACATACAAACATATAATATTAGTCTGATATATATAGATCTCGGAATAATATTATAAATGTGAAAGTTTGTATGTTTAGATGTTTGGATATTTGTTACTCAATCACGGAAGAACGGATTTGGATAAAATTTGGCATACATATAGTTTATTACCTGAATTAACACATAGGATGCTTTATATCCATAGTTGGTTCCCGTGGGATAATTTCCGACATTCACGCAAGCAAAGCCGCTGGCAAAAGTTAGTTTCGTAAAAATCTGTCCGAACTGGTTAATGATTGAGTGTCTTTACGAGTATATGTAGAAAAGGAGCCTTAACACTAGGAAGCCCACGCCATATTTCCTGGTGTATTCTTAATTTTATTATGAGTACATAAAGAATACCTACACATTATATACTCACATTATAATTATTAAGCCCAATATGAATTACAAATTGAAACAAAACATACATAAATACAAAGTCGAGATAATGTTCGTTAGAATTGACATTACAAAGATAAATAATAAAGTAACTCGGCCTGTTACCTTTTCACGCCATAACGGCTGAATGGATTTGGATGAAAGGGATAGACCACATGACCGTGGTTAGGCTATAGTTTATATGTATAGTGCGATACTTTTTATTCGGGTAGTACGTTCCCGTGAGATAATTTCCGACGTCCACGCGGGCAATAGCTAGTGATTTGATTTGTTTTATTTTTGTGATCTTTAAATTGTCTTGGAAACTCATTGGTGTCGCGGCCACGGGATACCCCGTTGATTATCGCGTTGAAGGGCGTCAGCCACGACCTTTGGCGTTAGCCACGACCTTCGGCGTCAGCCACGACCTTCGGCGTCAGCCGTAGGTGTAGCCACGCGTTGAAGGGCGTCAGATACGACTTACCGCGATAATTTGACCGAATCTTGACTGAATTTAACTACCGCGATGTTTAAGGCGATGATGGGCATTGACGTTGACGTTATTGTGGCCGCGGCATGACAGGTACACAAACGTAATAAATCTCGTATTTTCTCTGCTACCATAATAAGCCAAGTTCAATATAAACTTTTTTATAAACCCTAGAGGTATTCTGTAGAGATACTTTTTTTTTTAAATCTTTACCATCTTTATTAACTATCCACCTACAACAACAAAAAACAAATCTAAATAACAAATTAGTAATAACAAATTCAGGCTATTTACACCATTTATAACTCAAGACCGACTGGACCAATTTTTACGATGTTTAATTTGTTGTATTTGTCTCCGCCCCGAATAGCACAACAACTATTAAAACATCGGAAAATTTCAAGAATTATAAAATTATGAAGAAAATTAATTACATGAAATTTGGACAGGACAACGTCGACAGACCCGACAGGGTCTGCTAGTTCTTCAATAAAGTAATTTCTCATAATATTCTCAGGGCCGGTCCTGGGGGTCCGGCACGTCCAGGTGGTGATGCTGTTCTTGGCGATGGTCATCTGCTACTTCATGAGGGTCAGCGTCAGCATGGCCATAGTTGTCATGACAGATAAGGATACTGAAGACGTAAGTATTTCCGACAATTTTGGTTAAGTAACTTATTAACTATGTTGAAGCTATAACTACATTAATAATAGGTACAATCAAACCAGACATGTTTTGATATTCAGTTAACTAGTAGTGCAATAGTAAGTTTATTATTATTTTTCATATATCATATTTTTGTTGTGACTTTAGACTAAAATTGATGTATAAATAATGATTATCATTTGTACAAGTTTTGATATTCAATTAGTTAATTTGTAATGCAATCATTGATTTGGTGCTCATGTAGATTTTTATTTTTTTTAAACAGGCTGTTTTGATAACATTAGCACTTTAAAATTTAAAAATTCCTAAAGTTACAAAGAAAGACTGGTAGATGAGTGATGACAGCTAAAAAAGGGAAAGGGACAACGAATTTCCTTCAAGTTTTTCCCCAAAATTAAATACATGATTGTTTTTTTAAAAATAAAAAAAAAATAAAAAATATTAGGAACAATTTTTAGGTATTAAAAGATGTAAAGTATTTGATGTACCTACCAATACTTTCTGGTGTGCGATTAATAATTTCTCAAAAAATAACAGCGAACACTTGGCTGTCCAATGTGTTTAGTAAAAATTAGCTTTGTATGGAAAAACTAACAGGAAACATAAGTAAATAAAGAAATAAAGAAAATAGTAGTTTATGAAACCGTTGCATAATGAGGGGTATTAAAACACGAGTGTGCATTTAAAAACCGAGCCACAGGCGAGGTTTCAAATAGTATCGCACGACTGTTTAATACCTAGTCAAGTACAGTTTCATAACTACTTCATCTACTCTCATATAATGGGATTGAATCTTTTTTTTTTATGTATTACAAAACTTAGAATGGTGCCAAAACCTAGCACATCACCGCGCATGCGATAAAGCTGGCGCTGGCACAGACAATTTAAGTAAAATTTGGAATTAAAACTTTTTTATAATGCTATAAAAATGGCGCGCCCCGCATATTCGTTGCGCGGTCATATTATTTTTAATTTCTTGGACCTGCCTTTTATCGTAATGGTAAAAAATTTGCTACATAACATTATTTCGTTAGAGCTAAAGTGTTATAATATGATTCTATTTTTAAATTTCGGTATTCTGTGTATAAAGTATGTCAATATAAACTCGTTTTGAAGTTTATAATTCGAATTTTACTATATAAGAATAGATAAAAAATTATTTGGACACAGTTCGTGAAACACAAATTACAAGAAAAAAAACAATGTTCAAATAATGTTTTAACAACAATACAATACTCCTGACGGCTACGCCTAAACATGTTAATTCCAGCATGAATGCCAGACAGATGCTGTCTGACGCTGGTCTTCTAATGAACCTTTAGGGACAAGTGACGGGGAGTACAATATAGTTTTAACATACATAGTAGATAATTTTTAAAACTAGCTTTTACCAGCGGCTTCGCCCGCGTGTTTGTCGGAAATTATCCCACGGGAACCTTCTACCGGGATGAAAATTATCCTATGTCTTAATCCAAGTTATAAACTATCTGTATACCAAATTTCATCCAAATCCGTTCAGCCGTTTTTGTGTGATTAACAAACATCCAAATATCCAAACACTCAAACATACAAACATTCACATTTATAATATTAGTAGGATAAACTAGTAATCAAATGTAGTTACAAAAATGGAAAAAATAATAATTTCTTACCTGATGTAAATAGTTAGTTGTTTTATATATTGTATCTAAGCATTTTAATGTATATTAAATATAGTAAATAGGTTAAGATTACCAAAATAACAAGAACTGTCTCAGCAAATCCTATTCTTAGCTATTGTCTAGATTGACCCGAGCCCGGTGCATTCACAAATTACTTCAGACCGCCGCGCGCCGAGCGCAACGGACAATACACCGACAGTTATTAAATAATTTAGTAACTATTTGGTAGAGATATTAGGCAGAGATAATTTATTAAAAAACTGGTCAAGTGCGTGTCGGACCACGCACAATGAAGGGTTCCGTAGTTGAAGAAAAATTATCCCAAAAACAAACTTAACAATGGATCCCAAAAAATTTTTTTTTTGTCATTAAATTACAAACTAACAATATCCGGACTTTTTTCTTTACTTGTGCTGTGAGACCTTGCTTCTTGCTAAACATGATTCTAGGTCAACGGGAAGTACCCTATAGGTTTTAATTTACTTGCGAGTATCAAAATATGTCGCATACCTAAATGGGCGTATTTTTTTTTTATTGCATTGACTTAGAAGCTTGATTTTTTTAGGACTCCAAGAGACCATAGACCTACGTATTTGATATTAATTTCAACTTGATACCTACCTTTGTCTTGACAAACAGACACACGGACAACGAAGTGATCTTACAAGGTTTCCGTTTTTTCCTTTTGAGGTACGGATCCCTAAAAACTGTACGTCCCTCCACTAAAATTTCTATAAAACATTTGAAAAGTGTATGCAACAAACAGTGGAGGGGCGTGCAGTTTTATAATAAAAGATACCTAATTTATAAAAATTTACCACAAGCAGTCATGTCGAAATGTATTACACATTAAACGCAGTTGACAACAACTGTAATAAGATTGACTGCTACATTGATAATCGCGATAACAGTACAATTCCCTCAGATTACAAAACCGACGTGAAATGATAAGTGCCTCTTATTTTCTAACAATATCTAAGATTATTGATAATACTCTAGGTACGGTAGGGGTAGACTGCATGTCAGTGGTATAACTTGGACCTTGAGCTGGCCTAACACAGTACGGAGTTTGAATAGAATAAGAGGTCAGCTTAAACTGGTTTTATTACCACCAATGTGTTGCCTACCGTAGGTACAGTCAACAAAAGAGATATCTAAGCAGGGTAGAGTAACATATTTGTATGTGAATTGCTTCATGTTCAATTTTATATATATTACTTTGTTTTTGCAATACTCCTAAATTGTGACACACCAACACAAAATTGTATATTCTCACGAAATTGAACATGAAGCAATTCACATACAAATATGTTACTCTAACCTGCCTAGATATCTCTTTTGTTGACTGTACTTTGGGCAAATACCACACAGTTGGTACTCTTGGTGAGGTTCGGCTACCGCTACTGCGCTCACTTTTTGGAGTGGTGACTAGTTTCACACATCGAGTTGCCTTACAAAAGTTAAGTTTTATTTCAAACTACGAGTACCTGTTACCCACCACTTCATTATCGGTTCTAAAATTTCACTGCAATCGGATGAATGGTTTAGCCTACGGGATAAACAAATAAACAATTTTTTCATAATTTATTAGCGACCCGTCCCTGTTCCGCACGGTTTGTATGACATGACGAAACATCGAGATTTATTTATTATATAGGGTGACTGCTAATTAGTGACTGATGCTTAAACACATGATAACAAACAACTTTTACTATGGGACCAAACCTGAAATCGCGAAAAAAAATCAGCTGTCCCCTACATTCATGTTCGCATAACCCGTCAAAATGTACGGAGCAGCTGATATTTTTTTCGCGATTTCAGGTTTGGTCCCATAGTAAAAGTTATTTGTTACCCATGAGTACAATCATGTGTTTAAGTATCGGTCACTAATTACCAGTCATCCTATATATTGGTTTATTTACTTTTTTTTTTTTTTTTGATTTTTACTTACATGTATATTATTATAGACATAAGCCTTCTGGAATAAATTCCCTAAATAACGGTGAAAAACTTTTGCGTATTTTAGAAGAACAACGCTGTTACACAGCAGACACGAAGAGTGGCTTTACTTTACACTATGTATACGAGTGTGTGTGTGTGTGTGTGTGTGTGTACAGGGTGTCAAGTTCACTCATCCTCTATTGAAAAGGGAGAATCCTCCGACCAGACGGGTGTCGTGTCTGGTGGGCAACTGCCCGACGGTTGATGTGGCGGAATCTACATCGCTACATACGAACTACGCGTCACACTGACGTCACGCAATCCTGCATCGCGCAATCAGAGTTTACCGCGCGATTAGCATATATAAAACGTCCCGACGTCAACCGCCGGGTAGTTGCCCACCAGACACGACACCCGTCCGGTCGGAGGATCCTTCCTTTTCAATAGAAGATGAAGTTCACTCATCTTTCAACTTTACACCCTATTCCTCATGCCTCTAAAACCTAAACATAGATGGATATAGAAATAATAATAACATAAATGTCTGCGTGAGAAACTATGAGTAAGAGTCTCGTACGAGCTCGAAATATCTCGGGCAACCCCGAAATGATCAGAAGATGTCTTGTTACTACTTATCAAAAAACACAATTGATAAAGTTGATCTACAGTGATCTTCCATCGTAACTTCAATGGTTGCGTGAGAGCTTTTATGACTAAGAGTTTCGTTCAAGCTCGAAATATCTCGGGCAACCCCGAAATGATCACAAGATGTCTTGTTATTACTTATCATAAAAACACAATTGATAAAGTTGATCTACAGTGATCTTCCATCGTAACTTCAATGGTTGCGTGAGAGCTTATGACTAAGAGTTTCGTTCGAGCTCGAAATATCTCGGGCAACCCCGAAATGATCACAAGATGTCTTGTTACTTATCATAAAAACACAATTGATAAAGTTGATCTACAGTGATCTTCCATCGTAACTTCAATGGTTGCGTGAGAGCTTATGACTAAGAGTTTCGTTCGAGCTCGAAATATCTCGGGCAACCCCGAAATAATCATCATAAAAACACACTTTTTACTGAGGCCCTATGATCCAGCTCTTGAGCCGCGTACTGAACCGTCAGTAGGATCACGAGTGGTTGCCTCGCGCATTTGGTAGTTATTTAAACATAGTAATTATATTATTCATTTTGTCACGACAAACTTAGCGGTTTGCGCTAAACAATCTTACTACCTTTTCATTTATATAAAAAATAAGAAAGAAAACGTCTGTTTTGTAGCTATGAGATTGATTACGAAAGGGGGTAATTTTGGGATTTTTTTCTATTCAGCAAAGTAAATCTAATCGTGTTAGTAAAAGCGATTGGCTACCCGTCAGATCCTTAAATAAGATATATCTTTTTTTCAGAATTTCATAACACTATTTTATACATATGTTTCCCATGGATTCAAAAAACTAGTAAGCGCGGTCTCTGTCGGGTGATAGCGCCGTAATTGATCTACTGCAGAGATCATTCATCATAACTTCAAAATATACCTTTACATGGGCCATGTTTAGTGATATAATGATAGCACTATATTTTATCATATGTCAGTGTTATCACAACAATGCGCACTTGATTCATGACGCAGGTTGTTATCATTATTATGATAACAATCAAGTCTTCTTATAAATTATTGATAAAACCGGACAAGCGCGAGTAGGACTCCCGCCCTGAGGGTTCCATCTCAAAGCTGTGTCTGGCTGCCCGCGGCTTTGCTCAAGTTAAACAGCCTATAAATCTCCACTCCGGAGTGAAAGACAAACTTAACATTGTAGTTGAAAAACATGTTCTCCCACACATTTTAACTGTAAATGTAAGTTTAAATGCACAATATTTAGAGATTTACCATATTATTTTAAGACCAATTTGTTATAAGTAGGGTTTTCTGTGATTTATAATAGGTAAGTAAAAAACTACTTCCTGTATTTTTTTCAAAATTTTAGGCTTAGTAGTTTAGGAGATAAGGGTGGGGCATGGTCAATTTTCATGTATTTTCTTAATAATAACAACTTTAAAACTATTTATTAATTATAATAAATAATAATTGGCACTTTCGCAACATCATGATAGTTTCATTTGATATGTCAAAAATTGTAGTTTGCAAAATCTTTTAATTTTAATTTTTTAACCTAGAGTGACTCCCATAATCAAAATCTATTTATTTATTTATGTTTTAGAGGTCCGTATTTGGGTCACAGAAATTTATGTGTACCACGAGTGATCCTTAAAGGTTTCGTTATTTCATTCGGACGTATGAATCCTAAAAATGATCAATTACGAGTACTGTTGAAAATGATGTATTTATTGACAGCAGAGGGGCAATTCCCGTATTTTTATAACAACGTTCGCAATCTCATCTCAGTCTCAATCTGTCAAAATTGTATAGAGTTTGCCTACATTTTTGACATTTTGATTGTCGCTGGCTGACATTGTGACTTGAATTTGAACGTTTTTAATTACGAGAATTGGCCCTCTGATATTATAGTAATATTATATTTTGGTACAACCACATAAACTCGTATAAACCTACTTATTACTTACACAGTTAATGAATTTTTCAATCACAAGCAAAATTGATCTATGTACAGAATTGATAATTGATTATAAAACTATTGTAAATAACTAATTTGACAATTCATATCTTGACATTTCAGTTTGCCATCATTTAATTTTGTAATTTTTGTTAATAAATCACGTTATTTAATTATGTAGCATTCTAATAATTGCAAATTAACTTCAATTTATTTCAATAAAAATCTAATGTATTGCTATTTATAAGCCAGTAACTTTCGAATGCCTACTGCTGGTGAGATGTCTGTGAACCACCCATAAATTATAACAGCTTTGTAAAACCACATCTTTAGCGAATAAATGATTCTATTCTATTCTATTCTTATTGACAAACTAAATACAAGGGTTAACAAATTGCATCAGTTTCAAGATTGTTATGAATCAGATAAAAAGAGATAACGAGAGATAACTTTACCTCTACTTCATTCCTTGGGAAGTACAGATTAAGATAGATAAAATTTGTCTACACTGACGTTTTCTTATTTTATACGTTTATTTATTTTCTTTTTTCCTTTTAAATAATATTAAATGTTGATACTTTTTTTTTACGAAAACCATTACTTACATGCTACAAACTTCACTAATACAACGGGTGCCTCCTGTCATTAACTCCTTGCTTCTCAGAGATCAGCTAGATTATATTATATTACTTACATGCTTCAAACTTCACTAATACAACGGGTGCCTCTGTCATTAACTCCTTGCTTCTCAGAGATCAGCTAGATTATATTATATTACTTACATGCTACAAACTTCACTAATACAACGGGTGCCTCTGCCATTAACTCCTTGCTTCTCAGAGATCAGCTAGATTATATTATATTACTTACATGCTACAAACTTCACTAATACAACGGGTGCCTCTGTCATTAACTCCTTGCTTCTCAGAGATCAGCTAGATTATATTATATTACTTACATGCTACAAACTTCACTAATACAACGGGTGCCTCTGTCATTAACTCCTTGCTTCTCAGAGATCAGCTAGATTATATTATATTACTTACATGCTACAAACTTCACTAATACAACGGGTGCCTCTGTCATTAACTCCTTGCTTCTCAGAGATCAGCTAGATTATATTATATTACTTACATGCTACAAACTTCACTAATACAACGGGTGCCTCTGTCATTAACTCCTTGCTTCTCAGAGATCAGCTAGATTATATTATATTACTTACATGCTACAAACTTCACTAATACAACGGGTGCCTCTGTCATTAACTCCTTGCTTCTCAGAGATCAGCAGCTAGATTATATTATATTACTTACATGCTACAAACTTCACTAATACAACGGGTGCCTCTGTCATTAACTCCTTGCTTCTCAGAGATCAGCTAGATTATATTATATTACTTACATGCTACAAACTTCACTAATACAACGGGTGCCTCTGTCATTAACTCCTTGCTTCTCAGAGATCAGCTAGATTATATTATATTACTTACATGCTACAAACTTCACTAATACAACGGGTGCCTCTGTCATTAACTCCTTGCTTCTCAGAGATCAGCTAGATTATAATCGTGCACGTAATAGAATCAGAATTAATTAGGAACCTACTAGGTATCTATTTAATTAGCATCAATCGACCAAGCGATCATCAATCTACACAAATTTTAATCGTAGAGGAGGTATTTGGGGTCATTGCAGCAGTTAATTAAAAGCCTGGGATTCTGGGAAATATAATTTACAAAAACAATAAAGTAATTGGCTCAATTTACGTCAACATCATTTTTGACCCCAACAATCAATCAATCAAAATCAAAATGTTTTATTTTCTTATTACACGTTAAATCAGTTATAAGTTATAACAGTTGGAGGCGTCTCCTTCGTTCGCTATGTGCAAAAATTTCATACGCCGAGATAAACTGACGTAACGCACACACTTTTTCTTAGATAGGTTTCCGTCTTTATCTTGCATTTTTAGTTTGACAGTTGTGCGACAGTGACAAAAATAATGCTTAGCCGAAGCCTGCTAAGTAAGTAACGTTTTTAAATTCCGGTCAGTGATATCGTTACCTAGTTCCAGTTTTGAGCATTGGTTCAGATAAGTTTGTGGCGGCCACCGACCGACCACGGAAGATGGAACTGCCATTCCCCGCTTGCGGGGAAAATAAGCCACGCCCATCACACTACTATTTATTTTCAAGGAAGGGCCGCATGTAGATGCCTGTGCCAGGAGGCGCCGCTCTTTCTTAATTCGCAAAGTAACATGCTACTATAAAATACCTTTAATGATTAATATTTAGAGCCAAAACATTATTTATACAGGCTATATGCCTGTGACGAATAATGATTTATTTTGTTGAATTAACATTTTAACACCTTTACACCCGATTCCACCAGAAGAAGGGCAATACCATTAGAAATTTAAAAACATTCGCTTTGATACATTTCCTTATTATTATTATTTTGAACTGAAAAATGTGTATGATATTTTATGAAAATGTGAGAAGCTATCTAACTGTGACAGATACGGGTTAAACAAACGGTAAGGAGGACCCTTTCAAATATTGTTTTAGCTGATTGTGTTACCTACATGAAACGTGCATGAAATACTCCGAAACGTGCGTAAATTATACGGACGGAATTTGCATACAAAAATACATAAAAAAGCGGTTTTTATTTAATTTGGCAAGTATTTTTTTTAAATAAATTTAAAATTGGATGGGCGTTGTAATGAATGCTTAAATGTATTATTCCATTTATTTTTTAAACTTAACAATACAAAGAAAAATGAACTGAACATTTTATCACTGTAATGAATATGTATCTAAAATTAGTTCTGCATAAATGAAACTAGTTCTTGCAAGGTCACAATACAAAAGGCTAATTTAAAAGGCGCGAACTAAGTACCTACATACATTAATTATTTATCTAACAAGAATGTTAGTAGTTACTAAAAATCCAAAAAATCGTAGAGTTGGAACCAAATTTCGTTCTCACTGTGCAAGGATACCGGCCAAGTGCATTTCGGACTACGCACAATAAAGGGTTCCGTAGTTGCGATGAATTTGTCCCACGAACAAACTTAACACTGTAGTTGAAAAACATGTTCTCTCATACATTCCAACTGCAAAAGTAAGTTTTACGCACAATATTGAGAGATTTACCATGTTATTTTAACACCACAGTCTTCTTATCAATTTTCCTGTAATCTATAAATATAGAACTATTTTTTGGGTTTTTTTTTTCAAAATTTTAGTCAGTTTTCTTAAATAACTTTAATACTATTTATTTTAAAATTATAAAAAAAATCTATTTGAGACTCACAGTAAGCCCCTTCATTTGTTATGTCACACGGTACAGTTTGCAAAACTATTTTTATTTAATTTTCTTATTTGACCCCCAAAAGAGAGCTCTATTCAAAATTCATTTATTCACGATACACGTCACGTCCGTGTTTCATCATCATCATCAGCTTATAGCAGCCCACTGCTGGACATAGGCCTCTTGTATGTGACTAAAAGAGTGATGAATATACATGTTGATGGATGGAGAGGGAGAGGAAGGCCAAAGAAAAGATGGATTGCGTGAGGAACGATGTGAAAGGGAATGGAAGAAGAAAACGTGTTGTGCCGACCTCATGTAATATGGAATAAGCGCAGGAAGATGAAGATATTAAATAATATTACTTAAACGACTCATAATCGCGGTAATTTCGAATGGAATTGCTTTACTTACATTAAGTAGTTAAACAGTGAGTCTTACTTTTTGCTACGTAATTACGCTTACCTCATACAATCTTGAGGATTGTATATGTATGTTACACTTGGAATAAAATAATCGTGTGAGAACTTTTGAAGGTTAATACTTGTCCTATCTCTGAACCTGCTTTGTAACAATACAAAAATTCTGGTTATTAAATTCCCAGACGCAACTCCGTCCGCGTGGAAGTCAACTATATCGTAAATCATCTAAGGCAAATAGCAATGTAGCAATGTCAAGCAACAGTGTAGTTTTCATTGAATTAAAGATTTTTTGTAATTGGATCATTACATTACATGTTACAAACATAGAATTTTAAATATTTTTACTAATATTAGACTCAAGTAAAATTTAAAAAATACTTTTGTCTATACTCATACAAAGTGTACCCATATTACCCAGCAGGTATTTTAAAAATACCTCATTAAGGACCATGGAACGTGACAATAATAAAAACAAGTCGTGAATGCTCTCGCAACACAATAACTCTTTACAATGTATCTTACCGTTTTTCACAAAATGTTTATAACAGTTATACAGTTATTGTAATTGACTAGCTTCTGCCCGTGACTTTGCCCGCGTGGTAGTCAACTATACTATAAAACATACCCTATGGCACTCAGCAGTATTGTAGTTTTCTGCCAGTGAAGGAATTTTTGAAATCGGATCTGGGTTCCAGAAATTACCTCCTATATCCAAAATAACCATACAAACTTTACCTCTTTATAATTTTACCTCGATATAATTGATAATGTGTTTAATACGAGGTTGGGTCACAAAAGGAATTAATGAAAGGTAATGCAGCTGAGAGGGATGTGTGGTGTTACACGAATGGGTAGAATAAGAAATAGGTATATAATATATAAGAGGAAGTCTGAAAGTGACACCTGTGACTGAAAAGTTTTGTGGCAATCGGTTGTCATGGTATGGGCATGTGATGCGAAGGAATAAAGAAAATTTTGTCAGGAAAAAGAAACGATGGATGGACTGTGTGAAAGATGATATGGCTAGAAAAGGAGTAACTACCGAGATGACAACATAGAGAAGTATAGAAGAGGAAGCCATGTTGCGCCGATCCCAAATAAGGGATAAGGGAAGGAGAATGATGATGATGATGATGATGAGTTTAATTCGACCTCAAACTTCCACTGTATTGGGGTCAAAATAAAAAAAAGGCACTTTCATGCTCTGAAAAAAATAAAAAGGCATTATGTAGTCTTTATTAGAAGAGGTCATAATGTTGCGTGGGTGAGCGGGCGAGGAGATGGTAAGTAAATGAAAGTCAATGATATTCTGAATGTAAACGACGTTCTCCCAAGTACGTAAGCGCGTGCGCAAATCCTTTACTTCACTGCACTGCCAGGGTAATCACCACCATTAGTAACATCACAATCTCAATAATCAATCCAACCGGCTTTTCTTTAAATCTACCTCAATGAGTTTTGCGCCCAAAACTGTCAACGAGAGGCCGCCACCTTAGTACTTGGGATTACGTCAAGTTGACAGCTGTCATGATCGTTCTAAAATCAACTGCGTCGTAAAACCTTTAGACGTGCCGTCAAATATAAATCATATGTTGATACAAAGAACAAAACAAATAAATAAATAAACGGCTCTAACAAAGATATGTCAAATGTGTCACACTTATTAACTGCAAATCTCTTTGTAATTATTGTTACAGTAGCTATTGTGTGACTTACTTCGTAGAGGAGCTCGTGGCTAAGTAATAACAGCCGCACGGGTCGATCCATCAGGCTAAGCTACGCTTGCCGAGGTCGGTCCGTGGAGGTGGTGGATGGTATCTTTACATACCGAGATTCCTCCGTGCCTCGGAAAGCATGTTAAGTCGTTGGTCCCGGCTTTCATTCGTGGATCTTTGACAGTCGTTACGGGTCGTCAGAAGTCCGAAAGTCTAACAACCAGGCTTACCAAGGGGTATCGTATTACCCAGTTAATGTGTTGTGGAGGTCAGATAGGCAGTTATTCCATGTAAAATACTGGTATTCAGCTGCATCCGGTTAGACTGGAAGCCGACCCCAACATAGTTGGAAAAGGCTATGTAGATTGATTGTGTGACTTAATTCAACACGTAAATGTACATTGCTAAACACGTGCTTGTCCCATTAACCTGTATACGCTGCAAGTCATTTGTTACTTCAATTTTATTGTATACCATCGGCAAGAAAAAACGTGTAAATACACGATTAAAGCAGGCTTTATTCAATGCTTTTCTACACGACCGAGCTACCGACTCAGCACATGTATAACAAACTTTAAATTTAATAAAGACTCATAGAAATGTGAAAACCAATTGATAAAAACATCCGGCTCTACACAATTTATTTATATTTTACATACTTCAAGGCAAATATAATCGGTGCCTTATCAAATTTTAGGCAAATATTATCATGTAAAAGTCAAAGACAAGACAGTGAAAATGGTTCAAACAGTCTGAGGGGCAGATAAAAATGTCTAAGGGGTAGATAAGAATTGATTTTTATCTGACATGATAAAGATTAAGATTCAAGTACTGACGGTGTTTGTTTTCAATGTAAGTATAGATAATAGCCGCCCGAGTCGTCCCTTCCGGTCCTCGGAAAGCACGTTAAGCCGTTGGTCCCGGCAGCTCTGTCATACGTAGATATTTGAAAGTCGTTACGGGTAGTCAGAAGGCCAAAAGTCTGACAACCAGTCTTTATTTATTTAGGATCTCCAACAAAAGATGTACACAATACATGAAACATAAATAAAGGGAACATCAGGTATTAAGTAGGTGTACCCCTTCACTTATAGGAGACCACAGCATGCACAAAAATGTTAACAACTAAGCTTACCAAGGGAAGTCGTGTGGAGGTCAGTTAGGCAGTTGCTTCATGCAAAATAGGTACTGGTATTCAGGTGCATCCGGTTAGACTGGAAGCCGACCCCGACATAGTTGGGAAAAGGCGAAGTAGAATGATTATTTTCAATGAATAGATAGTGATACATTCGATAGAAGACTCTCAGATAACAATGGCGATAAAAGAAGTTATCACCTTGGAGAACTCATTTATGTAAACTATGTTTCTTCTATCCAGATTTTTTTTAACCGCAGTAACAACATCATCTTTCTCTTTCAGTCGTTCGACTGGTCCATGCAGATCCAGTCCGTAATCCTGTCCTCCTTCTTCTGGGGGTACGTGGTGCTACAGATCCCGAGCGGGGAGATCGCTGCCCGGTTCGGCGGCAAGATCCTCCTCACGATCTGCATCGCTGTCAACTCGGCTGTCTCGCTGTTGATACCTCTTGGAGCTTATTATGTGAGTATGAAAGATTAACTTGATGTTACTTTAGGGCTTTAGCAGCCAACATTTTGAGTAGGTAAATGTGTAACTCATGTAAAGTCAGGCAAGTCAATTGTTTATCAAATTGACAGCCAACCTTAGTAAATTGTCGGTGTATTCAAATCACAACCGTCATTCTTTGACTTTTGTATGTAATGGCTACATGTTCATGGCAAATTGACGTAGTGTGTTAAAATGATGAACAAATAACTTCTCTGAGTTTACCCAGGCATAAAGTAATGACTTCACACTCAAATCATGATTCGAAAGAAATTGACAAAATACTATTCTAACTAAAGTAGGTTTATAGAGCGTTTTAGTTTTTTATGAATAAGAGGGTTAGTCTTTAGTCTTCGTGTGATAATAATTATGAAATATTTTGAGAGTGATCTTATCTAAGTGAGTCTTGTTAGTTACCCGTAAGGAAAAATAAGTATGAAGCTACTGCTCTAAACACGAATTTAATTTAGCGCTAATACATTTTACGCTTTTAAGGTTTTAGTTAAGACCATGCAAACTTAATAGGACTCGACCTAAATCCTAAATTATACGAAAACATACGTTTTTTATTCTTGTACACTCAGTTACCTGATGGCTTGAAACATTTTGTACTAAATTAATATAAAATATATTTTAAAGTCCGTTATTATTATTGTAGTTGAAATTCTTTCAACTGAAATTTCAATTTTTGTTTTTATCGTTGTCTTAAAATGGTTTTAAACCAAACAAATACAGATAGTCAAGTGTACTTATTTAGAAACGTGGCAATGATCTCTCCATTGTGGGTTTTTGACAGATTTTGTAAAGCAAATCTGTCCCCTAGGCTCCAAAACGAGCAAAAGCATTCTTTTCTTGGCATTTCACTGTGGATAGACCAATGGAAGAATGCTATATCCCTGTTTATACTAACATAATTTAGTAAAGTGGGGATAGCAACTGTATTTGCTCTATTAAATTTAAAAAAAAAAAAAAAAACTAAATTTTATGCACAATAAAGATTTATATTCTGAAAGTCAAATGCCCATTTTCACTAGCTCTAGACGACACCTAAATGTATGCTTTTCAATTTTCGTTGCTATGCCAATCGTTGAAAATTCAACAGCGCACTTTTAATTATGATTTAGGTGCTGCCTAGTGTTCGTGAAAACTGGCATAAATCGACCTTAACACAAATCATTATTTTTCCAGGGAGGCTGGCAACTACTGTGTGGCTGTCGTGTCCTTCAAGGTTTATCTCAAGGCTGCCTGTACCCGACGATGCACAACCTGATCGGCAAATGGGTTCCGGTACAGGAGAAGAGCCGGCTTGGGACTCTGATATATGGAGGTAAGGTTATGATGAACGGAAATTAATCGACTTGTTCAAGTAGCCTTTGAGTTTTGGCTATCTTAGGGATTCGGGGAAGTTAGACATATTTTTAGTGCGCTGTCAGAAAGCTAGTTTATCAGTTTCGTAACGTTTGAGAATGCCTAATAAGATGTCGAGATTGTTCACTTGCAAATGTCTCGAAAGGGTGAAATGGCGTCTCTCTCTCTCATACATACATAAACTTATGCTTTCTTCCCATGAAGGTACCTGCTACGTTACTTACATAATAAGTTTTACTTACATAATAAATATACGATGCTTTTATACTGACAAATGAAGACTAGAATTCTTTAAAAGATCACACAATTATTTGCGGTAAAGAAATGTATCACAGCATCAGTTATAACGATTCGAGATCACTTTATTGCCCATTATTTAAAGTAGAATAAAGAAAATAAGGAAAAAGAAACACTGTTTGAGAAAAACAGCTAATTGTGTTGACTTATCTTTATATTATTTTGAGTTAATTAGCGTTACACGTTCTGTTATTATTGTTGTTTTTATAAGATGTGTTATTAGGTCTTCCATGGCCCTTATCGTTCTTTTTACACGAGTTACATATAAAATAATTTGTGTTAAAATAATATAAATATTAGGACTATGGCTTTACATAAAGCTGTGTCTTCTACCAGGCTGCTCAGCGTACATTCCAGACTTCTAGTGGCCAATGCCACTATTAAGCATTTGATGTTTATAGTTTTTAACTGTATTGCATAATGAGACAGTACGTCAAAATGCTCAGCGAGACATTAGCGTCAACAGTTGTGGAGCTTTTACAGAATATTAACTCGAATTTGTGAGTATTGTTACGATAGTACCTATCTACTGGAATTGGCCTATAAAGATTAATGTTATTCGAAGAAATGGGAGGTCCTGGGTGACAGTCATCGTAATTTTATCGGAGTACTAAAGCAGGCTCACGTAGAAATGCAGGTGATAAGAAACCGGATTAGATCATACGTGATTAGTTTATTTATTTATTTAGTTTATCGGAGCAAAAAGATGGTAATTAATTAATAATAATAAAATCAGATAGCTAATAAAGACACATTTCAATTTGAGATAAGTTTGAAATGAATGAATGGTATCCGTCATGAATAGGCAGTTGCAAAACACAGGGAATTGCCTATTTAGGGTTCCGTACCTCAAAAGGAAAAAAACAGAATCCTTACAGGATGACTTCGTTGTCCGTCTGTCTGTCTGTCAGTCTGTCAAGACCCTTTTTCACAGGAACGCGTGCAGGTATCAAGTTGAAAATAATATCAAATAAGTAAATCCTTTGGAGCTAAAAAATCAAAACCTATAGGTTAGGGAATAATGCAAGGCAAGAAGCAAGGTCTCACAGCACAAGTAAAGGAAAATGTCCAAAAATTTTTAATTTGTAATTTTATCACAAACTTTTTGTCTTTTAGATTACAATTTTAAGTTTGTTTTTTGTGATATATTCATCCCAACTATGGAACCTTCATTGTGCGTGGTCCGACACGCACTCGGCCAGTATTTTTTATCGGGACGCTTTTTCAGTCGTTAGACGTGAAAAATCCTCGTGTGCCTGCCTTTTTATTGGAACCTACTTCAAATTAGAACACAGTGATGTGAACCAATACCAAAGTGCAAATCAGAGATACAAGATACGACTCTAACCATCTTATTACAAAACAAGGTTCATCTTCAAACCTAGGTATCCTTTTTTGAATTTTATTCCGATACATTAAGTGATCAGTTTTACAAAACTGACAACTTAGTACCGGACTAAGCTGTCAGTTTTGTATAAAGAACTGTATTTCTATCACAGCTAGGTTCTTATTACAAAAACTAGCTGGATGATTTAAACTATGACACAAGAAAAACCTCGTTTTGTAATAAAACCGTAAGGGTCTATTTCACGATGTCCGAATAGCCACTACTCACCGAATAGATTCAAAAATGGAACAAAGTTTGTATGAAAATATCTGCCAAGTAAGTTAATAGGAACTTAATTGTAGGGGGTGAAACAGGCCCTACTTCTAAATTGTTAATAAATGATGGAATTTTTCATTATAATGAATCAAATCAAATCATTTCTTGGTTTGCAATTAAAAACATATCTAAAAAATATACCGATCTGCACCCTAATTGCGTAACACATTATCAATCGGAGTTGGTTTCATTTTGACAGTTCAAGAACATTCATTGTGTTATTTACGTTGTCGAGTAGACAAATTTTTCGAACCTATGAAGCAACGGATTAGCAATTTGTTTCATAACGAAACCAATTCCGACCTATAAATGTGTTACGCAATTAGGGTGCTGGTATCCAAGGTTTTATTTAAGACAACGCGATGATAAACTAAATCGTCTCGATCGCTAATTCACAAGTAATTTCAAGCTTTCATCTCATCTCTAGGTGCTATGCTCGGAACAGCATTACAAATGATGGTATCCGGCTTCATAGCGGACTACTGGGGCTGGCCAGCCATCTTCTACGCAAACGGAGCCCTCGGCGCCATCTGGGTGATGCTCTACGTGTTCCTGGGGTCTGACTCCCCGCAGCGGTCGAAGATGATCGGAAATACAGAACGACTGTATATACAGACGTCGCTGGGACAAATTGGAGAACAGACGGTTAGTTGATACAGTCTTGTCCGGTCACGTAACACTGAAAAGCAATTTCGCACCATCTATCTGTTCCAAAAGTCAATCAATCTGCCTAGCCTTTTCCCAACTATGTATTGGTCTGCTTCCAGTCTAACTGGATGCAGCTGAATACCAGTATTTTACATGGAGCGACTGCCTATCTGACCTCCACAACCCAGTAACTGGGTAATACGATACCCCTTGGTAAGACTGGTTGTCAGATTTTCGGGCTTCTGACGACCCTTGACGACTGTCAAAGATCCACGAATGACAGCCGGGACCAACGGCTTAACGTGCTTTCTGAGGCATGGAGGAGTCTCGGTATGTAAATATGGTCAACTATCCACGGGCCAACCCCGGCAAGCGTAGCTTAACCTGATGGATCGACCCGTGCGGCTGTTATTATTTAGCCACGAGCTCCTCCTGTCCGTTCCAAAAGTATCTGAAGAAAATGTAAACAAATGGATCAGTAAACGTACCTAGAGAAGGCAATCTGTAGTTCCACTAAAAAAATTGAGTGCTTTATTTGAATACAGTCGCGAAGTTCTAATTTTAAACGCGACTTTAATTTGTAATATAAGCATAGCTATTTTGATACAGTGATATAATAAATCAATGTAGCTTTTCGTGTTATTTAGATTAGATAACTAATGCCTGATTTCTGAAGAATTCTTAAACGGTGATTAAACTCTCAATAGCTATTGATTCTACAAAATTGTCTATTTAAGCAAATTTTTTCATTATGCTCGATTTTTGAGGTCCTTAGATAAACCCTCGATAGTAATTCACTCAATGTTTAAGCTAAATTCTTCCTTACATAGTTCAGAAACACTATATCGAACCAATAATCACTATCGAATGGATAAACTCCGTTTAAATACCTCAGAAACGGGACATACGTCACCCAAGCGGATGACTCGTACTTTACAGTAAGCTCTTGCTCATGTTTTCGCGTATTTTCTTTCAGAGACTGCCAACTCCTTGGAAGAAGCTAGCTACGAACGTATCGTTCATCTCGCTGATCGTGGTCCACTGTGGTCACAACTGGGGCTTCTGGACGCTCATGACGGAGATACCGTCGTACATGAAGCAAGTGCTTGGAGTTGATATTAAAGCGGTGAGTACAAAATCATAAATACAGGGTAAAATTAAATTAGCTAGCGAAACTCTGCAAATGTGATGGGTACCGATACCTAACCAAGGTAAAACAAAAAAAAAAAAACATATTTCTTGAAGTCAACGATTGCTGGTAATCTACTTACTTGAAGGATGAGTTGAGAATTATCGGACGTTGACCCCAAATTATAAAAAAAAAAAACATTGATTGATTTATTTTTATCATGTATAGATATCGATATCCATCCCGTCTACGGAGGTTTGCTCGCTAATTTAATTTGATCCTTTAATAAGAGATTCTATACTCCATTTACAATAAGATTAGACATTTAAACAATCCTCTTTTACAGTCCGTTCAACCGATTTTGACTTCTAGTCCCTACGGACTTTAATGCCATTCTTAAGCCTACGCTTAAGAATGGCATTAAAGGCAAAAATTGGTTACAATACCAACTGTTTACTGCAGCTGCCATTTGTCATGCCACCAACGCAATAGAAGTCAAAATCGGTTGAACGGGCTGTAAAAAAGGTTTGTTTAAATGTCTAATCTTATTGTAAATAGAGTATAGTTTAATAACCACCAATACTAAATCACATGATTGTACTCATGATAACAAACAACTTTTACTATGGGACCAAACCTGAAATCGCGAACAAAAAATCTGCTGCTCCCTACATTTTGACGAGTTATGCCAACTTAAATGTAGGGAGCAGCTGTTTTTTTTTTTCGCGATTTCAGTATTGGTCCCATAGTAAAAATTGTTTGTTATCATGAGTACAATCATGTGTGTAAGTATCGGTCACTAATTACCAGTCACCATATATACGCTACAATGCCATACCCGTGGCTAACGTTCATGTCGGACACACTTAAGATTGCCAACAAAACGTTATAGACCATCATTATACTCATCCAAATTATTAAGAAGAATCCCAATGTTGGGCATTCGCTGCTTCTTGCATTCGCTGCTTCTTGCATGGAAGTATTCATATTATTCCCATTGGTTGAGGAGCTGGTATATGAGTTTAATCAACTTCTTTCTTAAAATTGCTTAAGGGCACACTATTTGAATATTCCTGTTTTTAGAATCAATTTTAAATAGTCAAATTAGGGTATTTAGATCCTGAAAAAAATATATGTCATAGATACATCCTTGCTTTAGGTAAATCTACGGTTCAAAACACGATAAATTGTAATTTGCTCGATGAAAAAAAAATCCGAAGTGGGGTCGATTTCAAAACTATTTATTGTTTCATTTCCTAGTTATAGCACAAAATTATATGAAAATTGCATGTACCATGAGGTAATAGTATTTCAGAGGAAATTCTACGGTTGGATTTTAAGTGTAATACATTTTTTCTAAATAAACACAAAAATAGTAAATCGGGCTAAATCGGCTCGCGCTCAGTCCTGCGGGACTTCATCAAGGTTGGACCTGTGTCAAAATTTTTAAAAATTCGCTCTCCCTGCAGTTGTTCAAAAAAAATCGAATAAACGAAGAACACGTTAGATATGAAATTGCGATAGCTCAGAAAAAATATCTCGTAATTATATTATAGTTTTAATTCATAATGTCGTTTTCGAAAATGTGATTATTTCTATGTGGTATGATGACGTTTAATTGTCATCTTACGATAGTGTTAAGACACATTGCAAATTATTATCGGTAAATTTATAGTCAAGCGCGAGTAGTTTATAATTTTTTATCGTGGTCCTTTATGAAGAAGTTTTAAAACACATTTTTCTAAGATGTTTTCATCAGATTCATCCATATTACTATTTTCACTCTTCGTCGAACTGTCTTCGCCACCATACCCTACCATATCCTACAATAATCACACATAATATAAATACAATGTGTCCGGTTGTCGGTAAAACTAAATGACAATAAATAAAAAACAATAATAACAATAAATAACATAAATAAAAAAAAAAAAATATTTATTTGACACTAGGAAATACATGTTGCAATCAAGTTAAAATAATAGCACACTAATGTATTGTAACAATCAGATCCTAACCCCCAAACTAGGCCTGGACCTGTATTTTGGGGGTCAGCGTTCAGCCATGGGTTCTATTTCCAAACTAACAGAACTGATAAAACTTATCTGGCGATTTGCCCTTATAATAGTAGATTCGATAAATTATAGGTGTAGCAGTAGGTACGTCCCTTGATAATAAAGTACGGCAATTCTTCCTTCATAATTATGTAGTTATCGATATTTACTGATCTTCATGAGCAGTGGTCAACATCAAAAACAAAAGAATATGGTTACAGCATAAGCAAAATAGTACGACCATTTTTAGCCCATACTTAATACAAATATTATTGTTTTTTTTTATTCAGTCACTAAAAGGGTTAAATAGGGGATGAAAGTTTGTATGGAAATTCACCATTTATGTCGATGGAATACCATCGGGCACACGGCTTGTCTACTTGATAAAATTCTTATATTCATTGACAGACAATGCACAGCCTAAACCGCTGGATCTAGAAGCATGAAATTTTGCAAAAGAGTTCTTTTTGTAACAAAAGTAATTAAATTTCTATTAAAATTGCAATTTAATAAACCGTTGCAATTTTGAAATTTCACCTTAGTACCGCAAAATCATGTTTTTCTCTAACTAGCTTCTGCCCGCGACTTCGTTTACAATATACTAAAACAACAGACACATTTTATGATATTATGTTGTTTTGTCTGATAATTTTATGTAAAAATATGGAGTTTGCTCTGAAATAAATAAAATATAATAATAAAATAATAATTATAAAAAACTTTCCTGTACAGTACGTTAGTAGTTGTGATATCAGCAGCCTAAATATACAGAGAGTCGTCCGTTTAAGGAGCAGCGTGTCCTGAGGTCGAAACCCGCAGCCTTAACAACATATAATACCTAATGGCACAACACTGATACACTGAGTGATGCTTACAGATTGTTCCTGATGAACCCGGCTATCGCTAAAAAATATAACAGTGGATTGTACACACGGGATTTCTCATTAATACTGTCAGCTAACCATTGATATTTATTTATATTATAAACATAGATGATATAGGAGGAATAAACTTCATGTATTCTGTGTACGTTCTACGAACTATCAAATAACAGTATATCATTTGTTTTTGCGCTAAGAAAGGTCAAAAATGTAACGTCGCGAGAAACCTCCATAATGGTGTACCATGCCTATGTCTGTTCAGTAATTCGCTACGGCATAGTTGTGTGGGGAAACTCCTCAGAAATAGACCGAATTTTCATTGCTCAAAAAAAATGTATCCGCGCAATTTTTAATATGAAATGGTCTGATTCGTGTAGGCCTATTTTCAAGTCACATAACCTTTTGACTGTACCCTGCATATTTATCTTTGAAGTTGCCAAGTTTCTGAGGTCCAATCTTGCATTATTTGAACGAAGGGATAATACAAATAAGAGGAAAGCTGCACATTTAGATTTCGATATACCTGTTCCTAAGTTGCAACTCTTCAGAAAGAGTTGTATCTACATGGCTCCCCTAATTTATAATGCTTTGTCGAAGCCAATTACCCAACTACCCTTCAAAAAATTTTGTTCGGCACTACGGAAGTGGTTGTTGCAAGAATCTTTTTACTTAATTCACGAATTTTTTGTAAAATGTCCCTGTAAATTTTATTCACTTGATCTGGCATTAAAATACAGGCATAAATAATAATTTAAGTGATAATATGTTAATGTTTTTGTTTTATTTAATAAAATGGTAAAAATGGAATATGATGGTATATTAAAATAATTGAAATAACAGTATTATTTTTTTAACTTAAAGTAAATAATGTAAATTGAAAATTAATGTAATTATTGTAATTGTTTAGATATAATTGTAATTGTAAATTGTTTTTGCATACCGTTATAACGGTGAGACATGCAGCACTAAGAAATGTTAAGAACACCTTTGTGAACATACCATGTTTCTGGCAAATAAATATTCTATTCTATATATCAAAATGAAAAAAAAGAATCGAAAAAAAATATCAACAGTTGAGAATCGAACTTTGGTTTGCTTTGATGAAAAGTGACTAAAATAGACGTTCTTATGTTATTAATAGGTCTTTACCTATGAAATTGCCGTTTTGTATGAAAAAATTTAAACGAATTTTTTTCATTTTCAAATTATGTCATGATTGATATCCTTCCGCTAAGTCTTAACACAAAGATTTAGCGCGATGATGATTATTTAAAGGTTAAATCTGCTATATGCATTTCTTACTCAGTCCAATGAAGTAATGGAATGATTCACACACTGACACCGATATCGGCACGATATCTACCAGCGATGACAGTGCGGGGTGAGACACTGCCGACTTCGAGACGTCGATACTTATTAGTGTGCTTGTTTGTCGCGTCGCGATGGTCATCGATATTCACCAATATCAAGGGGCCGGTAATAATAATTATTACCGGCCCCTTGATATTGGTGAATAGGTAGGTACAATTATTGTACCTATCGCTATCGAATCGTGTTGGTTTCGTTATCTGATAATGTGAAAACAAAACGACATTTTATGTAATAATCTTAGTTTACTCCAACGTAGAAAAAGTAAACATAAGGAAAAAAATCGACCTAAGAAAAACTAATTAAGTTGATCAACTGCAAATATTTTACACTGTGGCATGGATTTTCTGTGAAATCGTCGGCGGCGCGTCGTAAATAAACACGTCGCGCTGCATTTGGGGGAGGCAGAAGTAGCGTTTCAAAGGCCTACAGGCCCGAATAACCTGGCCTTAAATAGCTACAAATGTTAATGGAACGAAGGAACCTGGATCTCACGACACAGGGAATCCTAGTGTGAGTTCCAGGAAACAACACATTGAATGTAATTTCTTAAACAATAAATTATTCTTATTCTTAATTGATTTACATACGCCTCACGCCTGTAAGGTTCGGTTACGCAGAAGTTTACTTGCTGTACACCCACATTTTGCCAAATGAGGTCAAGTCCCACGTAGTCACGTAGTCCCAAGTCCACGTCGGGTGAGCCTATTGCCATCGAGACAGGCACAAATCCAGATTCTGGGCTGCTATTCAGAAATACCCAGGGTCTCATGATCAGCAGTAGCGCTTGCGTCCACTAGACCATCGAGAAAAACGATTTCGGGGTTAAGTGTCCCTTTTGTAATGTTCACAGAACGGTCTGATGTCAGCTCTTCCTTACTTGGCGATGTACTTGTTAAGCTTCCCCTTCGGATTCTTATCAGATTACTTCATCGCGAAGAAGTGGCTCAGCATTAGCATGTGCAGAAAACTTTCCAGTTCTATTGGTAAGTATTACAGTTTTATCACCATATCTTCGTCAATTTTGCCTTGTGTTTGATAAAAATAAATCCAAACAATTTCTGCATAACAGAGTATTCTCCGAAGGGTTAGGCTAAGGTTTGTAATTAAATAGTACACTCACATTTCATATAGTATACGTCTCAGGGGCTAGCCTACTGGGTACAAATCCAGACACCAGGGTGCTACTGAAAACCCAATAACACTGCCTGACTCTGGATCTCACGCACAATACTTGCACTTTCAGTACTAGACTAAGAAGCTACTCACAATAATAAGAAAAAAAATATCCCTAGAAAGACATGTATTGGTGATGTTCTTCAGAAAGGTCAGGTGCGTAATTCTCGCATGCACGAAGCAAAAGGAGTATGTAAGAATCGTAGCAGGTGGTGTTCTGTAGGTTCTGCTTACCCACATATGACAAGGGCATGTTTGTAAATCTAAGTGTTTTAAAAAATGTTTCCAGGTGAATACGGTCCCGGGTTAGCTCTGATAGCGTTGTGCTATGTTCCCCCCGGTGACATCGTCATGGCGGTCGCTCTGCTCACCGTCGTGGTCGGACTGAATGCTGGCCATATGACGGGATATTTGGTAAGGACCATCATTTAATAAGTTTCGCTTATCTACATTAAGTAATTCAATAATTATATGTAACTCTTCTAGTTGCTTCTCAATAATTGGATTAATATTTTAGAGGAAAAGGGCACTTTCCAAAAGTATAAGAGCCAATTATGATAAAAAGCGAGCTTTTCGTCACTCAGACTGCGATTGAACATTAACCAACTTGTAAACATCACCTAAGGGCGAATTGTACGTAATCAGCGCAACTAAACCAGGATCGAGAGCTGTCAGTATCAATATTCCACAACAATCTAATGATGACGTTGACAGCTCATGGACGCGGTTTATAAGTGCTGATCGCATTCAGTTTCATTGGTGAAATTCGTCCTTACTTGTTTAGGCATTCACCAACAAAACCAGCTGAAAGTCTTAGCTAATATAATGAGATTTTCCAACAGCTGGTCCACATCGACATGGCTCCGAACTTCGCGGGCACCATGATGGGCATCACCAACTTCTTCGCAAATATTGTGTCCATCGTCGCTCCTTTAGTCGCTGGACTTATACTGCAGGATGAGGTAACAAGATTAGATGAATAAGCGTTATCAGCCTATAATGTTTCCACTGCTGGAACACAGGCCTCCTCTCTGTGAGAGGGAGTGGACCGTATTCCACCACGCGGACCCAGTACGTGTTGATGTCGCATGTTTTTAATTTTTGGTTCTATGACATGCCAGTTTCCTCACGCTATTTTCCTTCACTTTTGAAAATGAAATGCAATTTTAAAACACATCATTGGCGTAGGTGATGGCAGATTTCATTATATTGAACTCATGTTTCATCGTTTTTAACCTCCACCCATGGAACTTTTATACAAATAGTAGTACTTCCATGCCTCCACCACATTCAACCAGTCAAGCTCGTAAATACTTAAGTACTAGCTTGACAGGTTGAATGTGTCTTATGATATGAACACTTTCAAAATCAAACTATTAGCCTACAATTTCAAGGCATATGATATGCCTAGTTTAGCTTCTATAAGAAGAATTATTAAGTTTCTCTTTTTTTTGACCTATGACTAAAAGTAACAAATGATCAGTTTTATCCATTTTGTCATACAATCTCCCAGAGTTTATTTTATGTTTGATGTTACAATGGCAGAAATTCTAATATCTTGAACTGTGCAGACTGACCCGGATCAGTGGCGTCAAGTGTTCTACGTGGCTTCTGCCATCTACATCGCCACCAACACATTCTTCGTCATCTTCGGCACCAGTGAACGACAGTCTTGGAACGAACCAGAAGCCAAAGCAGTTACTTCAGGTGAGAATGGACTTCAATTATAAACTTTTTCAGAGATAACCGGAAATCTCTGGGATGTGCTAAGGAAAAAAATCGCAAATCGTACTTTGACCTTGCGAAGTAAAGTTAGAGTTTCTTATGAATAATAATGTGATACTTATTCTTATGCAAATAATGTTTATATTCTTATGAGCAAATGTCAATGAGATTTTTGTAGTAATAAGTACCTTATTTTTACATCAATAATGTTGTTATTCGTATGAAAAGGCTGTAGAAAAAAAACACAAAAGTAAGTAAAAAGATAGAAAGTAAATTCAAAGTATGGTCTGCGAATTTTTGCCGTAACTGTTCTTTGGTCGGACATCCCTATTTAATTAATTAACAAAATTCATCTTAGAGTGAATTCGACCAAACATTTATACCCAGCATAAGTCTTATTCTTCGATTAAATTTTGAATTTTTGACAGTTTCTCCAAACAAAAACTGTCAGTCGTCAATTTTATTCCACGAATAAAAGATATCCGACTTTGGTCAAATTAGCCCTTAGTAAAATAAGTTTGTGTTTTAACCTAATATACTAACAACACGTCATATTCTTCTGGAAGCGAAGAAGCGGAGAAGCTCAGAGTGCATTTCATGAAATAGTTCATGTACCGCAATGTTGGCTCCACTGTTGTAGGAACATGGACCTAATAGGTCCATTGTTATAGTGTAGCAGTGCAGCCAACATTACGGCAGTGGAACTATTTGATGAAACGCACTCTAATTTAATATAAGTGGAATTTGTGTGCACCTACTGTGTATTTGCACTGGCGAAACATTCACAAAAAAACATGTTGAGATCTCCGTTTCCATGGTTTCCTGTCAATCTATCAACACACGTTCCAACTTGATAACGCGAAATATATTTGAAGCTTCTTAACACTTGTCATGTTTCCACCACATTATCACAACAAATTTTAACATCTATCGACCTACTCATGTGTCGTACAGTGCGAACGGAAATTCAACAAAACAAATTGTGAGATTTGTTGTGTTTGACAAGATCGAAACATCTCATGTTGAATGATTTTTTAATAACACAAACCATGGACCTAATATTCAAACTGGACTGAGCTCTCGTACCAAAAACACGAGCAGAGAGAGATATGTTATACAGAGGCTGTTTATCCCTTTCTAAAAGGGTGACCAAACATTTTTATAACAATCAGGAAAATTCGTTTTGAAAGAGAATTTGGGTCCGGTGGACATTAAGTGATTTCAAATTATTGTTTGTAATACAAAAATATTGTAATTAAGTTACTTGTAGAGTGATATAATGAAACCTTATACAACATGTTCCCGCCATTGCGACATGCCTTCAACACGCGGGTAGGACTAGAGGTCAATAATCATAAAAATTATAATAAGATAAAATATTTCGTAAATTGAAAAAAAAGAAAAATTAAAACAAACTAAATAATGAAATAAGAACCACAATTAGGATGCAAAAGACTCATTCATGAAGCTATTATTCTATGCCATCTGGTAAAAGGTCATTGACCAACACCGTTTTTTTATGTTCATCAAACTCAAACACAAACTCAAACTCAAACTCAAAGCATTTATTTCAATTAAACCAATTACAGGCACTTTTAAATTGTCAAGGGGTCGGTCAGTCAGAAAGATGAAGCTAGGCGCCCATTCCAAAGCATAGTAGGTACCTATGGAGAAGAACGGGCAAGAAACTCCACGGACACTCTTTTAAATCAAGATATGGTTACAAAATAATGGTTACATCATTCATGTTGAAATTTCATATGTGAGAACGATGCAGAACGTTAACAGCGTCCTTAAAAAAAAACAATTCAAATATTTAAATTAAATTAAAATAAGCCCTGACCGCTAAGGTATGCCCAGCCTTCACTGACAGCGCTTATTCACGAACCTGACGCATGGATTGGCTAAATGATCCAACACGCGCCACCATCAGCGAGACATTAGTGTGAGCGTCACATACTCTCAGTCGCCAGGGCACATTCAAGTCAAACAAAGACGTACCCAGTAAATGGTAGCTTTAGAGTATGTACATAGTACTCACACATGTGCTATGCAATTATATAATACAAAGGAGATTGAGTCTATACAATGCAATGATAGTCTTACAATCTTCAGCATCTCCAACAGTATCTTCAAATGTTAATTAATTAGTTGTGGTTGTGGAGCAGGACCAGCATTGAGCCAAGCATTTTTATCGGTTATGTAATCCCCAAACTTATAATATGCCTGCCTGCATAGTGTGCGTTTTATACAAGTTTTGAATTTAGTCTCATTGAGTTGAAGTATGTGTGGAGGTATTTTATTGTAACATTTTAAACAGTATCCCATGAACGACGTGTCTACTTTAGCTAGTCTGAAACCTAGTTGAGCTAATAGGTTCCTTTTTCTAGTACTATAATTATGCCTTTCACCTCTTTTACTAAAAAGATGTAAATTTTTCCTTACGTACATGATATTTTCGTAGATATATTGACAAGGTACCGTCATGATGTTAATTTCCTAAAACAGTTCCCTTAGAGAATCGCGCTTGCGGAGATTATATATGGCTCTAATGGCTCTTTTCTGCAGAATAAAAATTGACTCGATGTCTGCAGCCCGTCCCCAAAGTAAAATACCGTAAGACATGATACTATGAAAGTAACTAAAATAGACTAGCCGCGCAGTATCTACATCAGTAAATTGACGGATTTTTCTGACAGCATATGCTGCTGAACTTAGCCGTCCTGCAAGTGATGTTAAATGAGGACCCCATTGTAGCCTAGAGTCGAGCGTGATCCCCAAGAAAACGGTTTTATCGACGAATTCTAGTTTCTCTTGATTCAATACTATCTCACAATCACTACTTTTTACATTTGGTAAAGAAAATCTAATGCACTTAGTTTTTTTCCCATTTAATACTAAATTATTAGCAGTGAACCAATTTTGGACCTGCAGTAGGGCGTTATTAACTTCGTCAAAATTTGTATCACGTCTACCTACCTTAAAAATCAAGGAAGTATCGTCAGCAAATAACACCATTTGTGGTTGATTTTTTAATAAATAGAGTAAATCATTAATATACACTAAAAAGAGGAAAGGACCCAATATTGAGCCTTGTGGAACACCCATTTTTACATTTAAACCAAGTGAAGTGATACCATTTATTTGAACTTGCTGTTGTCTATCATTTAAATAAGATTTTACTAAACTGAGCGCAAGTTTTCCAAGTCCGTAATGCTCAAGTTTCAAGAGTAGGGTTTCGTGATCGACGCAATCAAATGCCTTGGAGAGGTCACAAAAAATTCCTATGGCGTCTTGGGCCTCTTCCCACGCGTTAAAAATGTGTTTTAATAAGGTTACACCGGCGTCGGTCGTACAACGTCCTTTGGTGAAACCAAACTGTTGATCGTGAAGTATTTTATTCGTGTTAAAATGATTGAGCATTTGATTAAGCATTACTTTTTCAAAAACCTGCTGAAAACTGGCAACACGGATACGGGTCTATAATTATTTGTGTCCTTACTGTCCCCGGATTTAAAAAGTGGTATTACCTTACTGTATTTCATTAAATCCGGGAAAACTCCCTGATCCACACACAAATTAAATATTAAGGCTAAGTAAGGCGCTATAGTCTCAATTATGGAGGTACAGACTTTAATAGACATTCCCCAAAGATCTTCGGTCGGTTTGATCTTAATTTGCTTAAAAGCTTTTATTACTGTTATGGGGTTAATGTGCTTAAAGTTAAATTCAATCGGGCAGGCCGAAACGTTCGCCTTTACTAAATCAAAAGAAAGTGAGGGCGAGGAGTTTAATATTTCAGTAGTTTTAAGTGGGATACTGGTAAAGAAATTTACAAATTCTTGAGCAACTTCTTTGCTATCGCAAATGAGACCACATGACGTCTCCAGTGTGTAATCAAAATTATGCTTTTTGATCCTATTAGTTTCATTATTGATAATTTTCCAAACTGTCTTAATTTTATTCTCTGCTGATTTAACCTTGTTGCTAATGTATAAAGCTTTAGCTGCCTTACAAGTATTCTTAAAAATTCTAGAGTAAGTAGAAACATACTTATTAAAAGATTCCGTGTTAATATAAGGCTTAAGGCCATACAGCTCGAAAAGTCTTTCCCTACTTTTCCTGAGTCCTCTAGTTGCCCAGTCACTAAATAAAAACTTAGGGCTTACAGTTTTTGTGATCTTCTTAAAAGATTTATCGAACTCTGTTTGGACTACCGAAAAGAATTCTTCATACAAAATATTAACATTGTTCATTGTTAGTTCTTGGTCATTTAACTTACCAATTAAAGTGCTATTAAATTTTTTTAAATTAGCAGATGTTATTGGTCTGGATTGTATCTGCACTTTTTGTATTGGTATGTTGGACTCAAAAGTTACAGTTTGACCGCTGTGATCAGAAGGGAGATAATTAACGATGGATTTATCTAAATAGTCACAGCAACAAAAAACATTATCAATACATGTAGCAGTAGTCGTAGTAATTCGGGTTGGTTCTACAAACACATTTGACAAATTGAATGATTTAAACAAATTTAACAATCTACTGGTATTTGAATTGTTTTCTAAAATATTAATATTAAAGTCACCACAGATAATTACTGACTTATTACCAGCTGCAAGTTTTGCCAAAACTTCTTCCATTACTGACTCGAATATGGAGTAGTTTTGATAATTTGGAGGTCTGTAAACGCACACTATGACATGCTTATCCAGCTCAACACAGGAAAGTTCAATGCTATGTTCAACCGATAGTTCAACTATGTCTGTACGAGTTTTTGATTTAATACAATTTTTAATTAAGATTAGTGAACCACCTCGCATCATTGATGTTCGATTAAAACAACTGGCCACACTATAATTCTCATAATTAATTAACATTTCGTAATCTTTTAACCAATGCTCAGATAAACAAATAATGTCAAACATTGTTTTTTCTAAAAACAATTCAATTTCCAATTGTTTAGATGAAAAACCTTGAATATTTTGATGAAATAATTTCAAGGATTTCTGCTTAGCCCCTTTTCTGCAGTTAACAATTTTAGTGCTAGAAAATACCTTTTTGTTATTAAGTGTAACTATACTGTTAGTGGTACCTTCTGTTGTCTTACAAACTAGTTTAAATTATTGACTACCTTAACATTAGTACTATTACTAACTGTGGTGCTAATTATAGATGACTTCGACATACTAATTATGTCTGAGTTAATATTAAAAGCTAATAGCCTAGCTATTTGACGTCTAAAACTACTGGGCAGATACACCGTATCCCTAGTCGAGCTTAGCTTATCAACAAAAATGTTGGTGTCAAAAAATATAAACTTGTCACTATGGTGACTAACTATGAATTGCATGTGACTATTTAACATATGAATGTAGTTGTTTTGTCTGTTTGACAAGTATTCAAAATATGGAAAAGCACACATAATTATTTTTTTACAATTTAACTTCAATAGCTCGGTGACACTATCAGTAATATCATCTTTTGTAACATTAAGGCTGTTACCTATAAGTATAGTAATAATGGCATTAGGATCATATTTATTCCTAGTTATTGAAGCCATTATTTGTTTGTGGGAAGCCTGAGGCATACAATAGTTTTGAGAAGAATGACTCAGGTTATTGCTAAGTAATTTTCCTAACCCTTTTCCAAAACTATCAGAAAACATAATTGAACTGCAACATACTTTACTACTATAAGGGACAGAACTAGCGTCTATCTGAACTACTTGCAATGGACCTAGTTCAATATCTGGTGTATCTTGAAAGCGAATAGATACCTGAGCACTTTCTGACTGGGACGGGTCCTCCGTTACCTCAGGTTGGAAAGTGCCAAGATTGGATTTTCTATGCAATGAACATTGAGGGCTGCTAAGAGTCAGCGGGTCCACTTTGTCTACATTAGAGTTGCACATGTCCACTAACTCCCTTGTAGCAAGTATGTGCTCCTGATTTTGTTTTTCAGACGTCACATACTTAGTATAGAGTGAATGTATTGACTCTTCTAGTACCTGAATTTCAGACTGTAATCGTTGAGTGTCAATCTCATAAATGTTCTTACTGTCTTCTAGTTTAATTTGATAGTTTTTTAATTTATTTATTAAAAAAACACGTTCTTTCCTTAGTTTAGATTGCTGGAACAGTGTTTTTGTTGCTTTCTAAATTTATTGCATTTATTTATGATTTTATTTAGTTTTGCATATTTTTTAATTTTATTTTGACTTACTTTATAACTACTAATATTATGTTTCAATATTGACTCTTCAGTAAGGTCTATTGTTACTAATGAATGATGGTTGCAATTAATGTTTAATAACTCATCATGCAAGCTAATATTACTCTGATTAGCCTGAGTACAATCTTTTTGTTTTTGTAATTTAGCAATATGTACATTTGCAAGAATTAATTCTTCTTCTAGGTCCCTAACCTTACACAAGGCCTCCTCATAAATGCTACTGCAGTTGTTGAAACCATCTGTGACCACCCGCAGTTTGTCCCGTTCATCAACAACATCTAGGTATTGTTGATTTAGATCTATTAGCTCCTTTTTCAAGCATGTGTTCCTGAAAACTACCTTCTCTACTTCCTTCTCACTTTCATCTATCTCCTGTAACAGCTGTTGACATTTACTGTTTGAAGCGTCAAGATCCTGAATGGCCGTTCTTAATTTAAGCTCCAACTCCTGAGCAGCAGTCTTACGGGTCATCACAGGCATGGTTTCAGGAACAAGAACTGAAAGTAGAAGCAAAGGAAAAGTGAGAACCAATTAGACAGACAAACAAGAACAGAAAGCTTGAAATGAAAGGAAAAAAAATAAATAATAATAATGGGAGAAGTTAGTGTAGCTTTATGGAGAAATGATGTAGGCTGCTGAGTCTAATTGAAATGCAACTAGATTAGATCAAGTACAAAGTTATATTTGATTCTATTGTCCTATGATTTTACTCTTCCCTGTGTGGGTAGGATACTTATGTAAAATAAATTAAAATAAAATAAAGTTTTATATACTTATAGATAACAATCCAAAAAAACGATAATCAACGTTCTTGTTGTGTTCTATTATTGCAATTAGATTAAAAGTATATTGTTAATTCACTACATAAGTTTCGTTAACCTGTAAGTAGGTACGTACTGATTATTTCTAACAATCCAACCAATAATATCATGAATAAATGATACGTAATCAATAAGCAGTAATGAGTGTATTTTTTGTGAAGTAAATTATGTAGTATTTCTTGTCTGAGCGAATGTTTTCGTCATCAATTTTGCTTCCACTAGTTGTCAAGCAAAACGAGACATAAACCATGCCAATGTGTGATGGACGTAGCTCAGAGGCTGAGCAGTATTTTGTGATGTTCAGTCAGTACAGTGGTCGGTTATTACTATGTGCAATAACATAAATAAAACAAAATACTCCCCGGGTTTTATGATATTTTGAAATCCGTCACCGTTGAGTTGACAGCCGGTTTAATATCCTTTTTGTGCGAAGTTCTCGCAACAAAAAATACTGTATAATCACTGGATATACTACTTAATAACTAGGCACGACTTTATAACACTAATTTAACATTAATAAAACACTTTTTATTAATTTTCTAAAATAATTAACTAGAGATCGTTATTTTGACGACCGGCTGCCAGTGTTGCCAGTCACTTCCCATCGTTTGTCTATGTTCTGAACCAGCTATTAAGCTAGTAGCTTAGCTTACTAGCTAAGCTAGCTAGCTAGCTAGCTTCATGGAAAAAAAAACTCGAGCGGTGTGGCCTTTTCTTTCTCTTTCGTTACAATTTCATCTCTGCGCTACAGGTTGCTCCAAGATGCTATTTTAGAAAATCGTAAATAAATAAATAAATAATATCGTTTAATGAAATCAAAATATCTTTATAGAACGAAATTGCGGAACCGTATACGAGTGTTGAATTAATGTCGCCATTGCAGCAGCACGTTAGATAAAAACTATACATACCTATCGAAATACTTTTTTTGAAAGCTTCTTATTTCAAACTGAACATTGTTGTGTTCTATGTCGGTTTTTAACCGTGTACCTAGTATCTACCCACGTTTTTGAGAAAAGAAGTTATGATAGCTAGACTACAATATTGTTGAGACAAGTCTTGTGTCGATTCATAAAATATGATCACGTACATGATACGTGGCTTATGCAGTAGGCAAGGGTGCATGTAGAATCTCGTTCCGGGACCATGGCCCTTTCTTACTCTTTTTTTCGTTTGCTCTATAGAGCTGGTGTTTAGGTATTTAAGGGAAGCAAAGAGAACTAAAACTTAAATGTGTCAAAAATCAAAATCAAAAGTTATTTATTAAAACTAGGCTGAGAAACAGAATCTGATAATACAAATTATAAAACCTTCTTCCTTACTACTGGAAAAATGTATGGTACAGTCAGCAACAAAAGTCGATTAACACTTGCAGTTTTTTAATCTTAATTATTAAGCGAAATATTTCATTCAAATCGGAACAGAAGTACTTAACATTTTAAGAACATTAACTCTTAACAGTTAAACGAAAAAAAAAAGCAGTTTATCAAATCATTTTGTGTTAATTTAGATGATGTCAAAAAGTAGCAGTGTTAACCGACTTTTGTTGCTGACCGTACCTACATTAGCATTCAACTCTCATCGAGATTTTGCTATATAATAATCTGTCGGCTTGAAATGAAAGCTACACACCACAGAATTTTTAGTTATTGTTTGTGATTCGGGAATTATATCCTGGATGGATTTTTGCTTCATTACTTCTTTCGATGGAAAGCTGTAACCAACATAAAAATTATGTTATTTCAATCACACGATACATTGGTACAAATTGTATTTTCGGCTAACATTAATAGTTTTAATCAGAAATACACAAAAGCTTTAGCGTCTTCCGTCTACAATACGTCTAGAGCATGGTCACACTACTTAGACTCAAAATTGTTATTAAATAAAATCTTTGTTATTCGGATCCTTACCTGTGAAATGAAATGCCACACAACCAGCATATGATTCACTTTTACATCTTTTGATGCAACACTTTCTCACCATTATTTTCACTATTTAAATTGAAAAAGAACCGCCATGAAACCATTGCTGTCAGATTTCAGTGTTACCAGAGTAATTATATGATAGCTACCAAACAATCATTATATTTTGATTATTTTTACTTATATAAAATTATTGACTATGATGTACAGATTGTAAACCTATAAATAAAATTATTTAAAACTAATCTAAATGCTAATAAAATTATACGTAACTTATTTTACTTGTAGTTGGTGAAATACACTTCTGGACACATCTTTTGGCCCACCTTGTATTTTCAGTTTCGTTTGGTCCTAGCTAAAATTTTATATTAGGTCGAGCAAAAAGTTTTTATGCAGTTTTGAACCTGGCACATTCAAAATTTCATTCAATAGTCTTTTTTTGAATTTCGAACACAGAATTTAAAAAAACAAAAGACAATTTGGAGCCTGTTTGTTGATATCAAACAATCGAATACTAAGAAAACTTGGTTTTATTGGTTTACTTGGATTTAATTCTTGAAAAAGTGATTGATATCTTTGGTTTTGCAACAAACATTACTTATTCTTAACATTAAGGTGAGGTTCTATCAATAATCTAGGGATACTTCACCTGAAGTCGCCGCCCAAGCTGTGGCACTTATTCAGGCCGGACACAGCCAAAGAAACGTGAGTGCTCAACTTAATTTAAGTCGATCTGCGGTCCGAAATGTTTATCGGAGGTACCTAGAGACTGGCGGCTTTGTTCGTCGCCAAGGAAGGCCACGATCTCGGGTCACAACTGAAAGGCAGGATCGATTCATCGTGACGACCAGCTTGAGAAATCGTCACCTTACCTCCATTGAGATACAAAACCAACTTCGCGACTTCCACGGAGTATCTGTGAGCGCTCGAACTGTTCGGAGAAGGTTAAAAGAACGCGATATGGTACCACACAAGCCAGCTAATGGCCCCAAACTAAAGCGAGCCCACCGAACAGCGCGCCTTCATTTCGCACGCAGTCATTTAAATTGGACACAGCAAGATTGGAGCCGTGTACTCTTTTCTGATGAGTCTAAAATTGTGTTACATGGCAATGATGGAAGGAAGAAGGTCTACCGACGTAAGGGAGAGCGTTTCGCACAATGCTGCTTTGAAGAGAGGGTTGCTTATGGCGGTGGCTCATGGACTGTCTGGGGCGGTATATCCGCGAGCGGCAAAACTCAACTTGAGGTTGTTACAGGACCACGGCTGCCAACATTAAATGCTGAAAGGTACATTCGTGAGTGCTTAGAACCTCACGTGATACCATACGCGGACTATGTGGGCCCAAATTTCCTTTTTATGCATGATAATGCAAGAGCCCATGCGGCCGGCATCGTCAGGGAATATCTTCGGGATGTGAACATCACAGTTATGGACTGGCCAGCCAGAAGCCCAGACATGAACCCCATTGAGCACATGTGGGACGAGCTAAAAAGACGTGTTAGGGCTCGTCAGCCAGTTGCCCAGACGATGCAGGAGTTGAAAACTGCCATAGAAGAGGAATGGGAGATGATCCCTCAAAATTTCATAGAGCGGTTGATAAACTCTATGCCTAATCGTATGAGAGCTGTGGTAGATGCCCATGGAGGCAACACGCGTTATTAAATTAAACCTTTATTTGATAAAACATGTTTTTTATTCAAAAATCAATTGCCTTTAACAAGGCGCATATCTGACTTGTTAGGCGTAGCTCCATGTCGTATGGTATTCTGAATTCAAATTTAAAACAATACGATCGAAAAAGATGTTAAAATGTATCAGGTTTAAAACTGCATCACCAGTTTTTGTTCAATCTAGCAATCATATTTCGGTAGGGGCCATCGAAACCTAAACTCTAAGGTGGGCCAATAGATGTGTCCAGAAGTGTATTTTCTACTATTTTTAACATTTTTATCTTTTGGCAATTGAGCAAAAGGGACAAACAGCCTCCGTTCGAGCTATCTCTCTCGCCTCGTTTTGCCTCTGCTAAGATATCCTATCAAATGTAAACCTAAGGTGCAATACTTATGGTTCATTTTTGTATGATACGATTTTTGGAGAGCTCAGTCCTGTTTATATTATATTATTAGGTCCATGACGCAAACACATAGTTACATCAATGACTTTATTTTCTTTAATTTCAGGAGAAGAAAAGAAGGCTGAGAAAGTAGTTTAAGGAAAAAATTAAATAAATACTGTTATGCATTTGTAAATTTTGTAAATACTTATAAATAAATTGTGTTACCAAATTAATGTCTCCTTTTTTAATACCCTAACGACGGCGACGTCGTATCAAATCGGCAGCGAAAAGCAGCATTTTTTCTTCAGAGATGTTATGATTCTTTTCTAATGTCAAAATCTAAGACAGTCAGTGAGTGACATACAGTTTGTTCCCAAAGTATCTGATGAAAATGTAAATGGATACAGATAGATCAGAAAACATACTTGTGGACTGAGATACCTCTAGATTGCGTAATAGTTTAACCTGAACAAACTCATCTGATATTTATCAACAGATCATGTTAGGTATAACTGAGGTGGTGCTTTTAGGAACCATAAGCAAAAAAATATCTTTGGCAAAAACATTATACTTGCCTGGGAATAATTCGCGATACGTCTATGCGTCGCTGATTAAAAACGCGCCTAATAGCATGCATAAACATATTAGCACAACCACTTTTTCATTCTGTGTTTCACCAAAAAACTATACACATAAATACTATGTATTCATCAATAATAGCGAAAATCTAGGAGGATTTTTGAATTCATACAAAACGTCAAACGACTGACATCCTTTTTGTATCGACGGAATTTATTTCTGTCTTTGTTTGTGATGCTTGAAAGTTGAAGTTGTGATCTTTGATTATATAAAGTTAATCAAGCAAAACGTGTCTTTACTGAGAAAAGTGAGCTCACATATTTAATAAAAAGCATTTCCATGACAATCAAGTCAAGTCGCTGCGTCATTGTGTGTCAGAAGTGTCAAACCGAAATAGAAAAGCAACTCTCTTTTAATGCGGTAGGGCGAATCTAATGATTTAAATCTTTGCAATTGCCATCATTTTCATGACAGCCGTCACTGCGGCCGTTAAATGCGGTGACCGTTTTCCTAGGAAACTGTAGCATAAACTTACAATTGAAATTTTGCGGACGCCGAGCCCACCATAACGAATGGGTAGCGCGGTCGTCCAATACCACATATTTTACAATGAATGTCAAAGTACTTCGAATAATTTGATCTATTTTGTCCAAAAGGTGTAAGTAGTTGCTTCCGTAAAGAGGAAGACTGAAAAAAAAATTTTTTTCGCAAAAAAACAACCGACTTCCAACAAAAAATGACTACAAAGTGAAAATTACTTTAATTTCGGAAGTCAGTGTCTTTGGTTTTCTATTTTCTTTTTTTGCGTCTTCAGAAATTAGTATTTTCTTTTTTTTGGAAGTCCGTTGTTTATTTATTTAACCATTTATGTACACACAAATAAACAGACAAACAGAAGGGAACAGAAAAATACGTACAAAGGTGATGCTTATTTCAAAAGAAATCTCTTCCAGCATACCTGCGATAGGACAGAGGATAAACAGAAATGTAGACAACGTGAGTAAGAGTAGAAGAGAAAATAAAATACATAAAATCCAACAGAAACAATTAACTCATTATGTACGGGACAACTTTAAATGATAAGAAGTGATAGTTTATAATGATAAGTTTAATGATAGGATATTATAGCTAATTGTTACAGTGATCACTTATGGTAGAATGATTGTTGTATATCTAAATGCTTGATATTATGATAGTGAGTACACGCGGCGAAGACCGATCGCGAACTGAAGTAAATTGCGCACGCGGTACATAACTGCTTATTTTACGTAAAATGATATGCATTGTACGGCTGGACCGTACATGCTCCCAGGCACGAGAGCCTAAGGTAAAAATGAAAAGTACAAAATATAAAAATGAAAATGAAAACATAAAAAATGTAAGTACTTAAAGATAGCAATGATAACCGAAAGCACAATCTAGGCAGATACGCGCTAACTTAATAAGTCTCTAAAAGTGTTATTCATTTTTCACTGAAAATAGATTCGCGGAACACAGGCGACGTAGCCTTGTTTTGTTTACGCGCACTGATTACACTAGAAATTTTATTGAGCTCAATTTCACTAGGTCCCGATTGCTCATTTACACTGATTACACTAGCACCACTAGCACTCTGAAGCTGCTGACGAGGTGAGCGCGCGGGCAAAGCCACGCTGCGCACACGCTGAAGGCGCCGCCACACGTGCACGGCTCCTGCCGCGCACAGGGCGAACACCACCAAGTATATCACCGTGTAGTGATGCAAGTCGTGATATGAGAACCCGTCGTCATAATCTTCATCAATGCTCGTCACATCTTTCATCTGATTCAATTTATCATGGACTTCCTTTACTAGACCTTGAGTCTCGATGTGAGTATAGTTAGACTGTTCATCGATTGCACCAATAGGTATCGATAAGTTGATTATGTTGTTGATGGGTGGGATATCAATCCTCAGAACGTCTGCCGTAGTCTTCAGAGTGTTGGACAGCTGATTATGTGAATAGACTGTGTAAGCATCGCCCTTGATGACGCATCCATCGCCGAGCATGATAACGCCGGCCTTGTTTAATTGTTCGGCCGTAACTTGATACTCGCATATGATTCGTATGGAGCACGGTCCGCAACAAAAATATAAATATGTGTTTAACTTATTAAGTTCTGTCCAACGGTTTGTGCAGCTAGATAGTAGATGTTGTTTTGCAACTACTGGACTGTTGATCTCTGATGCAGAGGTTTTCATCCGATCTCATCTGATAAATCGGACCCTTCAAAGGGCAGATGTATGCTTCTGTGTCGTAAAACATACAGGTTTGGACATCGTTTTCCGTCATTGGAATATAGGCGTCCTTTTGTAAATTCATTGCGAGAAGATCTGCGGTGGGGATTATAGTGATCATATTACTTCCAACCTGCTGCGGAACTGTTATGATTCTGTAGATGTCGTAGCTATCTCTGCTCACTAATGGTATTTTAACTTCGAAGATAATAAACTGCTCCATAACTCTGGCTTTAGTCTTCAGTAAATGATACAATTTCGATAAATCCGATTGAATATTATCTATCGGAAGAGTCAATTCTTTTGCTAACTGTCCTATTATGACATTAAGTTCATCCGTCAGCTGTTTAGGTGTTAAAAGGTGAATATTGAACCCTGAATGATGTAGGTTCATAATAGTATCCACGATGGTTTCTTGGATGGTTTTCAGGTTCATCAGGACATTGTTAGCAATGATAGATGATACACTAAAGCTGTTAGACATTAGTGATTCATGAACTCCTGCCTGAATTGTGTTAAATCCCTTCTCTAAACTGATCAGATGCTGATTAAACACCTTGTGTTCTCTATTCATCGCATTTTCGACTCTTTTGATAATATTGTTCTCTGCTTCAACAATAGATGTGTTGTTTTTCCATAAAGAAGCCAAATGCTGTTGATTACGTCTGATTTGATGGATATCTCTGGCATATTGCTGAGCAAACTCGTCGTCTAAGACACCAAACAAGCTCCGTGCTATGCTTCCTATAGGATTGATAAGACCGCGCTTATGTCGGACATTCCCCGTGAACTGCTGACCAAGCAACATGCTATTGTAATGGTCAAGTTCATTGCTATTATGACGTAATTGCATGAGGATTGCGTCACACTGTGATATCTTTGTCGTATTAGAACATATGTTGCCCAGGTGATCGACGTATTTTCTAAGTAGATCTAAGCCTTGCCAATAGGGCTTCATATCATGATATACAATCAACTTCCACTCGTCTCGTTCGAGAAGCATGTTAGAGATCTTATCGAAATAAATGCTCTGATTCAAAGGTGCTGTTTTGTAATCACAACTAGATGGTGTTATGATTAACATCAAAAACATGAGAGCGATGTAAATAAAATTGCCGATTTTTCCCCTCCGACGTCTTGATCTATTTTTCGAAGGCTCGTTTTCATTAGATCCAGAAGGTTGATTGGTCTGCTCTGTTGAAGTATTATTTTGCTCTGCATTGTTTTCTGGTTGTTGATCTTTGTGGACTGGCAACAAGGAAAGTTTTGTGATTGGCCTCTTGATTACCCCATTTTTTGTTTTTACTGATACCACTCGAACATAGCCGTCCTTGCCGGGGTGCAGCTCTATGATTCTGCCGATGGCCCACTTCCCTGGTGGTAAGTTAGCGTCTTGGATGATCACTATGTCGTCGATCTTTAGGTTCAATCGCTGCTGCCGCCACTTGCTACGCGCTGATAGCTGACACAGGTACTCGGTTTTCCACCGTTTCCAGATGTCGTCAAAAATCTTCTGGGTAAGCTGCCATCGTGTTCTTGCGTCTCTTTCTGTCTCAATTATGGTAAGTGTGGGACCACTCGACAAAAAGTGCGATGGAGTAAGGTAATCCATGTCCTACGGATCTTCGCTGATGGCGCAAAGAGGTCTCGTATTAAGGCAGGCTTCTAGCTGTGCTAGTAATGTGGAATACTCCTCATACGTCAGTTTCTGCTCGCCCACAACTCTCTTGATATGGTGTTTGAGACTTTTGACAGCCGCTTCCCAGAGGCCTCCCGCACTCGGCCAGGAAGGCGCGTTAAAATGCCATTGTATTTGCATATCTGTGATTGCTCTGTAAAACTCGTCGTCAAGAGTGTTTCGTAGGTTGATGTACTCTTCACGCAATGCCTTGTTGGCTCCGACAAAATTTGTCCCATTATCACTATAGATATGGGTTGGAGCTCCTCTGCGGGCTGCCATCCTCCTTAATGCTGCTAGGAAGGCAGCTGAGCTCATGTCGGAAACGAGTTCTAGGTGCACGGCCTTAGTTGCCATGCACACAAATACCGCTATATAGCCTTTGGTCGTCTTGATGCCACGGCCTTTGTTAGCCTTGACGTCCACATAGCCGGTGAAGTCGACCCCAGTATGATTGAAAGGTCGCGACGGATTACTTCGTGACTCAGGTAAGTCTCCCATTATCTGTGTATTTTTTACAGGATTATGCCTTCTGCATGTGACGCAGTTGTGTATGCGTTTTTTGACAGCACGATTACCGCCAATAATCCAAAACTCCTGTCTTAACCATGCCAGAGTTAGGCGAGCTCCACCGTGGAAGGTCATCTGATGGCCTTGATCAATCAATCGATCGGTAAGTAGTCCGCTGTGAGGAATGATAATAGGATGTTGCATGTTTTTGCTTATCCTTGCATTACTTATTCTGCCACTCACCCTCAGCAATCCGTTTTCGTCTAGATACGGATTTAGGTTAAGTAACTTGCTTTTAGAGTCTACATTGCTATGCCTTTGAAGGCTTTTGATCTCCTCCGTAAACTCATGTTGCTGTACATGCTTGATTAAAATGTGCTTCGCTCTTCTTAGCTCAGTGATTGTAAGAAAAGACGGCCTTGGTTGCAATTTTGATGATATAGTACGTAATATCCATGCAAGTATACGTGTCGATTTCGCAAAACTGCTATACTTGCTCAGTATTGTGTCGATTACGTCATATGAATGTTTTTGCGAGGAGGTGACTTGTTGTGCTATCTCTCTCATTTCTTCGCGTGTGTTGTAGACAAGGTTTTCCCTTGGCTGATTTTCATCGAATAAAGGTAACCAAAAGGGTCCATGCCACCACAGAGTATGATTTTTAAGTTGTTCAACAGACATGCCTCTACTGGCGCAATCAGCTGGGTTATCTGCGGACTTAACATAACGCCAGCTGTTTGATGGTATGATATCGGTCACTTGCTTGACTCTATTGGCAACGAACCGCTTCCAGCGACTTGGGTCACCTTGAAGCCATCCCAGTACGGCTGTTGAATCCGACCATGCGTAGATTTTGATATCGTGCCCAACCAAACATTGTGTAACTGTGTGCATTAACTTTGATAGTAGTACGGCTGCACTCAACTCTAATCTAGGTAATGTGATACTTTTGTTTGTGGGAACAAGCCGCGCCTTTCCAGTTACTAATGATACTGATGAGATTTGGTTGGCATCTTCATTTTCGTATATGCAGTAAATCACACAAGCGTATGCTTTTATCGATGCGTCACAGAATCCGTGCAGCTCGATAGTTCCGTTTTTGTGACACTGTAGCCATCTCGGTAACTTAAATTCATTGATATGTTGTAAATCTTGTGTCGTTAGTGACCATTGCTTAACAATCTCTTCAGGAACTTGATCATCCCTTTGGAGTTGTAGCTGTCAGACTGCTTGGAATAATAGCTTGAGTTTGGTGGTAATTGGAGACAGCCACCCCAAAGGATCAAAGATTTTTGAAATGTCTGATAGGAGAGATCTTTTCGTCACAGTTTTTGATGATGACACGTTGATCTTGCTTTGGAATGTGAATTGATCAACCCGAGAGTCTTGGTCGACTCTTGGTGACGAAAATCAAATACCTCATCTCTTTTGCTAACGTCATCGAGTAACTCTACCTTATTCGATGACCATTTGCGGAGGTTGAAACCTCCTGATTTCAGAAGATCTATTAAATCTTTCTGCAACTGCTTTGCTTCTTGCAGGGTATGATGACCACTCAGAAGATCATCCATATAGAAGTCTTCTTCTAAGACCTTCGCTGCTGCTGGATACTTGTGGCGTTCATCATTTGCCAACTGCTTAAGTGTCATTATTGCTAAAAATGGCGCTGCTTTTGTACCGTATGTGACGGTCATGAGTTCGTATTCACGAAGAACTTGATCTGGAGAATCACGCCATACAATTTTTTGATACATCAAATCATCCTTGTGGCAAAAAATCTGCCGAAACATTTTCTCCAAGTCGGCAGTGTATGCGTATTCGTATTGCCTCCATTTTAAAATCAATGAAAACAAATCTTTTTGTAAATTAGGTCCACTGTACATCAAATCATTTAAACTCAGCCCAGACGATGTTTTCGCCGATGCATTGAAAACGACCCGCAACGCTGTTGTCGTGGAATCCGATTTCATTACACAATGATGTGGTAAATAGCAACTGACTTGATTTTTGTCGTGTGTACTTTGCTGCATGTGGCCTAATTCAATATATTCATGTATAAATGATCTATAGGATGTTTGAATATTGCTGTCTTTCGAAAACTTCTTCTCAAGATGATAAAATTGTCCAATGGCCTTGTGTTTGGACTCCCCTAATTTTTCCTCAATGTTTGCCTTCAGAGGTAATCTGACGACGTAACGACCATCTTCTGTTCTTGATGTATCTGCCTTGTAACGCTGTACGCACTGATGATCTTCTTCTGATAACTTGTTTTGATTGTCGTCAGCAACATCTTCGATTGCCCAGAACCTCTGAATATCATCTATGTTGTTTTAGACAACACTGCATTGGTACGATATTACGTTCCCACTTATAATCCAGCCAAGGCGTGTTTGTTGCGCCACTACCTGTGACTCGCCCTCCTTGATGAGGCCATTCATGATGATCGTTGAGTAAACATCAGCTCCAAGTAGTATATCGACTGGACGACTAAGGTTATATTCAGGATCTGCTAAATTCACATGCTCTAGACAAGCCCACGATGGCTTTTGGAATGAGCGATTGGGCAGATTGTAAAGCAAAGTTTTCATGATAAGTACCTTGGTGGAAAAAGTGAAGTCTGTATACACTGCTGATGCTTCAATTTGTATAACACCCTTGCAGTTACTTTCCTTGGCACCAACTCCCATTACAACTCCCTTGCATGCTCGTCGAGGAAGTCCCAATCTCTGTGCAGCGTGTTCATTGATCAGTGATACTTGAGATCCCTGATCTATTAAGGCACGCATAGGGTAATATCCGTGGCTGGCGTGAATATGTTGACATGTCTAAAATGGCAATTTGTCAGGACGGCCATTTTAAAGGTTTGACCTCTTCTGGTAAATCGGTAAATTAGTTTACAGTATGTGTTTCAGTTGTTTTATGGGTTATTTTATACCATCTTTTAAATGATGACAATAAATAAACAAAATTCCCCTTGGTTTGCATAATAATAGACTTGTCATGTCGTTCACCATCGAGTTATCAACTTATTCACCGAGTTGTCAACTTATGCACCAACAGTTATAAACTTATTCACCTTCTGAATAGGGAATATACTTACTCAAATCAAGCAAAGTTGTTCTAACAGAACAAATATTAAATTGAAAAACCATGAACCTATCAGTTTCCTAGTGTAAGAGTAATAAATAAAAAATAAAAAAACAGTAAATTGTTTTATTGTGCCAAACAACGGACACATACTTAATAAAGAACGAAAAGAATAAAGAAATAATAACCATTCATATTTCATTGGACCTCAAAAACCTCTTCATCTGGGTTTTCCTCGTCCAAATCAGGCTCATTAGATGCGGAGACATCACCAACAGTTTTTATTTTAATATAAAATTCCTTGAAAGAATCATCAATCAGGCTGAAAATCTGCCTAGCCTTTTCCCAACTATGTTGGAGTCGGCTTCCAGTCTAACCGGATGCAGCTGAATACCAGTATTTTGCATGGAGCGACTGCCTATCTGACCTCCACAACCCAGTAACTGGGTAAAACGATACCCCTTGGTAAGACTGGTTGTCAGACTTTCGGGCTTCTGACGACCCGTAACGACTGTCAAAGATCCACGAATGACAGCCGGGACCAACGGCTTAACGTGCTTTCCGAGACACGGAGGATTGTCGGTATGTAAAGAATGGTCACCCATCCACTGACCAACCCCGGCAAGCGTAGCTTAACCTGATGGATCGACCCGTGCGGCTGTTATTACTTAGCCACGAGCTCCTCCAGTCATCATTAATCAGGTCAATCATGTCCATCAAATCCTTTTTTTTCTCTGCGCTCCAGTCATCATTAATCAGGTCAATCATGTCCATCAAATCCTTTTTTTTCTCTGCGCTGATTGGCAAAGCCTCCTTGGAGATTTGGCTCAACTTAAAAATATCTATAGTGGTTTTTCCTCTTTTCCTAAAACTTATTGACTGGAAAAGGGGATCGCGATCCAGGTTTTTCTTAAAATAAATTTTTCCTACGCTGCTTTTATCATATTGCAGCCATTTAATAGGTTGCCACAGAAATTTGTCTCCCGAATCATCCAGTTTTTTGACAGTAAAGGGACCTTTCTTGGATTTTAGTTCGGTAAAATCCGAGAAATCATTTACCGTCATCACCACGACCTTGAATGGCTTCTGCACTTTGCAAGTCCTCACCAACTGTACTCAATCATATAAATGATTGATTTTCATTTGTGTTCCCTTTTTAGTTTTTTCAATAATCGCGTGGTCAGAGTCACACTCAAACTCAAACTCAAAACATGAACATCATCGCCACGACATTGTTATTGTTTTGGCCACCACAAGTGTCGGAATAAAAAATCAGAGGGGCAATTCCCGTATTTTTATAACAACGTTCGCAATCTCATCTCAGTCTCAATCTGTCAAAATTGTATAGAGTTTGCCTACATTTTTGACATTTGATTGTCGCTGGCTGACATTGCGACTTGAATTTTGACGTTTTTAATTACGAGAATTGGCCCTCAGTTCTTTAACAGCCGATGGCAAACTGTTGCAGAAGTGCCACAAACATGACGCAATTCGGTTTGCTCCTCGATCTCCTATTAGTCTCGTCCCACATGTAGCATGTAGCCTCATTAGTTGCTAAATCGTGTATTGTCAAATTAAAAGACCAAAGCTGTCGTTTGTAAAATGAGACAGACGTTTTTAAATATGGTGTCGGCAAGAATTGCTGTAGGTCAAATGCAAATGCCCTAACAGATGAATCGGCTTTGGCATTCTCTTTATCCACACGTTTTTCAGCATAAGCTTTTTCAGCTTGATGTTGGTGTTCAGCTAATTCAGCGGATAAATCTACTTTGCGGTCTTCATTTGCAACTTTAATTTTAGCGTTTAACACATCGCACGTGTTGCATGTGTCTTTGGATGGTTGCTTAAACGACAGATTAAGGTCATGAAAGCATTTGGAATATAATTTTAACGAGACAGGATTTGATGAAGTATTTTTGTACTCTCTGTACATTTTAGCAATTGAAAGGTCAGCAGCTATATATTTCTTACCAGTCGAATTTCTACAATAGTGGCTCTCATAACTTGGAAAGCTCAAAATGTGGTGGTTGACAAGTTGCATTTCTCTACACTCTTGATCTTCTTTTTTGTGTTTTATTATTAGTAGTTTCTTCACTTTTACTTGGCGTTTCCATAATTAAAGTTACATTCTCATTTCTGTCTATTGTATTTTCTAGGATTATTGTAGGTATTTCTATCTCATCTATAGTAGGAGCTGCATATTCTGTATCCCTTATATCTTCTTCAATATTCATTTCAGATGAAACACTTTGTTTCCCCGTGTTTTCGTTTGTCACACACGTTGAGCTTCCTGTTTCCTTGTTCTGTGTATTATCCATAGATGAATTTTCTGGTGTTTCTTTTTCATCATTACTTGATTCGCAATCAGTTGCTGAATCATCTATTATTATTTTCTTAATATTAAAATCAGGATTACGAACACTGTCGTCACTGTCACCATTTTCTTCGGAAACTTCACTGTTTTCTAAAATGTCTGTATTATCGAATTGTAGTTTTGGGTCAGTAATTAATACGTTATAAAGTTTTTCGGTTGATGGGGACATTACCGGAAAAGGAGATAATGGATCATCTTTCCTCAATAACGAAGAGTGCGACAGTGGTGTGGCAAGGTTAGGGTCAGCTGAAGCATTAAAAATTAACAATCAGACAGATAGACAGAGTTACTTTCGCATTTATAATAATATTAGTTTGGATAAGCAACTAGCTGTGTCTTACGGCTCTGTCCTATTCCAGGGTCTAGAAAATTTACGTACCAAAGTTCATAAAAATCTGTCCAGCAGTAAGAGATGTGCTTTGCACATTCATACACATAACTTTCGCATCTAAAATAGTGTAATTACTAGAAAATAATAAATAATACGATAATAGCCAATGCTAAGCCACGATATTAATAATTCTCAAATTTTAACTTTTTACGGAAGCATCTTGACAACTCGATTATTTTTTTAACACAACTTTGGTTTATAAGTTGGCAACTAAACATATTCATTTAATGTCAAAGTTTTTTGTAACCGACATTTAGTGATAACTATACTTATTACATTTAGGGTTCAGAACTTAAATGGCCGTAACTGGACATCTCAATATATCACGATTATAACAGAAATCCTTCGGTTGGCTATAACTGGACATCTCAATATATCACGATTTAAACAGAAATACTTCGGTTGGCTATAACTTGACATCTCAATTTGTCAAATAAAAGAGAAAACTTTTATGTGTATAAGTTGAGATATCAAATAACGAATGATATTATGGTTACTGGGTATAAGTTGATATAACGAAATATCAATGTTTGTTCACAAAAACATGTGAATCGTTAATTTGACATGTTGTGTTGTCAAGTAAAACACGTAAAAATGCGAGATGTCAACATAATACCATAGTCGATTGCTCCAAAAGTTATTTATATTTTAAGTTGTCAATTTTTTTCATATAAATTCCTAATGCGTAGAACGTATTAAGCCAATAAAAAAAAAAACATACAAGTCGAGATGTCAATGTATTCACGCCAGCCACGGATATATCCCATTAACTCCCATAACCTTGATTTGAGCTGTTGCCAACAGGGTTTCAGATATTTCTGGATTCGACACGTGTGTGACGTTTTTGCGTTCCCATGAAGTCGAAGCGCTAGCGTCAGACTTCGAGCTACTGGAACCCGAGTAGGTATCATGTAACAAGGTGTTATGATCGCCTTGACATTCACGGCATCTTTTGTCGGAAATACATGCTTTACCTTTATGATCATAAAGACAGTTTTTGCATAAATTCAGTTTATTGACTGTCTTGCGTTTAGAATCCGATGTTGATTCTAAGAAAGTTTTGCAACTGAATAAACGATGATGTTCGCCGCAAACCGGACATTTCCATTGCTTTTTAGTCGCAGAATTGTTAGGAAATGATCTATTGAATTTATGAAAATGTTTCTTGCTGTTGGGCTCTTGCTGAGACTTGTTATCTGATTTTTGCCCATCTTGCTTGCGCCGTGATGCTTCTAATGATGTAAACTTATTCTCTAGAAATCCTAAGAATTCACTCAATATTGGCTAATCTCGTGGGTTTTTCAGAGAATCCGCATAGTCTGAGTGGGTCTGCTGATCCAGTTTCAATGCTAGTACATGAACTATAAATGGATCCCACGTTACTACCTATGTCAATTCCAAGGTTTTTGATCGCATTCAGACACTCGTTGGTGGTGTCATACAGTTTCTTGATTTGTGAAGCTGACTGTTGTTGTATATTTGGTAATGATAAAAGAATATTGAGATGAGAACTGAATATTAACATAATGTTATTGTATCTGTGATTTAATATGTCCCAACAGACCTTATAGTTCTCGGTGCTAATATGCAAGTGTTGGATAAGTCTTTCCGGTTCCCCCCTAAGCTTAGCTTTCAAAAACTGCATTTTTTGTGCGCAGGAGATAGAACGATTGCTGTGTATTGATTCCGTGAATAAGTCCTTAAATGCTACCCATTGATGATAGTTCCCGTTAAATGTTGGGATATCCATCGTTGGGGTACTCTTCTCACGGTGAGAGACAGACCACATCTTGCGGTTGATCGATTTCTTGATGTCCAAATATAGTTTTTCGTATTTGCTATACGAATCTTCGTACTCTTCATTTGGTTCTATTAACTCGCTATCTATCTCCCAATGTAATGAGTCTATTGTTGACCATCTTGATTGTACAGTCTGCAATATATCTTCAAACTCCCATTTCTCAGATATTTTATCTAAATCTATGATAGCAATGGTACGCGAGATTGCCTTAAAATTGCTTTTCTGTTTACGCAGCATCTCTTCCAGCTTACTGCTGTTACCTTGTGAAGAGTAAAAAGCCGGAGACTTGGCTCTCACCTTGCTGGTTGATTGCTGTTGATTTTCTCCTGCATCTTGATCTGTTGATCCATTTCCGTGCCCTTGACTCTTCTCCGCTTCAGCTGCTTGCAATGTTGGCTGCGGAGTAGTCGGTGTTTCAACAATCTTGGGATCAGTCTTGGTGACCTTGTACTGCTGAATAAATGCACGCGCCTCGTTGTAAATTTTCCTAGTTTTCTGATAATAATTTTCTGAAAAATAGCTGTAGCCACGTTCTTTTGATTCTGATAATTGAATATGATTGGATTGGAATTCTTCCCAATATTTATCGAGAAGTTCCAAACGTTGCTTGACGTAAACAGAGGTTTTTCTCTCTGCTCCATCCTTTTTAAAATTGCGCAAAAGCTGCTCCATGCCCTGCATAATCTGATTCTGATTTTCGAGTAGGTCCTCCATTTCGGAGATGCTGATGTAGCTTCAGTGTCAAAAAGCTTGATAAAATGATAAAAGAATTCTATGATTTTACTTTGTATCCTACTCGATTGTGTATTCCTTGCTTCGTCGACTAAGCTTGGAAAGTTATATAGGTACCTTGTTGATAAAATGATAAATTGATTTTATGCAAGACTTGCTCGAGAATAGACACCTTTTTCATAAAACGCTCGATGATAGCTGATAGTAGTCTATTTGAAATGCTGATGATGCTGTATGCTGATGTGGTCGTTTGATGCAACAACCACGTGACACGTGCTGCTAAACCTCGCGGGCGAGTCCACTCGTAGAAATTAGACCAGCCGCTTCGCTATTGCGATGATAATGACAGCTCACTCACCAGTATCTGCTGCTTTGTTACCTGGTGGTTGCTACTGATAGTGATAGGTATATCCACTCATTGATTCGGCGGAGTGTTCACACGCACTTTGTAAAACACGCGGTAGGTCCCGCCAATGCGGCGGCTCGAAGGACCATAAAGTTGTACGGGACAACTATAAATGATAAGAAGTGATAGTTTATAATGATAAGTTTAATGATAGGATATTATAGCTAATTGTTACAGTGATCACTTATGATAGAATGATTGTTGTATATCTAAATGCTTGATATTATGATAGTGAGTACACGCGGCGAAGACCGATCGCGAACTGAAGTAAATTGCGCACGCGGTACATAACTGCTTATTTTACGTAAAATGATATGAATTGTACGGCTGGACCGTACACATTAAATAAAACATATTATATATACTTAAATACTGGATGCACGGGTCGATCCATCAGGTTAAGCTACGTTTGCCGGGGTTGGTCCGTGGACCATCTTTACATGCCGACACTCCACCGTGCCTCGGAAAGTACGTTCCCCTCAAAGGCTTTCTGCACCCTATGTGTGCATAAGGAAAATCCCTTTACATAATACGTATATAAGCATATATAATTATTATATATATAAACGTAAAAAACACCATCCGATGGAAAAAAAATCATCCTACGTAGTTGTGAACCTATGGGGTTCGCAACTAACCCCCCTCCCCCCTCCCCCTGGGGGTTTTGGGTTTATAAATTAGTATATAACTGCACTTGAAGAGTTAAGCCGTTGGTCCCGGCTGTCATTCGTGGATCTTTGACAGCCGTTACGGGTCGTCACTAGCCCGAAAGTCTGACAACCAGTGTTACCAAGGGGTATCATGTTACCCAGTAATTGGGTTGTGGAGGTCAGATAGGCAGTCGCTCCATGTAAAATACTGGTATTCAGCTGCATCCGGTTAGACTGGAAGCCGACCCCAACATAGTTGGGAAAAGGCTAGACAGATTGATATTATATATACTTAAATACATCTAAAATAAATAATATAACTAAAATAACTAACAACTATCACGAAAGAAAAAACCAATCGACGAAAGATAGTGTTCTTTCACTCTTTTTGTAAATACTGCAACAGTCCCTAATGTCAAATAATGTGAATGTGTTCCCATTGTGTTCCTAATGTAATGTTTTTATTTTTCAAAGTAGGTATTTATTTTTTATTAACTTTTTAGTTGTGGACAATAAATTAGGACATCAGCTACACAGACTAAGTGGCAAAGATACGTATTATTGAAGCTAACTCAAAAACTATCCCAGCAAAGTTGAGACGAATTTCGAGCAATATCCTCCCGCATAAAACAAGAATCGGTCAAATCAGACTACTCTGTAAAAAGATATGCGTGGTAACATGTAAAAAAATACGCTTTATTTATTTATTTATGAAAAATATCGATAAAATGTTTAATTGTTTCGTCAATGAAAGGTAAAAAATGTCCTCTAAAATTGGGAAACCTTTTTAAACGCGCAGTGAACTTTTTACAAAACTTTGGTATCTGGGGCTATTGAATTGAATTTCTGTACAGTGGATTCTCAGTTGGTATTGTCACTAAGGACTAAGGACCTTTACTCGCACTAAGGTCTCAGCATTGAATTACTATTGTATAAATATAAACCTCAGATTCCAAAACGTTGTCTCTACACTCCTACCAACTTATCTTTAAAATGGCGAAAATTGGTACTACGGCCGTCATGTTGAAATGTCTTCGATTGTGCCGACGCATGTCATTCGATTGTGTCGACGCATCGACGTTGGCGTCCTCTTTCAGTTCACAGATAAGTTGGTAGGACAGTCGAGTTCATTAATATATTGGCCCTTTCAGGCTTCAAAAATATATGACCGTCAAAAAAAATCATAATATTGTGACAACTATCGGCATCATTAAATTGTGGTCAAGATTTAGATTCATTAATATGTGACAGGTTTTTCTCAGTAACATGTATACAGCCAAAAGCACATTATTATATGAACAACAATATGATCATATTATCTGAACATTGTAGGATTCACAATTATGTATGCACACATGAATACAATAATATCTAAACAAGTAAATGTAATTCAAATTCAACCTTATCACTTACTTCATAAAGATGATTTTACTAGCAATCTTAAAATTGCATGGTCAAGGAGTTTGCAACATTATTTATCACTGGCTAGATTCACTTCAAATGACGTTATGTTTTCCTAATAAAATTATATCTGACGAACATGTCATTCAACGATTTAATTCTACGATTTACTATACAATATTAATTCTATTGAAATATACCTACCCATTTAAAATAAAAATGTATGGAATTGATGAGCATACGAAACATAAAATAGTTTATATGTGTGAGGAAGGTGTTTCTAAATCAGCCATTGCAGAAGAATTAGGCATATCGGTAAGCAAAGTAATTTTAGGTATTCGTCCATGTTTTTCTCTGATCTCTAATGTGGTAATTTGGTCAGTGGGTCGTCTTAGGGGCGGAGTTTAATTTAATAAAATCGTTCTTTAACAGAGAAATACTGTTACATTGTGGTGGAAAAGGTGGCAAGAAGAAGGAAATCTTACCATGTATCTTTTGGCCGACCTAGGAAAACAACTCATGATCAAGATATGCAACTGGTTGAAAGTGTTTGAAATGCAAGATATATCAGAACATCTACATTTGCAGCTGATCTGGCTGTATCCAGCTTAACTATACGACGAAGACTTAATGAAGCGGGAATTCATCACCGAATTCCAGCTAAAAAAATGTTACTAACGGAAAGGCATAAAATGTTACGTATATTTAAATTATGATTTTGAACTCGTCGCTTTCACGGACGAGAAAGTTTTTGTCTCTTCGGCGGACGGGCGGATCTCTTTGTATCGTGCAGCCAATACACGATATGATGAAGAGAATGTAGTGCCAAATAGACGCAGTGGACGCATTACGATCGGGTTTTGGGGGTGGATAAATTCCGGTAGTCTTTCTACATTGTTCTCACATGTATATTTTCAACTTGAACGATGTAACCAATATTTTGTAAAAATATTATGATTTAAAAGAGTGTCCGTGGAGTTTCTTGCCCGTTCTTCTCCATAGGGATCTACTACGCTTTGGAATGGGCAACTAGCTTCATCTTTCTGACTGACCGACCCATTGACAATTCAAAAGTGCCTGTAATTGGTTTATTTGAAATAAATGCTTTGAGTTTGAGTTTGAGTTTGAGTAGACCCATAGAATTATGCGAAATATCTGGCTGAATGAGGAGTGATACCTATTTAGATATTCTAAAAGACGTGTTTTTACCAAGTGCAAAAATTGTCTATCCTGATAATCATCGAATTATTTTTATACAGGATAATAGTTCCGTTCACAATGCCAGACAAGTTCAAAATTGGATAGCTGAGCAAGTAGACTTGGAATTATTAAAAATTCCACCGAAAAGCCCGGACCTTAACCCCATAGAGAATCTATGGGGGTTAATGATACAGAATTGGGACTGTAATGAGGCTCGCACGGAAGAGAATTTAAAGGCTCATGCATATGACATCTGGAATAGTAGAAATTTGGCCGCCAATAATTGTTTATAACTAAGATTAATTTTAGTTTAAGATAAAATATTGTTTGTTTTTTTTTTAACGTAAGTCATGTGCTATTTTGTTGCCTATTACTTTAATATTTACTTAGATATACATGTCAAATAATACAGTTTAAACTATAATGTAATGATATTCTTTTCTTTCCCGTGACGTGAAATTCAATTCACTGCAAACAACTTCGTTAGTCATAAAAAAGTTGTGTTGGCAAAGTAATCAAATTTAAGGTCGAATCGTATTGCTATACAAATGACAGGTGGCACGTAATTTTTTTACAATTCTTAAATGGCCATGCTGTACGAAAAACATATGGCATTGAAAGACACTCATTTTAAAAACAAATGCAAACGCGAGGAAAACAATGGAAACTACTGTCATTTCTGTAACAATGTAAACTAGATCTTATTTGTTCGAGCAAATAATTGACTTTCCCATGCATGTAGAGATAATTAAGAAGCTTACCCTGCTCAGATATTATAAAAGCCAATACTATATTTTTGAAAAGGGTGATCACATATTATTGAACTGTTCATGATCACATATTATTGCACAATGCACAGCATATATTATTGAACCGTTCACATGAGGACATATTTTTGATCTATTGGTTCTATAGAATTTATTGAGCTTTCCAACGCTCACAATATTTTGAATCCTTGACAGTGCCAATATATTAATGAACTCGACTGTACATAGTAACTTTGATGGGTGCCTGTAGAACTGCCCCAAAACACCATAAATTTCCGGTAACTCTTTTTTTACAACACTAACCTACTTGAATTTATTATCCCTATGCTTTCGTTCAAGGTGTAAAAAGTAATAAAATAAATTGACATAATTGCTGTCATTGCGCCACTGACTGAACCACTGACTGTGACAGATTTATTATAACATGTTTTTTGATTTTATTAAGGCTGTCTATAAAATATATAGTTTTATCCTCTTTGAGCAGGGCTAAATGTAAATTTGTAAAGCAGTGGATGTGACAAGGCCGATTATGATTATTTAAAATGATAGTTTGGTACAAATGATAGCCATTTAAGCGTAGAAAAATAACTTCCATGGATCAGACACTTTACTGGATAGTAATTGATAGTAGTTCCTCTAATGTGTTGCAGTAAGTGTGTAACATAGAAACAGTCCATTGCCTTTTGTAGGTATACGCACCACATGCAACTTTCCCCAAGTTACGATTAAGCTGGGATATTTATTTATAAATTATACATACATTAAAGGTACCTTTCCTCTCGTTGGAGTCTCCGCAAAAGTTGCTATTCAAATATTACCCCGTACCAATGAGCAAATTTTTGCTAGAGCAAATATAAACCATGATTTGGCATGCGATACCAGAGCATCATCAGAAAGCAAATCTTTATTTGTTTTAGAAAATATGAATACAATTCCATATTCTTTCTAGATAAGGGTTTTGGGATCCGACACCTGCAGGCGTTACTGTTGTTCTTTGCCATGGTGATCTGTTTTTCCATGAGGGTCAACATTAGCATGGCAATAGTAGCCATGACGGACAAACGAAGCAAGGATGTAAGTCATCATTTTCTCACCATTTATAAAAAATAAATAAAATAAAATATATTTAATTCAGACATAATTGGCCCATAATATTGCTAGTTGGTAGTACGATTTAAAAACTTTGTTAGATAAAAAAAAAAAAAGTAATTGCTGCCCTCTGGAGCCCGGGCACATGCACATTTAGCGCTATCATACATATTTTGCCATTCATTAATAACTGACCCGACAGACGTTTGTCTTGTGACAAAATTTTACTAGTTCATAAAAAAATCCTAGAGAAAATGTCATGTCAATTTTCCCGAATTTTGCAATTTTCCCGGCAACTTTTCTAATTTTTCTTGGCGACATTTTGACGCTTCACTGGTGGCATTTTCTTAACAATGAAACAAACCAAGACAAATTGAGTGTGTGTTGTTGGTGTGTTTTGTGTGTAGTTCTATATAACACAACGATAACACATTCAGTTCTATAAACTACTATTGCTGGTATTTTTAAAAATAGCTGGTACAATATAACGTTCTACTACTTTTTTCACAAAACAACGATTTTTATTTTCGAATTTAACAGATAAAACAATATAGGTAAAGCCGTGTCTCCTGCGCGTGTCTCCTGCGCGTGTTTTTTCGAAACATTACACAAAACCGTTAAAATAAAGAGGCGTGGCCTTACACATTTTTGTAAGCAAACGCGATGTTTTTGTTTTCCGAACTGCATTGAAAAAAATCCCCGCGCGAGGGAAGAGGGGAAGGGTTTGTTTCTTTTTCAACTGTCGCGCGCACTGCGCACACCCTGTTGTCAAACTGATAGCATGATTTCCTCGTCAGAACTCATTACGACATGTACACAAAATGTCATCTACTGACATCTACACAAAATGTGTAACTAAAATTATTTGAATACGCAGGAGACAGCTTGTGTATCAAAATAAATTCTTACGTGTAAGGTTTCTTGTGTAATGTTTTGCAAAAAAGCTCGCAGGAGACACGGCTTAAGAAACTGAACAACTAAATTTCAATCTATCTATCCTGTCAAAACTTTTGAAGAACTATACTGCAATCCCTACTGTCTTCTTTCTCACTCACTTTTTTTATATGGAGATTTTTTAACCAAAATTGTTCACTTTTCCGTACAACTTTTCAAACATTTTCTTTCATACAAATCTTGTACTGACAGTTACAAAAAAAGAATTAGGCAAATAGGTGCAACCGTGCAAGTGATGCGCGTACATACATTTTGGCAACATTTTTATTTATTTAAATATTTCTGTACACTATTCGTTCCGACTGATTTGTTATTTTTCTTTGCAAATGAAACTGAGAACTCGATATTGATGCTCCCTCACAAATTCTATGAGATCAGTTTTTGTAGAAAGTAGATAGACGATTACCGCAGAGATGAACTAGAAAATGGGTTCCACTTACCCATTCATTATAGAAAGTTTACCTATTTTATACGATTTATTTCATACAGACATTTGACTGGGACATGCAGATCCAAAGTGTGGTGTTTTCCTCATTTTTCTGGGGGTACATAGTGCTGCAGATCCCCAGTGGATTGCTGGCTGCCAGATACGGTGGCAGGATCCTCATCACGACAGCCATCGCTATCAACTCAGTAGTATCGCTGTTGATACCTTTTGGAGCACATAAAGTAAGCAACTCGTCAGTATTTTAATTTCATTCGCACTTAGTCAACAACCATTGCTACTGCGATAACTTAGGTTATCCCTAATCCCTATAAATAAATAAACATATATTTTAGAATCACTTCCATATTTGTTAGTAACAATGTAAACTTACAAACTAGTGTTAGTAACATTTATTCCTAAGCTGAGTGAGGCACGCCGATCCTGGGGAGAGTCTACTTGACTGCGTGCAGTCGTATTCACCGCCCCAGTCCCACCTGTCAGCCAACGTTCTAAGAACGGTGTTCCTATCCTGAAGGATTTCCCATTTGGTGTGGCTGATATTTGGTGGACATGGTTTTTCAGGCCATCGGTGTGTCGAGCCCTATGAACATACCGGGTGTTCATCTTGATAGTGTTCCAATAGACCGAGTGGACCAATTTAAATATCTAGGGCATCTACTCACCGAGGACCTTAAAGACCATGCTGATATGGAGCAGGAACAGAGGGTGCTGTCGGTGCGAGCCAACATAATAGCCCGCAGGTTTTCACGTTGTTCTGCTGGTGTGAAGGTTACGCTTTTTAGAGCGTACTGCACACGTGTAGCCTGTGGGTTGACTATACTGAAAGGGCGTACAGTACCCTCCGTGTCCAGTACAATAACGCGTTCCGGGCGGTGTTTGAGCTGCCCTGTTTCTGTAGCGCATCGGGGATGTTCGCGATGGCACTCACTGACTATTTCCACGCTTCTATGCGCAAGCGGTGTGCATCCCTGGTGCGTCGGGTGCGGGCCAGCCCCAATGCCATACTGGCAATGATCGCAGATAGGCTGCACTGTCCTTATGTCCGGCATGGCTGTGGCAGGCATGTTGCTGTTCGAATGCCGGTTAGAGAATTCTAATTATAATGTTTTTTTTTTTAAAGACCGTAATGTATTTAATTTTAATTTGATGTAATTTTGATTTTATTTTAATTTGTTAAGACTTTGATTTAATTTAATTTATTTTACTGTATTTTTTTGTGTATTGTAATTGTGTAAATAATGAAAATAATAATGAGTCTATGTTACTTGATACTGAATAAATAATAATAATAACGTCTCAAATCAGAACGGGGCTGACAAAATATTCAACCGTAGTCTGGACAAGGAAATACAATCTTCTTGGGCTTTCCTTTGTTCCTGTAGTTTTGCCAGCCAGTTCAAATTACTTTAAAACATCATGATCGCCATTTACGTCTACATAGGTATCGCTTTGCTTTTCTACCAACATTTTATATTTTCCAGTGGAGTTGGAAAGGGGTCTGCGTTCTTCGTGGTATTCAGGGTCTATCACAGGGATGCTTATTCCCAACAATGCATCATCTTTTAAGTAAATGGGTTCCGTTAGAAGAAAAGGGCCGGCTCGGCACTCTGATATATGGAGGTAACTAACTGTATTACGATAAAATTAATATTATTTTAGAGAGACACGACAAAAAATGTGATTGAAATTATTTGTCGGATAGGGAAATTAAAACTTATCTCAACTTTACTGATATTTGTAGGTTCGTTGCTCGGAACAGGCATGGAGCTAATTGCGTCCGGCTATATAGCCGATTACTGGGGTTGGCCGGCTATATTCTACGTAAATGGTAGCCTTGCAGCTATCTGGGTGATGTTCTACGTCTTCCTCGGAGCTGACTCCCCGCAGAAGTCGAGGATCATCAGCTTAGAAGAGAGACACTTTATACAGAGTTCACTGGGACAAACAAATGACGAGAAGGTACGTTGATCAATGAAGCCGTCAATTAAATTTCCATTTAACTTTTGTGTATCCTAGGATCGTATTGTGAAGATTAATCATCATCATGTACAACCTGTGTAGCTTCATCTCTCTCTTAATTTTTCGGGTAATTTAGTTTGATTGATCTCCAACAAGTATTTTGTTTGCAGAAATTTAAAACCCCATGGAAGAAGTTAGCCACGAGCCTACCTTTCATGTCTTTGATTGTGGTGCACAGTGGACATAACTGGGGTTTCTGGACTCTCATGACTGAAATGCCATCTTATATGAAGCTCGTGCTCAATGTTGATATTAAATCAGTGAGTTACTACTTTATTATTTTTGCAATGGTCTGTCTTCTTCCGAATGTGTCTATCATCTGATATTCCTTTTCATTAATTTTATTTCTATTTTGCTCACGATGGCTGACGAGGCAGTTTTACAATAGACATATTAAGATCTATTAGTCGTATGTCAATTTCGATTTCATCTCTGTTCAGTTCAGGTCGTGTAACTTCGACATCGACTGATTTGCAAAAGTTCTCGCTGGGCTAACTGTTGCTACAGTGTAACCAATTTCCGGTCTGTATTCTCATGTTTTTTTCAGAATGGTGCAATGTCAGCTGTTCCTTACTTTGTGATGTATATGTTAAGTTTTCCTTGCGGTTTCATATCGGATTACGGGCTAAAGAAAAAATTGTTTAGCATCAATACCTGCAGAAAAGTTTCAAATTCTATTGGTACGTGAATGCACTTTGTTGTACTGTTTGAATCAATGTATTGTTGTTTTGAGAATATTTAACCATTTCAAATCAATTAACCATTTATGAGCTTAAAATCAATCTACTTAGCCTTTTCCCAACTATGTTAGGGTCGTTTTCCAGTCTAACCGGATGCAGCTGAATACCAGTAGTTTTATTACAATTCATGAGCTCGTTAACTAAATTTCTAGCTCCGAAGCTCCATTAATTTGTAGTTTCTTATAGTTTGGAACATGCAGGTGCATTCGGGCCAGCGCTAGCCTTGATAGCATTATGTCACTCACCTCCAGGTGACGTCACCCGAGCTGAGAGTCTCCTCATACTGGTAGTTGGGCTCAATGCGGGTCACCTGTCTGGATTCATGGTAAGAGATGCCTTTTTGTATCTTTATCGTTAAGGCCTGGTCACCTAGTGAATAATTATGTGAAGGTTGTGAGAATCCGCTAGATGTGGGCAGGGCAGGACCTGTCGTTGTGGTCATTCCTGTATAAACGATGATGGAGGACAAGACAATATTGACAAGTCAGGAGAAAATGGTGGGAAAAGGTTTATGCTCAGAAGTGTGAAAACAATGCCGCGTTTGATGATAAAGACTGCCTTTTGATATTTGCCGTACCAAAACTAAAGCGCTTGCGTTCTTTTTACAGAACAACCTTGCTGTCAGCACCCACAATTTCTTTTATTAATAAGGAACAGCTAAAATCAAAGTGAACTTATTATCCAACAGCTGGTCCACATTGACATGGCTCCAAACTTCGCGGGGATCATGATGGGCATCACCACTTTCTTCGCCAACGTTGTGTCCATTATAGCACCTTTATTTGCTGGCCGTATACTACGGAATGAGGTAAAAAAAGTTCGTCACCTATATCTGGCGGCAATAGAAAAGTTGTTAACAAATTTTTTATCTATTCTCATAATATCGTAAAGTTCTAAGTATGAAATTAGACTCGCCCAACACCCGTTTCTACATTATCTGTGGCATAAAATGGCGGCTTGTTATTGCAACAGCTGATCGGTTGCGGTTGAGACGCTGGCGCATAGCTCGCGATGAAATGTTGCATTGTGAAATTGTGTGAGTTTAGATAAATTTAGTTTAGATAATAATAAGTAGTATTTTAAAACTGCTGTATTATAATTATAAAACTCGCCTGCGGCTCGGTTTATAAATTCCAGTCGTGGTTTAATAATCCCTGATACGAGTAATTAATTGATTTCAGTATGACATCGATGAATGGCACCTAGTGTTCTACGTAACGTCAGGAGTCTACATCGTCACCAACACGATCTTCATTATCTTCGGCACCAGTGCTAGGCAGTCTTGGAACGACCCTGACTTCTCTGAAAGTAGCCCAGGTAAAGATGAATTATGGTTTCATTCCTTCTCATTTATTCATGAGCGATAATAATAAAGTACAGGTACTTACAATATGTTTTTAATGAGTAGGGCGCAATCCGAAAAAAGTTTTGGAATAAATAGTTTTTTGGGCAAGCGTGAGTTTTCCATAAATATGAGTAAAATAGCCAATTTTTTTTATGCGTTTCTTCTGTGTTACATCGGCCAGTAATACCAAATTAAGTTAATTCTATCACTCAGTCTTTTCCATAATAGGAGAAGCTCGTGGCTAAGTAATAACAGCCGCATGGGTCGATCGACCAGGTTAAGCTACGCTTGCAAGGTTTGGTCCGCGGATGGGTGACCATCTTTACATACCGAGACTCCTCCGGGACTCGGAAAGCACGTTAAGCCGTTGGTCCCGGCTGTCATTCGTGGATCTTTGACAGTCGTTACGGGTCGTCAGAAGCCCGAAAGTCTGACAAACCAGTCTTACCAAGGGGTATCGTATTACCTAGTTACTGGGTTGTGGAGGTCAGATAGGCAGTCGCTCCATGTAAAATACTGGTATTCAGCTGCATCCGGTTAGACTGGAAGCCGACCCCAACATAGTTGGGAAAAGGCTAGGCAGATGATGAGTCTTTTCCATAATAGTCCTCCTTATCTGAAAATGTATTTTCTTATCATTTCAGATCCTGCAGATATTCCTAATAAAACAGCGTAATGAAGCAGCACGTGTGTTAACATCTTGCTAGCCTTTCATCGGGGTCGGCATCGATTAACTAGGTGCGCCCAAACATAAAATTTAACTGGAAGCGACTGCCTAGTTACCTTTGCAATCCGATTACTTGGAGATACAAATATTCTTAGGATGGGCCTGTTTGTTGGGTCCTTTTGAGGTTCTGAATGTCAATTCTAGTAAGTCTATATTTTATAAGAATTTTGTTTTTCAAATCGTACCTGCTTGTCTGATGTACTTGGCTCTCAGTTGCACTGAGGAGGTCGCTGTGTATCCAAGAATTGTCATGTAAAGCGTTTGTAAATACCTAACTATAATAAATAATGTATGACCGTAATCAATGACTTTTTATTATTAAATTATTATTTAAACTATTTTGCCAAAATCATTCTTGTTTGGTTTGGTTTAATTTCTTGATGGTTATCTTTAAATACACTGCACACACTGCAATCATTTTCATGATATTAAATGCTTCAGATAATTTAATTTTCTCATTTTTCTTTGAATCTTAAAATAATGAAGTCTGAATAAGTGAATTTAGGTTTTTCAAACAATAATACCTATACTATTAGTTGAGCGCAAATAACGTTGAAAAAGCTTGTGATAAAATAATTGGGAGCAATGATTGGGAGCCATTGAGTTTGAATAAAAAAAAAGTATTTGCACATGAAAAAATGCTGGTTTTATAATTGGTCGCCCGGCGACGACATGGGCGGACGACATTGTTGCCATCACGGGTAAAATCTGGAAGAGGCTGGCACAGGAGCGTGGGGATTGGCACAAGAAAAGAGTGGATGATGATGATGCCCTTTCTAGATCTTCTCGTTTTATGATGTGCAAAACGCAAGTGACAACTTGAGCAAACAGCATAATTTACGAGGCTGACTTTATTTCCATAGGTAACATCAGATCCATAAGACTTAAAAAGGCATAAGGACTGTGTACGTCACTTGAGCAGGAAGGAAAGACTGGGTAATCTGTGGATTAACTTGATCCGCTGAGCGCTGAGACTCAGTGCGTCTTGCTAACTCGAATCATTTCCTTAATCTAAACCGTTAAGGTGCCGACAAAGAGCTGGCTTCTGATATTGTGTACCTACTGTCTCGGGAGTCAAGATGTATTTGATTTAATTGTTTGATGCTAAAGATGATAATGTTACGTTGTGTTTTGTTTAGAAAATAAAACCGGCCAAGTGCGTGTTGGAACACTCACAATGAAGGGTTCCGTAGTTGAAAAGGATTTATCCCAAAAACAAACTAAACAATGGATCCCAAAAAATATTTTTTTTAAGTCGTAAAACTACAAATTAACAATTTTCGGACTTTTTCATTTACTTGTGCTGGGAGACCTTGCTTCTTACCAAATTTAATTATTCTAGGTCAACGGGAAGTACCCTGTACGTTTTGATTTACTTGCGACAGTTGCGAGTATCAAAATGTGTCGCAAAATTTCCGTATTTTTTATTGCGTTGACTTAGAAGCTTGATTTTTTTAGAACTTTAAGGAACCATAGACTTTATCTGATATTAATTTCAACTTGTTATCTTCACGCGTCCCAGAGAAAAAGGGTCATGACAGACTGACAGAGTTGAATTTTTTTTTATATGATACAAATTAACAATTTTCGGACTTTTTATTTATTTGTGCTGTGAGAGCTTGTTTCTTGCCAAATTTCGTGATTCTAGGACAACGGGATAGGTTTTGATTTACTTGCGAGTATCAAAATATGTCACATAAATGGCCGTATGTTTTTATTGCGTTGACTTAGAAGCTTGATTTTTTTAGAACTTTAAGGAACCATAGACTTACGTATCTGATATTAATTTCAACTTGTTATCTTTACGCGTCCTTGAGAAAAAGGGTCATGAAAGACTGACAGACAGACAGACAGACAGACGGACAACGAAGTGATCCTATAAGGGTTCCGTTTTTTCCTTTTGAGGTACGGAACCCTAAAAAATAACATTGCTCGAACTGAAGTTCAAAACGTTTATTGCAAATTAAGTGTAGTAATATTGGTGTCACGATAGTTACAACGAATTCGGTTGTTTTATTTCTAAAACATTTGAAACCTCGAAATTATCTCCTGAAAGTTTAACCTTATTTTCTTAGTGTTTCAGCAATATCTACATCCTAGGGCTTAAAAACCTACACTCGCAAGATCGACATCGATCAATCTATAATTAATCATGATGAATTCAATCTATTTTCAATGAGACCGACTTCAATTTCCAACTTCGTGCGGTATTTAATCGTAGATTAAATAGCTAGAAAGTGCTGATGATAACCGGTCACGATTATGGTTGATCATTGATATAACATCCATCGCATGGGTGGTGTAAAAACGCCCTTAAAATAAGTATTAAAATCTTTCTGAGGGTTTTAGACAGGAATGCCCTATTCCCCCAGATTTCCTGGTTGCCAATCAACAGCACAAATAAATTTAATCAATGTATCTTCCCCCTTAGATAGATCCTTTACAAAATAATCAACAGTAAATGTTCATTCCGATAGCAGATAGCGGCTTATTGAATATTGAGAGTAATACTAGTATATTACATCGCATAAATCTCTCTGGCTGAGATTGCGCTGGGACTGGAGTCACGCTACGTATAACTGTTTATGGTAATTTTATGTTGCAACTCTGCAGTTATTTCAGGAGGATAATGTTGGAGTTATAAATGAGTGAAAGGATGAAGTTGGTTACATATTTTAGCGGTTTATCTTGTTCATTTGTTTATAGTTTGTGATGAACAGATATTTTTTATTATGATATTTTATAAGGACTGTGTATCTGATCGCGACGATAGGTCTTGGTGGAGGAAAATGAAAAGGAGTGAACTGTATAACATGATGTATAATGACGAATAAGAAAGAATTGGAATAACAATGGTTACAAGGCAAATAAGATAATAGGTCTTTACCTATGAAATTGCCGTTTTGTATGAAAAAATTTAAACGAATTTTTTTCATGCATTTTTTATTTGTTTTTATCGAAGTAATCACCCATGCAATCAATGCATCTTTGCCAACGCAGTGGCAGTTTATTGATGCCCTTCTTAAAGAAATCAGCTGGACAACAAATTCTTCAAAGGCATTTTGTACTGCCTCTCGGGTATTGAATTTTTTTCCCGCCAAGAAGTTATCCAAATTCTGGAAAAAGTAGTAGTCTGTAGGCGCAAGGTCTGGTGAGTAGGGCGGATGACGGAGAGCTTTCAACCCCAGTTCTTGCAACTTGGAGACAGTCTGTTGTGCAGTATGAGGTCGCGCGTTGTCGTGCAGGAGCAGCGGAGACGAGCGATTGACCAATGCTGGTTGGAGATGTGCCAGCTTCTCCACCATTGTGTTCAGTTCTTCACAGTACACATCTGCAGTAATGCTCACCCCGTTTGGTAAGAAGCTGTGATGAATCACACCGGCGCTAGACCACCAAACAGTGACCATCACTTTTCTAGGGTTAAGTTTTCGTTTAGGGCATTGTTTAGGTGCTGAACCAGGATCCAACCAACTTGCTGAGCGCTTGCGGTTATCAAACAGAATCCATTTTTCATCGCAGGTAACAATGCGGTTCAAAATTCCTTCATTTGTGTGTCTGTTGAGCAGTGCAAGGCACGTCTCGACGCGTACTTCGCGCTGGCGATCATTGAGTTCGTGGGGCACCCATTTGTCAAGCTTTTTTACCTTGCCAATTTGACGCAAATGGACCAATATTGTTTTGACGCTAACGTCGAAAGCTGCTGCTAATTCAACCGTAGATTGTGTATCATCAGCTTCCACAATCAAAATTATTTTTATTTGAAATGGCCAGTACTGCAGAACGGCAATTTCATAGGTAAAGACCTAATATATGGACGTAAGTCTAGCCGTGCGTGCAGGCGTGCAACAGCTGACTAGCTGTCTGGTGTGCGGCGCAGGCGGGGCTCCGCGTGTTAGCCTAATAATGTTTAGGGCTGATTGATCAATAGGTTGATAACTTTTACCTGAAGAATAAATGTGACAGTTTGACATATTTTCCATACAAAAATTCCTCTTATAAAAATTATCTGACTATTGAACAATCAGGGCCTATTTCACCACCTATGATTAAGTTCCTATTAACTTACTTGGCAGATAATTTCATACAAATTCTGTTCTATTTTTAAATTTATTCGGTAAGTAGTGGCTACTCGGACATCGTGAAATAGGCCCTCAGCCCTTAGTCGAGTTATTTCTCATGTCGGTGTCACTTATAATTGATTATTTACTGCAATTTTACTATCTGTATTTAAATTATATGCTGCGGCAGTTGTCATTATACTATGACAACCAATAACCCTTCTGTTGGTACCATATTGTTGGTACCTACTCGTGTTAATGGATTATAATACAATAGCTAATTAATAGGCACAATTTCATTATGAAATGCGTCGACCGAAGGAGTTCTACCAACAATCACCATTTATTTATGTCGTTATGCATGCAGCTTACTCCCCCCCCCCCCCCCCCGCTTTACTCTCCTTGTTGACATTTACTATTCATTCATTCTCTCTACTTGCTCTACAAAGGTGGCGGCGTGAAGATTGTAACGTTAGGTTCATTGTTTATTCGTTTGATCATAGTTCCTATAAATGATAAATTTTGTAAGAGTTTCCGGGAATGATGATTGTACTTATTTTTATATTTCTGTCTGAACGATCCTAGAACCCGACTGCAGCGCCACCTAACGGGTCCAATTGTGTTTTCAAACCATCCAGGAACTCATTGAAATACACGCACAAAAATTCATCTAAACTGATCCAGCCGTTTAGGAGGAGTTAGGTGACAAACACACGTACAAAAGAATTATATATATTAAGATAATATACTTTATTGTACACCAAAAAATACATCATCATTCTCCTGCCCTTAACCCAATTTATTAGGGTCGGCGCATGTATTTTCCTTCCTTACTTCTCTATGAGTTGTCATCTCGGTAGTCACTCCCTTTCTAGCCTTAAAAAAAATACATAACAAAAAAAAATATTTCTACAAAACGTACAATGGCGGCCTTATCGCTTTCTGCGATCTCTTCCAGGCAACCTTGCAATGGACAGTGATCGCGTGAGCATAAAAACGGGGTTGTTATTGGTGCAAAATAATAAGTATATAAATGCTAAAGTTTGGATGGATGGATGGATGTTAGTTAGTTAATCACGCCAGAACGGCAAAACGGATCGTAATAAAATTTGGCACAGAGATAGATTATAGTCTGGAATAGCACATAAGCTACTTTTTATCCCGGAAAAATGTACGGTTCCCGTGGGATAATTTCCGACTCCACGCGGGCGACGCCGCTGGCAAAAGCTAGAACATACATAAGTACATTGGTTTTTCAAATTACTTTGATATTAATTGGGATAATTTCCGACTCCACGCGGGCGACGCCGCTGGCAAAAGCTAGAACATACATAAGTACATTGGTTTTTCAAATTACTTTGATATTCATTGGGATAATTTCCGGCTCCACGCGGGCGACGCCGCTGGCAAAAGCTAGAACATACATAAGTACATTGGTTTTTCAAATTACTTTGATATTCATTGGGATAATTTCCGACTCCACGCGGGCGACGCCGCTGGCAAAAGCTAGAAAATACATAAGTACATTGGTTTTTCAAATTACTTTGATATTCATTGGGATAATTTCCGACTCCACGCGGGCGACGCCGCTGGCAAAAGCTAGAAAATACATAAGTACATTGGTTTTTCAAATTACTTTGATATTCATTGGGATAATTTCCGACTCCACGCGGGCGACGCCGCTGGCAAAAGCTAGAAAATACATAAGTACATTGGTTTTTCAAATTACTTTGATATTCATTGGGATAATTTCCGACTCCACGCGGGCGACGCCGCTGGCAAAAGCTAGAAAATACATAAGTACATTGGTTTTTCAAATTACTTTGATATTCATTGGGATAATTTCCGACTCCACGCGGGCGACGCCGCTGGCAAAAGCTAGAACATACATAAGTACATTGGTTTTTCAAATTACTTTGATATTCATTGGGATAATTTCCGACTCCACGCGGGCGACGCCGCTGCCAAAAGCTAGAACATACCTACATAAGTACATTGGTTTTTCAAATTGCTTTGATATTCATAAGTAATTTCAAATATATAGATGTGATAACGAAATCGTATTTTAAAATCAAATAAATTCCTACTCAGACAATAAATTCTAGTAGTAACAACAAAATCCATTGTGATTACATTGCGGAGCTCGTAATTCGTCCATTTCTACGTTTTTCAGGCAATATATCTAAAAGTTAGGCGGACAGAGTTATATGGGCACATATCACTAAAATTGGGCAACGGTTTTAATTTAAAAATTCTCATATAGACGACAAATCAAACTATTATGTGTGGAGGCGACGCGACGGCCCCCGCCACTGCTAGTCCACCATCAGCCAGGACCAACTTGCTGGCCTAAACCCCTCTGACTTGAGCTATTCGCACGATCAATTACATTCAGGTCGAAATTGATATACAGGGTGTTTGGCAGAACGTTGAACATACGAAAATGGTGGATAGGTGGGGTCATCTGCTACTTACTCAGCCCTAATTTATTTGGCCCTGGCCCTCTGGATATTTTAAATTTTAATTTTTTTGCTTTTTTCTATTTTCACCACTTTCTTAACTTTAAAGTGTAATTTTTATAAAAAATGGGTAAAACAGGCAATACTTTGTTTTTTTTTTTAATCTTTAATGTTGGCAGATTCTTATAAAATTATTGTTTTTCTAGCTAACATCTGAATGTTAGCTAGAAAAAAAGTTATGAGTCCTCAAACTTACAGAAAGATGTAAAAAATATTTAAATCTTAATTTCAACTTGCATTTAAAAAAAAACAAAAAATGATTGAGGAGTTCCAATTCTAGCAAAACATCCCTAGTGTGTGACCTTTCTAATGGTATGTAATTTGCTTTTATAAAAAAAAAACTTTAAGAGTTATTTCATAATTTTATCAAGTAGGAAATTTTTGACGAAACTCTACCTTTACGGAAAGTGAAATGTTTTGCGAAATTTAACACTGCAAGGTTCGTAAAATTTAAATGATCGATTAAAGTTATGTAAGTTCTTGAATTAAGTACAAAGAAAATAGCTGTACCAGTTAGGAGCGTTAATGAAACAATTAAATAATTTTAAATAATTTATTTAATTAATAAATTACAGATGTTCGAATTGACGCCCTTCATTTACAATACAGGCGCGGCATCTACGTCTGATTTCTACAGTTGTTGTGCGCAGCAGCATCTCCTGTTGCATAACTTCGAAAGCAGCATTAATTCGATTTATCAAATCTTCTCGACTTTCTACTTCTGTAGTGTAAACTAGTTCCTTTGCTCTTCCCCACACGTAAAAATCGAGCGGAGTGAGGTCGGGCGATCGCGGAGGCCAGGGAATTGGTCCTCCCTGCCAATCCACGAATTTGGGAAACAATTATCCAAATGTTCACGTACAATCAGACTCCAGTGAGCTGGGCAGCCATCGTGTTGAAAGACCATAGACTCGCAAACGTCTGATGACTGGGTACTCGGCGGTTGGGATAACGCTCTTGATAAATCCTTCGTGCTTCACGCGAATTAGCATTACCGCTTCCATACGCTAACAACATGTCCGCGTATTCCTCACTGGTAAAAGCAGCCATTTCTTAACCAATAACAACAGGTAACAGTAATAACAAAAAACTTAACTAACAGGTTACAAAACTAGTGATAACAATAAAACAAAACGAAGTGAACAAAAACAAACGTAAGCGTAACGGGCACGTGAGGTCGCAGAGGCAGTTAAGTCTGGACTGAATAAAAGAAAAGAATTCATTCTGAGGCGTCACGGTGCCACGAGAGTGAAAGAGAGAAAAAATAAGCTTTGACTGCACAAAAGTGAAACAAAATTTCTACCTGCTTTGTGTAACCATCCCAAGGGAATAGTGAATGTCAATTTGCACCACTGCTACTGGCAAGCCGTCGATCATTTAAATTTTACGAACCTTGCAGTGTTAAATTTCGCAAAACATTTCACTTTCCGTAAAGGTAGAGTTTCGTCAAAAATTTCCTACTTGATAAAATTATGAAATAACTCTTAAAGTTTTTTTTTTTATAAAAGCAAATTACATACCATTAGAAAGGTCACACACTAGGGATGTTTTGCTAGAATTGGAACTCCTCAATCAATTTTTGTTTTTTTTTAAATGCAAGTTGAAATTAAGATTTAAGTAATTTTTTACACCTTTCTGTAAGTTTGAGGACTCATAACTTTTTTTCTAGCTAACATCTGAATAAAACAATAATTTTATAAGAATCTGCCAACATTAAAGATTAAAAAAAAAACAAAGTATTGCCTGTTTTACCCATTTTTTTATAAAAATTACACCTTAAAGTTAAGAAAGTGGTGAAACTAGAAAAAAGCAAAAAAATAAAAATTTAAAATATCCAGAGGGCCAGGGCCAAATAAATTAGGGCTGAGTAAGTAGCAGATGACCCCACCTATCCACCATTTTCGTATGTTCAACGTTCTGCCAAACACCCTGTATTTACATGTCACTGGGGTGAATTCGCAAAAGTACTATTGTTTACAATAGGTTACAAACAATGAACTTTATGATCTTGAGATGTATTTTGTGCATTAATTTTAATTTTGGGTGTGTGACTTATTGGCTATCGCATTAGGTTAAGACCTGTAATGATAGTTTGAAGGCATTTAAATAAATAAAAGGACGTTTTCTACAGTCAACCACACGTCCATGGATATAATTTGACTTTGACAAAGGCTTTATGTCGCAGCTGTAAGGGCGGCTTTGTAGTTCTAATGCTTCCGCCACTTCATGTGGTTGACCGTACATAGTATTACATAAAACTTATTAATTTTGACAGTTGATACGAGTTATGGTCAAAGTATACCAACTTTTTACTACATAGTGCATTTTTATTTACATTTTAATAACAATGTTTGATAGTCCTGTTTGGAAAAAAAGCCCGACTGCCGCAGCAAAAGCTTGGTTGCCTGCGTTTACGGGGTTCTAGTTTGATTTTCATTCTAAAAGTGCTCAAACTATTACTAACATGTAAGATAACAATAATGTTTGTTTGCTCTAAAAGACTGACTGAGACGGGAGACTGCGACAAATGTCTCGGTCTCTTCTGCATGTACTGTGGGTCGAGACCGAGACCGCAAGCAAAGGGCAAAGCTACAATTCATTTAGTATTAGAGACACGAGACACTTCTGGTCAGGGGCAGCAACCGTCGCGTGGTCTCCTGTCTCGCGTCTCTGTCTCACTCGCGAAATGGTGCTGATCCATGCGTCATGTTCGTGAACGGGCGCCGTCAGTTGGGACTGGTCGTCTCTTAGCTGCCATGGCTTATTTTTAATTTTAATATTTAATTTAGTTGTTTTAGTTATTATCTTTTTATTACGGACGCTTTTTAACGTGCACGTCTTTCTACATTGTTCTCACATGTATATTTTCAACTTGAACGATGTAACCAATATTTTGTAAAAATATTATGATTTAAAAGAGTGTCCGTGGAGTTTCTTGCCCGTTCTTCTCCATAGGGATCTACTACGCTTTGGAATGGGCAACTAGCTTCATCTTTCTGACTGACCGACCCATTGACAATTCAAAAGTGCCTGTAATTGGTTTATTTGAAATAAATGCTTTGAGTTTGAGTTTGAGTTTGAACTGTGCTTATACATTGTAAGTCAAGTCAAGTAACGGTCGTGGTCTCTCGTCTTAGTCTCTTGTCTCGTCGCTTGTCTCTATCGCAACGCGTACCACCACCTTTAGGCAGCTGGTTCAGACTTGATTCAGTAAGCGGTACTTCTGGATATGGCTCGTATTGTCATGAGGTTCCACTTAGGGTGTAGGGTAATATTTAAAATTGTATAGGGTTAGGGGAATATTTTTTATATTATATTCATTGATATGTGTTTGAATGAATAAAGGAGAATAATAATTGAAATAGGAGTTTAACAACAATATTCGCTTCGTTTTGAATGCACAACCCTTCGATAGCCAGTCAGACAATACTCAGTTAAATTCTCGTATAAGTAGGCAACAGACAGACACTTAAACAGTTTGAATGGGTAACACAGAAAGTTGTCGTAAAACCTTAATGTCATGAGGACTGAAGCCTTAATTTTACGTATCCAAAACACCTCAAGCTGATAAAACCAAACAAAATCCCAAAGCTCCCTTCACACATGACTGAGTCGCTCCGTCAACAACACAGCGACGAGAAAACATGTAAACATTTTAACACACTGTATCCTAACTAATATTATAAATGCGGAAGTAAGTTTGTTTGTTTGTTACCTTTTCACGCCTAAACCACTGAACCGATCATCCTGAAATTTTGCATATACGTTGTCAGGTGTACAGAAACGGACATAAGGTAGCTTTCATTCCGAAAATAGTACTGTTCCCGAGGAAAACAACAATAACGTTCTTATGATAATAGATGGTGCCACGTGTCTTTCGAATCATGATTGAATTATATTATTACAAGCAGAGTACAACCAGAATTGATTGTCAAATTCTAAAGTAAGGCGAGCGAAGCCGCGGGCAATAGTTAGTGTATATTAAAGGTGATACATCGCTGAAAGTTATTCGCGTCAAGCCGTCACGTCGGTGTCGCATCGGCATCGCGACGCTGTGCCGTTGGGAGCTGGTCCAAGTGTAAATGGGCCGTATTTCTCGCGGGTATTTGTGTAGTATGTGGGTAAGTATTTAAAGCGGTTTATAACTTTGTTCGGGAAGTTAAGGGACAAGTAAATGTATTTTAAGATAGTTTTACAAGTGGGAGAAAATCAAGATTTGGCAGACTTTGTTATTGATTGTTAAACATATTATACATAAATTGTAGGTATGCCACCTTATAAATTAGTTTCATGATTTGTTATGACTTTGTTATCGAAATTAAGAAACTTCTTGCGTAAATATAGATTTAAAATAAAGGGAACATGGCTTATATTCATTTCCGAATTACAACCCATTACAGAACATAGCAGCATGAAGAAGATTTTATTTACAAAACCTAGGAGCTAGTTTATTCTCTAAGTGAATATTAATGTTTTTTAACTTAAACTGTATGCTAGTTATTTAAGTTAGCGCACTTCATAAAGTTCACTTATATCAATTTTTGCTAAATTGCTCGGGCTTTTGGATAGTGTTGTGAATATTGCTAATATTTTATCTTGTTAATAATTAATCTTGTTAATCATAATCAATATTTTCAACAATCCTGTTAATAATTAATTAATAATAATAATTAATCTTGTTATTTTATATTATTAATGTTTGCATGCCAAATGGTGAAATATGGCTGTGCTTTGATGTATATTAACACCTATTATGTAGTACCCTTCTCTAAAAAATAAAAAAAAAAAAAAAAAAAATATAAAAAATCTCTATTCTATTCTATTCTATTCTATTCTATTCTACGACGTTGGACTATTTAATAGAAATATAAGTAACGCGGCCAATGTAAAGCGTTTTTCGCAGAATCAGGCTGAAATAAATGCTGAATCTCTCACAGTTAAGAGTATTAGCGATGTTATTACAGAAATAAAGAGCAAAAAGAGGATTTTCATTAATTTCTAAAGTACAAAATTTTAAGCTTAATGGTGTTTAAACATGTACAATTATTTTAAAAATAGCTGTGTAAGTGCTAGCTGCGGGTCGATCGATCAGGTTAAGCTACGTTTGTTGCGGTTGCTCCGTGAATGTGAGTCCATCTTTACATACCAAGAACCCTCCGCGCCTCAGAAAGCACGTTACAAAACAACGTTGGTCCCGGCTGTCATTCGTGGATATTCGATAGTCGTTACGGGTCGTCAGAAGCCCGAAAGTCTGACAACAAGTCTTACCAAGGGGTATCGTATTACCCGTTTACCGGGTTGTGGATGTCAGATAGGCAGTCGCTCCATGTAAAATACTGCATCCGGTTAGACTGGAAGCCGACCCCAAAATAGTTGGGAAAACGCTAGGCAGATGATTTTGCTATTCTAGGTTCAACTAACGATCTGAGCAAAGTGAGACTTACTTATCTGGACATACATTGAACACAATGTCATCATCCTTATCTGTGCTCGTGCCAACTGCACGATAAAAGTCTATGCCATATTCTTATGACTGGTCAGCTGACAAGGGTATTGTGAGTCTGCAACCTCATGGTCGAAATTACGTTAGAACGGAATGCTTGTTATTTCTCACATGGGACGCAATAAACTCATACGTGAATAAGCATATTGTAGCTTTAACTACTCCACAGCGAAGTTGTTTGTGATTCTATGCCGAGCAATTATTCTCTCTTTAACGTAATGACTATTCGACAAATCTCTCAAAATTTTGTAGTCATTGCTTCACGAACAAATACTTAAATTATGGCGGCACAAACGCGGCTAAATTGCCTGCATAGCTCGCTCATAAATAACGTGCAAGCGCATTTTGCAATTTCGAGTGTACGGCACATCCGCAAATCCGGGCATCCGCACATCCGGGCATCCATACATCCGGGCATCCGTGCACACACATCCGTGTTCGGATGTCGTTTGAATTATGTTATAATTAATATCAGTTCTTCGTTTTGGCTCGTGCCCATTTTCGGCAACTCTGCAATCTCACTCGGTTTGCGCTCACAAGCGACGCTTACTTTTATGTAGGGACTCACTGCATTGGTCTTCCTAATTATTTTTCTTTTAATTTACAGTGTGGTTAGTAAAAGGAAGTAAAAGGATAACATTTTAAAGAATTAAATACTTTTAAAGCCCTAAATCTATTGATAACAACCAACTCAACTCACAAAGCACAAAGTGTAAAAGATTCTTGGAAGCTCTGTAAACTTTTAGGAGCTCACTGATGTTTTGGCAAGGGAGCCCTTTTTTCGCATAATATTTTATTTGCTAATATTCTTTGGCATAACTATTTTGGTATATTTTTTTGGTTTAATAATACTGTGGCATAATAGTACTTTGGCATAATGCGACATAAGCATAACTAGCATGTGGTCTAATTGGTTTTGGCCTAATCTGGAGTTGCATTAATATTTATTCGTCTAATAATCATGAGCCATAAATATAAAAAGTAATAATTGAGTGTATACAGCCACTAATTTTATATTGAATATTAGAACTAGGTAATGAAATACTGTTGTGGTTAATGATATTTTTTGTAGGGAAATAATTAACCGCACACCAGAAAAATATTCTTACATCAAATACTTTACATCAATAATCTACATGTACACTAATGATTGCACTAAAAATTAACTAATTGAATTTACCAAAAGTTGTGAACAAATAATAATCGTAATTTTTCTACATCAATTATTACTCAATACAATACATCAATTATACATCAATTATCAATTATTACTTAACAAAAATACCAACATCAAACATAACAAATGCGGATCTAATAAGCTTATTATTGCACTACTAGAAAACTAACTGAATATCAAAACTTAAACAAATAATAATTATTGGGCACCCCGAGGTTAAGTTTGGTTAGGTTCCTTTAAACCCTGCAGACAGAAATAGGAGCCCTGCGCAGCGGGCCTCCGTCGACATGGCGTTAAGTTTAATCTATTAAGACGTGCAAATTTTAATGTGTAAAGATAGCTAAGCGCCTGATTGTATAAGATGCTTAAACAGCCAGGTGCTTAGACTAAGTAATTATAAATATACCTGTCTACATAGACAGGAACATTCACGTCATACAAAAACATAACCCTTCCTTGGCAGTGGGTAAAAATGTATCTAGGTACACAGCCTAGAAAAATGAAAAACACATTCCATTAATCAAAACAACGGAGATTATTCGTACAATTTCCACGTCAACGTTACTCTATATTCCAACAAAAATGTGTTATGAGTGAAACTGCAGAGTTTGCAGCGCGTAAGCGCTCAGTGGAATGCAGGAGAGAGTTCATAGTTAAATCAACGTGCCATCTATTGCACGGGAGGAATTAATGCCACAGTGTAGGAATAGGGGTTACTGAAATGCGGCAGAGAAAATTGTCCTTAACACAAATTTTATGAACTTATGTGACCCTTCCAAATATACGAGTACATACAGATTTGCAATTTGAAACTGAAATAAATGGGCATTTACGAGTAATTAAATAATTACCTGATTAGGTTTCGCAAAACAAATTGAATTAATGTAAGGAGATCTAGAAGTTCTTGCTGTATGTAAATGTTTTATGACCTCGATACTTCGTCGGGAAAATACATGCATTGCCATTAGTGCAATCTCGTTGAAACAATTAAAGTACAAATTTTTAAGCACTAAAGTTTCTGTTTCTTTTTAATTTCTCATGGCCTAAATTCAAACAGAATCAGTTTTTTAAAATGGGTAAATCTTTAAAAATTGCCAAAGTGTCTAACTGCATTTTGTTCTCCTATGTAGACAAACTAAAGCAAGATATATTCTAATATTTGTTCAGCATGTTTAGGCTCGTAATCTATCTATATATACAAAATTCAAAGACCTGACTGACTGACTGGCTGACTGACTAATATATCAATGTACAGCACAAACCGCTGGACCTAGAGACTTAAAATTATGCATATAGATACCTTATACAATGTAGGCATCCACTAAGGAAGGATTTTTGGTAATTCCATCCCTAAGGGGGAAAAATAGGGGATGAAAGTTTGCATGAAAAATCTTATTCCTTGAGTTAATAGACTTGAAACTTGGCACGAATATTTATTAAATCATAAAGTTTGTCTTTTTTAGTTTTCCTTAACTTTCCCCTAAGGAGGGATTGGGGGGTTTCATAGTTTGTATGGAGGAATTTTAATGCGCGGTCCGATTCGAAACTCAGAATTTATACATGAGACCAAAAATTAAGAATAACGTGTATCAGGGTTTTCCGAAAATCTACCCCTTTTTTTTTGTGGATGGGAAATCATCAAATGAATTCTCCCGCTCTGGGCAGAGCGGGAGGGCGTGTCAGACTTTTACTGACTAAAACCCACCCGTGTTCCTTCAGTTGCCCGTGCCAGGGCCACGGTATCTCTTTCGAACTACCCGCGACCCCGGCGGCATCGGCCCTGTTGGACCCCGTCACTGCTGACATCTCTTTGAGGCGCGCGTGGAACACAACGCGCCGTCGACCCGGGCCTGGTCCTTACCGGACGGCGAGCTGCCCATTACTCGTCGTCCGCAAGCCCGCGCCTACGGTGGCCGAGAATCGGCGATAGATTCCCGCCGCCCAGGGCGTCTCCTGCGGCGGCTAGGGGCGCGAGGGCGTGGCTGTTGCCTCTCCCTCACGCGTTCCGCTTACTCCTTTGCGAGCATTACTGTTTCGCAGAAGGAGGTGACGGCCTCCCATGCACTCTCGCTCCGCACCATGGCCTGGACCAGGTTTGGACGCGAGAGATCGCCGCCACCGATCGCCTCCGTGAGAACACGGCGGTGCTCCGCCCAAGCCGGGCAGACCTCCACTGTATGCTCCACCGTGTCCTCCGGTCGATCCACACAATGGTGACACCCGGGCATTTCCTCCCACCTTATCCAAAACAGGAACTTCCCGAAACAACCGTGTCCGGTGAGGACCTGCGTCAGGCGGAAGATGAGGACGCCGTGGCGGCTTTCCAACTACTCCTCAAAGAGGGGACAAATAGGAAATGGTGATTATCCAGAAGTAGATACTAAAATAATTCTCCCAATTTTAAGAAGAATTCGGCACAACTGTGATCACTGTAGAAGAGTTAAACGTTAAAATGTACCCAGATATTAGTAATATCCACGATAAACCTGCAGAATGCTTGTGCGAGCGTGTCATCCCAACACCAAAAAAAGACCAAGCCACAATCATCAATGCAATTCTTTTGAGATCGTTTGAAGGAGTTGAAAATCATTACAAATCAGTGGACTCAGTAATAAACAGCGATGACGCCATACATTACCCGGTTAAATTTCTTAATACATTGAAGACTCCCGGTCTCCCAACTCACATATTAAAATTGAGAGTTGGTGCCCCAGTTATGTTGCTGCGTAATTTAAACCCGCCAAAATTATGCAATGGCACCAGGTTGCGAGTGAAATCATTACAAAGAAATGTTATCGAGGCAATTATACTGACCGGTTGTTCCCGAGGGGAGGCTGAGTTTATTCCGAGGATTCCTCTAACACCATCGAACTACCCCTTTGAATTCAAAAGAGTGCAATTTCCCCTCAAAGTCTGCTTTGCCATAATAAATCTGAAGGCCAAACTCTTAATTTTGCAGGGGTAGACTTAAGGGAGAACTGCTTTTCACATGGTCAGTTATACGTAGCCTGCTCCAGAGTAAGCTCACATAGCAGCCTGGTGATTCTAGCACCTGAAGGAAAAAAAAAATGTTTACAAAGAAATACAGCGGTAGGTACCTATGGTATTACGTTGTAAACAATATTAATTATTTATTATCCACGTCTGGTTGCCTCCTAATTAGATCTTTTCACACACGCATTAAGTTCTGTTAAAACCATACTACTCTCATCCTAGAGATTAGTTTAGTTTTACGAAGAAGTTCATCCTTATTGCTATGTTAAGGATATTGTCAGATTGTATATTCAATTGACAGGGAGTGAGAGATGTAATATTTGTTTCTAAAAAAAAGTCATTTGTTTCCTGTAGGATGCGCGGGCAGAAGCTAGTATCGTAATATTATTCATGTTTTGACCTATATATTCGAATATAGAAGCCACGGGTAGTATTATTTGCCAAGTTTGTTTGTAACTGAAATCCTTTGAATTTGTATGGGATGTATGTTTTAAGGAAGTTACTCAAGTTTTTACTGAATTCAGTTCAGTATTTTGCTTGAGTTTAACTTTATTTTCATGATTGTCTACTGAGTCAAGATTTTTACTGACTTTGCACGTGTGTGATTGTGTAGCTCTCTATTTCTGCCAGATGGGTGATACTTCCGATTATTGTTACTAAAGGGCCTAGACAAAGTAACATTCGATCAGCTATGACGGTAGTAGAAAATCCAAAAAATGTATGGGGTTGACATAAGCTTTTCGAAATGTCACGTGATCATATCAATGCCACTTTTAAGCTGTAGCTATTGTAGAAATAGAATCGGCCCGAAGCGAATGCCATTTGTCTAGGCTCTCAGTTATACTCACAGAACAGATAAACTGTTCTGTGGTTACACTACTCGTACTACTTCATATTATTTTAGTAGATATTTGGAATTTGGATATTGCTGTGCTTCAATTGTTTGTTGAAGTTTTTTTCACTTGACGTTTTGTAGGTTAAATAGTTTGCCAGAGTTAACCCGAATTCCATGCCAAATTATCAATTTGTGAAACTAAACAATATCTGGTTATTCAGTAAAATAGCTTTAGCAAAACTGATGTCAAGCTGTCACTGTCTAGTAACATGAATCTTATGCTTATAATATTCAACGAGATAGTAGCTCGGGTGCGGATGTAAAGAGTGCATGTATTGGATTGAATATACGTACTCCATTGCGTTTCTATTTATAAAATTATTGTTTGTTAGAAAACATACATGGCAGAAGAAAATAGAATAAAATGAATACGGAGAATAACGAAAATAGACTCAAAACAAGTGAGTACAAATAAAATGATTCAGTGCTGGTTCCAAGCCTCTCAAATTGGCCTGAAAATTTGGCCCAAATTCTTTCATTGCTTTTTAAAATATGCTCTAAGAAGTTCTGACACTGTAGTTCGAAAGGCATATTAGAATTTTCAATTTCTCCTCAGTTTTAAGTTTCAAGAGATGCTGGTCATCACTTTCCACATTGCTTGCTAACCCGTAGAAGGAGTAAAGAGTAGGAGGAGTAGGAGTTATGTAAGTAATGAGTCGTCATAAGTTATAATGTCGATGCCAGAGATTCCCGCAATCCATCGGGCCGAGGGCAGAAAATAAGTGAATCAGCATTCGAGTAAAATCCAGTTACATTACAGACTTCCATTTTTATTACTTTCTGATACAATCTTCTTGATGACGTCACTGTATTACATTTTATTGTTCTTTTCGCGAATAGCTCTGGTTATATGGTTTTCTCCAAAAACAAATTCTGAGTGAATTTGTCGAAATACTTAATAGGTCTTCAGGGAAATTTCGAGTTTTTCCCAAAGACTTTATTATCTCCTGTCTTGTTAAGCTAAAATATAGGACAAGTTAAAGCACTGGCAAAATTAACTTACAGTGCCGCATTAAGTTTTCGTTACAATTTCCGGCAAGAAATATGTGTATAGTATATACCTAAGTAAATATGTGTATAGTATATACCTAAGTAAATATGTGTATAGTATATACCTAAGCAAATCAATGGTAAGTACTCTAATATAGCTTTTAAGTGTATATCAGAAAATTAATTGCAAAGTTATGCTATAATTTTCTGAAAGTTTCAATAAAGTATTCAGTTAGTTGATTTCCGTCGCATGTAAGGTGTGATTAGAAGTAACATAATAAAAGGTCTATACGAGTACTTATGACGTTAATATTGCGTGCTGCCTGTGCTGCGTTGGTGCCACGATGTGTGATGTGATAGATTAAATTATAAGGGGTATATACTTAAATAATACTTAAAATAATACTTAAAAGGGGTAGTCAATTTAAAAATTCAGGAAAAAGTAAGAAATCCACGCGGGCGAAGTCACGGGGGAAGTGCTAGTGATCCATAAAATTATAAGAGGCAAGAAAACAAGCAAAATGTCAAATCTAACATTGTTTGCCCGAAAACTAACCTGATTTTAAATGATTTAAACGACTAAAATTAATTAAACCTCAAACTACCCGGTTTAATTTCTTGGCCGCAAAATGGCCGCCGTAATTACGTCATTAACTAAAGGTGAAACTGTAATTTGTCAGCATTAGCTTGCCAGAGGATCTACGCCCCGCGGCGTTGTCTTGTCGGCAGTTGAAAGTGACCCTTATCACCTATTTGTGACACTGAAACAATTAATTCTGTAAGATTACGAGGCTTAACTCATTGGATTCCACAGGTAACCTATATAAAATCAATGAAACAAATAACAATCAATAACTATTGACTATATACGCCAAAAATACCGGTCAGGACTCCAGTATCTCCATAATCTTGTACCAATTATTAGCCTTGTGTGGACAGCGATTCGGCGATGCTCATTTGTTTTGCTTTTGCAGAATAAGTACGAATTTGATATTTTTCGTGTTTGCCAGATTCATGATTCGAATCAAGTGATAAACGTGTTTATCTATTATTACTATTTATCCAATCAAGACTAGCAGTTACGGCTGGTTTACACAGTGCGAGCTGCTGGCTAAACAGACAGCTGCTCGCAGTGTGTACTTGATACTTGTATACCGGATGTTTTTTTACCGTCTTGAAAAAAATAGGGTAGAAGCCTATGGCACACCTATTTTTTTTTTTAATAAGTACCTAAGATAGAAATTATTTAACTATCAATAAATACTACAAATTCGAAGTAAACTTTTCATACTAGAACAATAATAACGAAAATTTCGAAATAATAAATCGCTAAAAAATATCGAAATTCTAATCATAATAATTATGCAGGGTACATATGATTTGAATTTCAATTTTTTTTATTAAAAAATAAAAAACTAGGTATGCGTTAGGCTTCTACACCGTTCACCTATTATAGCCTATTTTTTTCAAGACGGTAAAAAAAGTCATCCAGTATAGACTTATAGTTCGGCTTGCCTTGGCTGTTTCCATTATGAGAGTACCTGCCTAGTCTCTTGAGAGTTGTCTGGGATCGTGCAACGTCGAGTCAACGTGATTGTAGGGGAGGTAATGAGATCCAGCAGTAAAGATTTTGGAAATGTCGCGGCCGAGGAGGTTGTACGTGCTCAAACTCAAACTCAAACTCAAAGCATTTATTTCAATTAAACCAATTACAGGCACTTTTGAATTGTCAAGGGGTCGGTCAGTCAAAAAGATGAAGCTAGGCGCCCATTCCAAAGCATAGTAGGTACCTATGGAGAAGAACGGGCAAGAAACTCCACGGACACTCTTTTTTCGTGCGTGCCGCGTTGATAGCATAGACGAGGTAGCTCGCGGGATCGGCTCGCGACGTGCGCCCGCGCTCCCCTGCCCCGCGCCCACCTACTTCAGCCCCCGCACACCTACAAGCTCCTCGAATGTACAATATTCCTTCGTTTATTGGTAAACAAAAAGGGTACAAAATAACATGCAGTATTTAACAAAAATAGGTAAGTAGACATATAGGTTCGCACAGTTAATGATTTAAATATTTAAAAAATTGTGATAAGGACCACAATACTATGTTCAGAATTAGAAAATGCTTATAAAACATTAAAAAAGGAGAGAAATAAAAGAATTTGTATAAGAGATTCGACTACCAGACGAGCTACTGCCGAAAGCGTCCGAACGATGCGAGTGATGTGCGAGCTGCATAGAGTGATAGGGGAAGGCGAGCACGCGAGGGAAAACAAAAAAAAAAAAAAAAAAATTACTCGCATGCGAGTAACTCGTTTCATACGTCCACACAGTGCGAGTTGCTGCATTGCAGCTACTCGGTAGTCCGACTTGCACACTAGCTCACACAATGTAATCTAGCCTTTACATAATGTTACAATAAATCAAACCCAAGTTTCATAGTACAAAATAGTCTAGACTCTGGGGAAATAACATGCATTTCATAGGTATTAGCTATTAAAATTTTCCTACCTTGTTCAAATACACGAAACATTGTTTATTCAGCTGTAAGTACAAAAACATAATGACTAACAAACGAAGTGAAATGAACTTAATGAGCTTTGCAAAGTTATGCGTGTGGGAATATTTGCGTAATAAATCACAAATGAATTATAAGGTTTGCCATCCAGATTTATTACTCGCAACATGATTTATTAATATATTAAATACTTAAATGTATTTTAAAAAGACAAATTGTTAAAAGCTTGAACGGCTATGCTATGACACACTATCAATATAACCCAGTAATATTTATAACTTAGTGCAAATAATATAGAAAAACAAGAAGCCAATGTTAGCAAAAAAAAACGGCATAATTGTAAACAAACTTTTAAATTTAAAATATTTTATTTACCTGGGACCTCATTTCTGAAACGTTTGAAACTAGGTGCACGGTTCCAATTGGTCATTGTTCAGTAGCTTCGGAGAAAAGGAATGGTCAATTTTCATCTAATATATTTACCCGACTGCGGCCAAAAAAGGACGGTTATGTTTTTGACCTGTATATATGTATGTCCGTTCCATTGTGACCCCCTGTAGCTTAAACGGCTTGTCCGGTTTTTATGAATGATATGTCGTTAGATTCGTCGTTATTGTTACGTATGTGTATCAGTCTTTATAAAATATATATTATCTGTGGTATTTCCGGATCCTGTTGTCTTGTCACCGACTCCGATCGCTCGTCATGCAATGGCTGAATACACGATACATAAAATAGTCTGGTCGTCTTATTTATTTATAATATCTGGCCACCCGTCGTAACATGGTGTCAGAAGATACAGAAGAAAAAGAAGTCACAAAAAACCACAAAAGTAAGTGCCGCAAACAGTCAAAAAAAAAAAAAAAAAAAAAAAAAAAATTTCGAGTAAAACGTCGCCGCGTGGTCCAGCCCTAAAATGCCGGAAAATAAAAACGCAAATAATACAAGTTATCCCCTGCCGCCGAGTAATTTCAGCTTAGATATCAACAACTCGAACATGCCATTGGCTTGGAGAAATTTCAACACAAGTCTAGAGATTTACATGATAGCCAACAATTTAGAAGAACAACCAGACAAACGAAAGGTAGCCATTTTACTACAAATCATAGGCCCAGACGCTCTTCAGATATTTTACTCGTTTAACATACAAATTGACAAGATCACCTATAAGGATTTACTCGCCAAATTTGAAGACTACTTCACACCACGTGTCAATATTTCCGTCGAAAGACATAAGCTGTTCAACAGAAAACAAGGTCCAGATGAAGAAATTGAGACATATGCCACGGATCTCAAGAATCTAAGTATCCAATGCAATTTTGAAGGTCTTGCCGATGATATAGTAAAGGACATATTCTCATGGAACTTAAATTCATCTTGCTCGTACATCAGAGAACGTATCCTGATCGAGAAACCATCAACATTTGATGCCGCCGTCAGTCTCGCTAAAACACTAAGAAATACTAGGTTACAGGCTAAAGCTTTATCAAGCCAAGAAGTAAGTGTCGTTGCCAGTCGTCAATCGCATCACAGTCGCCAAACACATCGTAGTCAAGAGAGTCGCAATCAAAAAAGTCACAGTCAAAGAAGTCACAGTCGTCAAAGAAGTCATAGCCGTCAAGAAAGTCAAAGTCATCAGTCTCAAACAAGTCAAAGTCGTCAATCAAGTAAAGCATCGTCCAGTCAAGAACCTCAATCCAAACAGTCAACCAAGAATTGTTCCAGATGTGGTCAAGTTCACCGAACAAAATGTCCAGCCATAGGAGTCATCTGTAACAACTGCCACAAGCCCAATCACTTTGCCAAGTGTTGCCGCAGCAAACATGTGAGATCCATAGAAGAAGAAGAAGAAAGTACGGGTACTGATACTTATTTTCTAAATAGTCTTTTCACTAATGAGATTTCTGTCAGCAAAAAAAACCCTTATCATACAACTTTGTCCATAAATAGTAAGAATGTAGACTTTTTACTTGATACAGGTGCTGACACTAACATTTTATCATTTAACTCTTATAAAAAACTTAATTTGCCATTGAGTAGTTTAAAGAAAAGTAGTCACAAACTATCAACCTTTAGCGGTGAAGTATTACCGACTGTAGGTCAATGCATTCTGTCTGTCACACATAACAACAAACTATACAATGTTAATTTCCACATTATAGATATACCCTGTAGGAATATTATTGGTCGCAACAGTTGTGAGAATTTAAAATTAGTTAAAAGAGTCCATAATGTCCAATTTCATGAGTCACTCAATGTATCACAGCTTGACAAATATAAAGATCTCTTCTCAGGAATAGGTTGTCTTAAAGATTATGAATGTCATTTGTCAATGAAGCCTGATGCTGTACCGTCTATAGATGCCTGTCGTAGAATTCCATTCAGTCTCTTAGAACAATTAAAAGAAGAATTAGCCATGTTAAAAAAAAATCAAATTATAGTCAAAGTCGAGGAACCTACTGAATGGGTAAGCTCAATTGTAATTGCATCAAAGAAAAATGGTAAACTACGCCTGTGCATTGATCCAAGAAAACTTAATAAAGCCATTATGCGTCCTCATTATCAATTTCCAATTATTGATGAAATTAAATCCAGCCTCTCTGGTTCACAATATTTCACTACCCTAGATGCAAACAAAGGTTTTTATATGCTAAAGTTAGATGAAGCTTCCTCAAAACTATGTACATTCATCACACCTCAAGGTAGATATAGATTCCTAAGACTTCCCTTCGGGATAAATGCAGCCCCAGAACTGTTTCATTCCATCATGACAAATAGATTCAGTGATATTCCAGGAGTCAAAATCATGATGGATGATTTCCTAATTTACGGTCAAACTAAACAAGAACATGATTTTAGGTTAAAACAAGTCTTAGATAGAGCTAGAGAAATAGGAATAAAATTTAATAAAGACAAGTCTAATATATGTAAAAGTGAAGTCAAGTACCTAGGACACATCTTTTCTAAAGATGGTGTGAGAGTTGATGAAAACAAAGTGAAAGCCATTTGCAGTATGCCACCACCAACAAATGTCACAGAATTACAAAGGTTTTTAGGTATGGTTACATACTTAGGCTCATACATAGAGAATTTGTCAGATAAAACTTCTAATTTAAGAACACTTCTGTCTAAAGATAATGAATGGTCTTGGCAAGAGAGACATAATGTAGAATTTAATGAATTAAAGGAATGTATAACAAAAGCCCCTGTCTTGACATATTATGATCAAAATAAACCAATTACACTGTCAGTTGATTCGTCTAAAGATGCCATGGGTGCAGTGATTTGCCATGATAAACACCCCATAGCATATGCTTCAGCTTCATTAAGCTCATGTCAACAGTCATACTCTCAGATTGAGAAAGAGCTGTTAGCAATCCTATTTGGTTGTACAAAGTTTCACCAATATGTCTATGGTCGCCACACTTTAGTTGAAACAGATCACAAACCAATAGTATCGCTGTATAAAAAACCAATTTATAACATTCCACCCCGTCTTCAAAGAATAATGCTAAGATTACAACCATATGACCTGAACGTAACTTACAAACCAGGTAAATATCTTTATGTAGCTGATACTCTGTCTAGAGCAGCTTTACCAGAACAGTCATTACATGATCTAGATTCTGATCTAGATTTACATGTCAATTTAGTCATTAGATCACTGTCAGTTAGTCCAAATAAACTTAAATCTATTCAAGAACAGACTTCCCAAGACAATGAATTGTCACTCTTAAGTAAATATTGCATAACAGGTTGGCCTGAACATAAAAAATTGCTTCCAGACATACTTAGGCCTTATTTTCCTTTAAAAACCGATATACATATAATTAATGGTATTGTCTTCAAAAACAACAGTGTCATTATACCAGTAGCCATGAGAAAAGACATTTTGAAACAGATACATGAAGGTCACCAAGGTATTCATAGTTGCCAAAGATTGGCAAGAAATCTAGTATACTGGCCCAATATGTACTCTGATATAGAAAAATATGTTAATAATTGTCATAACTGTCTCACTAACAGACGCAGCAATTCCAAAGAGTCACTACAGCCCCATGAGGTAAAACCAATCCCTTGGAATAAAGTCGGAGTTGATCTATTTGATTTCAATTCAAACAAGTATGTCATAGTCGTAGATTATTTTTCCCAATATGTCGAGCTTGTAAAGCTAGCAGGTGGTTCTACTAGTAAAATTGTCATTAGTCACTTAAAGTCTATATTTTCCAGACATGGAATACCCAACATTCTAATTTCAGACAATGGTCCCCCATTTAACTCAAAAGAGTTTAATCATTTTGCTTTAGATTGGCAAATACAACATATTACATCAAGTCCCTATTATCCACGGTCTAATGGTCTTGTAGAAAGAACCATAGCCACGGTTAAAAACATATTAAAGAAATGTCTTACTGATAATACAGACCCTCATCTAGGATTATTACAGTATAGGAATACACCTAAAGAAAATATGTATTCGCCTGCCCAATTACTAATGTCCAGGACACTCAGAACTAAACTTCCAGTCTTAGAACAAACTCTGAAACCTAAAATACCTAACTACAGGTCTCTAACAAATAAAACTCAAATAAAAGTGAACAAATCACAGATTTATTATAATAAACATACTAAACCGTTGTCTTCCCTAAACATTGGTGATAAAATTTACTTCCAGAAACAGCCAGACAGTATTTGGACACCTGGTACTGTGTCAGACATAGGTCCACAGCCTAGATCATATACTATTGTCTCCCCGGAAGGTACTTTTCGCCGTAATCGCCAACATATCCTACAGCCAAAACATTCACCAACTGAGTCCGCTCCTAGTAGAAGAAGTTCACTTCAATCCCCATCAGTTCCACTTGACACTGATCCACCGTCGCCTTCCAATATACTGCCGTCGTCATCTCCATCTAATTATCAATCTCCTTGTACAAGTAATCCTGTCCAAGAATCTGAAACAAAAACAAACACATCACATACACCAAATAAACAAACTCAACACACAACTTATTCTTCATTCGGTAGAGCAATAATAAAGCCCCGAAGATTTTGAAAATTGGTCTAGATTAAGTTCTTAATTTGTACTTAGTTTTAATTTAATATACTAAATGTATTGTTTGTTGTACAAGCATTGTCAAACCTAATTTTGTTTTGTTAGTAGCTGTCAAAACTTAGTTAAGTCAATTTGATAGACGTCACTGTCAGAACTGTCGCAATGTAAATGTCAGTCAAGTCAACTTGTCACTTCTTAGAGATGTTCCGTTCCACTTAGTCTACTAGTATATAAGAATTTTGTTAATGTTAAAAAAAAAAAAAAAAAAAAGAGTATACTTACGTACCATGTTCCACGTAATGATTCCATTTTCTTTTCTTAATAAGGGAGATGTTACGTATGTGTATCAGTCTTTATAAAATATATATTATCTGTGGTATTTCCGGATCCTGTTGTCTTGTCACCGACTCCGATCGCTCGTCATGCAATGGCTGAATACACGATACATAAAATAGTCTGGTCGTCTTATTTATTTATAATATCTGGCCACCCGTCGTAACAGTTATTACGCAAAAAGTCAAAATGGCGGATTTTTGGTGCCAAAATGTATGTTTTCAAAAAAATCCCAAAACTATCGAGTGGGATATCAAAATGAAGGGTTTTAAAAGGTGATTACAAAAATATGTTTAAATCTAATTTGGAATGAGAAATGATCAAAAAACGCGTGCGGTTGGGGGACCCCCGTCAGGAAAGAACGAAGGTAATTTTGACGGCCGTTACCTAAAGCGTTACATAATGCAGTGAGCCATAAATAATCCTTCTTAACTAAAAAGTGTAAAATAAAAAAATAATTTTAAAAAACAAAAAACCTGACTACGTATAAAGTGAACTTTTATTTAAAAAAGATGGAAACAGGATGACGTAGTTAATCTCCAAACAATCTCATGCAGTCGGAGGCATCTTCTTAAATTGTAACAATATAGACCTATTGCCTCCGACTGCATCAGATTGTTTGAAAACAGAAATAATAAGTTACGTTTTTTTCCATCTTTTTTTAAATTCACTTTTTACGCAATCGGGTTTTTAGATTTTTTTTTCGTAAATAACTATAAAGCTGTTTAATTTAAAATTATATTTTTACCGAGATGACGACTAATAGAGAAGTATGGAAGAAAAAGACATGTTGCCGTCCCCAAATAAATTAGGATAAGGACAGGAGAATGATGATGATTTTAAAATAATAAAACAAAGATATTCGAGACAATCATAAGTCTCGAATATCTTTATTTTATAATTTGGACAAAATAATTGTGAGCAAAATAAGAAAAAAAAGTATTTACCGTGCAACATATCAAATGAAAGGGCGTACTACTTATAGTAAGCCCTTTTATTTTGTTTTGTTTCCAAAACTTTTTTATTATTTTCTTATTTTGCTCCCAAAAGTGACACCCACATCCAAAATTCATTTGAAAGAAAGAAAATATTATTTATTTACGTTACATGTGTGTTTGGGTCACAGAAATTCATTAGGTATATGTGTAATTGTGTATCAAATTTGAACTTAATCAGTCTATTAGGTTCGGAGCAAATTGGCTGCGGCAGACGGACAGAAAGACACGCGAGTGATCTGAAAGGGTTTCGTTTTTTAACCTAAAAACAGCTCTACAAACAATACTTCGACTGCCGCCTTTAGGCTCAATATAACAGGAACCCTGAGCAAAGACTCTAGAGTCAAGCACATACCTACGCATAAAGGAGGATGCGATCAAACGACAACTAATGATAGCATCACTCAGCGATACAGCCATGAAACAACACTACTACAACATAATACGCACAGAAGAACAGTGAGACTACTCAGGCCCGAAGGAGTCGAGAGTATACTCCGAGGAATCGAAGACCGACTCTGGTCTACCAGGCAGAGTGTGTGGGCATTATACAAGCGGCTAACGCCATAGAAGCCAGGAAAATTACGGATACCCATATATGTATACTCTCCGACAGTGCTTCAGTACTCTAATCCCTACGGAAAAACTATATTACCTCGAGACTAACACTAGAATGTCACAATGCACTAGGACGAGTAACTGTATCTAACCGCAACACAAAGACACTGCAATGGATAAAAGGACACAGCGGATTACTAGGTAACGACGCAGCTGATAAACTAGCTGGGAGAGCATCCAGCACGTCGGTCTGTGGACCCGAACTAATTATACCCATTCCCTTCAACCAGCTACGCAGGTGGCTACAGGAGTTCACCCACAAACAAGCGCAGAGTTGTTGGTCCTCCACATTGGGGTGCAGGCAGTCCAGAGAGGCTATGCCATCTCTAGATGCTAGGCTAACTAGGATTTTATTACGCCCTAGGCCGTTTCTGGCCTGCGCCTGGTGACGGATAACATCACAGGACACTGCTCACTAAACAAACACTTCCACACAATAGGCATAACGGACAGTCCTCTGTGCAGGGCTTGCATAGAGGTAGAAGAAACCGTTGCGCATGTGCTCTTTAAATGCACAGGTGTCACCCAGATTACGACAAAAACCCTCGGGGTACCCAGATCTTACACACATGTTTTCAACAGACCAGGAGACGTGATTAACTTGGAATAACCACCGACGGCCGCCATGCCACACAATGGTCCCCTTGAATGATTAAGTGCGGAAACCAAGCCATCTAATATAGTACATAGAACCCTAAAAACAATCGGTCAAAATCAACAGGCAAATCTGATCAAATAAAAAAAGATTTCCGCGAAACGACTTGTCATTTATCAACTCGGGTCCAACCTCGTACGAAATCGTGTCCCGCGCAAAAACTGAAAACTCACCTTTCCCCAAGATTCAATAACATATTTTATATGTCACTACGGTTCAGGAAGCCTCTGTCAAATCAATTTCTGTTGCCAAACGAAAATAGGACTTATCCAACAGAGATGAGGTTCACGTAAATTGGAGTGCCATAGGGTCCGTCCTTTGTCTCTCGGTAATACAGAAATGGATCCGACAGGCGTCTGAATTTGTACTCTGATGCTGGACGGTACAAAAATGCATACAGGGTGTTGGTATTCCGCATGTTGGAACGGCGGACACATTTTTGAAACTGAAGATTTACTGTTATAGTTTTGCACTAGTTTTTGGGAGATAGTTTTTAGATTTAAAATTACAGTTTTGGTTTTTGTAATGTTTTATGCTGCTTTGTGAATAACGAGAGTTTCTTAATTCAGAGATGGATGCGGGGTTTTTGTTATATTATGTAAAACCGGCCAAATAACTTTTTACATTTTTTTTTTTAAGTGCGAGTTGAACTCGCTTATGGAGGGATTCATACCACCGTACAATATTTTAACACTACATATTTTTTAGAAAAACTTCAGTTTAAAAAAAAATACACGTTTCTTGTATGGGGGTCCCCATACCATAAACGTGTTTTTAAGGTTCCGTACCTCAAAAGGAAAAAACGGAACCCTCACTTCGTTGTCCGTCTGTCTGTCTGTCTGTCTGTCCGTCTGTCAACACCCTTTTTCTCAGGGACGCGTAAAGGTAGGTATCAAGTTGAAATTAATATTAAATTCGTAGGTGTGTAGTCCCTTTGAGCTTTAAACAAATCAAGCATCTAAGACTTATATTTACTTATTTACTATTTTTATTTACTTATTTACTTTTATTTACTATTTTTTTATGGCGTTGACTTAGATTCTAAGTCAACGCAATAAAAAAATACGGCCATTTATGCTACATACTATAAACGCAAGTAAATCAAAACCTATAGGGCTATGAAATTTGACAATAAGCAAGGTCTCACAGCACAAGTAAAGGCAAAATTCTGAAAATCGTTTATTTGTAATTTTATCGCACAAAATTTACAGTTGGATAATTCACCATGACATATACTCGTAACAGTGTATGGGAGAACATGTTCAATGTTATGTTTGTTTTTGAGATAAATTCTTTTCAACTACGGAACCCTTCATTATGCGCGGTCCGACACTACTTCGCCTGTTTTTTTTTAAATTTTTATCTTTATTTTATTTTTACTATTTGCTGTTACGCAATCTGTGTAAAAATGTTAACTGTCTTTTGTTTATAAGTTTCCGTCGAGAATGGCACTGATATCGACATGTTTTCTAAAAACAAAAAATAGATATTCCAGTTAAGACAAAAGTTGGCTCATCTATTGCAAAACCTTTTATCGCTAGTTTTAGACTCGATGTCCTACGGTTAAGGATTTATAGATATACATGCTTACAAAGCAAAATATTTATAACAATGGGTAGTCTTACCAACGAAGAATTCAAATCTGCCATAGGCAGTAACCGTTAGAAATCTAGACTATTTTCGGGAGAAGCTTCTTACTCTAGCAAGCTCCAGGACTACGCTAATCCTCCCTAATAGCGCATTGAAGCTGAACTAAGCTGCAAAGAAACAGTTGTGCTCATTTAGCGAATTTCTCTCTAGCTTAACGACGGGGCTTTGTTTGCCAAGTGGGAAAGTTAAAGTTAGGTACTTGCAGTGTGTGCTAAGGTCATAATTTTTCACGTTCATCTTTGCCCATTTTGAATAGCAACTTTCTGAGAAAATTATCTTTTTAATAGCAACAATAGCGCTGCAGTAAAAGAAAAGATGATGATCTCTAAAAGTTTTAAAAGCCAGAAAACTTTTGGAAGTGTATTCCTATAAGTTTAAAAGGTAAAGCCAAAAGATTCGATTCTCAATCTATTTTTATTAATACTTACCTTTAAACAAGTTAACTTTCCAAATATATCCACATTTACATATTAACCCTTCCATACCGCTTTATGTTAACGATAGTACGTGTATCTACCAGGAATACAGATGAACTTAAGATCACCAAGTTAAAACAAATGTTGACATTTGCTCACTCTTCGGTTAAGCGGAAAATTGGCGCTTTACAACGAAATCTTGTGATTAACGATTATTTGGAAGGTGATTTACGACCACTGAGTTTTTCAAGTTATGGCTTATCAAATTGCTTCTGAATCGTTATTCGACAAAAGATACCAAACTTGGAATGAGTTTGTTACTACTGACATATACTATCGGAATGTGACTTGTAAACTAACACAATTATAAAACAAAACTTCAATTTTCATTCACTATAAAATAAAACGGTAAGGAAATTAAAATCATAAATCAAAAACAAAAGGAGGGTTTCCTTTTTAACACCTGTTCATTAATAACAGCAAAATTTTAATGTAGCCTCATTTTCACACGCAATATTTCAATGAAGGGGAATTCCTGCATTTATTTATACTAAAAATTAATTTATAAAGTTTCAGTTATCGTTCTAAGAGGGTAGAAAGAGCTGATGTACAGTCAACAAAAGAGATATCTAGGCAGGGTATACAAACATATTTGTATGTGAATTGCTTCATGTTCAATTTAGTGACAATATACAATTTTGTGTCGGTGTGTTACAATGTAGGAGTATTGCAAAAACAAATTAATATATATTAAATTGATCATGAAGCAATTCACATACAAATATGTTACTCTACCCTGCCTAGATATCTCTTTTGTTGACTGTACAAAATAGAAAAGTACAGAATATCGGCTCCATAGAACTTCCGAAACCGCACGCACAACACAATAGTAATGTCTGTTTCAAAACTTTGTGATGAAAGTGTAAACAAACCCGTTCAGGTTAAATTCTTGCGAATCACTCACTAAAGAGAATTAGTAACACATTCATCTGTATTTAGAAGGCTTCAACCGTATACCTCACCACTTTTTCCAACTACTATTGTTCGAATAACATTGTTAAAGTCAGTGAAAATACTTCGCCAAAAATTGAGGTTATGAAATTAACCTCAGTTGTCAAAAGGTAACATAGAAATCGATGAGGTCAGGTGTCTTGTTAGGATCAGATGGCCAGTGAGTTGGCTCTCCTGTAGTCAGTATATTGAGTGAATCTGAATCTATTGCCTTCTTCAACTCTCTGCCTCTGGTTGTGGTCAGCCTGGAGCCCCAGAAGGTATTTTTGGCGTTCCAATCTCCTCCAGCGACATATCTGCCACCGAGAGTGTTAAGAAAATCGCTAAACATTTGTTCGTCGACTCGATGCCGAGGTGGGGAGTAGACTGCAGCTATGTTAAGTGGGCCCTGCCAGTCATCTATCGATACCACAGTAGCCTGAAGGTATGCCTGCTTAAAGTTTGGAAGAGGGTGTTGTTTTATACTTTGTTTTATTATAATTGCAGTCCCAGCGTGTGATGTTCCATCAGGATGATTAGTATAATATATATTATATCCTTTGAAAGGAATATCAGGACTATACACAAAAGTCGAATCATGTCTGGACGGCAACTCCGATCATACACCAGTAATATGCACATTGAGCACCACAATTATTTGTAAAGAGCCCCGCGAGACGCTATACAATCGTAAAACTGACTGGGACTCATTCCAGAACTTTATAGAAGAAAATACCAACTTGCACATAGCCCTCAAAACAGATGAAGACATAGAAAATGCAGCATGGTATACAACTAACCTCATCCAAACAGCCGCTTGGATGTCTACTCCATGTATAAAATACAATCCTCAAAGACAGGATTATACACTTAAAATAAGGGAGATGATAGCTGTAAAACGGAGACTGAGACGACAATGGCACACAAGCAGGAACGCACATGATAAAAGAGCCCTTAATAAAGCACAAAAAAAATTAAAGGAAATGCTTAAAGAGTACAATAACACCACTCTGCAAGATAAACTAAAAACTTTATCACCTCACAAAGCAGACGACTATTCCCTATGGAAAATAACTAAGTCACTAAAACGGCCACAAGAACACATGCCTCCATTAAGACTGCCAAATGGTGAATGGGCGAGGAAACCTGCGGATAAAGCCGAGCTATTTGCTGAATACCTAAAAGATGTATTCAAACCAAATGAACCTGACATCATATATCCAGAAGAAGAAATTGACGAAATCCTTGAAAGTGATCAGCAAATGTCTCTACCGTTGCGACTGTGTACTCCAACAGAAGTTTGGAAAGCTATTAATAATTTAAAGAAGAAAAAGGCCCCAGGTTTTGATCTAATTACATCAGAAGTTCTTAATCATCTGCCGAGAAAAGGAATTGTCTTGCTAACCATTCTATTCAATGCAGTGTTGAGACTACACTATTTCCCTCTCATCTGGAAAGTGTCACTCATAAATATGGTAGGTAAACCTGGAAAGCCTCCTACTGAAGTTTCTTCGTACAGACCAATAAGTCTTCTTCCTTTATTGTCTAAACTGTTCGAGAAATTATTGCTACAACGGCTGTTACCTATACTTGAAGAACAAAGGACAATCCCAGAGCATCAATTTGGCTTCCGAGCACACCATGGAACGACAGAACAAATACATAGAGTGGTCCACACAATCCGACAATCCTTGGAAAGAAAGGAGTACTGCTCAGCTGCTTTTCTTGACATACAGCAAGCATTCGACCGAGTATGGCATAAAGGCCTCCTGTGTAAACTAAAAATTTGCTTACCACACACCGCATATATGCTGATCAAGTCTTACTTGGAGGACCGAGTGTTCCAAGTTAAATGTGGAGACTGCCTATCTTCATTCCATCCCATAGAAGCTGGTGTGCCCCAGGGTTCTGTGCTGGGCCCTGTTTTATACACAATCTACACTGCTGACCTACCTACCTCAAATCTAATAGTTACTGCAACCTATGCTGATGACACAGCAGTCCTATCATGCGATAAAGACCAGATTAGAGCATCCACGAAACTCCAAGAACATCTTGACAAGATTGGATCATGGCTGAAAAAGTGGAGAATCAAGGCTAGTGCTGCCAAGTCTGTTCATATTACTTTCGCCCTAAGAAGAGGAGACTGTCCACAAGTGAAACTCGGTGAAGACGTTCTGCCACAGAAAAGTACTGCCAAATATCTAGGTATACACATCGACAGAAGACTTACTTGGCGTAAACACATAAAGACCAAAAGGGATCAAGCAAACATAAAACTACGAGACATTCACTGGCTCATAGGCAGACAGTCGTCACTAAGCTTGGAAAACAAACTTCTAATCTACAAATGCATCCTTAAACCTATATGGACATATGGTATAGAGCTCTGGGGATCGGCAAGACACTCAAATATTGAGATAATACAGCGCTTCCAAAATAAAGCATTAAAAACCTTAAGCGGTGCCCCTTGGTTCACCAAAAATATTGAAGTACATGAGTACCTACAAATCCCAACTGTCAAGGAGGTTGTAGAAAAGTCCTACAAGAATTATAAGGAAAGACTCCAACAACATAAAAATGAACTTGCTGTGACACTTCTAAAGTCCTCAGACTGTACCTACAGACTTAAAAGAGAGCGAATAGCGTCAATCTAACCAACACTAATAATAATATAATAACGAGATGACGCATCGCAGGATGTGAACATTCTCGGACTGTCAGTGAAGAAGAAACAACCAATCTGATTAAAGCTCAAGGGTTGATTGCAGATGGAAGGAAAAAAAAAAAAAAAAAAAAAAAAAAAAAAGTTGTCAAAAGGTAAAAATATCTTTAAGATTAACAAAAACCTTTTTATAAAAAAAAAACAACCGACTACAAAAAAAAAAAAACTACAAATTAAAAAATAACTTTAATTTCGGAAGTCGGTGTCTTTGGTTTTATTTTCGTTTTTTGCCACCGATTTCCAAAATTAAAGTTATTTTTCACTTTTTAGCGTTTTTTGAAGTTGGTTGTTTTTTTTTTTTGTACAAAAATTTTTATTTTTCACTTTTTAGTTGTGGTAGAGAAATTCGAATACCACTACCTGCAAAACAAATGAGAACATTATCGACATGAAAAGTAGGAAAAAAATACGTATTATTAAACCTTACTCAAAAAACTGCCCAAGCAAAGTTAATAAATTTTTCATGGGAATAATTTCGAGGTATCCCTCCCGAATAAATCAAGAATCTTTCAAATCGAACAACTTTGTAAAAAGTTATGGGTGGTCATACATAAAAAACCGGCCAAGTGCGTGTCGGACCACGCACAATGAAGGGTTCCGTAGTTGGGATGAATTTATCTTAAGAACAAACTTAACATTGTAGTTGAAAAACATGTTCTTCCATACATTCCAACTGTAAATGTAAGTTTGTACTCACAATATTGATAGATTTACCATGTTATTTTAAGACCAGAGACTTCTTATAGGTTTTCCTGTAATCTCCGTAGATTACAGGAAAACCTATAAGAAGAAAGAAAAGAAAATTTTGAAAAAAAAAAAATACAGAAAATAGATCTTTACCCGTGTAAAGATCTATTTTCTGTATTTTTTTTTCAAAATTTTAGGCTCAGTAGTTTAGGAGATAAGGGAGGGGGGGGAATGGTCAATTATCGTCTATTTTCTTAAATAACTTTAAAACAATTTATTTTAAAATTATAAAGAAATATATTTGAGACCCTCATAGTAAGCCCTTTTATTTGACATGCCACATGGTGTAGTTTGCAAAACTTTTTTTTAAAATTTTCTTATTTGCCCCCCAAAAGTGACCTCTATATTCAAAATTCATTTATTTACTTTACTCGTCCGTGTTTGGGTCACAGAAAGTCATATGTGTACCAAATTTCAACTTAATCGGTCTATTAGATTCGGAGCAAATTGGCTGTGACAGACGGACAGACAGACAGACAGACAGACACACGAGTGATCTTATAAGGGTTCCGTTTTTTACTTTTGAGGTACGGAACCCTAAAAATACATACATGTGCACTAGAGAACCTCCTCCTTTTTTTTCGTTGGAAAATAATTGGAATTTCAGGTTTTTAGAAGTATTCAAACTAATTAGTACGTGGCCTCCTGTCATACAGGATGTCCTAGTTCAGGGGTCAAGACCTCATTGATGTAACGTATACTGAAGCTTTGGATATAAATTAATATCACTACATTTGTAGTGTAAAAATGTTAGCAGCCACATGTACATTTTCTGATCCATTTGTTTACATTTACATGAGATACTTTTGGAACAGACCATACGTATGGCGAACTCAATCGATCGACAGTCGCGAATGCGCTTGTACTCGCTGTACGTAAATCGTGTCTATATGTGCGACATGTGCGTGCGTTTTCGCTCGTCGTACAGAGCTGGCCTTCTGTTCCTATCTAGTTTGTGGTTGAAGGCTAATGCCGCAGTGAAAAGGATTCAAAGTGCTGCGTCACGAGACTCATCAATGAAAGCCGTTACTTATTTCAAGCCAGGATTTTTATCAGGTCGGCCTATAATTTAGGCATCCGTTTTAAGGAGAAACGGCTGGTTTTATTTTGGCTTGCTCATTTTGGAATAAAGGTTAACTGTTTGCTTTGTACGGCTGGTTGTATGTATTGGTTAACCGATTTTCTGAGATATTTTATGCGTGAGGTGTATGTACCCAATTAGTACGGGTTTCGTAGACAAAGTTATGTGTACCATGGACATTTTGATGACACGGACGAACCCTTTAACAATGATAGCCCTATTTCAAATTAAAGCTCGTCCGGTATAGTTTGTTTTGTTGGTTGACCGAGCTCTGCTCGGGTGAAAATATAAAAAACTAATTTTCCTTGTTAATTGACCTTTCTAGATCGATTTTTCGCCTCCATAAACCCCTTTATTGCAATTTTCATCGAAATCGTTAGAGCTGTTTTTGAAAACGTGATTACAAATATTGCTCATTTACTAGTATAGAATAAGATTTGGATACCTCCTACGCAATTGTTTGTATCTTATTTTTTATGGAAAATAATATTTTCTTAGTTAACACCTGACCAGCAAACATTGTATAATGATCACCCTTAGGTGATAATCAGAAGTATACTCCTACGAAATAAAGCTGATTCTCAATATCATATCAGCCGAACCCAGCACTGTCCTCGCACTTATTTTCGTAGTAATTAAAAACAATGTGCGTCCCTCAACAATAGTAATTATAATAACAATATTCACAGAACATTAACCGCGGTGTTTGTGTACCGGTAAGTGTTAATCACTTTTTAAGCTTCATATTTATTTATGTGCCTTCAACAAATGTTACAGTAAGAGTTTAATTTCAATAATTATGTTGTGGGCAAATCATGATTATTTTATAAAATGGAATAACATTACTAATACGACGTACTCGTAACTTTTCAGTTAACTAGTAATTAACAAATATGTGTGTGTGAAGTATGATATAGCTAGAAAGAGAGTGACTACCGAGATGACGACTAATAGAGAAGTATGCAAGTAAAAGACATGTTGCGCCGACGCCAAATAAATTGGAATAAGGACAGGAGAATGATGATAGTAATACAGGTTTGATGCTTTGGTCAAACCTCGACAATTTTATACTGGCTGACATTCAATTATTCAAATATTGAATTTGTTCTAGAATGAAAATCAAACCTCGTTTTTCTTTGTAGTATGACTGATAGATTCTGGTAGGGCTCCGCGTAGAACCAAGGAGTGTGAATTATAACTTATCCGAAGCTTATACACTTCTGCACACATCTTTTGGCCCACTTTGTATTTTCAGTTTCATTTGGTCCTAGCTAAAATTTTATACACTTCTGGACACATCTATTGGCCCACCTTAGAGTTTAGGTTTCGATGGCCCCTACCGAAATATGATTGCTAGATTGAACAAAAACTGTTGATGCAGTTTTAAACCTGATACATTTTACCATCTTTTTCGATCGTATTGTTTTAAATTTGAATTCAGAATACCATACGACATGGAGCTACGCCTAACAAGTCGGATATGTGCCTTGTTAAAGGCAATTGATTTTTGAATAAAAAACATGTTTTATCAAATAAAGGTTTAATTTAATAACGCGTGTTGCCTCCATGGGCATCTACCACAGCTCTCATACGATTAGGCATAGAGTTTATCAACCGCTCTATGAAATTTTGAGGGATCATCTCCCATTCCTCTTCTATGGCAGTTTTCAACTCCTGCATCGTCTGGGCAACTGGCTGACGAGTTCTAACACGTCTTTTTAGCTCGTCCCACATGTGCTCAATGGGGTTCATGTCTGGGCTTCTGGCTGGCCAGTCCATAACTGTGATGTTCACATCCCGAAGATATTCCCTGACGATGCCGGCCGCATGGGCTCTTGCATTATCATGCATAAAAAGGAAATTTGGGCCCACATAGTCCGCGTATGGTATCACGTGAGGTTCTAAGCACTCATGAATGTACCTTTCAGCATTTAATGTTGGCAGCCGTGGTCCTGTAACAACCTCAAGTTGAGTTTTGCCGCTCGCGGATATACCGCCCCAGACAGTCCATGAGCCACCGCCATAAGCAACCCTCTCTTCAAAGCAGCATTGTGCGAAACGCTCTCCCTTACGTCGGTAGACCTTCTTCCTTCCATCATTGCCATGTAACACAATTTTAGACTCATCAGAAAAGAGTACACGGCTCCAATCTTGCTGTGTCCAATTTAAATGACTGCGTGCGAAATGAAGGCGCGCTGTTCGGTGGGCTCGCGTTAGTTTGGGGCCATTAGCTGGCTTGTGTGGTACCATATCGCGTTCTTTTAACCTTCTCCGAACAGTTCGAGCGCTCACAGATACTCCGTGGAAGTCGCGAAGTTGGTTTTGTATCTCAATGGAGGTAAGGTGACGATTTCTCAAGCCGGTCGTCACGATGAACCGATCCTGCCTTTCAGTTGTGACCCGAGATCGTGGCCTTCCTTGGCGACGAACAAAGCCGCCAGTCTCTAGGTACCTCCGATAAACATTTCGGACCGCAGATCGACTTAAATTAAGTTGAGCACTCACGTTTCTTTGGCTGTGTCCGGCCTGAATAAGTGCCACAGCTTGGGCGGCGACTTCAGGTGAAGTATCCATAGATTATTGATAGAACCTCACCTTAATGTTAAGAATAAGTAATGTTTGTTGCAAAACCAAAGATATCAATCACTTTTTCAAGAATTAAATCCAAGTAAACCAATAAAACCAAGTTTTCTTAGTATTCGATTGTTTGATATCAACAAACAGGCTCCAAATTGTCTTTTGTTTCTTTAAATTCTGTGTTCGAAATTCAAAAAAAGACTATTGAATGAAATTGTGAATGTGCCAGGTTCAAAACTGCATAAAAACTTTTTGCTCGACCTAATATAAAATTTTAGCTAGGACCAAACGAAACTGAAAATACAAGGTGGGCCAAAAGATGTGTCCAGAAGTGTATTAAGTCGAGCAAAAAGTTTTTATGCAGTTTTGAACCTGGCACATTCACAATTTCATTCAATAGTCTTTTTTTGAATTTCGAACACAGAATTTAAAGAAACAAAAGACAATTTGGAGCCTGTTTGTTGATATCAAACAATCGAATACTAAGAAAACTTGGTTTTATTGGTTTACTTGGATTTAATTCTTGAAAAAGTGATTGATATCTTTGGTTTTGCAACAAACATTACTTATTCTTAACATTAAGGTGAGGTTCTATCAATAATCTATGGATACTTCACCTGAAGTCGCCGCCCAAGCTGTGGCACTTATTCAGGCCGGACACAGCCAAAGAAACGTGAGTGCTCAACTTAATTTAAGTCGATCTGCGGTCCGAAATGTTTATCGGAGGTACCTAGAGACTGGCGGCTTTGTTCGTCGCCAAGGAAGGCCACGGTCTCGGGTCACAACTGAAAGGCAGGATCGATTCATCGTGACGACCAGCTTGAGAAATCGTCACCTTACCTCCATTGAGATACAAAACCAACTTCGCGACTTCCACGGAGTATCTGTGAGCGCTTGAACTGTTCGGAGAAGGTTAAAAGAACGCGATATGGTACCACACAAGCCAGCTAATCGCCCCAAACTAACGCGAGCCCACCGAACAGCGCGCCTTCATTTCGCACGCAGTCATTTAAATTGGACACAGCAAGATTGGGGTACTCTTTTCTGATGAGTCTAAAATTGTGTTACATGGCAATGATGGAAGGAAGAAGGTCTACCGATGTAAGGGAGAGCGTTTCGCACAATGCTGCTTTGAAGAGAGGGTTGCTTATGGCGGTGGCTCATGGACTGTCTGGGGCGGTATATCCGCGAGCGGCAAATCTCAACTTGAGGTTGTTACAGGACCACGGCTGCCAACAATAAATGCTGAAAGGTACATTCGTGAGTGCTTAGAACCTCACGTGATACCATACGCGGACTATGTGGGCCCAAATTTCCTTTTTATGCATGATAATGCAAGAGCCCATGCGGCCGGCATCGTCAGGGAATATCTTCGGGATATGAACATCACAGTTATGGACTGGCCAGCCAGAAGCCCAGACATGAACCCCATTGAGCACATGTGGGACGAGCTAAAAAGACGTGTTAGGGCTCGTCAGCCAGTTGCCCAGACGATGCAGGAGTTGAAAACTGCCATAGAAGAGGAATGGGAGAGGATCCCTTAAAATTTCATGGAGCGGCTGATAAACTCTATGCCTAATCGTATGAGAGCTGTGGTAGATGCCCATGGAGGCAACACGCGTTATTAAATTAAACCTTTATTTGATAAAACATGTTTTTTATTCAAAAATCAATTGCCTTTAACAAGGCGCATATCCGACTTGTTAGGCGTAGCTCCATGTCGTATGGTATTCTGAATTCAAATTTAAAACAATACGATCGAAAAAGATGGTAAAATGTATCAGGTTTAAAACTGCATCAACAGTTTTTGTTCAATCTAGCAATCATATTAGGTCTTTACCTATGAAATTGCCGTTCTGCAGTACTGGCCATTTCAAATCAAAATAATTTTTGTTTGGCTAAGAATTCTAATTTCAAATTAATTTTACTTTAAAAACATGGATTTTTTTTTCCAAAAGTAGTCATTTGTTTATTGATTAGTGTTACATTTTCATCGCATTTCAATCTTTTTCGTCACCATGGATACGTTAAAAATTCGAGGAATTATGGAATATGAGTACCGTCGTGGCAGCAACGCGGCACAAGCGGCACGCAACAGCAACGACGTTTACGGAGCTAACACTACAAACCAACGCACCACTTGTTATTGGTTTGCTCGCTTCCGTTCTGGAAATTTCGACCTGAAAAATGAACCTCGCGGTCGTCCGAAGACTTTGGTCGACAATGACGAATTAAAGGCGATTGTGGAAGCTGATGATACACAATCTACGGCTGAATTAGCAGCAGCTTTCGACGTTAGCGTCAAAACAATATTGGTCCATTTGTGTCAAATTGGCAAGGTAAAAAAGCTTGACGAATGGGTGCCCCACGAACTCAATGATCGCCAGCGCGAAGTACGCGTCGAGACGTGCCTTGCACTGCTCAACAGACACACAAATGAAGGAATTTTGAACCGCATTGTTACCTGCGATGAAAAATGGATTCTGTTTGATAACCGCAAGCGCTCAGCAAGTTGGTTGGATCCTGGTTCAGCACCTAAACAATGCCCTAAACGAAAACTTACCCCTAGAAAAGTGATGGTCACTGTTTGGTGGTCTAGCGCCGGTGTGATTCATCACAGCTTCTTACCAAACGGGGTGAGCATTACTTCAGATGTGTACTGTGAAGAACTGAACACAATGATGGAGAAGCTGGCACATCTCCAACCAGCATTGGTCAATCGCTCGTCTCCGCTGCTCCTGCACGACAACGCGCGACCTCATACTGCACAACAGACGGTCTCCAAGTTGCAAGAACTGGGGTTGGAAGCTCTCCATCATCCGCCCTACTCACCAGACCTTGCGCCTACAGACTACTACTTTTTCCAGAATTTGGATAACTTCTTGGCGGGAAAAAAATTCAATACCCGAGAGGCAGTACAAAATGCCTTTGAAGAATTTGTTGCCTCCCGTCCAGCTGATTTCTTTAAGAAGGGCATCAATAAACTGCCACTGCGTTGGCAAAGATGCATTGATTGCATGGGTGATTACTTCGATTAATACAAATAAAAAATGCATGAAAAAAATTCATTTAAATTTTTTCATACAAAACGGCAATTTCATAGGTAAAGACCTATTATTTCGGTAGGGGCCATCGAAACCTAAACTCTAAGGTGGGCCAATAGATGTGTCCAGAAGTGTAAATATAGCGGGCATCAGCCTCATTCCACTGGAGTACCTCTCGTTTCATTATTCATCCAAATCAATAATCCCCTACTGTGAGGTTCGAGTCTTCACAGTAACAACCATTGCTTTTAGCTCTGCAGAAATAAGATTTCGAATAATTTCAAAAGTGTCGAAATAATGCAGCAGTAGTCAGAAGTGCAATAATTTCAAATCCCCTCACGCAAGTTCGAATGCCCATAGAGCTGACAAGTAAGTGAACGTTGTCGATCATCTCAGTTTACATGAAGTTTCATCAGTGTCCATAGACCGCATCAGTTCAACTTCTGCACTCCTAGTACCACAATTATACATGCAATAATAAAACCACGTTTACAAAAAAACCGGCCAAGTGCGTGTCGGAACACGCATAATGAAGGGTTCCGTAGTTGAAAACAATTTGTCCCATAAACAAATTTAACATCCCAAAAAAAAAAAATTATGTGATAAAATTAAAAACCGGCTAAGTGCGTGTCGGACCCCGCACAATGAAGGGTTCCGTAGTTGGGATGAATTTATGTTAAGAACAAACTTAACATTATAGTTGAAAAACATGTTCTCCCATATATTCCAACTGTAAATGTAAGTTTGTACTAACAATATTGATAGATTTACCATGTTATTTTAAAACCATAGACTTCTTAGGTTTTCCTGTCATCTACAAGTAAAGATCTATTTTCTGTATTTTTTTCATAATTTTAGGCTTAGTAGTTTCGGAGTTAAGGAGTTGTAATTTGCAAAACTTTTTTTTTTAATTTTCTTATTTGCCCCCAAAAGTGACCTCTATATTCAAAATTCATTTATTTACTTTACCCGTCCGTGTTTGGGTCACAGAAATTCATATGTGTACCAAATTTCAACTTAATCAGTCCATTAGATTCGGAGCAAATTGGCTGTGACAGACGGACAGACAGACAGACAGACACACGAGTGATCCTATAAGGGTTCCGTTTTTTCCTTTTGAGGTACGGAACCCTAAAAATTAACAATTTTCGGGCTTTTTCTTTTACCGACCTCTTTTTGACGGGTCATATATAGGTTTTGTTTTCCTTGCGAGTATCAAAATATGTCCCATAATTAATGGCCGTATTTTTTTAATGCGTTGTTGATGCTTGAAACAAGTATTCATAAAACTCCAAGGGATCGTAGATCTACGTATTTGATATTAATTTGAACATGATACTCGTACCTCCACGCATTCCTGAGAAAAAGGGTCTTTACAGACTGACAGACAGACAGACAGACGGATAACAATGTGAAGGGTTCCGTTTTTTCCCTAAAAACAACTCTTTGTCACTCCCACAGAGAAACCACCCACAAGTACCTACGTAGGTAACATTCCGAAAACGATTGGCTAAGCTTCATTCCCTCACGCATTATTTTAAAAATAGTAATGTGAACAGTTTCGAACAGAGCGACGCAATACTAGCATCACGTAACATCATACGTCAACTTGATGTATCGGTTGGAATGTGCGGGTATTTTGAAAGTTCGTTAATTCTTCTTGGAATTACTTTTCTCGGTTGCATTATTCGCTCAATGGGGATTTATGACGTGTGAATAATTATATTTTTAGTTGAATCGCTGCTTAGAATAATAATAAACGGTAAAATTGGTGTGGTAGTTGGCTAAATTAATTTAATAACACCATTGTCATGACGAGAAAAAAAAATATTGTCTGAAATAAATGCATTGAAATATCTCTGCATGCTCTCTAAAGAAGTTTAAAATATTACAGATACACCAGTAGGGGCTCTCTATGTCCAGTATTTATAAAAACAGCAGCAATGTAAATGTTGAAGCATAAAAAGTATTTCTACGCAAAAACAATATAAACAAGATCGTTTTCTTCGCTTATCAAAAAAATCGTCTAAATATAGATCATACAAGTATTTTTATATCAGTAGTATAGTATCGACTGCCTCGTTAGATAAAAAAACATGTTAAAAAAACCGGTCAAGAACGAGTCGGACTCGCGCACCGAGGGTTCTGTTGCGATTTCTGAAAAAGTTGTACTATTTATAGACATCGTTTTATTTTTCCTTTAATCTTTACATAAAATTCAAATTCAAATTTTTATTGCTCAACACATTACATAATCATACATTTCTAGATATCAAGTGAATGCGCAGTCCACTGTGTTGCACCAAAACAGGCATGCAAAATTATCATTAAACAGTGTCCTAAATTCCAATTAATACCAAAAAAATCATAACAATCATCAATAATACTCTCTCTCTCTCTATAATGTCACAACTAACTAACTTCTATCACATAGAATAATTTCAGATTTTTCTCTATGCAAAACTTCGGAGATAAGGGGGGGAATGAATGGTATTTTTTTTATTTTACATCAAAAGTCCCCCCCTAAAAAAAGCCTAAAAAAAATGTTTGAGAATGTGCAAACAGCGCTCTTCCATATGATACCCCACAGGCCCTAGTAGCCCCACTTCGAATTTTTAAGGACCCCATTTCAATGACTGTTGCAAAAAAAAAAATTATTTCTTATTTGCCAAATAGTTGAGCAAACTTCATCAAAAACTGTTCCAAATTTCAAGTTGATAGCGTTAGTAGTTCTTGAGATAGAGAGACAGACTGACAGACAGACAGACTGAGTCATACCATGAGGGTTCCTTACCATTTTGGTTCGGAACGCTAACAAGCGAGTCAGCATCTGAATGTTGTGTGGTCTAAAAAGTGATAGTTAGAAGTGAAGTTTATAAACTAAGTATCCTCTTCTAAATGTTTGGTCATGATACAGCTGAAACCTTTAAGAAGAAATATCCGAGTTAGTCTGCTGGCTGTCATTCGTGGATCTTTGACAGTCGTTACGGGTCGTCAGAAGTCCGAAAGTCTGACAACCAGTCTTACCAAGGGGTATCGTATTACCCAGTAATTGGGTTGTGGAGGTCAGACAGGCAGTCGCTCCATATAAAATACTGGTATTCGGCTACATCCGGTTAGACTGGAAGCCGACCCCAACATAGTTGGGAAAAGGCTAGGCAGATTGAGTCACTAACTCCAACTACCTACATTGTAATAGATTGGAAGTGACACCTAGGCCGTTCATACTGTCATTAAATCCAGCAAGTACCTTCTAACGTCATCGGGCTGTCAGAAACACAACTAACCTTTAGAAGATTTCTTTGAGATTATTGAACAGAAAATATTCACGTAATCTAGATTTCTGTGTAAAAATATATTTCAACCTTAAAGAATTACCTATTATTTTATATTACCTTGTCAAGGAACAAAATCTCATAGGTACCCAAATTGTTATTTATCAAGACTATTAAGAATTACACTCGCCTTTAGTAAAGCACTCCACACATTGCAGTAATTAAAATCACAAGCTTTATAAGTGGTTAGAAGAGGGATCGTATCTTGTTCTGAGTTTGTCTTTTCAGAACGTGAAAGTTAGTCATTTGCAAGGGCACTTATGAGATGAAGTTAAATAATAATTTATATTATCACAAGATCTTACCACATTATTACGACATAACGCGTTCGCAACCAGTGCGTAACGAGCCTAACTAGGTCACGAAACGGAGATAGGGCTGAACATTTACAACATATACAAGGTAAATAATAATTATTGTTCTTCTTTATATCCTCAGGAATATCTCCCTCTCTTGAATATATGGGACATCGTTTAAATAATAAAATCTCGGTTTTTTCCTGTAACTTGTGTTTAATATGTTTTCTTAATTAGGCTAAGTATTCTTATCAAGAAAAAGTAATGAACAGAAATTGAAAAAAAATGTCTTTGAATTTTCTACTAATTGCCTTTTCTAATATCACATCAAAAGACGTACATAATTAACTTTTAAATTAATGAACAGTTGATGGAATTCGCCGTCAATCAATGGCGTCATTATATTAGCGCCACGTCAATCAAAGAATCCGATAATGTTTGAAGCTAGGAAAAGAGCAAGTAAAATGGAATATGCTCTTGAGTACCTATTCTAAATTGTGGAGTATTATTTAATTGAACAAAGTTGGGCAATTGTTGCCCTTCTATCACTTAACAATCATCTCTTCTCATTGTATACACTCCCGGATCCTAAATCGAGCCACTCTGCACTATTTTGTATATAGGTACGTATAAAACTTTTTAAATGGTCGTGAATTCAAATTCGGAACATGTTGGGGTCGGCTTCCATTCTAACCGGATGTAGCTGAATACCAGTATTTTGACTGCCCATCTGACCTCCGCAACCCAGTAACTGGGTAATACGATACGCCTTGGTAAGACTGATTGTCTGACTTTCGGGCTTCTGACGATCCGTAACGACTGTCAAAGATCAAATTCGGAACAATAATGACACGAAAATGATGGTTCAATGTCGACTTCAAAACTGCATAAAAGCTTTTTCTTTGAGTCGTCATTATTTTGATGTTTTAGGCCTTTATACCTTACATAAAAATGCACGATGGTTACATTTAGAAGTCTGGAAGTGTAGCGGGAGGAAACGCTCGGGTGTCACCATTGTGTGGATCGCCCGGAGGACACGGTGGAGCATACAGTGGAGGTCTGCCCGGCTTGGGCGGAGCACCGCCGTGTTCTCGCAGAGGCAATCGGCGGCGGCGATCTCTCGCGTCCAAACCTGGTTCAGGCCATAGTGCGGAGCGAGAGTGCATGAGAGGCCGTCACTTCCTACTGCGATGCAGTAATGCTCGCGAAGGAGGAGGCGAAACGCGGGAGGGAGAGGCAACATTCGGGCCCCTAGCCGCCGCAGGAGACGCCCTGGGCGGCGGGAATCTATTGCTGATTCACGGCCAACGTAGGCGCGGGCTTGCGGACAACGAGTAATGGGCAGCTCGCCGTCCGATAAGGACCAGGCCCGGGTCGACGGCGCGTTGTGTTCCACGCGCGCCTCAAAGAGATGTCAGTAGTGACGGGGTCCAATAGGGCCGAAGCCGCCGGGGTCGCGGGTAGTTCAAAACAGATACCGTGGCCCTGGCACGGGCAACTGAAGGAACACGGGTGGGTTTTAGCCGGTAAAAGTCTGACACGCCCCCCACTCCACCCAGAGCGGGAGAAGTCATTTGATGATTTCCCATCCACAAACAAAAAAAAAAAAAGTCTGGGAGTATATGTTTTTTTTTGCAGGTTCGTTGTCATTTTGACAGTAATTATTGTGCGTAAAGTACAAAACTTGCAATTTAGAACTTTTACTATTTAAAAACTCTTTGGGTACTCACTTTAATTCATAAATTAAACGCTTAGCAGCAGTAAAATACGGTTATTATCACAATAGCCGCTGTTATTGTCCTTTTAACCATAGTATACTCACAGACAGTAAATCTGTAAAAAATTCGTAGACAAAATTGATCACGCGCTTTGACGTGAAGTTCCGGACACCAGCCTTTATTACTTATCCGCAAAAAATATATTTGCCAAACCAGATGTACTCTAAAAATACTGCCATCTTTTCCTCAATGTCCAAACTAAAGTTTAATTCAATTTCGTCCAATGCCAATAGAACCCGGATGTTATCAAAACACAACAAATTAGATACTAACTTTGAATCAAGTTAAACTACACTGTAGTGTAACTTGATTCAAAGTAAACTGTAGTTACTACAATTTTGATTACAGAGCTTGACCAGATAATGACTACGCGGCATCAATATTGATGAACGGTTCAAAACATTGATTCATGTGTCCTACTTTTAGAATTTACGCGCATTACATATAAATAAGAGCAGTGGTGGCCCAGTGGTAACGACCTCGACTTACGAGTTGTAGGTCGTGAGTTCGAACCCAGGCAGGCACTTCACATTCTGTAAATAATTTCAACACCACTGCTCTCAAAGCGACGAAGGAAAACATCGCGAGGAAACCGGCATGTACTAGAACTAAAGAATTCAAAGACATGTGACATTTACCAACCCGCACTGGGCCCCTGTAGTATATTTCAGCTCATTTCCTCTCGAAGAGAGGAGGCCTGTATCCCAGCAGTGAGAACGTTATAGGCTGATTATGTATGTGTTATGTACAGTCAACAAAAGAGATATCTAGGCAGGGTATACTAACATATTTGTATGTGAATTGCTTCATGTTCAATTTTATATATATTACTTTGTTTTTGCAATAATCTTACATTGTAACACACCAACACAAAATTGTATATTTTCACGAAATTGAATATGAAGCAATTCACATACCCTGCCTAGATATCTCTTTTGTTTACTGTACATATAAATAAATGTAAAGTCTTGTTGGGGTGTGAGTGGAAACGCCGGGAGGGAGCACCCTAGAAGGAGATATTATAGTGACCTTCTTGGTGATGTTCTTCAGAAAGATCAGGTGCGTAGTAGAGCTTGTCCACTCTGAAAGGACGCGCCCCACTACCACATTTACCGTAGTGTCCGTGTACAAATTTAAGTAGTGGGGCGCATCATTTCAGCAAAAAAGAAAGCATACAAATATTATGTATGTTTTAGGTTAAGGTTATCTATGGACTTTCGTCGCCTAAAATAAATGGACTTTTTTTCTTTGACATTTCTCGGGAACCTGGGATCCCGGATCTTTGTAAGGCGAAGCCAAAAGAAGCCAACTCGCAGAGGCCCGAAAGACGTTTTGAATTAAATGAGGCATTAACCGACGATTATCTCTGTATGCACAATGCAAGTGCAGCACAGTCCCCGGTTGGTGCAGGACTATTGCAGAACTTGGAAACAAAACAAATTGGGCTCCATAGCCAATATGTTTTGACGGACGGATGACGGATGTTTTTTTCTTGTTCCTGTCAAGGATTTTTCATTAATTACCGAGTTTTATTTCTCTGAAGGAAGCTGTCCATATTTTTTTGGCGAATTACCCAGGTGAGTGGCCCAAGGATACACTTTCAGTTTCGTTATACATATAAGGTTCATATTGCTTCATATTCGTAGGTATTTAATGTTTTTTTTTGGGATTCTATAGTTTTTTGGTCATAATTATGGTATTTTTTTCTTCTTCTGTAGATTTCTTTCCCTATGGAGAGCGGTTCCTCGAATTAAAGAGACGAAAGATGTGATCGCGCATAGCGATATTGGTATGTTTTTTTTTTTGCTTTTACCAATTCCTATTTCATCACAGTTATTTTTTCTTGGTACTTTAAAATTCCATTTCTTTTTTAATAGAGTAGGTACACCAAGCCAGATATCTCTGATTTTCCCCTGGGGGCTAGACCCTCAACTGAAGAATTCTGTAAATTCCAAAAAACACATCCATCGCGTCCTTACGGCAGGCGTCACGACGTGCATCACGAATCTCCAGGACTGACAGATAACAAAATTCGATTTAATTTCTAAGATTATTTTCTATTTCGCGTTTCCTATTAACTTATGATAAATTAAACTTTACGAGCTTAGTTATTTATATTGTGCGTGTAACTTGACTTTTTATCTTAAGTCTGTCCTGCCAAGGGAATTGCAATTCTTCCGGTTAGGTCGACATTCTATTTTTCGGTCTAAGTTACGTCCAAATTAAAATTTAAATTACTATCTCGTAAGACTTTAAAAGGTATTGTTCATTAAAACTCGGTATGTAATCCTTTTTATTTTTTAAATTGTTGTCTTTTTTATTTTTTTACATAAATTGTGTTTTCTTTTTCGATTTAAAAAAAATAAATTTTACGTTTTATTGTGGCAGAAATATTGCGTTTCATTTTTTACGCTACAAAGAATAATAATGTATTTATTAAAATTAATGCTCGGTTACTTTTATAATGGCGAATAGATTAGCCAGTTGATAAAGGATGGTAGCGTCGTTGATAACCCATGGCGTCAGATTTTCATGTAATATCATTTGTTTTATAATAGGTCTTTACCTATGAAATTGCCGTTTTGTATGAAAAAATTTAAACGAATTTTTTTCATGCATTTTTTATTTGTATTAATCGAAGTAATCACCCATGCAATCAATGCATCTTTGCCAACGCAGTGGCAGTTTATTGATGCCCTTCTTAAAGAAATCAGCTGGACGGGAGGCAACAAATTCTTCAAAGGCATTTTGTACTGCCTCTCGGGTATTGAATTTTTTTCCCGCCAAGAAGTTATCCAAATTCTGGAAAAAGTAGTAGTATGTAGGCGCAAGGTCTGGTGAGTAGGGCGGATGACGGAGAGCTTCCAACCCTGGAGACCGTCTGCTGTGCAGTATGAGGTCGCGCGTTGTCGTGCAGGAGCAGCGGAGACGAGCGATTGACCAATGCTGGTTGGAGATGTGCCAGCTTCTCCATCATTGTGTTCAGTTCTTCACAGTACACATCTGAAGTAATGCTCACCCCGTTTGGTAAGAAGCTGTGATGAATTACACCGGCGCTAGACCACCAAACAGTGACCATCACTTTTCTAGGGGTAAGTTTTCGTTTAGGGCATTGTTTAGGTGCTGAACCAGGATCCAACCAACTTGCTGAGCGCTTGCGGTTATCAAACAGAATCCATTTTTCATCGCAGGTAACAATGCGGTTCAAAATTCCTTCATTTGTGTGTCTGTTGAGCAGTGCAAGGCACGTCTCGACGCGTACTTCGCGCTGGCGATCATTGAGTTCGTGGGGCACCCATTTGTCAAGCGTTTTTACCTTGCCAATTTGACGCAAATGGACCAATATTGTTTTGACGCTAACGTCGAAAGCTGCTGCTAATTCAGCCGTAGATTGTGTATCATCAGCTTCCACAATTGCCTTTAATTCGTCATTGTCAACCAAAGTCTTCGGACGACCGCGAGGTTCATTTTTCAGGTCGAAATTTCCAGAACGGAAGCGAGCAAACCAATAACAAGTGGTGCGTTGGTTTGTAGTGTTAGCTCCGTAAACGTCGTTGATGTTGCGTGCCGCTTGTGCCGCGTTGCTGCCACGACGGTACTCATATTCCATAATTACTCGAATTTTTAACGTATCCATGATGACGAAAAAGATTGAAATGCGATGAAAATGTAAAACTAATCAATAAACAAATGACTACTTTTGGAAAAAAAATCCATGTTTTTAAAATAAAATTAATTTGAAATTAGAATTCTTAGCCAAACAAAAATTATTTTGATTTGAAATGGCCAGTACTGCAGAACGGCAATTTCATAGGTAAAGACCTAATAAATCAATATTTTTGTATCACTCAAACACTAAATTGTATACAAAAACTCAGTTATTAATTTAGCATTTCAACTATTTTTTTAAATAAAAAGAAAACGAAATTTGGAACGATCAAGTCTTCAGTTATAATAGGTTTATAAATTTCGCCAAGTTTCAGCCTATTTCAATTTAGATCTTATTATATAACCCTCTAATCTGAAGGAAGAACTTTTGGAAATCCAGGCTTTAGTTTCAGAAGAAAACTTTAAATCTAATTGAAATACTTTATTCAGGGATTATATTTCGAGTAATTTTCGCTTTTGATGTAAAGATTTATGTTTCGAAAATGGTTTTTACATCTATACTATAATATAATAATAATAATACCCCACCGTTGACGTTGACGTCTTGCCTGGATTGAGTGGAGATTCGCAAGAGCAAAAGTGCTTGGAGGAAGGAAGTATTCCAGTAAGATGCTGGTAGGGATCTTGGCCGTACTTCCGGGATTGTCCTGATAGCTGTGGAATGGCTCTCCACTCCTCAAGCACCCCAGGACATGTTGCCCCTTATCACTACGTCACTATGTGCTAGCGACCGTTTCCGGGGGCTCATTATTGAGTGTGTAAGTCACCCCCTGCCGATTTATCTGTGTATATTATATAACATCGGTCAGGCAGGAGACATAGTTCTTCCATACTTCAAGGTACCCGATCCACTATAGCCACCCAAACCCAAAGACCAGTATGTTTTGTTTCCATGTTCTGCAATAGTCCTGCACCAACCGGGGGTTGTCCTTGGGAGCACTTGCATAGTGCATACAGGGAAAATCGTCGGCTGGTGCCTCCTCGTCATTTAAAATTGTCTAAGGGGCCTCTGCGAGTTGGTTTCGGCCCCTCGTACGCCTTCCAAAGGTCCGGGACCCCAGGGTCCCGAGATGTGTCAAATGCAAATCATCATTTGTCTAGTCTTTTCCCAACTAAGTTGGGGTCGGCTTCCAGTCTAACCGGATGCAGCTGAATACCAGTATTCATTTTACAGTTGTGGAGGTCAAATGCAAATAATAATATAATATTATAAAGAGAAAAGATTTTTTTGTTTGTTTGTTTGTACCAAATAAGCTCCGAAACTACTAGATCGATTTTGACCATTTCTTCACAAATAGAAAGCTTAATTATCCGGAAGTAGCATAGAATATAACATATTTTCAAAAAAAAATACTTCCTTAAGAAAATTGCAATAATGTAACCCAAAGTAGCAAAATTTTGCCTATAAAATTCATTATTTGGCGTGCGCTGAGAAAACTGTTGATGATACATAAAAATTATGTATCGCATAATTAAATAACTCATTATAACCTACAAAAAAGTTCATAAGGGAATATATCCTCCTATCATAGTTAAGTCACAATAGCAGTTTTTGTGTTCTAAAATTTAATTAGATCGCCGGTAGAAACAAAAGTTCGTTACATTGGTATCGTAGTATTAATTATTTTCAAATAAATAGTTTTATCATCAAGGGTATTCATGTAGCAGTAAAATACTTTTTAATTTATTCGAATCGGATATTTAATTTCGAAGTTATCGCGAATATAAAAATGCCATACCCGATGCGTTCGACGCCGCCCGCCGCGACGTTCCCTACTCTACAGAGTAGGCGTTGCCGAGGTGCGGGAGGGATTATACAACGTGTCATTTTGCATCCTCGTCGCATCAGGGTGTGATACAGAACATCAAACCAAACAACTTTCTCCACGACACCAACATAGTAATCGCGAAAAAATTTTCAACTGTCCCATAGAAAACTTCAATATCTACTCAACGCAAATGTATGGGAGGCTGATTACTTTTTTGCAATTGCGATGTTGGTGCCATGGAAAAAGTTGCTCGGTTTAATGTTCTATACCACGCCCTTAAATTTTACGAGGATGCAAAACGACATGTTGTATATTATAAAAACGGTTATTTTATCTCGTGGAATGTGGGTATTCTGTAGGTACACCTCTGCCTTACCCTGCGGGGAGTACAGACGTGGAGTTATGTTATGAATTACAATTAATTAATAAAAATAAATAAATATTAATATATTATTTATTTTATTTTTATTAATTGTATTTAAACAATATTTTATTCAGTTTTGCTGATTCAAACTCAAACTCAAAGCATTTATTTCAAATAAACCAATTACAGGTACTTTTGAATTGTCAATGGGTCGGTCAGTCAGAACGATGAAGCTAGTTGCAAGTTGATTGCTTCAATCACCTTAAAAACGAATTCCTTTCAACATTCTGCCGAGCCTTTTCCCAATTATGTTGGGGTCGGCTTCCAGTCTAACCGGATGCAGCTGAATACCTGTATTTTACATGGAACGACTGCCTATCTCACCTCCACAACCCAGTTACGGGGTAATACGATACCCCGTGGTAAGACTGGTTGTCAGACTTTCGGGCTTCTGACAACCCGTAACGACTGTCGAAGATCCACGAATGACAGCCGGGTGCTTTCCGAGGCACGGAGGAGTCTTGGTATGTAAGGATGGTCACCCATCCACAGACTAAACGCGGCAAGCGTTGCTTCGCCTGTTCGATCGACCCGTGCGGCAGTTATTAATAATTAGCCACAAGCCCCTTACAACAATATTACTGAAAAAATTACTGAAATGAAACTCGTAAACATTTAATACTAGTTTTTTTTCATTTGACCTAGGGCTGCTATTCGGTATTTTTCATCAAATTCTTCAATTTTCAGACACAAACTCTACAGGTTTAACGGCAGACTCGACCTAATTTTTCTTTGTAAACAAGCTTCATTTTTCATTAGGCAGTTGTAACAAAAAAACCGGCCAAGTGCGTGTCGGACCACGCACAATGAAGGGTTCCGTAGTTGGGATGAATTATTCCAAGAACAAACTTAACATTGTAGTTGAAAAACATGTTCTTCGGTACATTCCAACTGTAAATGTAAGTTTGTACTCACAATATTGAGAGATTTACCATGTTATTTTAAAACCACAGACTTCTTATAGGTTTTCCTGTAATCTACGGGTAAAGATCTATTTTCTGTATTTTTTTTTCAAAATTTTAGACTCGGTAGTATTGGAGATAAGGGTATGGAGATATGGTCAATTTTCGTCTATTTTCTTAAATAACTTTAAAACAATTTATTTTAAAATATAAAAATATATATTTGATACCCTCATAGTAAGCCCTTTCATTTGACATGCCACATGTTGTAGTTTGCAAAACTTTTTTTTTTTAATTTTCTTATTTGCCCCCCAAAAGTGACCTCTATATTCAAATTTTATTTATTTACTTTACCCGTCCGTGTTTGGGTCACAGAAATTCATATGTTTACCAAATTTCAACTTAATCGGTCCATTAGATTCGGAGCAAACTGGCTGTGACAGACGGACAGACAGACAGATAGACAGACAGACAGACACACGAGTGATCCTATAAGGGTTCCGTTTTTTCTTTTTGAGGTACGGAACCCTAAAAATACAACAGATACTGAAAATTTATCGTTTAAGGCTTCAAACAGGAGGAGTCATTTGTTTATGTTGAATCTTAGCAAATTAGAAAAAAGGATATTAATTATAAAACTTTCTCAAATCATGTCCAATATTCTCATCGTTTTATAATTCAAATAATTTGCATTCAATTATTTTAAAATGCTTCTATCTAGTTTTATAATGCAAACACAATTAATCCAACATAATGAACCGTTGCCCACAGCCGCACATAACACTTGAACCGTCTAAATAGCGCGTATTGGCAACAGAAGAGTTGGCGGTTAGACCAGACACAACAAATTGTATCGTGCCTCAACTGTGATTCATAGAATTAATCCAACATAATGAACCGTTGCCTAGAGCCACACATTCCACTCGAACCGTCTAAATAGCGCGTTGTGGCGACAGAAAAGTGGGCAGCTAGACCAGATTCAAGAAATTGTATCGTTCCTCAACTAACATTCATACAATAAATCCAACATAATGAACCGAGTTGCACATTCCACTCGAATCGTTATAGCGCGTTTTGGCAACAGAAGACTGGGCGGATAGACCAGACACAACAAATTGTATCGTTTCTCAACTGTCATTCATAGAATTAATCCAACATAATGAACCGTTCCTACAATCGCACATTCCACTCGAATCGTCTAAACAGCGCTATATGGCGACAGAAGAGTGGGCGGCTAGACCAGACCCACGCAACAAATTGTAGCGTTGACGTTTCATTACGGTAAAATGTGGCGCAAATTATGAGAGTGTGGCGACTATAGATGATAGAACTAGCTGCTTATCAAGTTCTTAGGAAGGTAGGCAGTAAAGGAAGTCATAATTCCACTTATACCAATTAAAGGAAAAGTATAGAGTTCGTTTAGTAATATTTGGGCTCAAGTAAAGTTGTCATTTTATTGGATCGCCATTATTAAATGAATATGATTCTAAAATGGGTATTCTGACGATACTAAATTACTTTTTAATATGCTGTCCATCTTCTTGTTTGCCATGACACATCTTTTTAACATTGACTCTAAGTTTTTGAGTCAGTTAACACTTTCTAATTCAATCTGTTTTATCTTGTGCCTTATAGCAGCCAAACTCCATTCCGTAGCGAGTAAATATGAGCTTATCATTTAGATCCTTTCAGAGTCACTTTAAATAAATATTATGTTTGATCTCATTTCATATTTGCGTTCTCGCTACATTAAATATTATATTAATATCAATTATAATACTAACGTAAACTAATATTTCATTTATTCGGTTTTGTAGATAGATAGATAAATATAATACTTTTTATTATGCACACCATATAAATTGCAGGTATTAAAATGTTGAAATTTTACATAGGGTGACACAATGGGTGGTCACGCCAAAAGCGATCTTTTCCATACAACCTTTAAATAATAATAATAATAATAATAATAATAATATATTTATTTCAGATCATAAGTCCATAAACAACACCCAATACAATTTTATACACAAAAAACATACATAAATACATGAACACACATAACTACACTAAAAATACACTAAAACAATTTACTTAAAATATTGGAATGACGCACGATGAGTGGTCATCCATTGCCACATCAATGGACTGTCTGTCCTGTCGGCTACTGTAGCCACCAAGCTGTTGGAGCTGTCGCGCACTCGCCGCATCAGGGATGCTATCCGAGTCCGCATCAGTGCGTAAAAATCTGGCACGCCATTTTCCGCGAACATCCCCGATGCACTGCAAAAGCGCGGCAGCCCCAACATAACTCTAAAGGCGTTATTGTACTGGACTCGCAGAGCATTGTACGAGCTTTTTGTATAGCTGACCCATAGGGCACACGTGTACATAGATTGGCAATACGCTCTAAAGAGTGTAATTTTCACCTCCCTAGTACAACGTGCAAACCTACGAGCCAGCATGTTACATCGAACTGCCAATGCTCTGCGTTCCCTCTCTATGTCCACATCGTCGGACAGACTATCGGTGACCCAATGTCCCAGGTACTTGAACTTCGTGACCCTGGAAAGCTGAGTGCCCCCCAAGGTGACTGGTGGGACAGTATCATAATATTTGTTACCCGCTTTGAAAACCAGTAACTCGCTCTTGGTCGCATTGTACCTGAGGCCGTGAGCCACCGCATAGTCCTCACAGATGCGAAGAAGCCTCCTAAGTGCACTGATCGATGGGCTCAGCAATACCATATCATCCGCGTAGCTGATGTTATTGAAGCAGTGCCCTTTAATGGAGCACCCGATATTGGTATTGCTGAGCTCACAGACCAGCTCGTCTACATACAGGTTGAATAGCTTGGGTGAGCTGATTCCCCCCTGCCTCACACCGCACTCCAACCCGTATGCATCCGACAGGACACCCGCCCACCTAACATAATTGTATTGGTTTTTATACCAATACTTTAGCATCCCAATGATATCGCTTGGGAGGTTCTTAACATTTGACAATTTCCTCCATAGGCAGTCATAAGATACGAGGTCGAAGTTGAATAAATAATCACCTAAACATTAATAATATATAAGAAAATGTTTTTTATGTACTTATCTATTAGAATTAGTGTCCGCGAGTAATTTAAAAAGAATCAAATAAAAATATTATTAAAAATTTTAAGTAACCTCCGACAAAAAAAAACTTTAAAACCTAAAAAAATAAAATTTATCTCTGGGCCTTTTAACTTTATAAAAAATTTAAAAGTACCTATTAATATTTTGATGATGAGCGTCGCCACGTCGGGGGACCGCTAAGTTTGATGTACAAAACTAAATTCATACGTACAATTTGAAACTGGTAGATATTTTCTATTCTGTATAGGTATTAACTAATTATACTTCTTCACATAGCGGTCCCCCGATGCGGCGACGCTCATCATCAATATAATTAATAGGTACTTTTAAATTTTTAATGAAGTTAAAAGGCGAAGATAATTTTTTTTTTACTTTTTAAAGTTTTTTTTGTGTGGGTTCCTTATTTATTTATTTTTTTTTATGTATTCTATGTCTAAGTGTAGTTACTTGAAAAAGTTAACTGTAACGTCATCTTGTGCTTGCACTTCTGAAATGTAAATAAAAAGAAAATAAAATTGGAAAGCAAGCCACAACAATGTGAAATTAGTCAAACCTCGATTTTTTATTCCATAGACCCTAAATTTTACAGTAACCTTTAAGATAAATTATAAACATTATTATTATAAAATATAAAAGGTAGGTACCTACTAAGCTTCACCGCACAATACTGAATTCATTTAAATTTTAAACTAGCGTAGGTACAATAAATTAGGCCAAGAAATTCAGATACTTAGTCTGAAAAAATAACTGAATCATTTTCTGTGTACATTCTGTACATCTTTTTTAATTTAGGGCTAATTTTTCAATAGTCAGATAACTCTCATTTGAAGAATACCTAAATATTTAAATTTGACAGCTTTTGTATAGAAAATATATCAAACTGTTATATTTATTCTTCAGATAACAGTTATCTGACTATTTAAATGTTAGCCCTTAAAGTTTTAAGCTGACAGACTGATCCTAAACTTATAAATTGCCGCCAGCAAAAAAGCAAAATTAAAAACTGTTTGACTGAAAAATTTTAATACCACATGTTTTTTCACACACAATTTCACAATTCATTTGTTGCCTAAAAATCACTCGTGATTTATTTGACAGTACATTTGAACTCGAACTCGTAAACGTAACCAAACGTAAATGTGAACATACACATAATGTGAGTGTGATGTAAGTATTTTACTTTTAAGGATAGGTCACAGTGTAAGATAATTATATTTGTATTTGCTATAACTAAGTGCGTTCATGGAGTGTTTTGCCCGTTCTTGAACATAGAGATCTACGTTTTCTTATTGACCAACTCCTGCACAATTCGAAATTTCCTGTCTGTAGATTATTTAATTTAAATACATACTTTGATTTTCTCTTTGAATATACGGTATTATAAAACATTGTAATACATTCATTATTCGTCATGAAAAATGTTTATAAAATTTTGTATTTCACCCATATGTTGTGTTTAAATTTGGGTCTGAATCCAATGAAATATGTACTTATTAGTGCGAAAACTCTAAAAGTCAAAGTTAAGGTCAAAGCCAAATCTTAATTTTGGCTATTAGTTGATGGTAATCAGTAAGCTGTTATATATCTAATCAAATTTTCATAAATACCCAGAGGATTAAGGCCAAAATCTGAGCCAAAATAAAAAAAAAAGTTTTATATATACACGCTGTTTGACATCTGTTTGAATTTCTATTCGACGCACAACAGATTTTACAATTTCTACACATACACACTAACACACACAAAACACATATAGGTACCTACACACAAAAACAAATCATAACATTTCTAAAGTACACTGTCACTTAAAATAGATTTTTAATCAAGCGCACAGTGACTGTGCAATTTTATACATAGTCGTTATCCTATTGTTAATAGGATCCATTTTGGATAAATTGATTAATGATACCTACCGAACTGTCAATTCCATTTAATGCTTATAATGAAGCTCCAACTCTGGAGTGAGTTTAGTAATTCGATAGTAGGTACTTACTCGGAGTACTTTAATGGAAGCGTGTCGAATATCCATTATTGTGATATTCTCTGACAGTTATGTTCTTGTTTGATTTCTTTGAAAGAGTGTCTTGAATTTTAATAAGATCGAAATTAAGATGGCACTGTATAAATTATAGATTTTTGACTTTTAAATTATACCCAATGCAATGTGATTTGATTTGTATTGGACGTCGTAATTGATATTTTAAAATTATATCAGATACATGATAATAAGAAAAAATGTCATTTATCTAGAGACCGTAATGCGAGTACAATGTAAAAGGAATACCTAAAAACTTTCAATCATTAATTACGTCTCAGCGTATCGCCAATCCATTCGAAGCATAACATTAATAAATAGCATCGCAACTCCTGCTAAACTAAGTCTCGATGCATTTAAATTTTATTTCCTATTTGGAACTCGTAAAGAACTGAAAGTCGCATAATGAACGGCAAATAGTCTTCACTGAACCTCAACGACTTTGGAATCAAACTAGAACCGATGAAAAATGTTCCGCTTCGATAGAAAATGTAAATACAATTTGTAGCGCGGCAACCCCAGGACCATAGGTTTAATAATAATGTTGGTGCCACTGACTTGGGCGACCAATCACGCGCCGCGATTTCTCCCGCGCGCCCCGTTTCTGGCGCGGTTGTGGAGCAGGAGTCCCTCGCGGTCGCAGCGCCGCAAACAGCGCAGTCCAACCTCGATCCTTGTGCAACGCTACGCGTTTCAAGCCGCGCCCGGAAAGCGCCGGCCATCTTAGATCTTTAACTCTCTCATTTCTAGTAATAGTACGATTTCGAGTCTGTTACTCATTTATTTTTCTTGTTTTGTTTGTGTTCTCAAGTGTATTGGTAAATTAAAGTACAGTAAATTTACAAGGACTTTCAATCAGAGGCCCGAACCCCATGCCCGTCGGCTACATTTGGCGTCCCAACAGTAGGGGCCTCTGACGACACGTGCTTGCAAATTTTTTTTTTACGAAGCATTACGACGCAGTCCGCGTCTGTTCTCCAGGAGGAAGGCTTCGGTTACACGTACTTACCTACACGCGGGAACTTCGGAATCTGAAGCGCTACGAGGGCGTTTCCAGCGAATAAAAGTTCGCCACGAGGTTCCGTTTTCGTTGTCAGGATGCCAACGACACCAACGACGATGGTAACAAGAAATAAGAAATCCAAGAAGCAGGGAGAAGATAATGAAGATGAAACAGAAAAGGAAAATGAAACAGAAGAGGAGATGTTCACGTCCATCACCATGGACCAGGGTCAGTTTGCAACTCTGATGCAATCACTGCAGCAGAGTCAGGCAGAGATATTCGCGAGGCTCATCCAAGATGTTAGGACTTCGACACCGGCGCCTACTGAAGTGTCCATGTCAGCGCCCGCCGCGAACTTCTCAAAGTGCACAACTCGATTTAACGGATCGTCCGCTGATGTCGACGGGTTTATCGACGCAATAACAGTGTACAAGAACTGCCTTCAGATATCAGATGATAACGCTGTCAAAGGACTCTCCATGTTGCTAGTAGACTCGGCAGCATTATGGTGGCAGGGTATAAAAACCAGCACCACGTCATGGCCGGATGCTATGCAAAAACTAAAAAGTGCATTCGGAGAGCATCGCCCGCCATTTCGTATATATTTGGAATTGTTTTCATTGCGACAAGGTACGGACAAAACTGATTTATTTATTGCGAAGACGAGAGCGCTTTTATCGAGATTGCCACAAGAAGATCTACGTGAAAAAGTTCAACTGGATATGGTATACGGGCTTCTCGATCGTAGAATAAAAAAGCGGCTCGATCGTAACTCCATAACATCGTTCGACCAGTTACTGCACCGTGCCAGAGCGATCGAAGAATCGTTAGAAGACAGCGCATGCGACAAGACACCGGCACTGACGCCATCGAGCGCCAGTCACCAAGCGGCCGTCGCCGGCGCCCCTTCAACTTCGGCACCAAGTGATAAAAACACTCGCAGCAAAAGACTGTCGTGCAGTTACTGCAAGAAATGGGGACATGAAAAATCGCAGTGTAAAAAGTTAATAAACAATGATAAAAGTGATAACGTAAAAAGTGATAACGGGAAAAGTGATGATAGCGTAAACAAAAATAAAGCTATTCAATGTTATGGGTGCGGTGCCCCTAACGTTATAAAATCGAAGTGTGAAAAGTGCAAATCTAGTTCTCAAAACGCATTCTATTCGGTTACGACAACTAGTGATAGCGTAAATTCAAAAGTGCGCGGTTCCCGTAATCATAGCGTTATCGTGCGCGATGAATGCGCGTCGGGCGAGCCGACAGCCGCAAGCGTCCCGCCACCCGCGCCGGCCCCGCAGAGTACGTGCGGCCGCGCCAAGGTCGCGAGCGGCAGCGCTGCCCGTTGCCTAGCGACCGTCCGTGAGCGTAACGATATCGTTCCTCGCGGTCGGAAGTCGCCGGGCCCGCCTCGCATCGTTCCTGCCAGTACCACAGGTAACCCAGCGTCTTGCAACGCTGGGCGTAACTTAAAACTTTACTGTGATTGTGTTACTGAACTGCAACATACTAACGAGCGTTCTAATGTCGGTAAAAATGTGTGTTATAATTTCATAGGTTATAATAATAATAGAGACACTAAGTTTTCTGTAAATTCAACTGAAACCCGTTCGCAACACGGGCACGTAATTCAATCAGCTGATAACGATTATGTTGCCATATCATGTTGCGTAAACAATAATTCAAATGGTCAGGGTTTATTTAATGTTCAGTGTGATTGTTTATGTTTATGTTGTAATAGTGATAGCGTTGATAAATGTTTAGGATTATGCTCGGTAAATGTTAATAATAAAAATTGTAAGAAACGCCTCGCGTCTGCACAGGGTCGGACTAAGGGAGGTTCAATTAAGGGGGAGCCTAATAATAATAGACCTTTGATGCAAATAGGTATTTTGGGGGAAAATGGGACAGCGTTACTGGACACTGGTGCTAGGGGCTGTATTGCCGGTCACACACTTTTTCGCGTGTTAAAGGAAAAAGGCCATCCTTTGCAACAGTGCACTAGAAACATCCGCCTGGCGGATGGTTGCACGCGCCTGATGGAGGTGCTTGTTGCAGAGGTACAGGTGAAACTTTTTCATAAAATTGTGCCCACCGAGTTTATAATTTTCCCCGAAGCGAAAGATAATGAAACACTTTTAGGTATTGATTTTATTAACAGTGCCGGTCTCGTTATCAATTTTAAGCAGTGCCTTTGGCATTTTTCGGATAGTAGTGATCAAAAGTATAAATTGATTTTGGAAACTTTTTCACCTCGTCAAAATTCGTACGCCGCGATGAATGTTTTACGCGATGACGAGGGTGCAGGTTTAGAGGATCAGGAGCGTGAGGAGCTTGCCCAATTGCTCACGAATTTTCAGGATATGTTTAATTCGATTGGGGAGCCGACTCCATATGGAGAGCATCATATAGATACGGGAAATAATTTGCCGATAGCGACGCCTCCATATCGCCTGACACCTGCAAAGAAGGAGATCATGCAGCAAGAGCTTACCAAAATGTTAGCTGAAGATATTATTGAAGATTGTGAATCTGCATGGGCTGCGCCAGCCCTGCTAGTACCTAAACGTGACGGCAGTTTCCGGTTTTGCGTCGACTATCGAAAGTTAAATTCGATTACGAAGAGTGACGCCTATCCAATGCCTCGTATTGATGAACTGTTGCAATCTACTAAACGTGGACGTTGTCACATGAGTACAATAGATTTGCGATCTGGCTACTGGCAAGTGTCAGTTAAAGAAGAGGATAGGGATAAGACGGCTTTCGTGACCCCTTTCGGAACTTTTCGTTTTAAAAGGATGCCGTTCGGTCTGAAGAACGCGCCGGCTACTTTTCAGCGTCTGATAGACAGAATGCGATCTGGTTCAGCACTAAAGGACGTCACAATACTAGGATATTTAGACGATTTATTAATTATAACGCAGGGGGATTTTTCGAGGCACCTGGAAGACCTGCGAATCGTTTTTGAACAGCTGATGAAGTTCAAATTGCGTGCTAACCGAGAAAAGTGTGTGTTTGCACGAGAGTCGGTTAAATATTTAGGTCATGTGATCTCGCAGGACGGAGTCTCAGCTGATGAAAGGAAAATTCAAGCCATATTAGACATGAAAGAGCCGTCTGCACTGGGACACCTCAGAACATTTATACAAACATGTTCCTGGTTCAGGAAATTTATTCCCAAGTTTTCGGAGGTAGCAGAGCCACTGACAAGATTGACAAGGAAAAATCAACCTTGGATATGGGGACCACAACAGGCTGAAGCGTTCAGTAACTTGAAAAGGCTTTTGACGTCAGCGCCGATCCTCATACAGGCAGACTACTCCAAGCCATTCATCCTGCGCACAGATGCGAGCAACTATGCGATAGGCGCAGTGTTGCTTCAAGGTGAAAAGAATGAAGAACGACCCATTGAATTTGCCAGCCGTTTGTTATCAGCGGCTGAACGGAATTATTCGACCACGGAGCGGGAGGCTCTGGCGGTCGTCTGGGCAGTCGACCGTATGCGGGGTTACATTGATGGTCATCCAGTCGTTATAGCCAGTGATCACCAGCCCTTGAAATGGCTGCTGTCCTTGAAGTCACCTTCTGGTCGTTTAGTGCGTTGGGCACTAAAGCTGCAGGCCTATGACATCCGGTTTGAGTACACTCCCGGAAAGGTAAATGTAGTGGCCGACGCACTCAGCCGCCCTGTCTGTACAGATGAGTCTCGTGAATCCTGTGGAATATGCACTGTCATTATTGATTTACCTACGCGAGATCTCACGGAGCTACGTGCAGCACAAAAATCTGACCCAGATTTAATTAAAATTGTGAAGGAATTAGAGGATATAGAAGAAGTTGCGTCTCGCCGTTGGACAGAACGTGGTTATCTCATGGAACGCGGTATCCTTTATCGCTATAACCCAGATACAGACAACGAGTCGCCGCAATTAGTAATACCTGTAAGCATACGTGAAGGGATTCTAAGAGAATGTCATGATGCTCCAATTGCAGGTCATCCTGGTATAGAGAGAACATACCAGAAAATAGCTCAAAACTATTACTTCCCTGGCATGAGAAGAATTGTAACCGATTATGTAAAATCATGTTCCTCTTGTCAACGCTATAAAGCGACAAATGAAAAGCCACATGGTCTGATTCAAACACCGATTTTAAACCAGCGCAATGAAGTCTTGGCTATCGACCTATTTGGACCACTGCCAGAGGGCGAAAACGGGGAAAAATGGATCCTGTTAGTGGAAGATACCGCGACAAGATGGGTAGAATTGTATGCTCTCAAAGAAGCAACCTCTGTCGCCTGCGCGAAAGTACTCATAGAAGAGTATTTCCTTCGGTTCGGCTTACCACGTCGCATTATTTCGGACAATGGTGTCCAATTTGTTTCAGCGGTCATGCAGAAATGCATGTTCATTCTCGGCATTACACAAGACTTGATACCCTATTACCACCCAGAAGCCAATCCAGCTGAAAGGAAAAACCGGGATATGAAGACCCAATTGGCCCTGTTGGTTGGTACGGATCACCCTTCATGGCCTAAGCAGCTACCGATAGTACGGTTCAGTATGAACAGCGCGGTCTGTGAAACAACAGGGGTTACTCCTGCATATTTGACGTTTGCACGTGAGCTGAGGTCACCGTTAGAGGTGTACAATGATCCAAGGGCAGTCTTAGAGAAGGATAATTTTGTACCACAGATCACTCCTTACCTGTCAAAATTTTTAAACTCCTTAAGTGAAGTCCGTGATAGAGTAGAAAAACTGCAGGACAGAAGGAAGACTTACGCTGATCGTTCGAGAAGAGTAGGAGAGGATTTTAAAGTAGATGACAAGGTTCTATTGACTACCCATCAGCTGAGCGACGCCAGCAAGTCAAAGACTGCTAAGTTTTTCCCTAAAAGGGATGGGCCATATGTTGTGAAGAAGAAAGTAAGTCCAACAACATACCTAATCGCGTCTGATGATAATCCTGGTGAGATATTGGGCAAATTCCACGCTAATCAGCTCACCCCTTTTCGAGGACGAGTAGATGAACGCGCTCAGCCAATGGAGCCAAAGAAAAAGCGAGGCCGACCTCGTTTACAACCTATTCGTAATGATTTTAATGTAGGGCTAGACCACGATCGAGGGCGTAATCGTGATCTAGAGGGGGAGTATGTAGCGCGGCAACCCCAGGACCATAGGTTTAATAATAATGTTGGTGCCACTGACTTGGGCGACCAATCACGCGCCGCGATTTCTCCCGCGCGCCCCGTTTCTGGCGCGGTTGTGGAGCAGGAGTCCCTCGCGGTCGCAGCGCCGCAAACAGCGCAGTCCAACCTCGATCCTTGTGCAACGCTACGCGTTTCAAGCCGCGCCCGGAAAGCGCCGGCCATCTTAGATCTTTAACTCTCTCATTTCTAGTAATAGTACGATTTCGAGTCTGTTACTCATTTATTTTTCTTGTTTTGTTTGTGTTCTCAAGTGTATTGGTAAATTAAAGTACAGTAAATTTACAAGGACTTTCAATCAGAGGCCCGAACCCCATGCCCGTCGGCTACAAATTCTGTTTTATTTACGGTTCTGTTATTTCGAGAATAAAAATATTGTTGGTGCATTTTGAATTGTAAAGAAAATTATTTTTGTAGTTTGATATATTGTGGAAATATTACAATGGAAATCGGCGAGTAAGATTTATTTTTTACATTTTATTATCTATTAATACCATTATATCCAATTACTGTGACTAGCCTACCGACCGTATTGAGTTTAAATAAAACGAAATAAAACTTAGTAAGTATATTTTTTTATACTAATGTAGGAGAAAGGTATTTCTACGCCTCTGCATCTGCTTAACATATTCACCCAAATTTTGACAATTCTTTTATAACTCCTTTTGTATATAAGTAAATAATTTTATAAAAAAATATAAATCACACTAATATTATAAAGGCAAAAGTTTGTGAGTGTGTGTGTTTGTATGTTTGTAACGTCTTCACGCTCAAACGTCTGGATCAATTTTGATAAAATTTGGTATGAAGGTAGGTGATACCCTGGATTAACACATAAATACTTTTTATAGCGGTCTACGTGGGTGAAACCGTGGTACACCGCCAGTACTTTTATAATCCCGAGTCTGAGCTGTTACAGAAAATTTCCTAGTGGAAAAACAACACTGCAATACTGGGTATCCAACCCAGGACTTCACGCTCTGCAGCTAGAGACCAACAAAGCTATCCACGTATTCATGACAATTTATTAATTCCCTTTAAAGCTCTGGTCAAACTGACGCGTATCTCGCACGCGATACATATCGAAATTCTATCACGCTGTTTGTGTCAACAACTTAACTCGTATCACATGGAGGCGTTCAATCTGACGCAAATCCCGCACAGGATACAGAACGAAGTTCTGTCACGCTGTTTGTGTCAACTACTTAATTCGTATCACATGGAGGTGTTCAATCTGACGCAAATCCCGCACAGGATACAGAACGAAGTTCTGTCACGCTGTTTGTGTCAACTACTTAATTCGTATCACATGGAGGTGTTCAATCTGACGCAAATCCCGCACAGGATACAGAACGAAGTTCTGTCACGCTGTTTGTGTCAACAACTTAACTCGTATCACATGGAGGCGTTCAATCTGACGCAAATCCCGCACAGGATACAGAACGAAGTTCTGTCACGCTGTTTGTGTCAACTACTTAATTCGTATCACATGGAGGTGTTCAATCTGACGCAAATCCCGCACAGGATACAGAACGAAGTTCTGTCACGCTGTTTGTGTCAACTACTTAATTCGTATCACATGGAGGTGTTCAATCTGACGCAAATCCCGCACAGGATACAGAACGAAGTTCTGTCACGCTGTTTGTGTCAACTACTTAACTCGTATCACATGGAGGTGTTCAATCTGACGCAAATCCCGCACAGGATACAGAACGAAGTTCTGTCACGCTGTTTGTGTCAACTACTTAATTCGTATCACATGGAGGTGTTCAATCTGACGCAAATCCCGCACAGGATACAGAACGAAGTTCTGTCACGCTGTTTGTGTCAACTACTTAATTCGTATCACATGGAGGTGTTCAATCTGACGCAAATCCCGCACAGGATACAGAACGAAGTTCTGTCACGCTGTTTGTGTCAACTACTTAACTCGTATCACATGGAGGTGTTCAATCTGACGCAAATCCCGCACAGGATACAGAACGAAGTTCTGTCACGCTGTTTGTGTCAACTACTTAACTCGTATCACATGGAGTTGTTCAATCTGACGCAAATCCCGCACAAGATACAGAACGAAGTTCAGTCACGCTGTTTGTGTCAACTACTTAACTTGTATCACATGGAGGTGTTCAATCTGACGCAAATCCCGCACAAGATACAGAACGAGGTTCTGTCACGCTGTTTGTGTCAACTACTTAACTTGTATCACATGGAGGTGTTCAAACTGACGTGAATAGTCGCGTGACTTCTTAATCATTGAAATTATCTCTCATGAAAACCCATTAAAACTATGTCTCGCGCGGTATCCGCTTCAGTTTACAGTCCTTTAACATTCAAATCATAAATAATTAAACTAAAATCTAATTTGAATTCAATATCATGCGCACAGTTCAGTTTAATTTCAAATTAGTTTAAACATAACAATGTTAGTGGTTTGATCATATTCGCCCCACACGAATGGAGTCTATTTAATGTTCAGTGAAGACGAGAATTTAATTATATGATCAGACATGATAGTCAATTGCTATTATTTTATAGTGATACAATATAGGATACGTGAGTAATTTTTATAGAAATATATAGTAGGTTTATTTGCATAGAAATGTTCAGCCTGAATTTACAATCAACTTACATTACACACTTACAATTATTTTATTTCATACTTCTTCTTATCGTGGAGATCTTCTTATGGAGGAACTCGTGGCTAAGTAATAACAGCCGCACGGGTCGATCCATCAGGTTAAGCTACGCTTGCCTGGGTTGGTCCGTGGATGGGTGACCATCTTTACATACCGAGACTCCTCCGTGCCTCGGAAAGCACGTTAAGCCGTTGGTCCCGGCTGTCATTCGTGGATCGTTGACAGTCGTTACGGGTCGTCAGAAGTCCGAAAGTCTGACAACCAGTCTTACCAAGGGGTGTCGTATTACCCAGTTACTGGGTTGTGGAGGTCAGATTGGCAGTCGCTCCATGTAAAATAATGGTATTCAGCTGCATCTGGTTAGACTGGAAGCCGACCCCAACATAGTTGGGAAAAGGCTAGGCAGATTGATTTGACTTCTTCTTATCGTATTGATGGCAAAAATAACTTGAAAAAAAAAAATACATATGCAATTTTTTAAATTTGTTTGGCCATAAATTCAGCAAACGAATACCGTTCGCTGACGCACCCATTAGATCCTCCTCACGTGTGTAGATGACCGGGCATGCGGTGCAAGATAGGAGGTGAGCCATTGTGGAGTCTGTCTATGTCATTTGATGAAGAGGGTTTCACTAAAGTAGAAAAGAAGAAGAAGAAGAAGCCCTGTTCTCGTAACCAGTGTGGTACTGCACCAAGTGGAGCCAACATGCTGCTACGCCCTGCTGTGCCTACGACGCAGCTGTACATTTCGCGTCTGTACCACTCCACAAGGATTGAGGAAGTGGTGCAGTATTTGAAGATGAAGACCGACTGGACTCTGAGTGTCGAAAGGTTGGAATCGCGTCACAATATCAACTTTACGTCGTTCGTGGTACGAGTTCCAACCCACCATCTACAGACCTTTTTAAAAGAAGACTTTTAGCTGAAAGGTGTCGTATTTCGAGGTTTCCGAGGACGGTTACGCGACACCACGCAGCGAAACACGACAACGACGTTACGTGTATAATTATAGTTATAATAAGATTTATTATTATGTATTAGTTTATTATTATTGTTTTTAAGATAATTGTGTGTATTTTATCTATGGGCCTAGAAAATAAAATGATTATGATACACAATACCTACACATACATACACATTAAAAAGTAAAAAAAAAAAAAAAAGTCAAAAGTCAAATAAAAGTTATGTAATGTTATGTTATGTTACATTACATATATGTCTATGTATCCTTTACTATTAAATGAGCAAGATTTGTATGTTTATAATATTATATATATATATATATATATATATATATATATATATTTATATTTGTAAACACGTTCTCGAAAACGGCTCCAACGATTTCGAAGTTACAATATACGGGATTACGGGGGCGAAAAATCGATCTACCTAAGTCTTATCTCTGGGAAATATCGTTTCTCTATTTTCACCCGAACAGAGCTCGGTCGATCAGGTACTTTGATTAAAAAGAATAGAAAGAGACTTCGTTGAAGCGGCAGTTACCTAACTAAGCTTCCAACAGTATCTGAGCTATTACGTTTGCTTGGCGACGCTGTCTAAAGAGGTACAAGTAGAATTTCAATATTTTCTCGTAATCCTTTCACAAGGAGTTTCATTCACTAAATGCTTCTTCATACATTCCGACAGCACTCGTTATGTTTATCTGTAAATAAACCGAATTCTGTGAAGCTTGTCTCAGGTTAATTTAACTAGCATGCTTTCATGTGCGACCTACTGAAATAAGTAAATACTTTACTACTAAAACACAAATCGTGCTCAATAATATATTCACATAAATTCTCTCTAGTTTACATACATCTGCCCTAATATTATATTATGTAAATGCAATGATATTTATGTAATGTGCATGAACAATGTTATGTTCAAGTTATTGGGGCACCATTTTCCATATCGATGTTATAAATTGTTTTAGTTTAAAGTTTGTAATTTAATGTTTTGTGATTGGAAATTGGAACAGTATGGTTTGTTTGCATGGTTGCTCATTAAATGGAAATCGCATTGTAAGTGAATAGAGGTGAGTGTCAAAAATCTATCAAAAAGACCTATTCTATATTTTTAAGATCAACCAGGATTAATATTAAGTAAGTACGTTCTGAAAGCATGCAAAAAAATAGCACGGACCCAGTAACATACTTCCGTAAACCACAAAAGGAATCGAACTCGTGACCCAATGCAAAGACACGGCACTAAATACCCAATCACACAATCCTGTCATGATGAATATTACCAAATATAAAAAAAAAAATGGGTTTGTCTCATTGATAATATCAATGGTTTGTCTAAATTAATTAGAAAGCTATTAGGTGTTCATGAGGCTTGTCAAATATGGAATTCTTTTTCTATGATAATATTGATTATGTTTGGGTGCCGTGTCTTTTGTGCATTAGGTCAGAGTTCGATATGCCTATGTCCAAGAGTGGACGTCTTTCGACTAAAATAATGATGATGATGATCTTAGAAATAGAGGTATTTATGAGGAGCTCGTTGCTTAGTAATAACAGCCACACAGGTCGATCCATCAGGGTAAGCTACGCTTGTCACGGTTGGTCCGTGGATGGGTGACCATCTTTACATACCGAGACTCCTCCGTGTCTCGGAAAGCACACTAAGCTGTTGGTCGCGGCTGTCATTCGTGGATCTTTGACAGTCGTTACGGGTCGTCAGAAGCCTGAAAGTCTGACTACCAGTCTTACCAAGAGGTTTCGTATTACCCAGTTACTGGGTTGTGGAGGTTAGATAGACAGTCGCTCCATGTAAAATACTGGTATTCAGCTGCATCCGGTTAGACTGGAAGCCGACCCTAACATTGACGGAAAACGCTAGGCAGATTGATTATGACTGAATATAGCTTTACTTTCTTTTTCAGTTCTTTATCAAAATAAATTATTCCAGAATGTTTCCTTCCGCATCAACACAAAACCAATTTAAGCAGCCTCAGATCGATACATCACAAATAAGGCACGGTCAGTGTCAATGGGCAATAAATTTCTTACAAAGGTCGGCTCCGCTATACATCAAAGTGACTGATGGAAGCCGGCCCTGAACTGTACTTCTGCTATTAGTAATGATAGTTCGGCGAATTAGTTTAATGTTCTAAGATAATTTTGGAATTTATTGATAACATGCGGTTTGTCGAAAGCAAATTTTTGAATTAGAGTTGCTGGAACTGATTTAGCTCATCTTTCATTCTTCAACCGTTCTCTCACTCATCAACCATTTTAAATACAATACAATAATACATTATTTCTCTCAAAAAGGTACAATTTTGGTTCATATAGTATCTTACAGTCAGATTCAAACCTTTCTAAGAGCTGGAGTCTATACTGGGTTCAGGGACCTACACTACTTACTTTAAAAAGTCCCTATTGTATTATTTTTAATTATCGTGAATGTGAAGACTACGTGGGTCATTGTATTTTTTTATCCTTTTCTGTTAGTTTTTAATCACAGTCTGGCAGTTTGTGTATTTTATGCGGCCTACACAAATGTCTTGTCTTTGGTATTGTTCGTCGAATCGTTGAGCTCCTTAAGTTTTTAGTTGAGCTGCACGATTACTGACAAATGCGTGCACTGACTGGATAGGTCCACTCAATCTGTGTGGTTCTTTCCTCAAAAACCATTTCAGACACCAATCTACATCGTCTTTACATGATCTGACCAAGATTATGTCTGGACTTTTAAAGAGTCTGTGACCTCTGAGTTTGTGTCGGCCTTTCTTCTCAGAGAGTCAGATAGGAAACGCCGACCTCATCTAGTTTTAAAAATATGATTGACTTTTTATCATTTACATGTGGAATGCATAAAAGTATTGAGTATTGTAATTTGCTCTTACGTACTACAACATTGTAAAAGCTCCAAGTACTGAGAGGAAGAGTATTAATATTCAGAACAAAAAACTTTTTTTTACAAAAAAAAAAATAACCGACTTCCAAAAAAATACTACAATGTGAAAAATAACTTTAATTTCGGAAGTCGGTGTCTTTGGATCTGTATTTTAGTTTTTGCCACCAACTTCCGAAATTAAAGTTACTTTTCACCACTTTGTAGTATTTTTTTGGAAGTCGGTTGTTTTTTTTTTTTGTAAAAATGTTTTTTACTTTTCACTTTTTACTGTGTAAGTTACAATAGCCTAATGTCATCTGCTCATCACCTTTTACAAAATATTGCTTTTCCCGATACAAGGACGTTAATTGTTGAGGAGTTCTCCCAGTACGGAGCCAGGAGAACTGGAACTGGTGAAGACACAATCAGCTCCTCTTCAATATACCTATGTATTGTGACGAGCATAATTTGCTTAGAAATTATCAAATCGCAACCCGTGAAATACGTATTACTGAGTAGTTCCGATGGCCATATGTGGTCTTCCTCATCAGTACCACTTCATCAAATGGTGCTTTCCAGGAGCAAATGCATGAGTTACTATAAAAAAAACCCAAATCGCTATAAGTGTGCCTATAAAATTTGAAAGTTCCCCTCAATTTCTCTGGGATGCCATCAACAAATCCTGGTTTCCTTGTCATGGTACTACCCTTGGGATATCTCCTTTTCATCGAAAATAGAATCCTTAAAATCGGTTTATAAACAACGAAGTTATCCGCGAAAACACATAAAAAAATATATACATATATAAGGTGACTGGGAATTAGTGACCGATACTTAAACACATGATTGTACTCATGATAACAAACAACTTTTACTATAGGACCAAACCTGAAATCGCGAAAAAAAAAAATCATCCGCTCCCTACATAACTCGTCAAAATGTGTCATAGAAACTCAGATTTATTTTTGAATACATGATTGTACTCATGTTAACAAACAACTTTCCCAAAGAAACAATTTTTTTAATTTACTAAGTGCATTACCTACCCCAATCATTCCAATAAGATATTGAGTACCTAACAAGAATACGCGTTCTATCAGCTGTTAGTCGCTTGACCCCGTTATTCTGCCTCATGTTACATGAAGGTACTACCGTACCGAGTAACAGTACATAAGGCAGAGCACCCACACACTTCACATCCGTGTAAGTTAGTGTACACACGGCTACACATCATACAGAGTTGATACGACATAGGGGCTTTCCTTTCAACTGCCTATACTAGGTACAATTTTCAAGCTCTGTACCAAAAATCAATTAAATAGGAGCAGCAGTCGCAAATGATTTTTTTAAGTTTTTGCCCCGTTTGAACACGATGTATCTTTCTTTACAGCTGATTGTGTCTATACGCATAGGTCATGCACCTTAAAACGATAAATCTGAGTATAACCTACAATGCGTTGTTGCCGCTCTGACGCAAGTTACAAGTACAACCAAATATTTCGCCAAAAAGATGGCAATGCAAACAAAGAAGCAATAAATACATACACACTTGCACTTTCATTACGAGAAGAGTGACAATCATAGCAAAACATCCCGCGCGTAAAAGAAATAGAAATCGGCCAGTATGTTGCTATTGCATCCTAGATCCTTGCGATCGGTAAGTGGGGCTCCTAAAAAACTTGTTTTTCAGTGCGCCGACGCCACGGTGGATCGAAACTGCTATATGAGGGACATTAGGATTTTTTTTACAAATTCCATTTAAAAAAATACCGTTCGAAAGATCTGTCATTCTGATGAATAATTGTTATGAAACGTTTTTCTCTAAAGCTGATAATTTGCTCGGAAAAAAATATTTTCAATTTTTGTTGTATGGAATGAAAAAGAAACTGCTAAAATTTGGCCAAGTCTTGAGAGGTCTTGCTTTAAAACTACTTTATTCTTATTTTTTGGCTTGTTGGCTATAACTATACGCTATCAGCGCGCGCCCATACTTGCCCGTTCAAGAGTTATGAGGGTCAGTAAAATGAAATAAAAAGTGAATAAATGGTACTTTTTATAATGATATCAAAGGTGAAATAATTGTGTTACTTTAAAATACTTATAACTAAGGCATATTAATCATTTCAAAACATACTTTTAACGAAAAAAGTACAATTTTTTTTTCCAAATTAAAGCAAATAATAAATTTAAAGAAAAATAAGAAATAAATGAGGTGGAGAGGTACTCATTTATTTTTAAATTTTCTTTAAATTTATTAATTGGTTTTGAAAGTATTTTTTTTTTTGTACTTTTTCGATAAATATGTTTTAAAATGATTATTAATCCTTAATTATAAGTATTTTAATGTAACACAATTATTTCACCTATGATATCATTATAAAAAGTACCTTTTACTCACTTTTTTTTCATTTTACTGGACCTCGATAACTCTTGAACGGGCAAGTACGGGCGCGCTTTGATAGTGTAGAATTAAAGGCAACAAGCCAAAAAATAAGGATAAAGTAGTTTTAAAGCAAGATCTGTCAAGACTTGGCCAAATTTTAGCAATTTCTGTTTCATTCCATACAACAATAATTGAAAATATTTTTTCCGGGCAAAATATCAGTTTTAGAGAAAAAAGGTTCGTAACAATTATTCATAAAAATTACTGATCTTTCGATAGGTACTTTTTGTTAATGGAATTTGTAAAAAAAATCCCAATGTCCCTCATATAGCAGTTTCGATCCACCGTGCGACGCTATCCTTTCGGAACGTATGTTACGTAACACGGAAGCTCGTGCGCCGCTTTTGTTTTGTCGAACTCGCGACAATTGTGATTTTGTTTTGTTATTGTGATAGGACACTAAATAAGTTTAAGACAGTATTTCTTTTTTTTTATCTTGACAGGACACATAACTTGGGATTATTACTATTTACCTCACACCCATGGATTTCTTTTTGTGGGGGTATACATTAAGGGTGAAGTGTATGTGTCAGAGGTAAAAACAATTGTTGAACTAAAAAATAGGATTATTTTAGCATTTCACAAAAAAAAAGTGCTATTAATGTGAATGGAGGACACATCGAGAATTTAAAAATGTTGTGTTTTTGTTGTGATTGTTCTTGTGCGCGTACTTCAAAACCCCTAACATAAAAGCCAGCGCGAGCGGAGGCCTAAGCCGCCGGCCGCCCGTTTTGACTACACACGACACACCGCGCTCCGGCGGCGGCGCGCGCGCTACGTTGCCGCTTTGTTATCTAGGTAGCTAAGGTCAGTTTTTATTTACAAAGGGTGGTTGCGTTTTACTCTGATTTGTAAGCTATTTAGTTTGTTTGAAAAAGAAAAATTCTCATTTTTGGTGCTTTTTATTTTTAGACCGTATCTATTAAACACGTATTGTATACGTAGTGTAATTTAATGCCCCTCTGTCATATCAACTCTGTATACTCGAGCGCTTATTTTTCAAGCAATTCCAAGTTTCTCATCCACTTTTTTAGGCTTTGGACTAGCAGTCTGTCTACGATATTTGAGTTTAAATCAGAAGTACTTATTCGGCAAAATTTATTTTATAACGTAGCTAGTCGCGTTGCTATGGGCACAGTTTACTTACTACTCTACAGTTAAGGCTTCTACAGAGAGGCACGATGCGCGATGCGTCATTACGGCACTGCGTGTCGTGCAACGAGCGCTGCCTTTGTATCGCGTGTGATTCGCGTCGCGTGTCGCGCCTGTTTGTAAGAACCCTTATATTGCACTCCTTTTAAAATCTTGCATGCTGCTATAATTGCCTACTCGTTCACGTCGCCGCCAACCGCTGCGTGCGAAAATTGTACGAAACGTTCAAGAGGCCACGTGGCCCAAGATAGCTGCCTCTTTCCATACAAAACGGATTGTCTGAGGTCCGGCGGCGGTGGCCGGTAGGCATTTAGCGCGCGCAAGTAGGTATGTGGAGTGCAATATCTGTATAAGTATGAGTACGAATAAAACTTGAAAGTTATGCTGCATCTTAAAAGTATAGTACTTATTTGCACAGCGTTTTTGTAAGTTTAATTTTTTGTTAAGTTAGCAACAACTTACGTACATGGATGTAAAGTGTGTGGCTGCGCTACGTACTGTTACACGGTACGGTAGTACCTTCATGTAACATGAGACAGACTAACGGGGTCAAGCGACTAACAGCTGATAACGTGCGCATGGTAAGTACGGTTGTTAAATGAATGAAAAAAGGATAATGCATGGTAAAAGTGGATAGTTTTGTTTGTAAAAGAGATAAGTAGGTAACTCAATTAACTAACAGCTGACGGTGTATTATTCTTGTTAGGTACTCAATATCTTATTGGAATGATTGGGGTCATGCATGCGCTTAGCAAAATAAAAAAATTGTTTCTTTGGGAAAATTGTTTGTTATCATGAGTACAATCATGTGTTTAAAAATAAATCAGCTGCTCCAAGACACATTTTGACGAGTTATTTAGGGAACAGCTGATTTGTTTTTTCGCGATTTCAGGTTTGGTCCCATAGTAAAAGTTGTTTGTTATCATGAGTACAATCATGTGTTTAAGTATCGGTCACTAATTACCAGTCACCCCATATACGGTCGAGTTGAGAAACCTCCTTTTTAGGGTTCCGTGCCTCAAAAGGATAAAACGGAACCCTTATAGGATCACTCATGTGTCTGTCTGTCTGTCTGTCTGGCTGTCTGTCTGTCCTTCTGTCACAGCCAATTTGCTCCGAATCTAATGGACCGATTAAGTTGAAATTTGGTACACATATGAATTTCTGTGACTCAAGCACGGACAGGTAAAGTAAATAAATGAATTTTGAATATGGGGGTCACTCTTGGGGGGCAAATAAGAAAATTAAAAAAAAAAGTTTTGCAAACTAGTGTTACATATCAAATGAAAGGACTTACTATGAGGGTCTCAAATATATTTTTTTTATAATTTTAAAATAAATTTTTATAAAGTTATTTAAGAAAATAGACGAAAATTGACCATTCCCCCCCCTTATCTCCGAAACTACTGAGCCTAAAACATTGAAAAAAAAAATACTGAAAATAGATCTTTATCTGTATACTACAGGAAAACCTATAAGAAGTTTGTAGTCTTAAAATAACATGGTAAATCTCTCAATATTGTGAGTACAAACTTACATTTACAGTTGGAATGTACGGAAGAACATGTTTTTCAACTACAATGTTAAGTTTGTTCTTGGAATAATTCATCCCAACTACGGAACCCTTCATTGTGCGTGGTCCGACACGCACTTGCACTTGGCCGGTTTTTTTATTGAAGTCGGTTAAAAAGGAGATGTGCTATGTGTGCCTTTGGAGAGTGTTGTGAGTCCGTGAGTGCAATAAGTCCGCACGCCCAGCGCCCACGAAATGGTTGGTCAATTAAGTTAGATCAGTAGTTTTTGAGAAAATCTTACCTAATCATGCAGTTCTAACGAAGTTCTAGCCTTTGAAGTGGTCGAAATCGATTAGGTTCATTTTCTGTAAAATCTGCCCTGTTACAATATTGGCCAAACAAAATAGTGTTATGTTTTCAGAGTTAACCTTCCTTTGAATGTATGCATGAACGGAAGTTTCTTTGCTCCACCATAACTTGTAATTTTCGTATCAATTGGGCTATCGGCTGTTAAGCAGTGGGATAGAATTAGTTTTATTAATACAGCCACCAAAATAACTGGATAGAAAACCCTAACGTACTGAATCGTTGTATTGTAACCTCATCTAAAATCACTATAAGAATAAAAAGATATACAAACATTAATAAACCTCATTTACTAAATAAGTGTAATGTGGCTAAGGGGTGGTTCCCACGTAACCTGTGTACGATAAATTGTACAATATAGTATTTTATCTCAGTCGTGCCGTACGGTAGTTGTGCCGTCGCGTGCGTGGGACCCATACCTTTAGCTTAGGAAATGTGTGTGCAAACGCAAGGGTTTGTTCGTAATGTTAGCGAGTGGTCATAATACTTATATCATAATATTTTGGTACAGATTTCCAAGGAAAATTATTCGCTTCGGGAATAATCGTCTATATTCGGAAATACGAACACGCGATGATGAGATCTAATATGGAGCTGTTATAACCATGGAAGTGGGTACCTGCCCATTTTGTATTACCATGATTACCTTTAAATTAAAAACTAAGTGCAATTCGGAAAAAAATTCTAAACTTTTTAATTAAGCCAAAATGGTGTCCTAAAAAACTTTGCAAGTGCAAAATTATGTCGAAGAAGTTAAATAAGTAAGCATTTAAGCATACCTATCACATCATACTGCCAAATATCCGAGAAAATAGGCATGTAGGTACTATTTATATAAGCAATGTTAAAAAGGTGCATTCTTAAAGTTGGCAACATCACAAAATAGCTGAGCAAATAACTATGTATAGGAAACTTAAATACTGACTTTCAGACCAACCACTGGACTGTACTAATATCTAGTGCAAATAATGAATACGCTGTCAAATATTTCACTGTTTTTTCACATAATATAATTAAGTAATATTGATAAATTGTATTAAACAGCGAAATATGTGACACCTACTTGCAGCGTTGTTTCTTTAAAGCTGCTGATAGACTTGGGCATTCACTTGTAATGAGCATTCGAGCGAATGTTAAAATAAACAGAAGCGTTTTATCTAGCATTCTAGCGAGCATTCTAGCGAAACGACAGTAAATTTGCTTTTGTAATGTTTTCTGATGAAAATGTTCATCGCGATGTTTGGCTCTATGCTTGGCTCTGTTCGTTGTTAATTCAAAACGGCGAATACTCGATGTTCTATTACAAGTGAATGCTCAAGTCTATCAGCACCTTAATCTTTTATTTTAAATCGCCCTCAGCTAGAAGTGCGACCTTAACAGATGCATGGTTGAAGTTACTTTGTCTTGGCGACAAATTATGTCCGGCAATTATAAATAAATACATGGTTTTAATTAGTGCTTTTTATCTAAAAATGTTTTTTTAATTATTTTCCTTGTAATCTTTTTTACCCACTGCTGAACAAAAACGTCCTTCTGTAGATTTTGCACAAGACTGCTAACTATAAAATGAGTTATCAAAAAAACCGTTAACCCCAAAACATAACAATAATAAATCGAAAAGCAATACCGTGTTTTGATCAAATTATTTTTTTTTAATCTTAATAACTCGATAAATATAATTTACCTTACCTCCCTTCTAATACAATATATCAACTACAAAAAGAGACTATAAAAATGATCATTAGTCGTACCTATCAGCCACATTTTATCTAGAATTGCCGATTATACCAATTTTGTTCTAGGGAGCTCCGAAAAATAATTGTACCATATTTCATGAGAAAATAAGAAAAAACAAAATCTTAAGAGGTAGTAGAGTATAAGTACTTCTAGTAAAGATTTGAACAGACGCCAGATGTGTTTTATATTCTGATCATAATAATATGATAATTCAATAGTTAGCTAGCTCATAAAAGGGCCATTTCTCATATCTATACATATATATTAGGTCTTTACCTATGAAATTGCCGTTCTGCAGTACTGGCCAGTATTTCAAATCAAAATAATTTTTGTTTGGCTAAGAATTCTAATTTCAAATTAATTTTATTTTGAAAACATGGTATTTTTTTTTTCCAGAAGTAGTCATTTGTTTGTTGATTAGTGTTACATTTTCATCGCATTTCAATCTTTTTCGTCATCATGGATACGTTAAAAATTCGAGTAATTATGGAATATGAGTACCGCGTCGTGGCAGCAACGCGGCACAAGCGGCACGCAACATCAACGACGTTTACGGAGCTAACACTACAAACCAACGCACCACTTGTTATTGGTTTGCTCGCTTCCGTTCTGGAAATTTCGACCTGAAAAATGAACCTCGCGGTCGTCCGAAGACTTTGGTCGACAATGACGAATTAAAGGCGATTGTGGAAGCTGATGATACACAATCTACGGCTGAATTAGCAGCAGCTTTCGACGTTAGCGTCAAAACAATATTGGTCCATTTGCGTCAAATTGGCAAGGTAAAAAAGCTTGACAAATGGGTGCCCCACGAACTCAATGATCGCCAGCGCGAAGTACGCGTCGAGACGTGCCTTGCACTGCTCAACAGACACAACAAATGAAGGAATTTTGAACCGCATTGTTACCTGCGATGAAAAATGGATTCTGTTTGATAACCGCAAGCGCTCAGCAAGTTGGTTGGATCCTGGTTCAGCACCTAAACAATGCCCTAAACGAAAACTTACCCCTAGAAAAGTGATGGTCACTGTTTGGTGGTCTAGCGCCGGTGTGATTCATCACAGCTTCTTACCAAACGGGGTGAGCATTACTTCAGATGTGTACTGTGAAGAACTGAACACAATGATGGAGAAGCTGGCACATCTCCAACCAGCATTGGTCAATCGCTCGTCTCCGCTGCTCCTGCACGACAACGCGCGACCTCATACTGCACAGCAGACGGTCTCCAAGTTGCAAGAACTGGGGTTGGAAGCTCTCCGTCATCCGCCCTACTCACCAGACCTTGCGCCTACAGACTACTACTTTTTCCAGAATTTGGATAACTTCTTGGCGGGAAAAAAATTCAATACCCGAGAGGCAGTACAAAATGCCTTTGAAGAATTTGTTGCCTCCCGTCCAGCTGATTTATTTAAGAAGGGCATCAATAAACTGCCACTGCGTTGGCAAAGATGCATTGATTGCATGAGTGATTACTTCGATTAATACAAATAAAAAATGCATGAAAAAAATTCGTTTAAATTTTTTCATACAAAACGGCAATTTCATAGGTAACCTATTATAAATCAAAATCGCATTTCATTTCTGTCTGAGGGTCTACTAAAGAACTTCTATGCTACAAAATGGATTTTGATTTAAATACCCTATTTCGGGTTCAAACGCGTATAAAATATTTTAAGATAAGATAAAGTAATTTTTCTGTAAAATTAGCTCTAAGTGGATAATGTTGTTTTGTTTTAATTTCTAGTGTAGGTATACATTAGAAATTAAAAACAAACATTATCTAAAAAGGAATACAGACTACATTAAACTTGTAAATACATAAATAACACTACTTGAAAACGAGTTCCAAGCTAAGAATCTAGTTACCGCAAACTTATTACTATTTATTTTAAACTGTAATGCAAAGTTATATTCAGTATGTTATTACTGCAGCGGTTGCAAGGTAACTTCTTAAAGTTAAGTTGTTTCATTCATTTCTTATATAAACAACTTTTCTTATTAAAATTAAATAGTTATCTGTTTGGTGCGTTCATTTAACATAGTATTTTAAGGCTGAAATATCAGGGTAGCCCCATTTTTCAATTTGCAGGTCACTATCAAGACGTATGTTGATCAAACTATGTATGATTCGCGACCGTATTTTACAGAATTATAATAATTAGAATCATCAATAAAGCTCCTTATTAGAATTTACCACAAATGTCATAATTTCGTGAAATAGTCATTCAATTACTGTAAAATCCTCTAGGGGCACATAACAGTGACTGGTAAACCAGTTTTTACGAGGAATTACAATTCCTCGTGGTTGTACGAAAAAAGAACGCAACAAATTGTTTTTGTGAGATTTTTATTGAGGAAAATGTGAATATCCCTGATGCATATCTGAAATGTATTCTCTTCCCTTGGGGCCACACAGCGACGATGGTGAAATAAGAATGGAGAACTTAAGACAATGTTTATTTTTAAACTCAAAATTCAGGAACATAACATACCATCACGCCTGTATTCTCCGAAGGGATGGGCAGAAGTGTCCCTATAGTACACCCACATTTCGACAGTTATGTTTAAGCAAAACTCCAGACTCCGCGCTGCTACTGGGCTGATTCAGGAATATTGTCGTTTTATAATGTACTATCGGCCAAACTTCCACATGCTCACCTTTAAGGTGATAATCGCATAGTACGGTTCACGACTCGATCGTCCGATGCACGTGTTAGAAAGTGGATTGTACACTAACCTTATAGGTATAGATATCCACTTAATTAAAAGCTTTGTATGTCAAGATGATTATTAGTTATTTACTGTGTATGAAACTACTTATGAACATGGTGTGTAAGGAAAGGGTTTCATGAAGAAAAGCACAGAAAGACAAGACTAGGTATTTATTATTTCAATTAGGCTTGTCAATAATTATTTATCTAAGAAAACCGTTTGTCCATTCAAAGCTAGAACGTCGTGGAGAAGAATGGACAAGAAACTCCACGGGAACTTAAAGTATTTTATCAATACATTTTTACATTAGGATCGGTCATAGTAGGTATCACATTACCTACAAATATCATAGTTAGCAACTATAACAATAGATATGAACTGCACAATATCATGAGCAATATTAGTCTTATTGAAACACATACAGAACAACATAGATAACAACAATAATAGTATAATTAACTTACATGAACAATTGTAGTTGGATCTTTCACAAGATCCAAGAGAATCCATTTTACACAGAACTTCTGCTATGCAGCATGATGTTTTACATTGGCTTAGCCAATGACGTTTTTAACTTTTAGCAACTTAATAATTATGGACATGGGACACCACTCGTGGCCTGTCTGTACCGTCTAACAGTTGTAACCAAAAGACTTGGATGATTTTAGCCAGAGCTTCCGCCTTACGGCGTTCCAGCTCTTTTTGGCTTGCCAGCTAGAGTTTTCCACGTTAGTGTACGTCTCTTTGTGGCGAGGACCTCCTTAGCAGCTTTATATTTACGGCAGACACTAGAGGGTCTTTACCGTACGACAGCTAGCGTAACGAGTCCCGCTAATTCGGGGTAGTCCCGTCTTTAATAGTTTTTAAATATTCCCACCTACTACAAACTATTCCCACCTCTTGGCGCCATTTTAGACCAATCACAGATGGTTATACATAATTGCCAAATAACTTCTAAAATAGGTATTAATTAACAAATCATATATTGTGAGACTGTTTTAAAACATTAAGGGATCATTTAGGAATACAGTTATTGTTTATATATAATTCAGAAGTAAGATCTGATGCGATATTAGTTTCAACCAATCATGTCATGATTTATTTCTGCCAATCACAGGTCATGACTATTGTTACAAGTTATACAGTATTGTTATTATAATCAAGTCTAAACTTGATTATCAATAGCCACTATCATTGCCTTTGTGCGACAACTCTACAATCGTTGTTGGTGATACGTTAAGTCACAATATAAACAATGAATATAAAATACATCTGTCTATGAAATATCAATCAAAGAAATGCAAATAACAATATGTACATTTCTGCACATAAAATATTAATTTACGTTTAATAAAATATGACTGAAATGTAACGTTTCCGAACGTCACTATCATCTTTAATCTGACAAGAGTGATAGCTGACGTTCTGTGACTTTGTTTTGATCAATAGGATCAATAACATATTATATTATAAGTACAACATTAATTATTCTATTCGTAAAACATTAATTTACATATATCAAGTTTATTGAAATGTTATTGAAATGGAACGTTTTCGAACGTCACTGTCATCTTTCATTCTGACAGAGTGACACTGACGTTCGTAATAAGATTTCATCTTGTTGATCAATAAATTATTCAATTACTTAATTATTCTCCATAAATACGAACAATCGTTAATAATCCAACCCACGCGTTTTGACCAATAAGATGCACGTTTGTTTTTTATTTGATACAGAGTTGTTATTTTTTATTACACGCCCTGTACTTACACAAATGTATATTGTCTCTAATTGGCAAAACCAGGAAGTGGTGTGGTTTGTCACTAGCTGCGCTTCCGCAGAAATATTTTGTAAACTGAGCATGCTTAAATTTTGCTGATAGTACCTACATGTAAACCAACAAAACATAATTTAGTAATCCAGTTCCGAAAATCATGTCTGAACTCCCAAAACAACGTCTACCGCCCTTTTCATCCCACCCGTAAAAACAAAATAAATACGAAATCTCCTACAAAATTAATTCTCGGGAGAACATCTTCTAAACTCTTTGTGAAGTTGCAATTTCAACTGAAAGGTGAAGCAGGAACAAAAATCCATGTAACTTTTTCTAATAAAAAATCCTATTATACTCATTAAAGTGGGCAAAGGAACCACTTTGTGGGTAAAGTTTTTTTAAGCTGAAATAAGGTTGAATGAGTTCATATTACCATAATTCTAAGGTTCACAAAAAAGTGAATAAAGGTTGTACAGTCAAACCCACGTCGGTGTTAATAATTTAACATTAACAGCGCCTTTATGTCATAGCATTAAGAGTGGTATTTCTAATTCAAGTATTACTAATGACCTACGGTTGATTGTACCTTAGAGGTACATTTTTTTTAGGATTGAACATCAAGCAAGACTTGGTCTTACCCTGAAAGGGTTTTATTAAGAGCTAGTCTGGCGTTGAAAGGAATTTCTCAATAAAAAGTCTTTCCAACAGTTTTTGTAAGTGTATTATTTAAGGTTGAATACTTATTTAGCGTTTTGTGTTAAAATTGATTGATTGATGATAATAAAACACCTGATTTAGGTAATTTCATAGTCTTCTTGATAAATTACCTGTCTCAGTGAAAGCTTTTAAAATGTATCGACAGAAAACAAATTTTGCTCCCAATGACCACATTCAAAATAGCGCTTGTGGGTCAGATTATTGAAAAGGCTTCCCTTTGGATTAAATGTCATATTTTCGCCATAATTTTGTATTTGAAGACAACGGGTGTCGGGGCCTCTTGGCAAGCTCCTGTCATATGTGTCAATCTGTAAGACCTCTTGACAGGATGCCACGTTAATGACAGCCCGCCACAGAGGTCTGGTTAGGACGGAGGGATTCTTACACCGTTATAAGCTTTATTTTTTCAGATGTCATTGAAATGACACAGGCGGGTTCAAACTCGGGTGAACTGAGTTGAATAGGCAAATAAAAATCGTAGGTGGAATCCACTAAAGTGCCAATATTAAATTTTTATCCTATAAATCAAGCATTCACCTGTGATCTGCAAAGTATGTGATGACTACTCGGTTTTAATAAAATTCAATTAATGATATTCCGTCAAACTTCATTCAACCATTATGAATGATGTCGCTAATCGAAAAATAACTTATAGTTTATTCAAATTCTTTTCAAACGTACGTTATTACGAAAATAAATGTCATTCGATTTTTATACCTCTTAAGCTTGTGTAGACCCAAAGATTGTAACTTTAGGAAAGGATACTTAAGGCGACGATAACCGACTTTTAATGATTTTAAACCGAAGGTCACCTCTAAACAAGTAGTGTTATAATTGGGAAAAATATAACAATGTTAAATTAGAGCATTTTCTTCATTACTTCATAATTTGTGAAAGTTTAAGATTATGTTTATATTACATAGAGTCAATAATTTGTAGTCTAATGCGGATAAAAAACTGAGAATCACGCAACAACTATCAAGCATATTTTTGTGCAACCTTCATTATTTTAAAAATAATTTTATTATTTATCTTTTAGTAAGCGTGTTTTCATGTATGATAAATTAATAATGCGTCTAATTTGGGACAGTGTTCCTTGATGGGCGAGTCCTAATTAGGCCGCGCGCACTTTGAACACGAATTTGTATCATACGTAAATGTATTGTCGTGGTCGTACGAATTGAATGCGTACACTGAATACGTTTTTCTCCGTCAAATAGGCAGCGTACCGGTGATTCGTGAATTTCTCTTTGGAGCACGATTAATAATACGATTAATAATCTGTCTAATCAAGATAATAATCGTCTTATAACTCGGAGACTGCGGCGCGGCGGCGTCCGCGTTGTCGCTATCGTAGAACCGAATAAGTGCGTGAAATATTTTTAAAAAGATATGAATTGTGTGAATTTCATTATATCACGTAAGTGATTACTTGAATCACTCTGATGCCACAAACGATTATGTCCGTATACCAATTTAATGAATTTTTCTTCATCCATTTTAATTTTCAACGTACGAAAGTGTTTCTTAATCCCAACAAGTTCAGATTGTTTTCGGACATCGGAACTACACATACGTATACATGCGACTAACTCGCACTCAGTCCGCGCACTCCCTTAGTACGTGGAAGGTCGGAATCGTTCGTGCGTGTTCATTCGTGATCGCATGAGTAAAATTCGTATGAATACGCGTCCAAAATGCGCGTGGCCTTACTGGGTGGACGTACGACGTGCTGCGTGAGCTCAGTACAGAACGCGCAAGCTAACCACTCAAGGCCGTTGGAACATATCTGCGTCTTAAAAAGGAAAAAATCCGCAATTCCTGGTAGTATTCTGTTTTATTTATCTTTTTATGTCTTATCTTAATAACATTCTTCCGGTAATCTGGAATGACTGTAACGTTTCAGTTTGATATCTTTTTGTCTTTCATAGTGAGATAACTTCTAAATCGTGCGTGGGAGTCCTACAAACATTATCCTTGTACATAAATACACAATAAAGAAACACCCACACCCAGACTCTAAATAGTATTAAATAAATAATAATACCAGCCTATTATTATCCCATTACCAGGGCAAAGGCCTCTTTTTAGGGTTCTGTACCCGCAGGGTACCAAACGGAACCCTATTACTAAGCCTCAGCTGTCCGTCTGTCCGTCTGTCAACAGGCTGTATCTCATGAACCATGATAGTTAGACGGTTGAAATTTTCACAGATGATGTATTTCTGTTGCAGCTGTAACAACAAATACTTAAGGGGCTCCCATTCAACAAACGTGATTACTTTGCTCGATATTGATAACGGCAACAGATAGACGCTTGAAATATTCACAGAATATTAAGTTATAATATTCACTTTAAAAATAACGGGGTCGGTCCGTGGATGGGTGACCATCTTTACAAACCGAGACTCCTCCGTGGATCTTTGACAATAGAAAGAAAGAAAGAAAATACGTTTATTTGCGGTAAACATGACGCAAAGGACAACAAAATAAAATAAGAATGTAAAAAGCAAGTTAAGGGGAAAATATGCGTCACATCTACGCAAAACGGCTACCGCTCAGCATAATGCCGCGACCCCATGCGAAACGGAGCCCCAGCGCTGGTTTTCAGCGATAGCCGGCGTTGACGCGATGACGTCGATGTTAATGTTAATGTTAACAATCGTTATGGGTCGTCAGAAGTCCGAAAGTCTGACAACCAGTCTTACCAAGGGGTATCGTATTACCCAGTTAATGGGTTATGGAGGTCAGATAGGCAGTCGCTCCATGTAAAATACTGGTATTCAGCTGCATCTGGTTAGACTGGAAGCCAACCCCAACATAATTGGGAAAAGGCTAGACAGATTGATTCACTTGAAAAATAAATAATTAAATTAAAATAAAACAAATATTTATGGGAGCCCCTTAAATATTTGTTTTATTTTAATTACAACAAACGTGATTTTTTTGTCGTTTTTATAGATAATGGTACGGAACCCTTTGTGCGCGAGTCCGACTCGCACTTGGCCGGTTTTTTTCATACAAAGAAGGCATGAGTTTAAATAATTAAGAAAATAATAATGATACAATATAGTTAGAGTTCACCCTTGTCCTTGTCGGACACCTCTAAAGCAGTCCTTAAAAGAAATGTAATTTACATAAGCCTTTGTAAAAAATTTATATACCACTTTTGAAGACTTTTTATAAATTGTTTAAATTGCATACATTTTCAAGTGAGGTTCTTATTTGCATAACTAAAATATTCGTAAACACGTTGGTTTAACTATAAACATGCAAGCTTATTTTACATAAAAATGTTTTAGTAATTAAAATAAAATGTGATGTGTTTTGATAATAAACATGAAATAGAACACCGAGTATTTTTATGTAACGAGCATTTAACTAAGTATTTCAAAATGTGAAAGAACACCTTTTGAAAGATCTATAATAATAAATATTTTAAGGATTCAATGTCAACAAGAATATTTTCAAAGAATTCGATACAGAAAAATTAAAAAGTCAATCAATCTGCCTAGCCTTTTCCCAACTATGTTGGGGTCGGTCTAAAGATGGTCACCCATCCACGGACCAACCCCGGCAAGCGTAGTTTAACCTGATGGATCGACCCGTACGGCTGTTCTTACTTAGCCACGATCTCCTCCAGAAAATATAAAATGTCGGGTCAAAAAATTAAATGCCTAGTCCCTAAACTATACATAATCGCGGAACATATTACATAAAAATAAAAAAACAAAAGACAGTACAACAAGTAAAACGATGATAGCTGCAAAAGTATAAACTGTAGCGCAGCTAACAACGCCCTTCTCCAGATACAGAATGGAGTAAATATTCCATGCAAACAGAGAATTTAGATAATTTAGATTTAGTTTTTAGATGATAAAACAAACAAGACAAAAATAAAAAAGTACAGGACAAAAAATTCTTTGGGATTATGTTGGTATTACGGGAAGCTCATGGATAGAGGATTCTAAAATTTCCTTTTGGAAGTCTTTTCATGGGCCATCCTGTCTATAAACAGATATTACAACACCAAGGTGTTTGATCAAACCTCTCTAATTAATATCCACTTTCCACTACAAAATACAATAAGAGTTTTACCCAAAAACGTCGCACAAAATTCAAAAATTACTACCCGTTACTAAATCCCAAATAGCCGTAACCTTCCTGAGACCTGATAATATGACATTAGGGTCGGTTCACATCGAGACGCAAAGAAAACGCAAATTTTAAAAGATACAATAGAATTTCCTGTTCCAATGCAATCAATTATTGCATTAGTTGTGGACAAACTACACCAAGGCGGCTCTGAGCGACATGCGAGTGCAATACAACGACGCGTGGCGCGCGATGTTTCGACTGCCTCGGTGGTGCAGCGCAAGCGCCATGTTCGCCGCGGGCCGCGTGCCCTACTGGCAGGCACTGCTGAGGAGCCGCTCGGCCGCCGCACGCACCGCCATATATCGATCGACCAATTCATTGGTGGCCGCAGTACGTAAGTGGAACCACAGCCCCTTACATATAAGATGGCAGTCCTACCACATGCCGATAACCTGATTAGCGCGCGCGCGTGTGTGTGTAATATATCTTATTTATGATATTGTATGTAATTAATTTGTAAGTTTATATGGATGCATATCTGGAAATAAAAGATTTCATTTCATTTCATTTCATTGCAGCGACAGCTACAATTTTAACTCTCAGTTTAGTGATGGGTCTTTTACTTTACAATCGTTAGAACTTGTCTATGAGACAAATGGTATTGGACATATTATACCGTGTTGAAGTACGCTGCAGAAAGCATTGCCGGTAATCATAAGTATTAATTTACCTTCACGACTCGTAAAGCCACATCGACATGCGCGGCGGTTTTACAATAAGTACGCTGTACTATTCGCAGCTGGCTTCATTTTCTGCGAGCAGCGTTACGTAGCGTCTCGGTGAGAACCGACCCTAGTAGTGAGAAAAATGTGTAAGTGGGGTTCTAGAGCCACCTTATCAGCCCCCGACGAAATTGTTTGCCGTCAACAAAGTATTTTCACGAGGTCAGGCCTTTGATGGCAAAGTGAAAAATTATCATCTTAGGGCGGTTATTATATTATGTTATAAGTACCTGAATGTTCGGGATGAGTTATGTTGAGTTGTTAGTTGCCAGGGCAAGTTTTAGTGTAGGTACGAGTAGGTATGCTAGATGCGTGATTCAATCTAGATTTTTGTATTTTTTTTTTGCTTTTTATGTTTTTTTTTTATTAGCCTACATTGTATCCCACTGCTGGGCAAAAGCCTCCCCTTTTTAGGGTTCCGTACCTCAAAAGGAAAAAACGGAACCCTTATAGGATCACTCGTGTGTCTGTCTGTCTGTCTGTCCGTCTGTCTGTCTGTCTGTCTGTCTGTCTGTCTATCTGTCTGTCTGTCTGTCTGTCTGTCTGTCTGTCTGTCTGTCTGTCTGTCTGTCTGTCTGTCTGTCTGTCTGTCTGTCTGTCTGTCTGTCTGTCTGTCTGTCTGTCTGTCTGTCTGTCTGTCTGTCTGTCTGTCTGTCTGTCTGTCTGTCTGTCTGTCCGTCTGTCACAGGCAATTTGCTCCGAATCTAATGGAGCGATTAAGTTGAAATTTGGTACACATATGAATTTCTGTAACCCAAACACGGACGGGTAAAGTAAATAAATTAATTTTGAATATAGAGGTCACTTTTGGGGGCAAATAAGAAAATTAAAAAAAAAGTTTTGCAAACTACACCATGTGGCATGTCAAATGAAAGGACTTACTATGAGGGTCTCAAATATATTTTTTTTATAATGTTAAAACAAATTGTTTTAAAGTTATTTAAGAAAATAGACGAAATTTGACCATTCCCCCCCCCTTATCTCCGAAACTACTGAGCCTAAAATTTTGAAAAAAAAAATACAGAAAATAGATCATTATCTGTAGATTACAAGAAAACCTATAAGAAGTCTGTGGTCTTAAAATAACATGGTAAATCTATCAATATTGTGAGTACAAACTTACATTTACAGTTGGAATGTATGGGAGAACATGTTTTTCAACTACAATGTTAAGTTTCTTCTTAAGATAAATTCATCCCAACTACGGAACCCTTCATTGTGCGTGGTCCGACACGCACTTGGCCGGTTTTTCCTTCCAAACCTCCCTGTCTTGTACGATCTCTGGCCATGTTGGCCCTGAAAACCTTATCAGATCGCGACTGTCACACCACCTTCGCCTTGGTCTGCCACGACGGCGACGTCCTGTATGACCTTAAAGTATGATCCTTATAGAAGATATGCAAAGTTAAAGTAAAAAAAAAACAATTAACACCTATTATATATACCTTTATTAATAACTTCACCTTTTTATTGAAAAAGACTGAATCACCCAATTGTTCTGAGTGTGATAAGGTAGAGGATACCACTCATATTTTAGCGGAATGTGTCCGGAACGAGGTTGAGAGGAGTAACTATTTCATAGAAAATGATTTTAATTATATTAATGCTGGCATGTATAATACTATCTTGGCTGCTCCCTTGTCCAGGGCAGCAAAAACATTACATAAAATTATACATCTAGGTATTAAGCGTAGATAAACATAGAATGCCCCTATGAGGGTGACATGGTCATACTGATCAAACCCTCTATAAATTAATAAAGATAAAAAAAAAATATAAGTAATAAAAACAAACAACAATTTGGTAGACTGAGATTGTAATATCAGTCTGCCTACGAAGTATATATAAGTAGACAGAGGGCGAAGTATGGAACACTCAGGCGGCATATTGGAGGTAAAAATAAAGGTTAATTTCTTCCTTCAGATAAAAGTTTTGTCACACTCATTCTTTAACAAATTCATTCTTAAGCTTAGTCATATTACACAAAAAAAAAATTACGTATTTATTCAATATAATAGTAATGTTTTTTAAGAGCACCCATACGGCGCGTGTGCGGAATGAGTGATGCAAATTAATCGTAATTTTGGAACGGGACGAGCAAGTGAATTTTCAAATATTGTTAATAGTTTTTTCTTTTTTACAATTTTCCAATATTGAAATAAGAAGTGCAAAGGCTATAAAACGCATGGTTTGAGTGATCCACTTTATTGAGCATCAATTTTTATCTCAGGTTTAACAAATTTTTAACTTCGCCATGTTTTTTTAAAACATTCTTTACTAAATCTTCCTCGATTTTTGTTAAGAATGAAGAGAGGGTCACTCAATCGACATGCACAACCCTCAGTACGCCTCAGTCTGCTGTGCATGTCGATTGAGTGATCCTCTCTTTTTCAAAATTTGTCCCCCGAAATAAACCCGGAGAGCCGGGTGCATTCGTGCGACAAATTTTATATTCGAACTTTAAAATTATGTTGGGTAATGTTGTATAATGATAATGATGCATTCTAAATATTATTTTCAACTCGATTTTATTAATTGTAAATAATGTTAGAATGGTGGTTCCATAATAATACAATATTTATTTATTAAAGTTGCAATTTAGGTTGGTTAGAGTAGAGTCACATTGCTTTTGTTAACTTCCATAGTTGACCAGTCGATCAGTTTTGTTGAAGTATAAATAATAATAAGTCTCCTGTTCAAAATTATTTCGTTCAATGGAATTTTAAAAGTAACATGCTTGTGCAATGCTACTAGCCATTAAACAACAATGTTCACAAATTGTTTTAAAAATCCTTAAACAGTGCAGCAATTACCTTTTTGTTTATGTACACATACGGCATGAATATGCATAGTAATGAGTCGTAAGCAGTAATTTCTACCTAAACTTTACTATATGCACGGCATTTCCCACTTTTCAGCCTGAGTTTGCAGCAAAATGCTGAGAAATTACGTGTTTCATACACATTTTTATACATACTTTGTTCATACTTTTGTAGAGGATTTGCACGGTAGCTAGGTAACATTTCCTTAGTGTTTTACAATAAGGTTCGAAATCCCTCGGACAGATGATTGCTCAGAGTTGTTTTCAGAAGCATGTACATAATATCAACGCGATGCTTAAAAATACCAGTGAATTTAAGTAACAATAAACAATAATAAATAACAAATGAACCAACCTACTTTTTCAAAAGTACAGAACCAACAACCGTTAAAACCACTCTTTAATACCCTATTTCATCGGCAACTTTATCAAAAGAATCTCATTACCCCAAATTACCTATTTCTTTTGTTGACGTCAATAAAATAAAGGCCCATTTATCTGGATGCGATTTATAGCCATTTGCATAAATTTGGGAAAGAAATAGCCTATTTATAGCCTCTACTCAGGAAATAAGGACTTGCGCTTTTATGATAATGTCAGCAACTAAAGGAAGGGAAATCAGAGTTGTTTATTTTCCGCAACTCATAAAATTGGGTCTTTTGGAAATGATCAATCGGCTATCAAAAAGGGCACGAATTTAAAGGAAAATATGCTTGATAAACAAAGAAAATAAGGATAAATTTTGTATAAAGTTCAGTATTTAATTTTTAGTCAGGGAACTCGCGACAACGTTCTGCAGGGCTTTTCAAAACATATTGACGTTATTACCCAGTAAAAACACTGCAGCTACGTTCTAAAGCTATTTCAACTCAAATTCCTATTTTGTTTTTAAAATAAATTCCTCATAAATTCCGTGCATTTTCTTCTCTTTTTTAATTTTATACCCTCTAAAACAGCCTCTGTACCCAAAAACTAAAAAGGTTTTCCACAAAAAAAACGTTTTATTGCTCTCAGAGGCACATGCAAAATTGCTCTTTTAAAACTAAAGCTGGGTAACCATAAAATGTAGAGTGGATGTATTTGAACAATGTTATTTATACGAATTCCATGGCGGTAACACATGGCTACTGTGCTGAGTTTGCGATGGTTTCTCGTTAGGGGAGCACAAAAGTATGTGGAAAATTCTGTCGAAAATTAACAGAGGAACGGGCTGGTGCTTTAGTTTTTTTGGGCTTAATATTACAGTAAAGGTAAGCGTCCATTGGTCCGCGCCGGCCGCAACGCACGCACGGCACGCAACGGATTTCGGTTTGCTTTGTATGAATTCATATAGCACTGCGTCCACTACTGATACCGCCCGCATTTTCATTTCTTCATACTATTCAATTCAATTCAATTTATTTTATTGCAGATAATAAAAATCCATAATATTACATAAAAACAATATAAAAACATAAAGATGAATAAATTTAAAAAAAAAAAATACAATAATTTAAAAATATTATAAAAATTAATCATGAGTGTCAAAAAATGTGTAAAAGAATAATTAGGTCAAATAATAATAATAATCAAATATAATTTAATTTAAACTGTCAAATAATAATAATAATCAAAATATAATTTAAACAGAAATAAAAAGATAATCAAAACACATAAAATATAATAGTAGGTACCTATTCTATAATAATGAGGGGCCGCTAGCGTGCAGCCGCATCCATCTCATCAACATTGGTGAGTCCCACCTCTGGGACAATGCGCTAAGAATACCATTCGGGCTGCCACGCACACGCCGTAACAGCGAGGCGCACCTTTTTCTGATTATCGCGAAAAAATCATCAGTCTGCGCCTCGGCAAACATCGCGGAAGCACTACAAAAGCGTGGCAGCCCCAACAATATCCTAAACGCACTGTTATACTGGACACGCAGAGCACTGTACCCCCGCAATGTAAAATTAGTCCATAGGCTGCACGTGTAGAAGGTCTGACAGTATGCCTTGAATAATGTTATCTTTACTTGATTAGTGCAACGTGCAAACCTACGAGCCAACATATTACACCGGATGGACAGCGCCCTGCGCTCCCTCTCGATGTCCTCATTGTCACACAGCTCTTCGGTCACCCAGTGACCCAGATACTTAAAGGCACTTACCTTTTTTAAACGCATGCCGCATAGAGTTACATGAGGAACATGGGAGTAGCCTTTGCTTCCTGACTTGAATAACATGAACTCACTCTTATTCGCGTTGTATCTGAGCCCATGGGCTTCCGCGTACGATTGGCAGATGCACACCAATTTCCGTAACGCTGCAATCGATGGGCTCAGTAACACCATATCGTCCGCGTAACTTATGTTGTTAACAATTACTCCGTCTATGGAACAACCAATACCAGTGTCACTGAGTTCACCGATGAGCCGGTTCATGTATAAATTAAAGAGGTGGGGGGAGCTGATTCCGCCCTGCCTAACCCCACATTCCAAACCGTATACATCTGAATATGCACCCGCCCACCGCACTCTATTGCGTTGGTTGGCGTACCAGAACCTAAGCAATGAAATCACCTCCCGAGGCACCTCCGTATCACTCTCCAGCTTCTGCCACAGCTTGTCATAGCACACCAAGTCGAAGGCTTTTGATAAATCTAGGTAACATGCATAGACAGGTGTGCCCCGACTAGTATAGTACTGAACAGTCTGCTTGAGGCAGAGGATAGCAGTCTCAGTCGAAAGTTCCGGTCTGAACCCAAACTGGGCATCATGCAACTGAAGATGCTTTTCCAACTGCTTGTCAAGCAAACTGTCCAGCACCTTTGCTATAACAGTAGCCAGAGAAATGGGTCTATAATTTGACAGATCCGATGAGTCACCTGTTTTATTCTTTACGATCGGTACCACCGTAGTGTACATAAGGCTCTCGGGTAAGTAACTGTGACTAATACAGAGGTTAAAGAACATCGATAGAACTCTAGACAGGTGTATTCCCGCATACTTTAGGTGCTCGATGCTGAGATCATCGTGGCCGGGAGACTTGCCCCTCACCATTTTATTAATAACCGTAGCAACAGTCTTCGCAGAAAATCTGACATTAAGTGCGGTGAGGTGGTTCTCAGCAGCGGGCACCCCAGACGTAGGCCCAAGCGGGGACTCAACCCTGAAATGCTGCTGGAATGCACAGGCTATATCATGGGGGTCATGTTTACCACCAACGCTAGCAGGAAGGCCCGACCTTGTGTTTAGCTTTTTAGTGTTTTTCCAAAAACTACTAAAGTCTTTATTGATATGATTTTCTGCTATAATGTCCATTTTTATCTGTGATTCATTTTTCTGACAAAAAGCCAATTTTGACTTAAATATTTTTCTAGATTCACACATCTCAATATACAGATTCCCAGACCTTGGTCTCCCAGCCAACACCCACGTCTGAAAGCAAGATCGTGCCCTCCCGTGAGCGGCACTGACATATCGGTTCCAACCAGTAACATACCTATGCTTGTTACGTTTAGGCACATAATAGCTAGCCTTTGCAGCCCCTGTCAAAATACAGATTATTTTGTCATATATGTCATTTAATAACAATTTATGCGCGTCACTATCACACATACCGTCAGCACAACATTGAAATTCCGGGGGAAAGTCAATTAACTTTAGTTTAGAATTACAAGTACGATGATATTTTTCTATTTGATCAGAGTCTCTTTCTCCCCATTTTACACTATTATAAAATATATTACTACTTAGCTTTGCCGGCTGTTGGCAGCTTGAGCGGATAAAATTAAAATTACAAGCAAGCAATAACGGATAGTGATCGGACCAATATACATCTTTATTAAGTACAGACGCACTTAATATGGCCGAACGCGCAGCGCTCGTCACTACACAATGATCGAGCCAGCTGTGACTGCCACTCGCACCGCACACATAAGTATAAGTGTCATTAGGTAAAAGTTCCGTATCTACGCACGACCAAGATTGTTCGGTGCAAAATGACAACAACTCTGAATGAAACAGCTTACCCGGATGAGCGTTGAAGTCCCCAAGTATAATCACCGAGTTAACATCGTTACTTTCAATAATGGCGTTTAGTTCACTCAAACACTCCGTAAATTCACATAGATTCTCGTTTGAATTAGTAGGCATATATACCGTTATCACTAGCAAAGACCGGTTTTCACACATTATTTTTATAGCAGCGATACGCACACTACTGCACGGAATAACGACCACCTCCGGGAACACAGCTGATCTCCACAACAGGGCCACACCCCCGTACGGTCTCCCGCGAAGCACACCCGCAGACAGGTCTACCGCCGACTTTCCAGTAAAAGAGAATGCACCATCAATGTTGCCCAGCATAGGAATGTCGTGATGCAGCAGCCACGTTTCCTGCAGCGCAATGATGTCTGCTTGTTTACACAGTCTTCTCACACATTCAATTGACCTCGAGATATTTTTACAATTAAACGATATGAGTTTGGTTGTCAGATCCATATGTCAAGTTAGTTTTATCAATATCCCGATATTCACGTCTCACTGTGTTATGAGTAAAGTCAACAAAACGACGAAACATCACTCCATTGGGCCAAAAATCATCATTTAAAAATACGTCGATTTTATTTTTGGGTACAAATATTTTAAAAGCATTGTAGTCCTTAGTAATTTTCATATTCATTTTTTGAAGGTCAATGTCTATGTTTATTTTACTTGTAACGTATTTTTTAATGTCACACTCAGTTGTCTCCTTTGACACCTTATAGATATATATCGGAACCTTAATGTCAGCGGCTTTGAAGTTTGAACTTATGTCCACATTACCTTTTCCAATTTTACCCTGGAAACGGTTTTTCAACCTCTTTTTTTGAACCAGTATGAACCCGTCGTTCAGGGGTTGTGACTTGAATTCGCCTTTATTCTCATTTAAAATTTCGGAGAAACTTTTTTGTGAGGTATCATTTAGAGTTGTGTGTATCGGAGTATTGATAATAATACGCTCTGCCGTAGCTGATGCAGCGGTGGCGGCAGGGGGGCGGCACTCCGATGACGTGTTGGTATCAGCAGTTGCGTGCGCTCCGACGAAACGTAAACCGTTAGACTCTCGGCTCGGCGTAGTTTTCAAAGTACCCTCATCAGAAAAAGTTATGCGTTTTTTTGCAGGAGAGACTGTTGGACTTCTCCTGTGATTTACTGGTGCATTACATAGAGGGGACAATCCCATGGGTCCGCTTTCACACTCAAAACTGGACAGCACGGAGGCAGCACCCCTTTTCATGTTGACACTTCGTTGGAAGTTATTTACAATCGACGCGTTTTTAAGAGATTCTACCTCCAACCGAAGGTTCTTCACTTGATTCAACGTGGCGTATTCTTCGAAAATGCGATCCAAGTCGCTTCTCATTTTTACAATATCCTTAAGTATCCTAGTCACGTCTACATGGTCAAAAAGTACTGGAGGTAATTTCTGCAGGTCCCGTGCAACAAAAATAGGTATATCGTCAGGTTCAGTCTCTTTCAATAGGCATACTATATCGTCAATATTACGTAGTGTTTTGCCTTGTTTCTTCCTTAACTTTTTTCGCTTCGTTGTCGTTATTGACTCAAACAACAAGTTTTTGGCGTTCAGAATATCATTCTCTGAGAAAGCACTAACACAAATGCGGCTGATACTTTCTTCATCCATCACATCGATCTTATTACATATAAAAGCAAGTACTTCGTTAATCACTACGTTACAACTAACACATTTGACAATATCCGAGGACATTGTTTTACTCGACTGTTTTTCCATCGCGGCAATGACGTGCGTATGCGTCGGACGCAACGACAGAACTGACTATAAACTATAAACAAACCAAAATCCGTTGCATGCCGTGCGTGTGTTGCGGCCGGCGCGGACCAGTCGACGCTCAGCTTAAATGTTCAGAGACAACAAAGAGATATTGTACACGACGAGTTTCAAAAGTTCCTGTCAAATTGTACGAATAACTTCTCAGAAACTACTAACAATATAAAAATGTTATTAAGTTTCAGATGTCTTGTTTGAAAAACGAAATAATTTGAAAGCACCCAATTTCAGACATTGAATATTATTTTACTGATGTGTTTGTTTTTAGGGTTCCATACTTCAAAAGGAAAAATGGAACCCTTATAGGATCACTTCGTTGTCTGTCTGTCTGTCTGTCAGTCTGTCAATACCCTTTTTTCAGGAACGCGTGGAGGTATCAATTTAAAATTATACTATACTTCTATACTAATATTATAAAGAGGAAATATTTTTGTGTTTGTTTGTTTGTTTGTACTGCATAGGCTCCGAAACTACTAGACTGATTTTAACCATTTTTTCACTAATAGAAAGATAAACTATCAGGAAGTAACACAAGCTATAATTTATTTTCGAAAAAAATAGAAATCCTTAAGAAAATTGCAATAATGTAACCCAAAGTAGCAAAATTTTGTCTATAAAATTCATTATTTGGCGTGCGCTGAGAAAACTGTTGATGATAGGTACTTACTACTTGATTAAAGTACTCATTATTACCTATAAAAAAGTCTGCAAGGAAATTATCTAGCTATCATAATAGCAGCTTTTGTGTTCTAAAATTTAATTAGATCGCCGATAGAAACAAAAGTTGGTTACATTCGTATCGCAGTCTTATTCAAATAAATAGTTTTATCATCAAGAGTGTTTATGTGGCAGTAAAATACTTTTTAATTCGTTCGGATCGAACGTTTAATTTCGAAGTTATCACGAGTATAAAAATGCAATACGCGAACAGTTCGATGCCGCGCCGCGCCGCGACGTTCCCTACTCTATAGAGTGGGCGGTTGTTGCCGAGGTGCGGTAAAGTTCTTTTAAGCATTTTGTGTAACAAAGCTGAAGAGTTTGTTTGTTAGAACGCGTTAATCTCTGGAACTACCAGTCAGATTTGAAAATTTATTTTTGCATTTGATGGCCCAAGTCTTGAGAAAGGTTATAGGCTGTTTAACATATCGCTACAACCCTTAGGAGCCGAACAAAAAGAAAAAAGGTTAGAAAGAACGCTAAGCGAAAACGACGTAATAGCGCGGGCGGGCGGGTGGTGCGATGCGACGGGGTGGGACGGGGGAACAAGAAATTTCACGCGGACGAAGTCGCGGGCAGAAGCTAGTATTAAATACGTAGGTCTATGGTCCCTTGGAGTACTAAAAAAATCAAGCTTCAAAGTCAACGCAATAAAAAGATACGGTTATTTATGCGACATATTTTGATACTCACAAGTAAATCAAAATCTATTGACTATTTTCCGTGGTTCTAGAATCATTAAATTTGGCAAAAAGAAAGGTATCATAGCACAAATAAAGGAAAACGTCCGAAAATTTTTTATTTGTATTTTTATTTCATAAAACAATTTTTTGGGATTACAATATTGACTTACTTACGAGTACTTCGACGCCTAAGTGTTCTTTTGTTTTTGTATTTATTTGTATAGTTAGTTAGTTAGTTACTTTTGTACCTAGTGTAAATAGTGTTAACTTGTATATTGTTTATAAACCACAAAAGAAAATGAATAAATCTATATAAATAAAAATCTTAAGTTTGTTTTTGGGATAAATTCTTTTCAAATACGGAACCCTTCATTGTACGTGGTCCGACACGAACTTGGCCGGTTTTTTTTAAAGAAGAACATAAATATATTAATATTTATTTTTTCCCAACTTCAAATAAGCAATACATAAACTCAACTAAGACTTGACCCAAAACCTGTAAAACAAATTCTCAAACAAAGAAATCGAAACAAAACATTTTTGTGTCGACAAAACAAAGAGATATCACCGAAGAAGTTGTTCCATATTCAATGATGCAACCCTCTTCTGCTTGTTTGGTATATCATTATATAAACACAGATAATATAGAAGTATTGAGAGGGAATTTCCCGGTCACCACCCTTTGTTACCCTTAGGGGTTGACTTCAATGACGACTGTTTTGTTTTAGATAAGTACTTAGATACTTTAGCATATCAGAATATTTTGATTAACTACTGTTGTCTTTAAAATTTATAATAGGTAGTTCGTTCATTTAGCGATCATAAGCCCGACTAACTGCTTAGGGTAAGTATGGTCCAAAATTAGATTTCCGGATCGAGCTAGTTGGTAGGTATTGGATATTTATATTAGAATACTACCTTCCACTCGCGGCTTCACCCAGGTCATGGTCTACCCGTGCGCCAAATTTCATCCAAATCCTTTTAGCTGTTTTAGCGTGAAAGAGTTACAAACGAACAAACTCACTTTTTTATTTATAATATTAATTAGTACAATAAAATCGCTCGAGTAATACACACATTAATAAAAAGTCCCAAAAAAACCTTTTCCATAAATTTACAAAAAAAAAAAATAAGTGACTTTCCACACAACTTCGTCTATTTTCGACCTACTTTAGGCTCTTATTAAGTACTCTTTACCTTCAATAGGAAAAAATGTGCGGAGGTTGCGGTGGTGGCTGCTGCCGTGGTGGCTGCTGCGGTGGTGGCTGCTGCGGTGGATGCTGCTGCCCTTGCATCACAATCTACACCTGCTGTACGAAGATTTGCTAGTGGCACAAATTGCGCTACTTCGCACAGACAAGCCATGGTGTCTCAGTCGAAGATGGCGCACCGTCGCGTCGCCTCCAGATGTCTGTGTCTTCGAAAAATGCATTACACGTGCCGTTTTGTGGAAATAAACTACTACTATAAAATAGGATTAGAATACGGTATTTTACTCTTTATGAGAAAAAAATTAAAAATATATTAATATTTAGATAACTTAGGCAACAAGCAGTCGGATAATGTTAGTTTTAGTTCGTAAAATAACAATATAAATTTTAAAATTCAATTAAAAGTTTTCAGCTTTTTTTATCTGTTTTCTAACACCATGAAAGTAGCCGCCATGTTATTACGTCATACGACTGTGTAAATTAAAAAGTGTCAATGTCAACTGTCAACTAATCAGCGTATCTAAACTGTTTGTTTACTCAACCAACTGACGTCATAACCACAGAGCAATATGGCGTCCACTGCGTTCAGCGTTTTCGTCAAATTCCGCGCGAAATTTGAAAATGTAAAATTTAAATGCATTTTATGGCACTTATCGATAGAATAAAAATGTTGTGTTTTTTTTATTGCCTTATTAGCACTATAGAATCTAATTGAGACATTTTTCAAAAATGGATGTAATACCCCATTCTCAGTATTATCCCGGAGTCTGATTTTAACTTGACTAATGTCAATAAGCTCCACTTCTGTTACGTGGGACTTCTGACATAACTGACAAAATGTGAGTGATACACCCCTGCATACCCTTATAAGCAACACCCGTAAGATGTTATGATACTTTTAGAACTTCTTACATCCAAACAGCGGAACTCACGAGTGTGCTCAAGTCTTTACGTACCATAATACAAAACAGACGCAGAGAATTGTATAGACAATGCTTGTCGGTATCAATTACATACAGCCAGTTCGTTTTCCTGCCAAGATGAAAGCCTAACAATGTGCGGTCGTAGCGATTGTGAATGACGGTAAGATGGAAACAAAGCTTGCGTTGTTTAACATTTTGAAGATTGTTGTAGTTTTTTTTTTTTTTTTTTTTTGTTTGGACATATCACACAACGCCATCTAGCCCCAAGCTAAGCAACCTAATGCTTGTGTTATGGTAACGAGATGGCTGATAAACTACTTATATACATTTTTTTTTTTTTTTTGTAAATACATACATATTATAGATAGAAAAACACCCAGACTCGGAACAAATACTTGTAGGTCGTACAAATATTTGTTCCGTGCGGGAATCGAACCCGCGACATGCTGCGCAGCAGTCAATCGCTCAACCACTGCGCCAACCGTGTCGTCGATTTGATTTGAGTTTGATGGAGGAATATAGTTCAGTTTTCTGAAAAATAATTATTTTGATTATAAAGCTGTAAATGTATGTTACCGAAACCTGTACGTGTTGCAACGCAACTTTGCTGTACATAAAATAAAGCTCTTGAATTTTGCCATCTTATAAGACTCTTTATCACACTTCACACAAATATTATAAAGGCGAAAGTTTGTGAGTGTGTGTGTGTGTGTGTATGTGTGTGTGTGTGTTTGTATGTTTGTGACTTCTTCACGCTCAAGCAGCTAGACCGATTTGGATGAAATTTGGTACGTAGATAACTTATACCCTGGATTAACACATAAGCTACTTTTTATATCAGTCTGCGTGGGTGAAACTGCAGGGTGCAGCTAGTAAAAAAAGAGACTTCTGATTGCTACGGGCTATGAAGCGTAGACGCTACGGCTACGCTTGCTACGCCGTAGTAAAAGTAAAATAATTGTTATAAAATCTGTCATGTCATGAGGCATTCTACCTTTACAATGGTTAAATTGCTTTGCCTCAGGGTTTCTGAAATAACCAACAATATACAGCATACCATAATTTAATAAATCATTGTTTATTGATCAACCTTGACGATAAAAAGCATAACCGTTTGTTTTTGTTTCTTTTTGAACGTTTACTCAAATCAATATACAAATACAAGTGGGCCAAAAAGATAAGGTAACGTTACAAACTATTGTTACGGGTGTCAACATACGGAATAAGGAAGAAAGTTACTTCATGCGCTTTAAGTATTTCCTCTTTTAGTTTGATCATTTTTGATTTACAGCTTTCAATAAAAAGCTTGCAATTTAGGTTTTTATGTAATCACACGTAACATAATTTTGTATATGGGTAAGGTTTGCGGCATAGTATGACTAATTTATGGACTTCAGATATGCAATACTTGTAATCGATATGACTGTTTATGAGTACAAAACCAAGAATAGCATATCACAAGGTTGACCTTCAAAATCCGGAAGTTTTCCAGCCCTATCTTACAAAAACTAAGGCATAAACAAAGTATTTCGTCATGAAACGCTGCCTTAATAACTAGGCTCAGAAATAACATCAACATCAGACATACAGAACGCGGTATTTTGTTATTAAATAACACTGCAACGATATTTTTTCCGGAACGTATTTTATACGTCTCTTTTTGCTTCACATTTATTTATTATTTTGGCCAAGTATGAGAAAGTCACTCAAGTAGGAAGCGAGATATACCTACTTTGTTCTTACATTCAGGATAAGGCATCGGAATTGTTTGGTCCAAATGGAATCAACGTAATAGGAAATGACCCAGATTCCCGAACTGTCAGGCCAATCTGGTAGTTCAAAGGGAAATTCTTATGGTCCAAATAAAAGGCAGTCAACTTTATAGATTAAGAAAAAAATCCTTAGATAACACGCATTAAAGTTGGGGAGTGGGAGCTCGCTATGTCACTTTATGCGTATAAGAAAACGTCACGTCGTGCCTTATTACTCAATGCATCGCCGTAATCTTTTGATTACGTATAATAAGATAAAATACGTGTCCAATATTTTTTAATAATCTACACGAAGGCCAAAAAAATGTTTAGTCATCATCCCTTATCGCAGTTGCTGACGTGAATCGACGTCAAAACACTGACGAAATAGCAACACGGTCTAGTAGAGATATATGTCGCCGAGGCTACCGGTAAATATCTCGACACTATGATGTTGCTGAAATTACACTGAATGTTATTATAGGTCATTTATTTATTTATTGTGTAAAATACTAATCTCTGAAGGACAAGGCTAGAGTATAATTAGTGATTAAACGAATTTACATGTAAGTGAAGTTCTATCATAATTATATGATAGCCTCGTCCGAAGAGATTAGTAACCCACCCTTCCCTTTACTTTTCATTAACCCCCAGTAGTAAAATATCTGTTCAGAGTCGTTACAGCTCTGAACATAATGAAGTATTGACGGCAAACTGACAGCGAGAATAGGTATCTGACCTAAAACAATTAAAGGGGGTTAAAAACTATAGTGCATGGAGGCGACATTATATGTGGTACTATATAATAGGTCTTTACCTATGAAATTGCCGTTTTGTATGAAAAAATTTAAAAGAATTTTTTTCATGCATTTTTTATTTGTATTAATCGAAGTAATCACCCATGCAATCAATGCATCTTTACCAACGCAGTGGCAGTTTATTGATGCCCTTCTTAAAGAAATCAGCTGGACGGGAGGCAACAAATTCTTCAAAAGCATTTACTGCCTCTCGGGTATTGAATTTTTTTCCCGCCAAGAAGTTATCCAAATTCTGGAAAAAGTAGTAGACTGTAGGCGCAAGGTCTGGTGAGTAGGGCGGATGACGGAGAGCTTCCAACCCCAGTTCTTGCAACTTGGAGACCGTCTGCTGTGCAGTATGAGGTCGCGCGTTGTCGTGCAGGAGCAGCGGAGACGAGCGTGCTGGTTGGAGATGTACCAGCTTCTCCATCATTGTGTTCAGTTCTTCACAGTACACATCTGAAGTAATGCTCACCCCGTTTGGTAAGAAGCTGTGATGAATCACACCGGCGCTAGACCACCAAACAGTGACCATCACTTTTCTAGGGGTAAGTTTTCGTTTAGGGCATTGTTTAGGTGCTGAACCAGGATTCAACCAACTTGCTGAGCGCTTGCGGTTATCAAACAGAATCCATTTTTCATCGCAGGTAACAATGCGGTTCATAATTCCTTCATTTGTGTGTCTGTTGAGCAGTGCAAGGCACGTCTCAACGCGTACTTCGCGCTGGCGATCATTGAGTTCGTGGGGCACCCATTTGTCAAGCTTTTTTACCTTGCCAATTTGACGCAAATGGACCAATATTGTTTTGACGCTAACGTCGAAAGCTGCTGCTAATTCAGTCGTAGATTGTGTATCATCAGCTTCCACAATCGCCTTTAATTCGTCATTGTCGACCAAAGTCTTCGGACGACCGCGAGGTTCATTTTTCAGGTCGAAATTTCCAGAACGGAAGCGAGCAAACCAATAACAAGTGGTGCGTTGGTTTGTAGTGTTAGCTCCGTAAACGTCGTTGATGTTGCGTGCCGCTTGTGCCGCGTTGCTGCCACGACGGTACTCATATTCCATAATTACTCGAATTTTTAACGTATCCATGATGACGAAAAAGATTGAAATGCGATGAAAATGTAACACTAATCAATAAACAAATGACTACTTTTGGAACCAAAAATCCATGTTTTTAAAACAAAATTAATTTTGATTTGAAATGGCCAGTACTGCAGAACGGCAATTTCATAGGTAAAGACCTATAAAACTATTAACAAACTAAAACATGGTTTCAAAAGATTTATCCGCATCACTGTCTAGTGGTAATGTACCTAACACACTGGCGGCATTGCCACGTTGTGTAGCAAAGCTATTCCTCTGACCAAGGTAAAAGCTGGCCCTTGGGTCACGGGCAATGTCAACCAGCCCTTTGGAGATCTCATGGAACACACCATGAGCACTAGGACCCCACGGGCTGAGGGATTCAACCCCAAACGCTCGAAAATATAATTATCGATAAGTTTGTTATACTTTCGCCATTTGAGGTTTTCCGCAGCCGCAAGAGCAGCGCCAGCAGCAAGATATATCCGCCAGGAAGATGGGACGGTGCAATTAATTGTTAAAGACAATTAAAAAAAAAAAGGAACCGTGGAGTTTCTTTCCGGCTCTTCTCATAGGAAACGACAAATTAGAAGTGTGCGCCTAGCTTCCGACGATTTATAAAAGTGCTTATGTAGGTTTATGTAAAACAAATTAATCATTCGGTGGCTGTCCCACTATTTCCGGAATTTCTAAGCTGAAACACAATATTGTGGAGTAATAAGTTTACGGGGAACTATCGCAATATTCCCTTATTAAAGCAATAATAATTTTGATCCCAGAAATTGATAATAAGTACCGTTTTATGGCGTGAAAGGGACCAGTAAAACTGATTAATGGAGCAAACGTGCTGACTTTATTGATATCTTTGAAAGCAACAATTTATAATCTGTGCTAAAATTAAAGAATACCTGTTTTGTACATTCCAGAAGAATCTTACCGTAAAGCAATGTGCAATCTGTACTTTCAATATCAAATCAAAAAATAATTTATTAGTTTGCAAATAATAATATTATTTATTAAAATGATGATGAAAGGAGCTCTTGGCTAAGTAATAAAAGCTGCACGGGTCGATCCATCAGGTTAAGCACAATTGCCGGGGTTGGTCCATGGATCTTTATATACCGAGACTCCTCCGTGCCTCAGGAAGCAGCTGTTGGTACCGGCTGTCATTTGTGGATCTTTTACAGAAGTTACGGGTCGTCACAAGCCCGAAATTCTGACAACCAGTCTTACCAAGGGGTAACGTATTACCCGTTTACTGGGTTGTGGAGGTCAGAATAGCAGTCGCTCCATATAAAATACTAGTAATCGCGCTTCATCCGGTTAGACTGGAAGCCGACCCCAACATAGTTGGGAAAAGGATAGACAGATTGATTGAAGTTAAATAAAATATTACGAGTAAAGAGCTTATCCCATATATTCAGAAAGCAAAACAATTTTTTATTAACATAGTACCTTTTTCAAAAATAATTCAATTAAAAATAAATATTGCCTATGAAAAAGTTATCAATTTAGCAAACAATATCGTCCTTTATATCATGGTGTTCTAATTAAAATAGTTCTTATCATCTATCATGAACTTTTGTAGGAACAGTAACGAACCCGGAAGGAAAACAAAAGATTATAATAAAGTAATCCATTGAGTTCCAATGTCGAGGCGATAGGCCTTCATGCGTCCCGCGGGGGCTGGGCGAACTTGTGATTTTATTTATGTATAGGTAAACCTATAGACCAGTTCGATTTTTGAGGGAGTTTACCTTTTAGATATATTATCGCCATGAAGTCCCAAAACGTTATACACACTACATTGACCTCATTGACACCATCTATTGAAGTAGCTCTGCGAACATCAAATTGCATATTTCTGGTTCAAATTTCAACATAGAAAAAGATTGCAAACAAGGCAATCTACTCTCACCTAATCTATTCACAAACGCATTGCAAGAGGTTTTCAGTATGTTGCCTGCTTCGTGGCAATCACGAGGCGTAAATATTAGCAGCCACCAGCTAAGAAACCTCCGCATTGCTGATGATATTGTATTGTTCTCCACATCACCTTCTGAACTTGAAGAAATGCACCAAGATCTGAGCACAGCAAGTCTTGAGGTTGTACTTTCAATGAACAGATCCAAGACCCAGGTCATGACCAACAGCACGAAACGAAGGGTCGAGGTAGACGGACATGTGTTGTGTTGTGTTGTCGATGAGAATACTTGCGCCAGATAGTGTCTTTCAAAAATACATTATGGACAAGGAAGTCTAGGAGCTCGTGGCTAAGTAATAACAGCCGCACGGGTTGATCAACCAGGTTAAGCTACGCTTGTCGCGGTTGGTCCGTAGATGGGTCTCCATCTTTACATACCGAGACACCTCCGTGCCTCGGAAAGCACGTTAAGCTGTTGGTCCCGACTGTCATTCGTGGATCTCTGACAGTCGTTACGGGTCGTCAGAAGCCCAAAAGTGACACCCATTCTTTGCAAGGGGTATCGCATTACCCAGTTATTGGGTTGTTGAGGTCAGATAAGCAGTCGCTTCATGTAAAATACTGGTATTCAGTTGCATTCGGTTGGACTGGAAGCCGACCCCAACATACTTGGGAAAAAGCTAGGCAGATTGATTGACAAGACAAGGAAGTCGAAAGACGAGTAGAAAATGCTTGGAAGACTTAATGGACCCTTGAAGAACACATGAAAGGTAGTCTTCTAATAGAATTATATTCATATACAGGGTGGGCCAATAATTTTTGCAAATAGTAACACTAAATTTCTCGAATACCGTTGGAAGGAGGGGTGCGCGGGTGGCGGGAAACTATGCGTCGCTACATGCAATTTTAGTCACGATGGAGCGCTTCACGGGACAACAACGTGCTTTTTGTGTTAAACAATTTTACAAAAACAACGATTCCTACGTTACTGTACGACGCCTGTTTCGAATTGAATATGGATTACGCCGTGTAAGCGAGTGTCCAAGTGTGAATTTAATCAAAGCTTGGGTCGTGAAGTTCGAGCAAACGGGATCGACAACGAATATTAAACAAACAGGCCGGCCACGTTCAAGAAGAAGCGATGAGAACATTCGAGAGGTTGAAATTTCCGTTCGGAACGATCCAGAATTATCTACGCGTAAGCGTTCGGCGGTTCTGGCATTACCGAGAACCAGTCTACGGCGGATTTTGCATCTAGACCTCAAACTGCACCCGTATAAGCTTCAAATTGTGCAGGAGATGAAACCAAATGATTACATTCAACGTAAGTTATTGGCTGACACAATGCTGGAGCAATTCTCTAGCCTGGAGAATGTATTCTTTACGGACGAGGCCCACTTTCACATCAACGGGCACGTGAATAAGCACAATTGTCGATATTGGAGCAGGGAAAACCCTCGCCTTAAACACCAAAAGCCACTTCATTCACCTAAAACGACAGTATGGGCTGCCATATCAGCAAAGGGCATAATTGGTCCGTATTTCTTTGAAAATAATCAAGGAGATAATGTAACTGTGAATTCAGCGGAATATGTCAAGATGTTGCGAGAGTTTTTGACGCCGCAGTTGCATGAATTTCAAGGATACAACAGCAGGACCTGGATGCAACAAGATGGAGCAACATGCCACACGTCAAATGTGACTTTACCGGTAGTCAAAGAAATGTTTCCGAATAAATTGATTTCTCGCAGAGGTGATATTCCATGGCCTCCGAGAAGCCCGGATCTTACACCATGCGATTTTTTCTTATGGGGATACCTGAAAAGTCGAGTCTACCTTAATAAACCGACGAATATATCCCAATTAAAACAAAACATCCACGACGAGATAGCCGCGATCCCCCGCAGCATGTGTCAGCGAGTTTTCCAAAGTTTGCGTAGTCGATTGCTAGAGTGCCAACGACGAGACGGTGCACATCTCGACGATGTCATTTTTAAAAAATAAATTTCATTAAATTTTCAAAACGTTAAATATATAATCAACAAAATAACAGTTGTAGTTTTATTTCTATTCATGTTTTAAAAGTGCAAAAATTATTGGCCCACCCTGTACAACACACTAATGCGCTCCTTGTTGTATTTTTGTATTTGTATTTTTTTATTTTTATTTTTTATTTTTAAATAATTTTGGTTATTATATTGCTTACTAATTGCATATTTGTGACTATGTTAAATGGAAGGGCGGAGTCACCTAACACAAGCATCCTCTTGCTTAAAAGGTGATCTCCAACTCATGTGAGTTAAGTTTTGTTTAAATGCAATAAATATTTTTATTTTTTTTTTTTTTTTTTTTATTTTAATTGAAAAGAAAACTCATCGATATGTGTATCTTGCCCGTTCTTACCTATGGTGCACAAAGTTGGTCCCTTACTGAACAACAGAAGTCCAAACACAAGATTTGCCAACGGGCAATGGAGCGCAGCATAATAGGTATATAGTAATATAGTCGCGTTAGAAACACCACCCTGTGCTTTATAACCCAAGTAGCGGATGTTGGAGAAAAAACAGCCAGGCTGAAGTGCGAGTGGGCTGGCTGCGTCGCATGAATGCACCCAGAGAGATGGGCCAAGATCGTCACCCACTGGACTCCTCAGGGAGAATTTCGCCGTCGAGGTAGACCGCAGCGAAAGTGGTGTGACGATCTAATCATGTTTGCAGGGCCATCATGGCCAAACATCGCACAAGACAAAAAGATTTGGAGGAAAAAGGGGAGGCCTTTGCCCAGCAGTGGGACACAAAACAGGCTAACAAAAAATATATATAGTTTAAAATCATTAAAAGTCTCGACGAAGAAGAAGAATTAAGAAGCTAATTGGTAAGATAGGGCAGAAGCTCCGTGAGAAAACGCTCCGGCTCAATCTTGGTGCAGTTTAGTCATTGCCATACAACGTGGCAACGCTGCAAGTGTTCAGCTTTGCGCCAGGAACAGCTAGAGGCGGGTTATTTGACGTGTTGTTGTGATTGTTTTTTCTGTGATAACTTTTACACCTCATTAAATTTACGATTACCGTAATTAAGGTTTAAAGTCTGTTATCGTCGCCTTAAGGGGTAAGTAATATTTGATATAATTACAAAATCTCTAATATTTACAAGATATAACAACTGAATCTATAATTTTGTTTTATATAATGATCAGTTAATATAATAAACGATTGATATAATTTTAAAGTAACTAATTTTTATAAGCATAACATACATTGAAAAATCGTTTGATATACCACTCAAAATACATAAAACTTATTTAATCTAATATGATAAAACGCCTAGTAAAAAACACAATGCAGAAGCGTTCATAGTCTACTATATGAGACATTCACCGCCTCATCTAATCCAAATGATTCACCAACAAAAAAGGGCATCTGGCGCTCGGCGGCCGCTACCGCGGCACGCTCGCTTCACTCGCTCGACTTCGCGCGTTAATGGTCACTATTCTAACCTAACCTAACCCAAATGATTCCCCAACAATAGAGGTTGATGGTCACTGTTCTAACCTAACCAAAATGATTCACCAACAATAAAGAGGATTTGGAGCTCGGGGCGGCTCCCGCGGCACGCTCGCTTCGCTCGCTCGCCTTCGCGCGTTAATGGTCACTGTTCTAACCTAACCTAACCTAACCCAAATGTCGGATTGCAAAATCGGGGTGTTATAATAATGAATGAATGGTATCAATATACACTTTAAACGATAGACCTAATGATTTTCGATTAATTATACAATATATATACAATAACGTTATACGAAATATTTTTTAGAGTATATACATGTTATATGTAACGAAATTATATCAACAGTTGGTATATCTCACGTTTATTACATCTTGTGAACGTTATTGAAATGAAAATATACCAACTATCTTTATATGATATGAGACGCACCCAATATTAAGTATTCACTCAGCTTATTGCAGGTGACTTCCAGATATTATTGTTATAATAATGCACGGGAGTGCATCTACTTAAAATAGTCAGACATGGAAATGACCTGAGTAATCTAATCCAAACCTAAAATTCCAAAAAAAAACCCTCTATTAGCCACAATTTATGAAAAAGAAACACGTCTCATATATTTTTTCGAAATAAAACTTGTTTACAGCTTCATACTTTACTGAGGGCACGTTCTTGTCCTGCGACAGAAAACACATTTGTTTACATAAGAATACCTTATCTATGTATTTTCTAGGCAAATCTTTATTAGGTTTCGTAATCATATTTTTGTATTGAATAAAATATTTGCAAAGTGGATCTCGATATTGCGATGAATAAGTAAATCGAATTATCTGAGTCTGTGCCAGAAATATCTAGATATTTTTTAAATAAGTTTGCGAATTTAACTAGGTTTATGTTGGAATTTATTTATGTTGGAATTTAACTAGGTATTAACCTAGTTCAAGTATGTTCTAAGAAATCTAAACATCTCGTTATACCAGGAACCCTTAAAACGGAGATAAAAAGAATTGGGGAAAAAGGTTAATTTAGTAAGATAAACTTATTGTATTGGAAAATCATTTCATACGAATAAAATATTTGTTTTGAGTGGATTATTCGGATTATTGTTTATCTCTAACGGTACTTTATATGAGTTATTGTTTATTGTAAAAGCATGACGCAGGTCGAATATAAATTACTAAGGTTTGAAGTTAGGAGGCCTTTTATCCTTGTATGCTACGTATCACATAGCAGAAAATTTTATAAGCTCTTACCAAAACAACTGATAAAAGCTAAAAAAAAACTTCACTAAGCAATGTTGTGCTCAAAGGGATGCGCCTGTAACATTGATTTTCAGACGAGGAATTCGTTCGCTGTAAAAACTTTATTTTTAACATTGTTCTGTAGCTTCGACTAACGCTTTCCAATTGTAAGTTCACCAATTGGTCAGAATCACTGTTTAATATTACACTTACTATCGAACTTTCGAAGCTCAACATCATCTGCCTAGCATTTTTCCAACTATGTTGGGGTCGGCTTCCATTCTAACCGGATGCAGCTGAATATTAATATTTTACATGGAGCGACTGCCTATCTGACCTCTACAATCCATTTGGTAACACAATACCCCTTGGTAAGACAGGTTGTCAGGCTTTCTGGCTTCTAACTACGAGTGACGACTATCAGAAATCTACAAATGACATCTGGGACCAACGGCTGAACTTTGCTACTAATATTCGTATACCGACTAAATATTTTACAGTCAAATATCGCGAGAATGATTAATGATCGCGTTACCGCGTTCAGTAAGGACGTTGCCTTACAAATTAATTTCGTAATATTCAGCACCAATTTGAGAGTAGGTGTTCTAATTGCTAAATGACGTGATTTCATTAGTACGTAGGAAGGTGTTGTTGCTTTTTAACGACTAACTTCTGCCCGCGACTTCGTCCGCGTATTTCTAGTGTCCCACCCCTTCGCATCACATCGTCTGCCCGCGCTATTACTTCGTTTTCGCTTAGCTTTCTTTCTGAATTTTTATCTTTTTTGCTCGGTTCATAAGAGTCCTAGTGTAATGACAGATAGCCTATAGCCTTTCTCAAGAATTGGGCTATCAAATGCAAAAACAATTATTCAAATCTGACTGGCAGTTCCAGAGATTAGCACGTTCAAACATATAAACAAAAAAACAAACTTTTCGGCTTTATTATTAGTATAGGTAATTAGGAATAGATAAAATAGATCGATAAAGATAGATATAGACGTAATATCATAATAGAAGAAGACAGCTGATACTTAAAACCTGTTTTTTTTATTAAAACAATGCTTACGTTCTAAATAACAAGATGTACATAAAATTACGCCTGTATGCCCTAAAGGGGTAGGCAGAGGTGTACCTATAGTAAAACCAAATTTCGCTAGTAAAACAGGGGTTGAGCCTGTTTCCATCAACCGGACACAAATTTAGCCTCCAGGCTGTTACTGAGAAATTCCTGATGGTAAAACCTTATATCTCTTTGCCCGACCTGAGAATCGAACCCAGGAGTTCATGCTCAGCAGCAGTGCTTTCGACCACTAGACCAACGGGGCAGTGTTTAATGAGATTAAAGTAAAAAAAAAAACAAGAGTAAAACCGCGAAAAAACCTACATACTTGCACCACAGAATAATAAAGTTACAGTAGTTTATCTGGGCAGAGACCTTGAATTAATTACCTGCGGTCGCACTGTAGATACATATCTACGCATCAGCTTCCGTGCGTAACTGCCGCGCCCTCGAACTGTTGCCTACTGGTATACAGGTTGACCTGAAATTAGTGGCGGACCCGTTAAGGGGTGATAGTAGGGATCAATTCCAGTCGATATCACTCTTAGACCTACTGTCCTAAAGTTAACCCATTTCAGGATATTCCTACTTAAAGAATTTTACAAAAAATACCCTACTTTAAATCTTAAAATAGCTGTAAATCCTTACAAACTGGTCTTTCTGGTACTTTTTTTTTTTGTTTTGCATCAAAGATATTCTAAGTAAGGAATTATTAATAGCGATATCTTCGTAGACGCAATCATCGTATTTTTTTTTTCATTTTATGAATTTGTTAAACGATTTTCGCGTAAGATATCGACATTTACGAAGATATCACTATTAATCATTCCTTATTTAGAATATCTTTGATGCAAAACAAAAAAAAATGGTCCAAAAAGACCAATTTTTACGATTTAGAGCTATTTTAAGATTTAAAGTAGGATTTTTTTGTAAAATTCTTTAAGTAGGAATATCTTGAAATGGGTTAACTTTAGGACAGTAGGTATAAGAGTGATATCGACTGGAATTGATCCCTACTATCACCCCTTAACGGGTCCGCCACTAATTTCAGGTCAACCTGTATACTGTGATTTCGAAGCGCGTTGTTTCGGCCGTTTTCTAAGAAGATTTATTATACTGTGCTTACACGCACGTGTAACAATAAAAGTAAACACAAAACCTACATCAGCTTCCCTGAGTTTAACATTAACCGCGTAATATAAATTTTCTGTGATAAACCACATGAGAGGCAAATGACGTTAATTTGCTTTTTACATACAAACGTAATTACATACATGAACAGAAGTGGTTCTAATAAGAATTAAACAGAGCTGCTGTATAAACAATACCTTGAGAATACAATTTATTAAGGTGTTTGACGGTTGTACTGCAGCACATATTAGATGATCTACCAACTCCCAAACTAAGTCAAACTTGTATTTTGAGAGCTAGTGGTTCTTAAGACGCACAAAAATAAAGATAAAGAGGCTTGTTCCGTTACTCTCTGAGTACTTATATCGAATGGCGAAAGAATGTGTATTACTTACTAAATGGTATGATTAGCACGGGTCTACCCTTTATAGCAGAACTTTTTATGTCATAATATTATTTTGCATAACAGCTGATAGCATAAACTTCATTTCGCAGAAAATCGTTTGGCATACACTCATTTATCATACATTCAAAACTCATAATTTTGAAAGTCAGAATCATCTTTTGGCATAAATTTCATATCCATAATAATTAAAAAGTAGAACCATCACATCGCAGAAAGTTCATACTCAGAATCGTCTTTTGGCATACATTTCATATCGATAGTCATTAAAAGGCAGAACTATCATATCTCAGAAAGTTTACACTTAGAATAATCTTTTGGCATATATTTTATATCCATAATAATTGAAAGACTCATCTATCACATAACAGAAAATTCATAGTTAAAACACTGATTTGTTTTCGCCACGCACATACAGCAAACAAGCATGCAAACAAAAATACACCATGCATGCCAGCATGTAAGCAAGCATGCAAGCGAGCATGCAACATGCAGCAGGCATGGTTTCTGTCACGGCTCTGGCGCTGCGGGGCTCAGGCGGTCCCACGCGAGCTTATCGTCGCAGATGGTTTTAACACTCACTACCGCAGTCTCAGCCGCGGCTACTACCTGCCTGCTCAGCTCGCGGGCTGCCTCGCCCTTCCGCGCCTACGCGGGCTTAAATTACACACTAGGGTAGGGCAGACGACTAGGTGGAGTCGGTTTAGCAGCGATTCGTTTCTGTCACTAACTTTTGTGGCACAACATATTGACTTTTTATGACAGTATTTTAATTTACGGTTAAAAATGTATTTTATAGGGGTTACCCTTGTTTCATCGATAATAAATTGACAAATAATCACTTCCCAAACAATTTTCCGCATAATTTCATTTGCCAAATTATTACTTAGCAAAAAATCTCTTCACAAATAATTGTAACGCAAACCTAATGTTTGGCAAAACAATAACTTGTTTACCAACGTACTTTTACCAATTTTTATGTAGTCAAATATTTCAGTTGGAATAACTGCAACATTTTACGCAAAATAAAATAAGCCAAATATTTTTTTTCCATATTTTTTTCTACATAATCCAGTCGTTTCTGGCACTCGCCGGCCGCTGCCGCGGCACCGCTCGCTTCGCTCGCTCGGCTCGTCCGTAGGAGGTCACAGTTTTAACCATTTCTTTTTAATACCTAACCTCGTCTAACTACTTCGGTTTTTGATAGCCTGTTAAAAATAATCTTTTTTTTCCACATTTTTTTCTGTAAAATCTAGTCGTTTCTGGCACTCGCCGGCCGCTGCTGCGGCACCGCTCGCTTCGCTCGCTCGGCTCGTGCGTCGAAGGTCACAGTTTTAACCTAACCTATATATTTTTTGTCATAACAAATCATTTGACCAAAAGACCAAACGTTTATTGTCTAAAGAATGTTTGCTGTAAAAAATAATTTGATTAAAGACCAAATGCTTTAATGACATAAATAAAATAAATAAAAATAAAAAAGCCTTTATTTCTGTGCAGAGAAATTACGAAAAAAAAATCTTATTCTAATTAAAATTAAGTTGTTAAATTTAAAAGAAAAAAAATAAGGTGAGTTAATATTTTACATTTAAATATCTGCAAGAACCCCTCTCCGGGTGAAGGCCTCCTCCACAGATATCCTCATCTATCCTCAGATATCAGTCCTCTCTGGACTGAGCTGTTTGTAACCAGTGGGAATCGGCTGTCTTTTTAATGTCGTCTTCCCATCTAGCGTAAGGTCTACCTAATTTTCGTTTTCCTACAGGACCCTTCCAAGCCGTCACTTTTTTCGCCCATCTCTGGTCTTGAAGACGTGCTACGTGTCCTGCCCACTTCCATTTTAATGAAAGAGCATGTGTTAAACCATCTGTAGCTTTGGTAGTTTGTCTTATTTTTGTGTGTCTTATTTTTTGTGTTTTCTTTATATTCAACATGCTACGCTCTATTCCTCTTTGACACGTTATTAATTTATTTTTTACCTTGTTACTGAATTTCCAAGTCTGGCAAGCGTAGGTTAGACAAGGGATGAGGCAGGAGTTCAGTACTTTGGTTTTAATGCTTATTGGTAGGTTACTCTTGAACACCTCCTTTAAGCTCCAATATTTATTCCAAGTCAGCTGTGTCCTGCGGTCAACTTCCCGTTCATTATTTTGTCGGTCCATACTTATTTGTTTGCCAAGGTATATATAGTAATCTGTGTACTCTAGTAATTTTCCATCAATGGCTATAGCTCTCTTAGTGCTATTGGTCATCACCATTGTTTTTGAGTGGTTCATTTCTAGGCCTACTAGTCTACTAGCCTTATTTAATGACTCTATCATACATTGAAGTTGTGAACCCGTTTCTGATATTAGCACCAGATCATCTGCAAACCGTAGGTGGTGTAGGTATTTTTTGTTAATAGATATTCCAAATCTACTCCAGTTTAGCTGACTAATTATACCTTCTAGTGTAGCTATAAAAAGCTTTGGGGATATTGGATCTCCTTGTCTCACACCTCTTTCAACAGGAAACCATGGGCCGACTGTCTCCAGCTTTACTCTGCTCTTACTATTCTTATAAATGCTTTGGATAACTTGTATGTACTCTTTTTCTACATTTTGAGTTGTTAGGGTTTCCCAAAGGCTCTCGTGTGAAATTGTATCGAATGCTTTTTGGTAATCAATAAATGCAATGTAGAGTGGTCTTTTTTTCTCTTGATATTTCTCGATGATGAGCTCTAACGTGTGAATGTGATCGATTGTAGAGAATCCTTTTCTAAAGCCAGCTTGTTCTACCGGTTGTTTTGCATCCAGTGTCACGCTTAGTCGTTGATTTATAATGCAGGAGAAAGCTTGTAAATGCATGGTAGTAGGCTGATTGGTCTATAATTTCCGATATTATTTGGGTCGCCTTTTTTGTATATTAAGATGATGTCCGATTCTGACCACTGAGTGGGTGTTTCCCCAGTTATTAAAATGCGGTTGTAGAGATTTGTTAGAGGCACTGCAAGAGTGGTTTCAGCTGATTTCAGTGTTTCGTTCGTGATACTATCTGCACCTGGGCTCTTGTCTGCTTTCAGTTTTTTCAGTTCCCTTATGACTTCGCATACTTCAATCTGGGGTACATTTGTCATATTACTCGTTTCGGTGGGACTTTGAGTTCTGTTACTGGTATTAATGGATTTTTTAGAACTGTATAATTTTTTGTAGAACTCTGTTGCTACGGCGATGATCTCGCTGCGATCGTATAATGATTTTTCGTTTCGCTTCAGCCCGTCGATCCATGTTTTATTAGTTCTTAGATCTTTATGAGCTTTTTTTGTACTTCCTGTTTGAGTTAGGTGTTTTTCAATAATCTTTTATCTGTGAGTAGCGTAGTCTTTCTTGATAAGATTGCTAACCAACTTATACAGGGCAGAAATTTCATTTTTCATTGCTCTATTTTTATTTTTTGTTTTTTGTAGTTCTTGTCTTCTCTTTAACAGTTTTAATGTGCGTTCTGTTAATATATTATGAGTTTTGTTTGTATTGTTTGTGCTACGAGCAGCCTGTGTGCTTTTAGTTATAATTGAGATTAAGTTATTGTAGTAATTCTGTATTGATGTATTTTCATTCATATCCAATTGGCCTTCTAGTGCGTAGGACATAATACATTCTTTGTATTTCGCAATTGTGTGGTCATTTTTTAAAGTGGTGGTTTGGACATGGTTGTAGTTACATCTACTCTTCTTTGAATGTGCGAGTGTTACTGTGGCTCTAACCGGCCTGTGGTCTGACGGATAGTTTATGTTCAGTACTTCTATGTTTTGGAACATACGTGGTCTGTTTGATAACACAAAATCAATTTCGTTTTTATATTTCCAATCCGGCGATCTCCAAGTCCATTTTTTTGATGTTTTTTTCTTGAAAAATGTGTTTATAATTGACAGCTTATTTTCGACAGCGAAATCTATTAGTCTTTGTCCTCTTCCGTTTCTTTTTCCATAACCGTTTTGCTTCGTTACTAAATATTCTTCTGTTTTGGGTTCCCCTATTTTCGCATTTAAATCGCCCATCAGTATGTAGTTTTTGTGTGCTTTTTCTAATGCTTTTTGGATAGTCGCGTAAAAAAGTTCTATCTCTTCATCGCTTGCTTTTTCTGTAGGAGCGTAAACCTGTATGATAGATAAGCGGTAGCCCTCTATTGTGATATTTAGTATTGCTATTCTCTCTGTAAGCCCAATATAGCTTTCAATATTGGTTTTGTGTCGTTTATTTATTATAAAACCTACTCCATACATCCCGGGTGTGTGGCCTGTATGGCAAAATATGAAGTTTTCGTATTCTTCTATCTTGTTTCCCGAACGCCTCGTTTCAGCCAGTCCAATTATATCGTATTTGATTTCTTTCAGTGCTTCATTTAGTTCCAGTAGACGCTCGTATGAAGAGAGTGTTTTGACATTATATGTGATTATGTAGAGTCTTTTCGGTGGATTTGTTTGTTTCTTTGGAGGGTTTTGGTCATAATCTTCCACGGTGACCAACCGGCTTGGAAGATTTATTTTAATTTTTGCTAATGGTTTTTGTTCGTTTTCCATGGGAGAGGGGGGCGGTAGATGCTATATGTTTTCGTTCTTGTTGCCCTGCTGTTTCGACGCATTAGTTGAGCTCTTGGTAGTTAAGAAGTTAAGCATTCCCGGTTTTAAAACTCCCTCAGATAAGCTGGAAGTTCTTTTTATAGGTGACTGTGTTTTGTTTTTCTTGTTGGCTTGTGTACCTTTTCCAACTTGAGCAGGATGACTATTTTCCGGAGATACTGGAAGAGTCCTTTTATTGTTGATTGTTGTGTTCGTATTTCTGTCTAATATTATAAGTTTATCGTATTTTATAATTGCAGTGTTTCCTTTCTCTTTTTCAATCTTTACTTGCTCTTGTAATTCTTTCCTTTTTTCTAGTATATGTATAGGGTAATCTTCTTTTATATAGTATATGGTATCTATTAGTGCTCTTTTCTGCTTAAATATGTCTATTTTTATGCCGAGGGTGGAGAAAGTCACTGTAATTGGTCTAGGTCTTTCCCCTTTTCTTCCTATTCTCTTGATTTCTTGTATATCCCTTCGTTCAATACCTAGATCGAAGTATTTTTTAATGAAATCGACCATGTTGTTCTCCAAGTTTGAGTACGATGTTTTGGCTTCTTCTATCCCAAAAAACACAATGTTCCTCCTTCTTTCTTTTTTTTCCAGGTAGTACACTCTTTTCTCCAGATTTTCTTCTTTTATCTTGAGGTTCTCATATTTTTCTTCTAGAGTTTTGAACTTTTTTTCTAGCATTTCGTTTATGTTTTGCGTTACTTGTTTAGTCACCTTATCGCTGCTTTCTCTTATTGTAGTTTTTTGTTCGTCAAGCTCTTTTTGGATATTTCGGAGTGCGTTCATAATTTCCTCCATGTTAGTGAGCTTTCTATAGAATATAAAAAAAACTCAATGTGTGATTGTTATGGTCCTAGTAGTGTCCTCTGTGACTTTTTTTCGGAATTAATTATATTCTATCGACCTGGTGGTAAGTTTAGAATCCTTGTTAGATTCGTGGTATCACCAGGTGTCAATAGGTGGCGTTGATTTCTCAATTGACACGTAATTTTTGCAAACTCATCCCGTGTAATTAGGTTATTTATTTCTAGATGTTTTGCAAAAGATCACAAATTGTTCTTTGATGAGCACAGTCCCAACTTTATGACAGATCGTTAAGATTTCGTGATCCTTGTTTCGGTAATGTCAGCAATTTGTGCACAATCACTTTTGTTAGCACTTGGTTTTAAACACTGTTTACAGTTTAATCACTTAATATTTCACTGTGTCCGCAATATATGTTGTAGATTAACTGTTGTTTGTTGACTAAATCACTTTTTCGCAAGTTATTACGCATTTATTTTATTTTTAATTACACAAAAATCGCAGAGCCGATGTATACACTAGGACAGTAGCGCCCTCTCTCTTTTTAACCATTTCTTTTTAATACATAACCTCGTCTAACTACTTCGGTTTTTGATAGCCTGTTAAAAATAATCTTTTTTTTTCCATATTTTTTTCTGTAAAATCTAGTCGTTTCTGGCACTCGCCGGCCGCTGCTGCGGCACCGCTCGCTTCGCTCGCTCGGCTCGTGCGTCGAAGGTCACAGTTTTAACCTAACCTATATATTTTTTGTCATAACAAATTATTTGACCAAAAGACCAAACGTTTATTGTCTAAAGAATGTTTGCTGTAAAAAATAATTTGATTAAAGACCAAATGCTTTAATGACATAATCCTTGGTAATATCTTGCCTAGTAAAAATTTGACCAAATGAAAATGTGCGTAGGTACTAAAATCATTCCAAATATTGCATTGGTTGCTAAAATTTGTTTGGGTAGTGAAATTTTGTCAAAATCTTCTCGGCAAAACGGCAGGATCCCATATTATAGAAATGGCAATATGCCTAATAAAATTATTCCAAATGAAATTCTGCCATCTTCATAGTATTCCAAGTTAAATTGTACCAAATAATCATCGCTCTAAATAAACGTTATGCTAAAAGAAATTATGCGGAATTATAACTTTGCCAAAGGTAATTATGCCAAATAAAATTCTGCCATCTTAAAAGTATGCCATTGTAAATTCGGACATATAAACATTCGACCAAACAATAATTATATTAAATATTTTTTTTGCCTTAAAAACATTCGTTTAAAGAAGATTATGCCAAGTGTGTTATGCCAAATAAATTTCGGAGCATCAAGATACTGCCAGATAGAGGGAACCCGATTAGCACACATTTTAAAGAACACCTAATACAACATCTAGTTTCAACAATCATATTTTCCAACAATCTTTTTCATTGCCAACTTACTTACAGGAAAAGCGTTCTAAGTAGAGGAAGTATCGTGATTCTACTACTCACGCTACTCCGCAACAATGTAGCTACTATATAACGCAGAGAATAGAACTACGCTCTGCACTCAAGCATGGTAGAGACCCGTTTCCGTACTACACTACCCACTACTTCAACCTCTTTCAACACTACCCTTCCTATCAAATGGTAAAATTGCGTGCCGATACCGAAGATACGAAGTACAAAAGACACACGACAGCGTAAACTGAGCCACTGCATAAAATAAGGTTATAAAAGTTTCAATGGGCTAAGGCGCTAGGGGTAGGCTTCTACGCCAGTAGCTACCCGACCGCCGAACGGGATACACCTCCCGCTGAAGCCGACAGAAGGCTCGCGAACAACACTTTCCATATTTAAAACTTTTCCGAGTTTCGGATTTGTGTTTGGTTTTTTCAATTTCGGTTTGACTAGTGCCAGTGAGTTCTGTTTTTAAAAGTGATTTTTTTTTTGTCGAGTTTTTTCTGATGGCGCTCGTCATTTGAACGGTATGTAACACGTTTTTGGTTTAATAATAGCATAAAATATTGTGTATTTACAACTTTTCACTTTAGCTATAAAGTTAAGTGGAGCAAATTAAAGTTATCGCGTACTTTAAAATATTACAACTTTTAAAACTTCAAAGACTCGCTTAATTACAGTAGATATTAAAGATAAGAGTATATTAGAATACTTACCAGTCATTATCAATACCGCTAACAATTAAAATAGTTCTCTTATCACTGAGAAGAATGTATTTTTAAACAAAGATTACCAAGTCTACCTTAGTACAGTTGTTTTTACTTGTGCATAAAGTTTTAATAAATAAATAAATTACTATGGCGGGTAAGCTACCAACTTAAAGATCAGATAGGAAGATTTGATATTAAAATCCATCCAGAGATTTCAAGTGTATTCAAACTGCATTGAAGGATTTTTTATACTGCAGCTATCCTGTGTAAATTTAACATTGAAAATCAATAAAGTATTAAAAGTCTATTATATTTTTGTAACAGGAATTTAAATAGCTTCTTTCATCATCAGTTTATAAATTTTAACAATAGTTTTCTCATGGATTTCCTGGTTATTTTCCAAAAATGTAATTGTCAAAAACATTGTGTTATCCAAAGACTCGATTACATTTATGGTGATATATTTTGGTGTAAACAGGAGCAACTGAAGTTGTAATCAAACCTTTGTTTGAAACAAATAACGAGGTTTTCTGCAGAAATAAGTTTAAAAACTAAAACCCGACTACTGAAAAATCACGCTCTAAAAAGTATGAAACAAGAAAGTATTCTCATCTGAAATTAGAAAAAGACAAATAAATTAAAAGTCCGGAGTCACACGTAATCGGTTCGATTTCCCTAATATGACGTGTGATCCGGATTTTTAATTTGTCTGTCATTTTCTAATTTCAGATGACAATATTATTTCCTTGTTTCATACTTTTTAGAGCGTGATTTTTCAGTAGTTGGGTTTTAGTTTTTAAACTTATTTTTTATTTAAATTATTTTGGGGTTCCTTATAATTCCGTGATAAAGTATTTGCAGAGTCACTTTACATTTTTAAAGAATAATAATTATTATACATATACTTTGGGTAGGTTTGATGTGAAAATATGTTTGGCTCATATCTGAGGGGTAATTTTATAGAAATCATTCCCAATTATCGGGTGCATGCAAGCAAACCCGCGAGCAATAGCTAACAATATATATATATATATATATATATATATATATATATATATATATATATATATATTTTTGAAATGTGCTAATTAAGCTCTTTCATTTGATACCCAACACGGCATGATTAAAAAAATTTTTTTTTAGTTCATCACTTTATGTCCTCTAGAGGGCGCCATATTCAATTCAATATGACGTCACATAGCTTATAACCAGCGGACATTCAAGACGCTTCTAATGATACCTCAATTGTCAAATTATGATAAGTAGTTTAGAAGTTATGAGGGAACAGATGAACATACATACATACATACATACCGGTCAAAATCATAACCCTCGTTTTTGCTTCGCCGTAGTCGGGTATGAAACTACATCTTAGTTCACCTCTTGGCAATAGTTTTGCGCTGAAATATGAAATTATAAATAACCACTACGAATAATGGTAAAAGGGCGATAACCATAACTCCACCATCAGCAGACCACACCAGCCTACACTGCATACAATCAAATCAATCAACTCAGCCAATCGTAGTCCACTGCTGGACATAGGCCTCTCCAAGGTTGCGCCACAACACCCTGTCCTCAGCCTTCCGCATCCAGTCTGCCCCAGCCACTTTCTTCAGGTCATCGGTCCATCTAGCTAGGGGGCGTCCCACACTACGCTTACCGATACGCGGTCTCCACTCTAGGACTCGTCTGCTCCACCGGCCATCGGTACAAACATATATAGCATAGACATAGCTTTCAAAGTAAGCAAACTGAAGTGACAGTGGGCTGGCCATGTTTGTCGAAGGACCGATGGACACTGCACACATCGATCGGTAATTTCAGTTTATTTATTTATTTATTTATTTATTTATTTATAACAGCTTAAACTACCATTACAGGGTTTATAATATTATCTGTTTACGAGTATCTATATCATTATTGTATTATTCTAATATAAATAAAAATAAAAGTCCTGACTGACTGACTCAGCAACGCTCAGTCCTAAACCTTGGACCTTGAAAACTGAAATTTTGCACAGAGGTTCCCCTTATAATATAGAGTAAGAAAGGATTTTTCGAAATTCAACCCTTAAGGGAGTAAAATAGGGGATGAAAATTTTTATGGAAAATTGTAATTTTTGTAGAATGAAATATGGTATTTAGCATCCTGGATAAAAATTAAAAATCAAATGTTTCAGCGTGTTTGGAAAATCATCTCCTATGGGAGAAAATAGGGGATGAAAGTTTGAAAGGAAAAAAATGGTATTAAGCCTTTTGTTTAGGAATTATTAATGATCTGTTTTGGCGTTTTTGGAAAATCATCCTACTCAACACCGCTCAGCCCGACTTTCGCCAACGCCAAAGACACTTTAGTCATTCAGAGAAAATAACTCTACTAAGTTCCGTACTTGTACTCGTAATTATTTAGGTGATGAAATTCCCACGGGATATAACAAAGAAGATTTATATTTTCGCTGTAGAGTTTCCTTAGGTAATTTTTCGATCAGTTATATATTCCTTTACTATTGACAGGTTCTAGGATTTTTTATTCTTCAGAAATCATGTATGCCTTAGGAGAATGTGGGCGTTCGTTGCCGGACTGGTCGTCGTCCAACAAAGCTTGTTAAACCTTCCTGTGATTGTGATTTTCTTTTTCTTTCTTTTTTAGTGTTCCTGCATGTTACTAATATAGTTTTTAAGTAAGATGTAATACTAACACCCTATGGGCCTCGCCGCCTAATAATAAAATATTTTTATTTTTATTTATTATTATTGTTGTAGCCGAAATAAGATTCAATATGCACTCTACAGTTTTAATTAGATCGATTTCACAAACAATCAGTTAGAAAGTAGCACACACGAATCGGATGGAACTGGATTCCTATCGGAACGCGGCTAGTTCGGCGCGAAGTTAGCAGAGTACGTCCGTTAAGTTCGGTGTCTAATCACGAAGTCCCGGTAAAGTACCGGAACCTTGAATGACAGCCGTCATCTGTCACCATTGTTTTCTACCCGCAAACTCAAAATGACATTGACAGCTCGCACAGTGTTGTCAACCCCTATTTCCGAACACACTCAAGTCGGTTCAACTTGACGTTCCGTTCAGAATCTACGACATGTATAAATCCGCGCGTCGCTCCTCGGATACTATACCTATAAGCAGTGCGAGAAGACTTTTTTACCTGGATTAACACATAGGGTACTTTTAATCCCGGTAGTACGTTCCCGTGGGATATATTAGGTTGGGGAAAAAGTCTTTTCGCATTATAGTATGTATGAACTTAAAATAAAATCTCTTTGGCTATACTATTTGTATCTGGCTGGTTTTGGTATCATTGAAAGTTTAAATTTTAAAGAACATAATTCCAAATTCAAATTAGGAAAATGTGTGATTTTCATTTGTTTTTCGTACTGTCAAGATGAGTGAATCTAATGAAGAAATTCGATACATTTTAAAATTTTACTACAAAAAAGGTAAAAATGCAACGCAAGCCGCGAAAAAAATTTGCGATGTTTATGGACCCAGTGCAGTGTCTGTGAGAGTAGCACAAGTTTGGTTTAAGCGTTTTCAATCCGGAAATTTTGATGTCAAAGATGCACGTCGCTCTGGTCGCCCTATTACGGATAAAATGGATGCCATTTTTGAAAAAGTGGAGCAAGATCGGCATATCAGTAGTTACGACGTAGCTGAAGAACTGGGAATTGACCACAAAACAGTTTTGGCGCATTTGAATAAAACTGCGTACACAAAAATGCTCGATATTTGGGTACCTCACGAGCTCACTGAAAGAAACCTAATGAACCGTGTACTCATTTTTGATTCTTTATTACGACGTAATGAAACCGAACCATTTTTGAAGAAGCTGATAACTGGTGATGAAAAGTGGATCACGTACGACAAGAATGTGCGAAAAAGGTCGTGGTCAAAGGCCGGTCAGGCTTCACAGACTGTGGCGAAACCCAGGTTAACTCGCAACAAGTTGATGCTGTGTTTTGGTGGGATTGGAAGGGCATTATTCATTATGAGCTGTTACCACCAGGCAGGACCTTCGATTCTGAACTCTACTGCGAACAACTGATGAGATTAAAGCAAGAAGTTGAGAGAAAGCGGCCGGAAGTAATCAACAGAAGGGGAGTGGTTTTTCATCACGACAACGCTAGACCTCACACATCTTTAGCCACTCAGCAAAAATTAAGAGAGTTTGGCTGGGAGGTGTTAATGCATCCGCCGTATAGTCCTGACCTTGCACCTTCAGATTTCCACCTGTTTCGGTCTCTTCAGAATTCTTTAGGCAGTGCCAGGTTAACATCACGAGAGGACTGCCAAAACCACTTGTCACGGTATTTTGATCAGAAGTCCCAAAATTTCTATAGCAATGGGATCATGTCCCTACCTACAAGATGGCAAAAAGTTATCGAACAAAATGGTACCTACATACTTTAGATAAATGTAAATAATGTATATTAAAAAATGTTTTGAATTTTCTTAAAAAATGCGAAGAAACTTTTTCCCCAACCTATTATTTTCCGACATCTACGTGGGCGAAGCTGCGGGAAAAAGTTAGTTATTAATATTTATAAAGGATTATTACTCGGCGTTTATCCTCTAGACGTAATCCCTAAAGGTAAAAACACACCTATCAGAGCCAAAGAAAGCGAAGAAGCTGAAAGAATCGAATTTTAGAATTACTTGTATGAAATCCTATGAAAACCTCGCACATTTATCCCCGCCGAATCGGACGAATCACCGGAAGAATTACTAGGAACTTCGTTTCGTTCGGAACCGGAAATTACTAGGAACCTCTTACGACATTCATTGCTGGGGAAACATTGCCACTATTAATTGCTGGGTATCATATTATATTTGCCAAATAAATATACAGTAACAGCACGGTATTATGTAATTAAGCAATAGATAGATTATGAGACAAAAGAAAGGAAGCTTATACTCAGCGGGGTCGCTACGCAACACAATACAATGGCCTACACTGTCCTCCTATACCTATTATCACTGTTATTTGAAAATATTGTGAAAGCCAATAATTTTTAAAAGAGTAACCATGGAGTTTCTTGCCGGCTGTTCTCCATATAGGAAACGACTAATTTGGAACCGTGCACCTAGCTTCTGATGTTTCATAAGTGCTCATGTAGGTCTATATGAAATCTAAATATTTTATTTCAACAACTACCAGGTACTACTACCAGGTCTAGATTGTGATAGAAAGGTTGTTACCTTTCTTAGCCCACCAGCCTTAGTTTCGACTGTCAACAATGGTGATGACATGGTGATCTAACTGTCTTTAAAATAATGCATTTACGAGTAGATTGTGCCGCAATTAGGTCAAACGCGGTTTGGTAGAGTGCCCTAAAACTAAAGAATTGCCTTCATATGAGTAGCTACAAAGCTGTTAAGCATTATAGCCTAGTTTGGGAATCTAGTTATGTTTAATAATGCAAGTTAGCTTTTTAATAACAATGATTCTGTACAGTTACAGTATATTCATGTTAATTAGTTTAACCGAAAACGATCACTCGGTGCGCGGAAGATTTTTTGTATTTTTATTAAAAATACTAGCTGCGCCCCGCAGTTTCACCCGCGTAGACCTATAGATATAGAAAAAGCATGAAACCTGCTTCATTATTTTATTTTGTTATGCACTCATCCATATCTCAGTTCCAAAGTAGATATTCATTTGATCGACTGGTTGCAATGGAGCCAAGAACATCATTAAACTGTTAAAATGGAAGCCAACACGTGTGTATGACATTATTTCAATATCAACATCGTCATAACTCATCAGCCATTTAATATCCTCAGTACAGTTGCCCCTGAGGCTTTTTAATTACGATGTAAAATATTAAACAGTCGAATAATGAGCAGAGAGAAATCGGTTGGCATGTGATGCAGAGAAAGGAGGAATATTTGTCGTGATGAAAATTCTGAATAAGAATGCAAATAACATGACGCCTATATAATAATCCTCAAAGGGTTAGGTAGCGCATTTTGCGCCAGCTATGTTAAAGTCCCATGTAATAGGGGGCGAGTCTCTTACCATCAATGCAAATAAGTGCAAGGAAAACCAAAGAAACGGTGAATGCATTGTGGTATGCCTGATAGAGATAATATGGATGAAAAAGACGTGCTGTGTTGAACTCAAATAAATTGCTATGTTATGGACCAGGTGATTAATGCGGGCATTATTAATAATGTCTAGCTCTATTGGGCTAAGTGATTAACTTCATTATTTATCATATTGCATGGTTATTATTATATTGCTACTTAACAATTGGGCAATTTGATAATAAAGCTAAATTTGACGCGGTGCGAGGGCTATTGTTTTTGTTTAGTTTTGCATTGTAAGCTGCATTTTCATTAGTTAAATTTAACTTATATTTTCATTTGACTTTTATTACGAGAAGATGCTAATTATGCCAAATAATGAGTCTGATTATTTAAATGGTTTAATGTTTAGTTTATTTTAAGTTAAAATGACAATAACAATAAAAAAAATAGTAATTACATATGTTTGTATTACTCTGCCCGAAAGGTGATGGACAATATGTATAATGCCCGGTCAATTTGATTATTTGAATAATTATTATCAAATTGCACTCTCATATTGGGCATTTTTCATAATGACCGGGCATTATGTATAATACCTAATTTATCACTTTGTCCATAACAGCTATAATGGCTTGAAGATGGTGATGAGCAAAATAAATAAATTACTGTGGTTCACTAATTTAATTTACAAAACTTGTGGAAGGGACAGTAATTCAAAAAACTCAAAGCATTTATTTAAAAAAAAAACAATTACAGGCACTTTTGAATTGTCAATGGGTCAGTCAGTCAGAAAGATGAAGCTAGTTGCCCGTTCCAAAGCGTAGTAGGTCCCTATGGAGAAGAACGGGCAAGAAACTCCACGGACACTCTTTTAAATCAAAATATTTTTGCAAAATATTGGTTACATCGTTCATGTAAAAAATATACATGTGAAAACAATGTAGAAAGACGTGCACGTTAAAAAGCGTCCGTAATAAAAAGATAAAAACGAAAACAACTGAATTAAAAATAAGCCATGGCAGCTAAGAGACGACCACTCCTAACTGACGGCGCCCGTTCACGAACATGACGCATGGATCAGCACCAATTAGCTCAACCATTTTGAAGGGAACTTAATGACGCAACACACACGCCACCACCAGCGAGACATTTGAGTGAGCATGACATACTCTCAACCGCCAGGGCACATTCAATGAATGATTAAAATTATGTGCCCTACATACAAGTCATTGAAAGACGTACCCAGTAAAAGGTACCTAGCTTAATAGTAGCTACATAGTGTTCACACATAACTGCGTTGTGGAGGTCAGATAGGCAGTCGCTTCATGTAAAATACTGGTATTCAGCTGCATCTGGTTAGACTGGAAGCCGACCCTAACAAAGTTGGGAAAACGCTGGGCAGGTGATAATGAGGAACAAACTTAATTTTCACGGGCACCCATCCAAGTAAACCACTCTAATCGATCGATCAGCCACCAAACCACGTAGCCAAGCTACTTCAGTCATTAGTCACTCGCACATTCCATTCAATTTCTATAACCGATGTTACCAAGGAAGCTTCTTATAAGGAAAATATAACATTACATATATTATGTCAATCTTATATACGAGCCGTATATCGCATAGTATAATGATATTAGAACACAGGTGGTAGGTGCCAATTTTACAGAAATAATAACTTACACCTAGCTGGCTTCTGTTAGGGGAAAACGTACGGAAGGTTATGGCGTAGTCAAATAAATTTTGTTCTCAAAGGAATATGCACAAATAGGTATGGTATTTTATTATTGTAGCTACTTAAAAAAATAAGTTTAATAAAAACTGTAACCCGACTGCTTAAAAATAAAAGTAGGTACATCACTTTTATTTATAACTCTTAAAATGTCGATTGTACACCATGTGTACAGATAACAATAGAATTTCAATTGTGTCTGCTAATTGGCGCGCGACGGGTTAAGCAGTCACTTTTACAGTTACTGGTAAGACTGGTTGCAGACTTTTAGGCTTATGACAACCCGTAACGACTGGCAAAGATCCACGTATGGCAGCCGGGACGGCGGAGTCTCAGTATGTAAAGATAGTCTCCCATCTACGGACCAACCCCGGCAAGCGTAGCTTAACCTGATGGATCAACCCGTGCAGCTGTTATTACTTAGCCACGAGCTCCTGCAGTGTTGGTCAATAATTATATATTGTCGTTCGTCATGCATGACTGTCACCATTGCTAACAAATTTAGCGAAGGGTTACTGAATAAGCAGAAGGCTCGTAGTTGCAATAAATAAGTTGCCATCAGTACCCATAAATAGAACAGTTGATATCAGCCGGTCTATTCTGTAACATTTCACCGTGAACTGAGCTTGGAGTGACTGTCAATCTCTAGCATCAGGCGGAACCACGGCTCACTTCATGTTTTTGTCTCACATAAAGTTACACGGTGATATTTTTACAGTATAGACAGTCTGACCATACTTTTAATAATCTTTAGAGGTCTTTAGAGAAGTTGTTGTTTTGTTATTTGGATCAAATTACTATCAAAAGGACTTCGACACCAATTTGATAGAATCTAAAAATATTGAGTGGAGTATCATTGAGTTACAGGTTCTCAGAAACAATTTAAAGCTTAGTGTTTACGTGGAATGAGAAGAATGTAACGTTTTATTTTTACAATAAAAATACTAAAATCTCATGTTACCATTTATTTGAAAAAAAAAGCTCTTTGTGCTTTTTAAATTTATTTTCATCAATATTTTTAGGGTTCTCTACCGCAAAAGTAAAAAACGGAATCCTTATAGGCTCACTTCGTTGTCCGTCTATCTGTCTGTATGTCAGACTGTCAAGACCCTTTTTCTCAGAAACGCGTGTAAGTATCAAGTTGAAATTAATAACAAATACGTAGGTCTGCAGTCTCTTAGAGTCCTAGCCAAGCTTCTAAGTCAACGCAATAAAAAATACGGTCATTATGCGATGCATTTTGATACTCGCAAATAAATCAAAACCCCCCGTACTTCTCGTTGACCTAGAATCATGAAACTTGGTAACAAGCAAGGTCTCACAGCACAAGTAACGGATAAAGTAAAAAAATTGTAAATCTGTATTTTTATCACATGAAAAAAATATTATTTTGCTGTTGCAGACTTACATCAGTTGGCGAAATGACCGTGACTATATTGGTGTACTACAATGTCAAGTTTGTTTTTGGGATAAATTCATCTCAACTACGGAACCGTTGATTGTGCGTGGACTGACAGGCACTTGGCCATGGCCAGTTTATTGTATAAAATATAAAAAGTATATAAAAACGACCCGCGCACTAACCTAAGTAAGAACGGAACAGCCTCTGTCATCTTTACTACCTAATACCAAAACAATTTTGGATACGCTTGCTAAGAGAAATAATTTAATAATTAAGATTTGAATTTAATAATCGCTGCCCCAATTTATAAAACGAATTAAAATTATAAGATTATCATTTAATCTAGAATTAATTTGAAAAGATTAAAATATTTTGATTGTCATTTTAATCATTACAAAATCTTGAAGGGGCTGTCATGGTTATAACATTTTATTTTTGTTGAAATTAAATTACATTTCACAAATAATTTGACCGCGGTTATACAAATTCGTTTCGTAACTCATTAAGAATCTTATTGGAGATTGAGTCGCTTTTTAGGGTTCCGTACCTCAAAAGGATAAAACAGAACCCTTATAGGATCACTCGTGTGTCCGTCTGTCTGTCTGGCTGTCTGTCTGTCTGTCTGTCCGTCTGTCACAGTCAATTTGCTCCGATTCTAATGGACCGATTAAGTTGAAATTTGGTACACATATGAATTTCTGTGACCCAAACACGGACAGGAAATAAATGAATTTTGAATATGGGGGTCACTTTTGGGGGGCAAATAAGAAAATTAAAAAAAAAGTTTTGCAAACTATACCGTGTTACATACCAAATGAAAGGACTTACTATGAGGGTCTCAAATATATTTTTTTATAATTTTAAAATATTTTTTTTAACGTTATTTAAGAAAATAGACGAAAATTGACCATTCCCCCCCTTATCTCCGAAACTACGGAGTCTAAAACTTTGAAAAAAAAAATACAGAAAATAGATCTTTATCTGTAGATTACAGGAAAACCTATAAGAAGTACTTAATGTGGTCTTAAAATAACATGGTAAATCTCTCAATATTGTGAGTACAAACTTACATTTATAGTGGAATGTACGGAAGAACATATTTTTCAACTACAATGTTAAGTTTGTTCTTGGAATAATTCACCCCAACTACGGAACCCTTCATTGTGCGTGGTCCGACACGCACTTGGCCGGTTTTTTTTCTTCTTGATACAATAGTACAGATAGTGCAATCCATGAAGACACGCCCTACTATTCCTCATAACCGTATATAGTATATGTCTGCAAGCTTCCGCCAATGTTTGAGTGTTATCGGTACACACTATAGTTAGTACACGGTAATTAGTGTGTACCGATAACACTCAATATTGGCGGACACTTACACACATATACTATACACGGTTATGACGCATAGTGGGGCGCGTCTTCGTGGATTGTATCTATCCCTGAATACCTATTGTAAATGGCAGTAATAGTTACTTAAACAATTAGATACAATAATTTCACAGATAAAACTAATTAAAGCTTAAAGCACTTGTGTAATCAACTGAAATAAATTAAAGCAACAATCTCAATTTGGACCCTTTTTATACTTTTTATCCTCCTCTTCTAGTTATCTTGTACTCTTCCAACTTTTAAACAACAAAAAAGAAATGAAGTTAAAAATACTTGAAGTTTCTTTTGCGTGGCAAATACGAGTACCTTACTTAATTGGTACCAATATATTTTTAACTGATTTTACCTAAGTTGAAAGTGTTTTTTTGTTAGATTGTTTGGATATAAGGCCTTGTTCACGGACTGAATGGGCAAAGAAGTATGTAAGGATCGTAGCAAGTGGCGTTCTGTAGTTTCTGCCTACCCCCATGAGAAGAAGGCGTGAGTTTATATATGAGCGTGAGAAAGGGCATCCAAACTGTAATCACCAACACGTTTTCTTTTCCTGGTGATAGTGTACGAGTATTCATTATAAATATTCATTATTCATCATCATTTACAGATTTAATTTGTCCCACTGTATAAGCCACCGTTGGGTGAAAAGAGGGAAGAACTCGAGTCCTACCGAAAGGACCGGCCCGCAACGGTCACTACCTCGACTCGAGTGACAGACGAGGTTACAAAAGGGAACGGGAGGCGTTTGCCCAGCAGTGGGATATTACGAGCTAAATAAATAGATGGACAAGCCATCAAGCTTGGTTTAAAATGTTAAAAAAATAACTTTCACCGTTTCAAGTGATTATTATTTTGATTTTCGTCTCGGTAACGTCATAATTATAAACCAATAAAATCTAGTAGCAGTATGAAAAAGTCCATTAACCCAAAACCATAACCCAAATGTTCTGTAACCACAATCAGCTGCTAAACTCAATATCATTACCGTATCAGTAACCTTTCTAATACTTATACAACAGCACCCCATTCACTTATATTGCGATAATGCGAGGAGGGAAATCTCCGGCTAAGACGCTAAATATTAATGGTAAGTAATGACGGATATACAGATTGCACTTTGATAAGGAGGACGAGGACGTTACTTTAGCGAGAGCCGCGCAGAAGTATCTTAGTTTCTGAAAAAGGTTTGTTTCTTATTTCTCAGTCTGTTTTCATGGCTTTTTATTAAAAAACTAGCTTTTGACCGCGGCTTCGCCCGCGTGGTTGTCGGAAAATATCCCACGTGAACCTACTACCGGAAAAACCTCTGTGCAAAATTTCAGCTTTCTAGGTTCAAGGGTTTGGGCTGAGCGTTGATGAGTCAGTCAGTCAGTCAACCCATGAATTCGATTTCACCCTGTAGATATGTCGCAGGCAGATTGTATGATTCGTCATTATGTATACGACCGTCGTCCGTTTAAAAACGCTCGCAGTTATGAAATAAGCCGAAGGAAAATTGGCAACTCGTTCAATTGTTATAATTTCTACATTGATTGCTATTTGTAAGCTCAGTCGGAACTATGACTAACCACGCGCGATGCGAATTGATGGCAGTAACTAAGCACCCCGAACAAATAAGTTAGGTTAGGTTAGAACTGTGACCAACCGCGTGCGAGCCGAGCGAGCGGTGCCGCGGCAGTAGCCGGCGAGAGCCTTGATAAATAGAACTAAATACTTCAATTTGCCGCGGCATTTTGTAAACGGTGTTTGAATTGTCCATGAAAATAAATGTTGTGTTAAATATTTTATATTATATGTGACAAGGCAATTTACATTTTGCCTTCGGCATATTTTACAACTGCGAGCGTTTTTAAACGGACGACGCCGTTTGTAAAAAGCGGAATCATACAAATTGCCTGCGACAGATGTTTATTTATTTATTTTATTTAAAATAAATAAATAAACATCTGTCGCAGGCAATTTGCCAGATGCAGGCAGATGTGGCCTAGTTTATGTGAAATAACCACAGCAGTCTGTGGCGGTCACTATCCACCGCACTGTAGCAGTTGCTTAGTATGTGGCAGAACGTATGAAACCTATTTGGAAGTTGGCTGCCGCAAAAATGTCGGCGCCCGAGGGAAACAACTTTTGTTACAAATGTACCACACTTTATTCATATCTCGCTATGTCGCGCAGCTAGGCGTGTAATGTATCTCCACACCGATACCTGTATATTGTAGAAGGAAATATTGTGGATGGTCCGAGTTTTTGGAACCCACTTTTTAGGCAGGTATATCTGTATACAGTCGCGACATTAATTGTGAAGCTAATTGATGCCCTACATCAATTTGCCTTGTTATAGCCATTTCATACAACTATCAAGGAATGACAGTTCTGATTTAAATAAATATACGGACAGAAGAAAGTTACGGAAGTTGTAAGTAAAGCTTTATAATACTAGCGACTCGGTCCTGCTTATCGCACGGCTTTTACGACCTCACAAAACATGAAAGTTTGTATTTTATATATAAGTTAAATATTTATATATTATACATATAAACCTTTCGGAATAAAATCTCTAAATGATAGTGAAAACTACATCAAAATCCGTTGCGTAGTTTAGAAGAACAACGCGACCATACAGACCGTCACGAAAAGCTACTTTATTTTCAAATAAGTATAGACTAGCGACCGGCCCAGCTTCGCGCGGTTTTCATTGAGTTCTACAAGTCAAAAGGCAGTGACCCATTGCAACTAGCTTATCCAAATTCCAAACAAAAGCCTTTTATAATGAAGAGCCCTTATCCCAATTTATTCGGGGTCGGCGCAACATGTTTGTTTCTTCCATATTTCTCTATTAGTCGTCATCTTGGTAGTCACTCCCTTTCTAACCACGTAATCTTTCACGTAGTCCATCCATGAAATTAAGAGCCGGAATAAAAACTGAAATAAAACATAATTCAAAGAACGCAGTAAAAGGCAGACGCTCATTTATTTAGCTTATGCTTATCTTACGGCGCACTTATCTTCAACGTAAGAGGATCGCAAGAAAAAAAAACAGGTACAGTCAGCATCAAAATAAAGTGAGGGTTGTTTAAAGTTAGACAAGTGTTTCAGTACAAAAACAGAAAGTTTTTTTGTGTAGAAAAATGTGGTTCGTTAGCCAGCTGGCAAGAATGCTACATGGAATAGCAATTATATAATGTGGCTGTACTCCCCAAAGTGTACCTATAGTACACCCACAGTTTTATTGCCAGCCAGTTATTGGATATTCCATTCGGAATTTCTATTAATTACATTGGTGAATTGTGAGAATAATAATAATCAGTCAAAGACAAGAAAAAAAAAAACTTTATTTCATAAAAATACAGATGAACATAAAATACAAAAAGACAATTTAAATGAGCTATAGTAGTTAACAAAGCGATACAAATCAATGAACCAAAATCTGTCAAAAAGAATAAGAAATGAATGGTTTAAAAACCAGAACGGTACAATTTATTCTGCTGTCGAGTCTCATGTCAACTTACTATGACTGGTTATTTGATTTTGGTCTACTAATCACAGTCGTACTCAACGCTTTTCTTCCACATTTATTATGCGCATAACTGAAATGTGGAACTCTCTGTCAGTGTCTGTGTTCCCTTTCACATATAACCCGTCTGCCTTCAAAGCAAGAGTGAACTGGCATCTTCTAGTCACGCTCGTTCCATCATAGATCTCATCCATCGCTTTCCATCATGCGTGATCGAGGTCAGGATCAGGTAATAAGAAAAAAAAACACAAAAGACGTAAGACTAATGAGGGCGCTGATCATCCTTCAAATAGGTAGAACCTATTTGAAGGATGATCAGCGCCCTCATAAGTCTTACGTCTTTTGTGTAATTAAAACTATCCCGCGGTAGGTACCGCGGGTTTGTTTTACCAATCAGAATTGAGTTTGTCACCACCATAGACTAGACAACAGTACTCCACGACTTACTAATGATAAAGGAAAGTATATTATTGTTATGTGTGTTGTTCCCTTTATGAGGGGACGCTTTTTCCTTGCAGTAGAACAATAGAAAATACAGGCTCATGTTATGCCGCTAACTGTACAACACTTTAATTATCCAGCCCCATACATCTTTGATCACAAACATTATAATCTTACGCTGTCATTTAAGAGAATACATTATTTTCTTTTATGAAAATGTTCAGAGGTAAAAAGATAAAAGCCATTGTGTAAGCCTTCTTTAACTACCTCTCAGGTTGCTTGGAAGTTAGTAGCACATTGTACGTCTATGTATAGAATATTACAAGTGATTATAGAGCCTTGTGACAAAACACGTTTGTAGCGTTACCAAGTGTTTACTAATCCATACTTCCATAGATAATAAGTAAATAATTATAAATGCGAAAGTAATTCTGTGTGTCTATCAATTCAATTCAAATAATCTTTATTGCAATCCATAAAGTACACATACAGGTGCTAAAAATTTTAATAAATATAGAAACAATTATGGACTCTGTCGAGCACAACAAACTTTTAAATAATTAAGAGAGAGGGAGAGCGCTTTTATGATTTTATATATCACTAAAGATTTATATTATTTCCTGTTTTTTACAACAGCATTATTTTCACGCCACTGAACCAATCGGTATGAAATTTTAACAGATCAGCCTGGACAAGAAGGAGGACTTAGGCTACTTTTCATCTTGGATATTTGTATTAAAAAAAACCGGCCAAGTGTGTGTCGGACCACATACAATGAAGGGTTCCGTAGTTGAGATTGCAGACTATCATTGCATTTTATAGACTCAATCTCCTTTTTACTATATAATTGCATAGCACATTGTATGAGTACTATGTACATACTCTAAAGCTACCATTTACTGGGTACGTCTTTATTTGACTTGAATGTGCCCTGGCGGCTGAGAGTGTCATTCTCACTCTAATGTCTCGCTGATGGTGGCACGTGTGTTGGATCATTTAGCTAATCCATGCGTCAGGTTCTTGAACGGGCGCTGTCAGTGAAGGCTGGTCATATCTTAGCTGCCACGGCTTATTTTAATTAATATATTTGAATTGTTTTTTTTTATTTAGGATGCTTTTACGTTCTGAATCGTTCTCACGTGTATAATTTCAATATGAATGATGTAACAATTATTTTGTAACCATATCTTGATTTAAAAGAGTGTCCGTGGAGTTTCTTGCCCGTTCTTCTCCATAGGTACCTACTACGCTTTGGGATGGGCGCCTAGCTTCAACTTTATGACTGACCGACCCCTTGACAATTCAAAAGTGCCTGTAACTAGTTTATTTGAAATAAATGCTTTGAGTTTGTGTTTGAGATGAATTTATCTCAAGAGCAAACTTAACATTGCAGTTGCAAAACATGTTCTCCCATACATTCCAACTGCAAATGTAAGTTTGTACGCACAATATGCAGAGATTTGCCATGTTATTATAAGACCATAGACTTTTTATAGATTTTCCTGTAAATCTATAGGTATAGAACTATTTTTTGTATTTTTTTTAAATTTTAGGCTCAGTAGTTTCGGAGATATAAATGAAAATTGACTATTACCCGGTCAATTTACGTCTATTTTCTTAAATAACTTAAAATAAATTTTAAAATTATAAAAGAAAAATATTTGAGTCCCTCATAGTAAGCCCTATCATCTGATATGTCACTCGGTACGGTTTGCAAAACTTTTTTTTTTAATTTTCTTATTGCTTCCATAAAGTGATTTACGTTACACGTCCTTGTTCGGGTCACAAAAATGCATATGTGTACCAAATTTCAACTCAATTGGTCAATTAGATTCGGAGAAAATTGGCTGTGACAGAGGGACAGACTGACAGACAAACACGAGTGATCCTTTATGGGTTCCGTTTTTTTCTATTGAGGTACGGAACCCTAAAAATGGTGAAAGTTTGTGGGTAACAGCTGGTTAATAACTAACTGCGATGACCTACTTGTCTGCCTAGTAGCAATATTTGCCCGTTTATTAGAAAGCCCATACTCGATTGGACTTTGGGACAATAATTTCCCGTTTGAACAGTTATTGGCTCAGCAGTGGACACTGGCGAGAAAAATCATCTCTTCTAGCTAGTTGGCTATTTGTTAAAACTCTCAGAAACATGTATATAATTACAAGACAATGATAAAAAAGGATTCACCAGTGAATAATTACACGTTTCACATGTTTAATTTTTGGTTTATTCCAGTTGTCTCCGTACGCAGTGTCCCCGTCCCACGTCCACGTCGTCAATATTTAAAAATACTTCCCGTTGTCCCCGTACACTGTTCCCGTTAATATAGTTGAATAAAATAAGCAAAAATTATTGCCCACAGTCCCCGTTTTTTTCTTTTTTGTGTAGTATTATGTGTGAGTCGGCATCTTTTACCCATCAAACAAAGTTTTTTATTTGGTATTTAATCAAATGATTTATTACAGCAAACAATCTTTTGTATATTTTTGTAAAAATGTCACAAATATTTTTTTGATTAAAAGGTGACTCCAAACCTTTAATGTAAAGCACTTAAGAAAGAAAAGAAAGAAAACACATTTATTTTCTTTTAATTGAAATAAACATGAATTAGGTATTTAAAAAAAAATACGTCTCGGTCCATGACTTAAATATAAAACTCTCTTTCTATAATTGGTAGTTATAATCCTCAATTACATTTACCTAAAACTCTACTTCGTCTAAAAGCTTTCGGTAAAATAACGAAGTGAAAACTTTTTAGTAAAATGTTGTAAGTACCTACAGGGGCACAAGTCATTTACCACGCAAGTAATTTACTTATTTTGTTAGTATCACATACTTGTTAAAAAAGTGTGTTTCTTTGTTTCTTTGAGATAGTTCAACTTGAAACGCCATTGTAAGCCGACGTTCGCACGGACGTAAAAATATCGCGGCGGGATTTTATCGCGCACTGGATTTTCAACTCTCGGTGTTGAACCGAGCTTCGAGAATCCAAACTAACAACCACAGAGTGCATCCCAGTGCGTCGAAAAAACACACTGTTGGATTTTCAACTCTCGGCGCTAAGCAGACCGTTGAAAATCCAGTGCGCGAAAAAAAAATCACCGCGATATTTTTACATTCGTGCAAACGTCGGCTAACTCCACATCACTCAGATCAATGTCTATTTCGCACCTCTTAATATTTTCTCCGATCCTGTTCTCGTCTTATTAATACGTCCTCTCGTCCTTCGTACTTAGGAAACCCTCTTTCCTTTATTTTTATTATGTAGTAGTCAAAGACCACACAGCCAGGAGCGAATTTAATCAATCCGACAGCGACAGATGCGAGGCGACAATCCGACAATCCGACAATACGCCAATTTTATGAGGTTAACTTAGTTGAAGTGCTTTATTAAACACGAACTTGTCACAGAAAAAGTGTAGTTTTTGACAAATTTGTCGCATTGACAGTTATATTAAATAGGTTCTGGGGACTATGAATTATTTATTATTAAATTGTTTGGGGCCTGGGGCCCATTAATATAACTAGGAGGTCCTAGTTATATTAATAGGCCCCAGGTCCTAGTTATATTAAATAGGCCCCAGGTCCTAGTTTTCCGAATTCGTTCAAGTTATTCAAGATTCACTTCACAGGAAATTGCTTTTCTATTAAAATACCTTAAATAAACATTTATCTACGCAAATAATAGGTTGGGGAAAAAGTTTCTTCGCATTTTTTAAGAAAATTCAAAACATTTTTTAATATACATTATTTACATTTATCTAAAGTATGTAGGTACCATTTTGTTCGATAACTTTTTGCCATCTTGTAGGTAGGGACATGATACCATTGCTATAGAAATTTTGGGACTTCTAATCAAAATACCGCGACAAGTGGTTTTGGCAGTCCTCTCGTGATGTTAACCTGACACTGCCTAAAGTATTCTGAAGAGACCGAAACAGGTGGAAATCTGAAGGTGCAAGGTCAGGACTATACGGCGGATGCATTAACACCTCCCAGCCAAACTCTCTTAATTTTTGCTGAGTGCTTTCTCTCAAATTCTTGCTTTAATCTCATCAGTTCAGAATCGATGGTCCTGCCTGGTGGTAACCAGCTCATAATGAATAATGCCCTTCCAATCCCACCACACACACAGCATCACCCTGTTGCGAGTTAACCCGGGTTTCGCCACAGTCTGTGAAGCCTGACCGGCCTTTGACCACGACCTTTTTCGCACGTTCTTGTCGTACGTGATCCACTTTTCATCACCAGTTATCAGCTTCTTCAAAAATGGTTCGTTTTCGTCGTCGTCGTCGTCGTGTAATCACAAATGAGTACACGGTTCATTAGGTTTCTTTCAGTGAGCTCGTGAGGTACTCAAATATCGAGCTTTTTTGTGTACCCAGTTTTTTTCAAATGCGCCAAAACTGTTTTGTGGTCAATTCCCAGTTCTTCAGCTACCTGCTCACAAGAGCAGGAGCGCCCGCTTACAAAAACTAGTCGATTGTACCACCCGCTGACGTCATTCGGCCCGCTGCGCGCGTTTGTTTACAAACTGCGATAGCGGCACGGTTTCTAGGAATTCTGTAGCTCCTGTTCATTTCTTGGAAAGCTTTTGACTAAACCTCTATTATGGTGTGTGTTTCGTTTGAATTTGTTACTGTTTACATTTCTAGAAATGGTTAAAGAGACGAAAAAAGACAATTTAGCTTCAGATTTCAAAGAAATGGCTCTAGTAAGAAAAAACAAGCGATGACCTATATGTTTTAAGGTTTCAAATGCATGGTGTAATAATTCTTAACATGAAACATAAATAAACCCACTTACCACAGTACAATTAAACTATTAACTGAGTAAAACACTTTCACACTCGACCGACCGAACAATGACATGACAGAGATAAAAATATTTTTTAATGTCATAGACGAGTCTCAGTCAGCGTTGACGTATCTTAAATCGTTCGGAAATAGATAACGCATCAAATTAAATGCATAGAATTCGATATTAGTACTTAATAGTGACGTTAATAATATTTTTTTTTTTCTGGGTATAGAACTCACACCACGTACAATAAAAGGTAAAATGACTCCACGGACCCGATTCACACCACACTCGCGTGAGCGGCTACGTCGTACCTACTGATATGCCGATCTTGCTCTACTTTTTCAAAAATGGCATCCATTTTATCCGTAATAGGGCGACCAGAGTGACGTGCATCTTTGACATCAAAACTTCCGGATTGAAAACGCTTAAACCAAATTTGTGCTACTCTCACAGACACTGCACTGGGTCCATAAATATCGCAAATTTTTTTCGCGGCTTGCGTTGCATTTTTACCTTTTTTGTAGTAAAATTTTAAAATGTATCGAATTTCTTCATTAGATTCACTCATATTGACAGTACGAAAAACAAATGAAAATCACACATTTTCCTAATTTGAATTTGGAATTATGTTCTTAAAAATTTAAACTTTCAATGATACCAAAACCAGCCAGATACAAATAGTATAGCCAAAGAGATTTTATTTTAAGTTCATACATACTATAATGCGAAAAGACTTTTTCCCCAACCTTATCGCTACCTTTGAGTTCTGATACCTATAAGGATAAAAAGGTCGACCGATTGACGAGCCATTTAAATTTTTCATGGGCCTCTATTTAGTCTGTGGTTGATGGTATAACGGTGCTCTGTGGTCAATGTGGTGTACGTTTTGTAACGAGAGGCTTCGCAGAAGGACCTGTAATTATGTAAGTTTGTTCAGCCTTTTGTGTAATTCAAAAATGTGTTCATGTTTAATTTCTCCGTGTGGTCCCGGATTAAGAATATGGCCACCCCATCTCATCCCGTGGGTGTCGTAGGAGGCGACTAAGGGAACTGGAGACCTAGTGCATACCACAGAAGCACCTTGGATCACCCGCACGGTGGCGGGCAAACCACCAACAAAAGCATTCCCAAGGAGGGTTGGTGTCAGGCTGGCGGCCGACTATAAAACTTTGCCAAAACCAACATGCAACATGAGTGAAAATAATATGATGCGCGATAGGGCTAGGGCGTACCCCACAGGCGACGCGCAGGGGCAGCACCCGGCTTCTGTGGGAAATGGACAAGGGTTGTCGCACCAGAACGGGCGGGTGCGACGTAAGACGCAAGCCCGAAGTGTGAGAGAATTTAGATTGAGGTGCGCTAGCTGGAATGTAGGTACGATGACTCGAAGAGGAAGGGAATTAGCAGATGTTTTAAAAAGACGACAACTGAACATAGTGTGTCTGCAAGAGACGAAGTGGAAGGGTGCGAAAGCTAGAGAGATAGGAGAAGGATATAAGTTTTATTACTGTGGAAGCGATGGCAAGCGAAATGGTGTTGGTATAGTGTTGGATAGTCAGTTGAAAGAATGTGTGGTGGACGTTAAAAGAGTGAGTGATAGAGTCATGGCGGTAAAAGTAATTGTGGAGAGTTTGGTGATTAATATAGTTAGTGTGTATGCACCCCAGTCAGGATGTGAGGATAGTGTAAAAGAGAAGTTTTGGAAGGATTTCGATTGTGTAATGATGGATGTGCCAGATAGTGAAGAAGTATATGTGGGGGGTGATTTTAACGGGCATGTAGGAAGACAGAAGGATGGGTATGAGAGAGTGCATGGCGGTTGGGGATACGGAGACCGTAACACTGACGGCGAGACACTGCTCCAAGCTGCTTCGGCCTTCGACCTGGCAATAACAAATACGTGGTTCGAAAAAAAAAATGAGCATCTTATAACATATAAAAGTGGCCGCCACGCGACACAAATTGACTACTTGCTGGTAAGACGGAACAGCCTTAAAAGTGTCAAAAACTGTAAAGTGCTCCCAGGTGAAGACTTAGTCTCACAACATAGACTTATTATAATGGAGGTAAAAGTCGGTGTCTCGTCCAGTAGGAACAAGGAACGGCCCCCACCCAAAACCAGATGGCGTATGATAGAAAAAGAGGAATTTGCAAGTATGTTTAAGAGTCAAGTGGTAGATAAAATGATAGAAATGAAGGATATGGAAGGAAAAACTGTGAATGAATGTTGGAAAGAGATGGCAAATTGCATAAGGAGAGTAGCAAAAGATGTGTTTGGAGAATCGAATGGGAAAGGTGTGATAAAAAAGGATACATGGTGGTGGAATGAAGACGTGCAAAAGATGCTAAAAGAAAAGAAAATTGCGTTTAAAGAATGGCAGGGTGTAGAAATTGGGAATGATAGTTTGAAAGATGATAAGAAGAACACTTATATAGAGTGCAAGAGAAAGGCAAAAAAAGCGGTAGCAGTTTCGAGGGCTAAGGCGCAGGAGAAGTTGTATGACTCACTGGACAGCCCTAGAGGCCAGAAAGAGCTCTACCGGATTACAAAAGCAAGAGAAAGGAGAACGAGAGATATTATTCACATTAAATGTATGAAAGACGACGCCGGTAAGGTTCTGTCCAAAGATGACGAAATAAAAGAACGATGGAAGATTTATTTTGAAAGGCTAATGAACGAAGAGAATGAATGGAATGGTGTGCTTAAAGAGGTACAAGTAAATATGGGTTTGGTAAGGGAAATTAGCATGGATGAAGTCAGAAAGGCAGTTCAAAGTATGAAAAATGGAAAGGCCTTGGGCCCAGATGATATACCAGTAGAAGTATGGAAGTGCTTAAAAGAAGATGGATGTATGTGGCTGACTTTATTCTTTAATAAGTTGTTGCATGAAGGAGGGATCCCACAAGAATGGTGCAATAGTTCGCTAGTGCCCATCTTCAAGAATAAAGGTGATGTACAGGACTGCAACAACTATCGAGGAATAAAGCTCATGTCACATAGTATGAAGGTATGGGAGAAAGTAATAGAGAAAAGACTGCGAGAGGAGAGTGAAATTACCCCGAACCAGTTTGGGTTTATGCCAGGTCGAGGAACAACGGACGCCACTTTTGCACTCCGCCAATTGTGCGAGAAGTTCAGACGTGCACACAAGAACTTGCACATGGTGTTCATTGATCTGGAGAAAGCGTATGATAGGGTACCTCGGGATGTGTTGTGGTGGGCCTTGAAAGAGAAAGGTTTGCCCGGGAAGTATGTAGAGTTAATTCGTGCTATGTACAGTCAATCTCGTACCTACGTCCGGTCGGCTGCAGGGAATACCAACGAGTTCAATGTGCCTGTTGGCTTGCACCAAGGGTCGGCTTTAAGTCCTTACCTCTTCCTGTTGATTATGGATGCTCTGACGTCGAAGCTACAGGAAGAGGCACCCTGGTGCATGCTGTTTGCCGATGACATTGTTCTTGTCGGTGAAGATTTACCTGAGATTCGGAGCAGATTGGAGAAATGGCAACAGAAACTGGAGAATGTTGGCTTGAAAATCAGCAGAACCAAAACTGAATATATGTTCTGCGATTTCGGCGGTATCTCCAGTTCTGGAGGCATAGCGCTTGATGGCGCGCTTCTCCCAGTCTGCTCCGACTTTCGGTATCTCGGTTCACTCGTGCAAAGCGATGGCGAAGTAGATCGGACGGTTAAGCATAGGATTAACACTGGATGGATGAAATGGCGGCAGGTCACGGGGACAATCTGCGACTCCCGCATTCCCCTTAAACTTAAGGGGAAGATATATAAAACAATGGTTAGACCTGCTGTCTTGTATGGATCAGAATGTTGGGCCACAAAAGGGATAAATGAAAAGCAGTTGCATGCAGCTGAGATGAGAATGCTAAGAGGGATGTGTGGTGTTACACGAATGGATAGAATAAGAAATGAGTACATAAGAGGAAGTCTAAAAGTGGCACCGGTGACTGAAAAGCTGTGCGGAAATCGGCTGTCATGGTATGGGCATGTGATGCGGAGGAGTGAGGAAAATGTCGTAAGGAAAGTTTTGGGTATGACTGTCGATGGCTATAAGGGTAGGGGAAGACCAAAGAAACGATGGATGGATTTTGTGAAAGATGACATGGCTAGAAAGGGGGTGACTACCGAGATGACGAATAATAGAGAAGTATGGAAAAAAAGGACATGTTGCGCCGACCCCAAATAGATTGGGATAAGGGCAGGAGAATGATGTTCATGTTTAATTTCCTGCCAAAACTGCGGGTAATTTAAAATTTGTTTTTAACATAACATCGTGGCTATTTACCTCGCAGGGTTAGGTAGAGTTGTTTGGTTCTCTACTCGCACATTTTCCCAGTTGTTAAGGATATATATTAGGATATAGGATATTTTTTTTATGACAGATTTTATTGGCTGAAGACATCGGAATCTGCTGAGCTCCTTGTCTTTGTTCAGCAGGGTCGTTTTTTTTTCAAAAGCATTGTCAGTCTTAAGAGCCTATACTACCTCAAATGGCTTTGCATGATCCTCTGTTATGTCAAACATACTGCAGCATTCATTTTGAAATAAATATATGGTAAAGTTGAGGAATAGTGTTAAGTACTATGTTTGACGAAAATACACTTCCATAAAATCTCGATTGAAAAAAAAATCCAAAATTACCTCCAAACTGAACAATAAACCGCTGGTATTAAAAAAATACTTCAAATTAGATCATGAAACTTTGAATATTAACTGAACTAACTATAAAACAGATCTTATGTATATTATTTTTTTCAAATTACCATTATTTTCATAGTAAGAAGCAATTACCTAAAGTATCGGCACCCAGCACCGCACTCAGTCTCGCTCTTACTCAGTCCGCGAACTGTATCGTGTGAGCGAGATGAAAAGATGAGGTAGTATGGGCTCTTATACCCTGTCCACTAAGGTGACGTTCATAGATTTTTCTATAACTTACATAGTGACAATACTATGTAGCTAAAGAAAAATCTATGAACGTTTGACACTCTTGTCACAGATACAGCAATAGTTACAGCTTATGCCTACTATACACATTACGATACATTTTTGCCCATTGGGAACGATGTACTCGTACCTGTAGGTACTAGTGATTTGTGTAATGGCGTCCCGGATTGAGAATAAAAAATGTCTGCTATGAATGTAAAGTACTTATTTACATGATTTTGCAAACTACAGAACGCCACCTGCTATGATTCAATACAAGGAGTATTGTAAGAATCATAGCAGGTGGCGTTCTGCTGCTTGCTTGATATACGAGCGTTGCGAGTATCTGACCTTTCTAAAAAAAATGAGGTACTTATGTTCTTCTAGGGCGCCCCCTGTTATCAGTTAGATAAAAATGCGCTTTTAAAAACCGTTTGCATGAAAAGTTGCGATTTTAAAACGGTTTTAGAACATAAATAAAAAATATTTATAGAAACCTAGATACAAAACTAAAAAACTGCTTTTGGAGGACCATTGTATACCATGCAAATCGCTCTATTTTTAGGGTTCCGTACCAAAATGGTAAAAAGGAAACCTTATGGTGCAACTTAGTCTGTCCGTCTGTTACAGCTGGATATCTCAAGAACTACTAATGCTATCAACTTGAAATTTGGAACAGTTTTAGATGACGTTTGCCCGACTATTGTGCAAATAAGATTTTTTTTTTGCAACAGGGACTGAAAGGGGTCTTAAAAATTCGAAGTGGGGCTGCTAGGGCATGTGGAGTAGGTACTCGTATCATAAGAAAGGGCGCTAGTTGCACATTTTCAAATTTTATTTTTATTTTTTTAAGGCCACATAGTTTTCGACTTTTGATGAAAAATGTAAAAAAAATACCGTTCCCGCTCCCACTTATCTCCGAAGTTTGCATAGAGAAAAATCTTGAAATGAAATGAAATTTTGTATTTGCAAGAATTGTAGTACATTACAGATGGTCGGGTTTTTTAAAAGTTTCTAATACAATGCGCTTAAACTAGCATGCAAACTAATTAATAAATGAAGCTAATAAAATTAAAACATGAATCATAGTTATTAAATTAAGATAATAATGTCAATCATTTAACAAATTATAAAAAAATAAGATGAAATTAATTCATTATTAAAATGTCAGTGTCACTTTAAAATTTAGGTACTCCTTCACAGAATAGAATGATTGTTCTACAAGCCATTTGAATAACGCTGTTTTAAAGCGATTGATTGGCAGTTCCCTATACGATTTTGGTAATTTATTAAATAACCTTATTACCATTGGAAAACAACTTCTGTGATATAATTGGCTTTTCATTGGAGGAATAATTGGTCTATCAGGATATCTTGTATTAAACGTAACGGTGTCTCCAAGACGTTGAAATAATTCGGAGTGCATTTTAACAAATTTACAGCATTCAAATATGTACATACCGGGAACAGTTCATATTTTTAAATCTTTAAAAAGATGTTTACATGATGTCAATGGTGGCACGTCACAAAGAGCACGGATACATTGTTTTTGGGCTATAAATACCCTGTTTGTAAGATTGAATTTCCACATAGCACAATGCCATATTCCGTATGCCGTTTGCCGTGTTAGAAGCTACGTAACCATGATACGCTAAGAGGGCTGTTTTGAGGTTGGCTATTTTACAAAGTCTCCACAATGCAAAAGCAAAACGATTAATCTTATTTGTAACCTTTAAGCAGTGAGGTTTCCACGTGCAGCCACTATCTGAAATTATTCTATGTGATAGAAGTTTATGTAAAGATTACAGGAAAAATAAAACGATGTATCTAATAGCACACTTTTTCAGAAACCATCAACAAAGCTAGATAATGATGATATAATAATGGTACGGAACCCTCGGTGCGCGACTCTGACTAGTTCTTGACCGGTTTTTTGCTGATTGAATTTGCATTGGATTGCCCTACAGAGGCATTTTATTCAGTCCGCTTTCAATGGTTGTGTGACGACTAGAACTCGCAAAAAATACAAGCGATGATTTATATTGTTGATGTTTATACAAGTGCTTTTCTTTTTTAACATTTCGCTACACTGGTCTTACCCTTATTGGTTTCTTGTACAATAGAAATTTTATGGACAAAATGAACTATTACATTCATGAAAACTTTTTTCTCGAATTGAATAGAAATAAACTTTAGTATAAAGTGTGAGTCAATCCGCCTAGCCTTTTGCCAACTGTGTTGTTGTAATAAAGCTTTGAGTAATTTTCTTAATTAACCTGTTTAGATTAATGTGTATGTTTAGTTTGTCAATAAATCACGTAAAACTTTTGTTAGAATTTCAAATAAACTTCCATTCATTATTACTTCTTAATTTACTTAGTACCGCTCCACGTAGGCTACGGCTAAGGTACGCAAGTATAAATTACTTGGCTTTGTATAAAAATGTAGACGAGATCGTCCACTGCGACCACAACAAATGAACCGCGCATCTTTCGTGAAAAAGTTCTTCGTGCACATCCTACACGGTCGACTTAAAACACTTTCCGTCGCAGAAACTTAAAACCTTCCCACACAATCTCGCTTAATGCTCCGCTGAGTCCTACCTCAGCCATTTCCCGACACCTCAATCTCAAATATTTGACAGCTCATCACAATCCACATTGAGTGCGCCATCTTCCCCCAAACTTGTTTAACTTATTTGTCTGCTCACGCACAGAATACCAATGTGGGGTAGTGAGGGTTGCCGGGCTTGTGAAGAGTTGGGTTGAATAATAATGAAGAAATATCGGTCAAGTGTGTACCCTAATGCTGTGGGCCTATAAAGGTATTGGACTCGTGTCATGTATTTTTGGAGTATTGTTTAGGTTTAGGGATCAGCAGAATTGGGATTATTATTTTTATATTAAGGTCTTACATTATCAATAGTTTTATGAACTCAAACTCATACGTGGAGGTTCTTCTGTATCTTTTTAGCTGAAAAAGGACTCTCTCATAAAAACATAATGTTTTTTTCAAGCACATAGGTAAGGAAGTGATTTATTCTTAGCCAAGATGGTACGAGATAAATCATTTACCATTGTGATTTCCATATCGATGACAAGGCTCTGGCGATATTAAAATTCTCGGCATGAAATATGCACAAGACATTCTTTATTCTACGCTCACTTGGAAAAGACCGGGATCCAATTACAGAGGCACCAAACAACTAGGCAGGTATAAGGAAAACTTTCTTTGTTCAAGTCTGCACCGTTCTGTTAGGTAAAATAATATCTTGACATTCCGACCTTATACTTTAAAATCATAGCCAAATAATAACCAATCGAATAATTTGATATGCAGAATAGAATATAAACGCAACCATCTATCCAACAACGGAACGCAACGCAACGCATCCATTTCCAATGCGTGTTTCAATGTATCATTTCCAGGAATACCGTTTTCTGCATCCCACCCTTGACCCGACCATATAACAAGAATCTTTTCTGTTTTTAAAAGTTTATGTCCTTTACAATATTGTCGGAACGACTGCCGATTTAAGACAGCTGTTGCGGCTCTATGGTGTTATGGAATCGACACAATAATAAATATTATGTCGATTCCATTATAATAACGTCAATGATATTATTCTACAATATGGATGCAAGATCAGAATATTTTTTTAGGATGTTCCATATTTAAATTTTTTGAAGGTTGTCTGTGTCATGTTTGTTTTTCAAAAATAATAAAACTATTTTCTTTACATCTTTCTGTTCAGTCGATTGATAATGTTATCAGAAAAAAAAAACACCATCAATTAATTTTATCTATAGTCAAAATTGCTTCATTTTTGTAAAACAGATTCTAAAAGTCATTTAAATCTAGTAAATAAGTAGGTTCTACGTGACAACACACCGATCTTACAAGTACATTCAGGAAATGAATGTTCTTTGTTCATCTTATTATAAATATTTGATATAATCCCTTTCATATTATTCCTGTTTAATAATAAAACAACTTCGGATAATACGACCCAATTCTTAAGACCCTAACTAAAACAATGAGAGATTTCCTCGAAATCTACCATATTTATTCTTGACAGACGCGATACTCGACAGACTGCAATATTAGCGCACGTCACTCTGTGAGGATTATGGCGAAAACGCTGACGTCTCATTTGTCAAGAGTTTCTTTAAATTATAAAGCCACAATTTTTGCTTTTCTTCGACCGAAATGAACTTCTTACAAATTACTTTTTTGGAGTATCAGTTGTTTTGGGATGAAGATGGTTTGATTATTAATGTTTTATATATTCATCTCGTTATACTTTTCAATTTAAAATCAGTATTGCTTTTACTGTGTCTTACGTGGATTATTATTATGATTTCTACTTAATGTTTACCCATATCATTATTATTTCCTTTATTTAAGTATTATATACATATAAATTATATTTTTAAATATTAGAATATAAAAAATATAAAAACATTTAAAAATATAAAAAATAGTAGCCCGCCGATATCGGGAACAGGGTCCAAGCTACCGGTGGTCAGGGCTGCTGAGAGAGGAACCTCCTAACGATACGCGCCGTGTCCAGAAGTACCGCTTTCTGAATCAAGCCCTTGATCCAGCTGCCTAACGAGAGCCTCCTCAGGTGTTGATCGAGGCTCTTAGCTATTATGCCATTGGCCGTCACGACTATCGGCACAATGATTGCTGTATCCACATCCCACATGTCGACAACCTCGTGAGCCAGGTCAAGATACTTGATCTGCTTATCTTTTTCAGCTTTCACGAGGTTCTCGTCATGGCGAAAATATATATATCATATCATTATTATTATTATTAGCTACTAGCTTTTGCTCGCGGCTTTGCCTGCGTGAACTTCGGCAATTATCCCACGGAAACGTACTACCGAGCTAAAAAGTATCCTATTTGCTAACCCAGGTCGTGATCTACCCATGCCGCCGGGCTCGCGGGTTGTTCGAAAGGGATACCGTAGCTCTGGCACAGGCAACTGAAGGAACACGGGTGGTAGTCAGTAAAAGTCTGACACGTTCTGATGTCATTTGATGATTTTCCCATCCACAAAAAAAAAGTCGTGATCTACCCATGTGCCAATTTTCATCCAAATCCGTTTTGTCGTTTTAGCGTGAAAGCGTAACAAACAAACAAACTCACTTTCGCATTAATAATATGAGCTAGGATTTAAAAAAGTATATTATTAGATCAAACAAAGGCATGCCCTAGAACTGTCATATTCAATATCATTAGCAATTTACCATTCAAATAAACGAAAATACATTATAAAAACTATTATGCAAACCACTAGCATTCACACAAAGGCAATGCCCCTTACAAAGCTACCCATACAAATAAAATAAAGCATTTAGACAAGTTCCAAGTCTATTCACGTCTCTACTCCCGCAGTCTGAACGAAACCTATTATTGGGCTCGCAATACTCCGCGCCATTTGCATGAACGATGTAATTTCTGAACATTTACTTCTACGTGAACATTTTGTACGGGACTTCGATTTTGAAAGAGTATTTTATGTTTGTTTACATGAAACTGAAATGATTTCAACGGAGATTTAGAAAAATGCAAATCTGCTTTGACAAGCAATATTGATGGACAAGTAAAACTTTTAAAACACTCACACTCACACTCACTCAATACATTTTTTTTTCTTTTTTTTAACGGTTTTGCATACTTTAGAGCTTTCAGTTGTAGCTTTAATTTTGTATAGTGGTGACAGCTTGCAACAACACAATGCTTACTTGCTCATAATTTCACTCTGTGATGAAGATGCAGCAAGGAAAAGTTTTATCTCAGTTGTAAGGGAAAAGTCAGGTTCAGTTTTACCATATCTTAATGAGTTACCTACCTTACTACCGTCCTTCAGTATCTATAACTAATGATAAATAATGTTCCTAATATTAATAGTATGAGGAAATACACTGCGAAGGTTATATGGGGACTGGCTAAATTAGAATTAATGTGATGGGTAGAAATAGTTTAGCTTCATCATTCATTATTATGACAAAGATGATGACTGGACTGACTGTGTAAGTGTTGATGAAAATGTTAAAATTAAGTAATATTAATAACACTAAGCCAATTCATGTAAGTTTGTTACCTTTGTTGGGACTCAACTATACTGTAAAATCCTAATCATGCAATTTTGAACAAAACACAAGAGCAAGAAAGCTGGGCAGCTATGCTTACAGTAAGTAATGAGTTACCATTTAACACACCTGCGACAACAAATAAAAACATTCAGAATGATAGAATGAATGAAATGCACCAATCTCAGCGTGCTTTGACCAAACTGGATAAAAAAAAAAAATGTTTATTGAAGAAAAAGCCAAAGTAGGTACTAATTAAAACAATGTTATATTTATAACTAGGTGGCTATGCTATGCACAATACATTGAAACCCTGATCTCCAAACTAGGGGTATCCCTGTATCTTAGAGATCAGATGAGAGGATTACTCAAATGAACCCAAAGAATCACACTAGCCCCTGTTGCCTCATGTTACATGGTGCAACAGAGACCACTGCATATCAAGGAGTAGACCGGGGGGCGCGATAATGGTAGGGAATATGGAAGGATTATTGGAGCCATACCGGATATTTATACTAAAGTAGGCAATGGAATTTTGGAAATGAAATGAAATTGTCTATTCTGTAAATTAGGATATCAGAATCACTTTTACACGTCACATTAAAAAAAAAAATTAAAACAAAAAATAAGCTAGATGAAGTCGATATTTCCTTTCTAACTACATGGGCATCTTTTATCGATGTCGCCTCCAGGTTGGTTCAGGTCCAGCTTCACCAGTTAATCTATTGCCGGCGTTAGACCACACAAATCAAAAACACTGAGAGCAATTACTGAAAAGCATAATGGTGTCACTCATAGAGAAACACACAAAGCTAAACAAACCACGGAAGCTTAAACAGTTACAGTTTTTGACACGCAGTTTGCCAATGTTGGGGGAATACTGAAATATGTTGAGTGTAATGGTTCGTGCGAGTGTGCGAGATTAGCGAGAATGACGTCGTAAATATGACGCGATCTGTCGAGTCCCGGATAAGTGATATTTACGGTTGGAAACATACGGGTTCCCGATATAATGTGACTTTCATATGAATGTTCTTTCCTGTTTTTACTTGGGTTGCTGCCAAGATTGGCTGCTGTTACGGAACTGGTTGCATTTCTATTGGTATCCGTATGAGTACGAGTTTTTCATCTATGATATTTGAATTTCCAACTTTTATTACGATGTAGTTGTTGCTTTATATTTTACACTTCTGGACACATCTTTTGGCCCACCTTGTATTTTCAGTTTCGTTTGGTCCTAGCTAAAATTTTATATTAGGTCGAGCAAAAAGTTTTTATGCAGTTTTGAACCTGGCACATTCACAATTTCATTCAATAGTCTTTTTTTGAATTTCGAACACAGATTTTAAAGAAACAAAAGACAATTTGGAGCCTGTTTGTTGATATCAAACAATCGAATACTAAGAAAACTTGGTTTTATTGGTTTACTTGGATTTAATTCTTGAAAAAGTGATTGATATTTTTGGTTTTGCAACAAACATTACTTATTCTTAACATTAAGGTGAGGTTCTATCAATAATCTATGGATACTTCACCTGAAGTCGCCGCCCAAGCTGTGGCACTTATTCAGGCCGGACACAGCCAAAGAAACGTGAGTGCTCAACTTAATTTAAGTCAATCTGCGGTCCGAAATGTTTATCGGAGGTACCTAGAGACTGGCGGCTTTGTTCGTCGCCAAGGAAGGCCACGATCTCGGGTCACAACTGAAAGGCAGGATCGATTCATCGTGACGACCAGCTTGAGAAATCGTCACCTTACCTCCATTGAGATACAAAACCAACTTCGCGACTTCCACGGAGTATCTGTGAGCGCTCGAACTGTTCGGAGAAGGTTAAAAGAACGCGATATGGTACCACACAAGCCAGCTAATGGCCCCAAACTAACGCGAGCCCACCGAACAGCGCGCCTTCATTTCGCACGCAGTCATTTAAATTGGACACAGCAAGTTTGGAGCCGTGTACTCTTTTCTGATGAGTCTAAAATTGTGTTACATGGCAATGATGGAAGGAAGAAGGTCTACCGACGTAAGGGAGAGCGTTTCGCACAATGCTGCTTTGAAGAGAGGGTTGCTTATGGCGGTGGCTCATGGACTGTCTGGGGCGGTATATCCGCGAGCGGCAAAACTCAACTTGAGGTTGTTACAGGACCACGGCTGCCAACATTAAATGCTGAAAGGTACATTCGTGAGTGCTTAGAACCTCACGTGATACCATACGCGGACTATGTGGGCCCAAATTTCCTTTTTATGCATGATAATGCAAGAGCCCATGCGGCCGGCATCGTCAGGGAATATCTTCGGGATGTGAACATCACAGTTATGGACTGGCCAGCCAGAAGCCCAGACATGAACCCCATTGAGCACATGTGGGACGAGCTAAAAAGACGTGTTAGGGCTCGTCAGCCAGTTGCCCAGACGATGCAGGAGTTGAAAACTGCCATAGAAGAGGAATGGGAGATGATCCCTCAAAATTTCATAGAGCGGTTGATAAACTCTATGCCTAATCGTATGAGAGCTGTGGTAGATGCCCATGGAGGCAACACGCGTTATTAAATTAAACCTTTATTTGATAAAACATGTTTTTTATTCAAAAATCAATTGCCTTTAACAAGGCGCATATCCGACTTGTTAGGCGTAGCTCCATGTCGTATGGTAATCTGAATTCAAATTTAAAACAATACGATCGAAAAAGATGGTAAAATGTATCAGGTTTAAAACTGCATCAACAGTTTTTGTTCAATCTAGCAATCATATTTCGGTAGGGGACATCGAAACCTAAACTCTAAGGTGGGCCAATAGATGTGTCCAGAAGTGTAGTTCATTAGAAATCTAGTTTTTCAGCTGGTATCTAGTTTGCTTATTTGTTTGAACGCACTAATCTCTGGAACTAGAAGTCGGATTTGCAAAAATCGTTATGCATTTGATAGCCCAATCCTTGAGAAAGATTACAAGCTGTTTATAATCACGGTACGACCCTTGGGAGCTGAGCAAAAAAAGAAAGTCAGAAAGAACGCTTAGCGAAAACGAAGTAATAGCGCGGGCGAGCGACGCATTGCGAGATGCGGTGGCTCAGGGGAACAAGAAATTTCACGCGGACGAAGTCGCGGGCAGAAGCTAGTGTAAAATACACATAAAATATAATGCATGAATCAAAAAATATTTCGTCACCAATTTATTCGATACACGATGTGTAAAGATCACTGCCATTATTTTAATTTATGAAGATATTCAGTGAACACTTCAACATTAATTTCATTGCATCGAGAAAATGAATTCGCAACAACTGGCGCCTCGTGATAAAAACTTGCGACATTAATTTTGGAAATGCAAAATTTGAAATGTTGTGTTCCATTGTCGACGTCGAATAACGAATCAAATATTAAAGTAGGGACGTTTAAGCGATGGAATGGTGATGACAGATTATTTGATTTGCACTCCATTTCTGATAACCGATTTAATTTTAATTGATTGTCAATTCGTAGTTAGCGGAAACGTTGTTTGGATTGCTGCCGTCAGTATTTTATTTATATTATGTTTGAAACGATTTTTGAATAATTTTGAAACCACAATAATTGACCTTGACACTTGTAAGAGGGATTAGTCCAAATTGGCTCAGGATCGAATTGAGTGGAAGAAGGAAAGGGAGGCCTTTGCCCTGCGATGGGACAATATACAGGCTGATTATTATTATTATTAATTGATGAACCCAAGCTCCTGGCAAAGGTTATAAATTAAAACGCAGTTAACTTGAACTAATAAAGTACTCGTTTCTGCCCGCGACTTCGTCCGCGTGAAATTTCTTGTTCTCCGACCCACCCCGTCGCAGCGCATAGCTTGCCCGCGCTATTACTTCGTTTTTGTTAAGCATTCTTTCAGACTTTTTCTTTTTGCTCGGCTCCTAAGAGTTTCAGCGTGATTTTAAATAACCTAAAGCCTTTCTCAAGAATTGGGCTATCAATTACAAAAATAATTTTTCAAATCCGACTATCTGTTCTAGAGATTAGCGCGTTCAAACATACAAAAAAACTCTTCAGCTTTATTATTAGTACTAGCCTTTGCTCGCGGCTTCGCCCGCAAGGATGTCGGATGTCGGAAATAGTCAGTCAATCAGTCCGTCAGTCAGTCAGGACTTCTCTTTTCATTTATATAGATAGATAGATAAATAGATTCACTTCAAAAACCTTTTAAGATTATTATCATCAATATTAAAATGGGTACTGCTGCTTTTTAATCTAGAGACAACACCCATTCATTAAAAAAGGGGCGACGTCTACAACAATACATTTATTGAGCAATGACTCACAAGGGTGGATAGAACAAACTAAGTCAAATGCGATAGAAGAAAATAAACAACAAAAGTTAATTTCTTATAAACTGTAGCGCTTACCGCCGTATACATCAGCAAATTGGTATCTTACGAAGAATTTAATCCCGATTACTTGGGAGTGTTTCTATCCGACGTTACTATATCGAGCTACTGAATCGAGGGTCAATGGGTTTTAGTGTAACTAATTGTTTATTGATCTAGCCTCGGGCTTTCATCAGTTTCCAATATTATTAGTACTTACTTACTAACTTGATCTGAAACATGGTGTTACAGTTCAATTTCTGTTGGTATGGGCAAGATCATTTCCAATATTTACATTTCATTGTTAGTGAAAAATCTGGAAGGTAAGACTTTAGTATCTGGGCGCACGAAAACGGGGGTGGAGGGAGGGGGGGGAGTGGGAAATTGCCCCTTCCCCCCTGGTATCACTCATATGTAAAGAGAACGCACCATTCCTGAGAAAAACTTATTATTGTAACCTAACCTCAAAACACTTGTTATCAAAACAAAGTTGCTTCTGCGCGTCTCCGGCGCTGCGGGAAGTGCAGCCCCTTCGCCCTTATGTAACAAAGAATAGGCACCCATCCTTATTATTATCCTTTGTTACAGCGGGCGGGGGCTGCCCTCCCTCTGCGCCTTCAGATTTTTAAATACACTCTGGGGGTAACAGCCAAAAGATTATGTGGAGTCCGGGTGCCCCGATTCGGTTTTGGGACAGATTCGACCTATTTTAACCATAAAGTGGGGGTACACTTACTTTTTTCTGAATATAATTTTTGTCATAAAACCACCATAAAAACACTACGAAGCTCAGAAAACACATACACGCAACTCGGGAAAAAACGGAATGAACGAAAACAAATAACACTAAACACAGTTCTTTTTTACGTTCCGTTTCATCAATTTTACACGACATTTTACACCACAAACAATATACTGGTACAGATTTGGTTGTCAATCGCCCATTTTAACGTTTTTATTATCTGTTTTGAGGTTAGAAACAATTTGTATAAATTTCTCGAAAAATATGCATTATCTTTTAATAAGAATGTAAACGTTATAATCAGGTACCCAACCCCTAACACCTTCAACCACTGTCACTCCTCACTTTGTGCGCCCGGATACTAAAGTTAAGCCATCTGGAATATTAAAATGGCTGCTGCAGTAAATTTAATATTGCAACTTGCCTACCTGGATTACACAGTAGTGGTTATTGGATTTTAGACTGTAATGACGAAAGCGTATATAAAATGAATAAATTACAATGGGGCCACTGTTATGTTATAAATATGACTGTAGTCCTACATAATAGTAGGTAGGTAGACAATATAAATACTTTTCACTCCAACAGCTAACAATTATATTCCTTAAAAACTGCGTAATAAGCACCTACATACATACGGACTTGCCAAGAGAAACTGACCTCTATTCACGTCCATCTGAACTGAATTTCGGTCATCTTAAAGCAAACATTTAGGGAGCATAATATAAGGCTGGCTCAGTGCCTAGCTAGGGGATGCCGCATGCATGGCCTAGAAAGCACAGGCAGTAGTCAGTTTTGAATGCTTCGTGTAGAAGAATTTATTACTGCAGTATCTTATAGTCACTGTACTAAGGACTATAATACAGGGTGGCTCATGACTTTGCCACACGGAGGGAAAGTACCTTAAATACTGTAAAAAAAAAATTCTGAATAGACTTTATTTTTGTTTTAAAAACAATACGAACTGCATTCAAAGAATTTCAAATAATCGCCTGTCCAAACCGGGAATCAAACCCGGTAAATGTGAAAAAAAAAACCTGTAATACTGTACACATTCACACAACAATTGCAAGAAACTGAAAATGAGATTCACTGAAACAAAATAATAGACGTTTGAAAATGGAACACATTATTTTTTTATAATCAGCCAGCCGCATTGAAACTGTGAACACACAAAGAGTTACTTTATAGGTAGGTACTACAATTTATGTTACTATTACATTATTATTATATCGTACACTTATAATTTGTCAAGTGTGTACTAATTAGTAATACAAATTATACAGCCATGTAAAAACTTTTTTACAAAAAAAAAACAACAAAGTGAAAAATAATTTTAATTTCGGAAGTCTGTGGCAGAAAACTTAACCAGACACCGACTTCCGAAATTATAGTTATTTTTCACTTTGTAGTGTTGTTTTTGGAAGTCGGTTGTATTTTTGTGTAAAAAACTTTTTATTTTTCACATTTTAGTTGTGGTACCTACCCCACACAAATTCTATTACCACTACCTGCAAAACAAACAAGAACATCATCCATATACACCACTAATTTTTAATTAGTATAAATACTTAAAGGGCTTATTAGAGAAGGTCTTTTTATTATATATGTAAAGTCTCAATAAATAATATTCATAAACAGGAAAGTTATTAGCGTTTGTTTATATGCCAAAATGTCACTCAGTTTATGGAAATATTGTACAGGCTACATAGTAGTATTCATTAATCATTGAAAAGCACTGCGCGTAGTATTTTCTAGTAGCAATTGTTATGAATAATTGATTTAATTATGAATTTACCAATCATGACAAATTTTCGTGTACAATTTTGGGATTCAATTTTTTTAACTTTTGAATACATAAATATGATTAGTAACGAGTACGGCTAGAGCCCCATTTTTTTTTTGTACTAATTAAAAAATAGTAGTGTATATAAAAGTGGGGAAAAAATACATATTATTGAAGCTAACTCAAAAACAACCCAAGCAAAGTTAATCAATTTTATATGGGACCAACTTTGATGTACCCTCTCGAATAAAACATTTTTTTTTTCAAATCTAACGACTCTGTACAAAGTTATGCGTGGTCATACATAAAAAAAAAAAACATACATTTCGAATTGAGAACCTCCTCCTTTTTTTTCGTCGGTTAAAAAATTTAAAATCTTTGAATGCAGTTCGTATTGTTTTTGAAATAAAAATGAAGTTATTCAGTAAATTTTTGTATCTACAGTATTTTAGGTTACCTTCCCTTCATGTGGCAAAGTCGTGTAGCGCCCTGTATAATGTAGTGTATATTGCAGTGTATATTGTAGTATTTAGAGGCGATAGATGTCGTGTTAAGTTTATGTTTTACCTCCATTATTGTATTTTTACTGTTCTACTCTCCGTCGTTTACTAATTTGATGGTATTAGTTCGTGTTTTAGGGTTACGTACGTCCTAATGAAAAACGGAACCCTTAACTGGTTTGTCTTTATTTCTGTCTATCCGTCTGTCACAGCCAATTTGATCCGAATCTATACAAAAGCGTTCAAGGAATTTCTAATAGATTTGTAGTTTAAATGATTTGAAAATTAAAGTAATATTTTTAATTTATTGTGCAAAATTTTCTTATTATGTACAATGAAGTGATTCTCGAGTAACCTTACAAATAAACGAGAAAAATATCAGCTTCGAAATGCCAGGATAACGAACTAGTCGTACATTTACTAATGAGAACTCACTGTATCATTAAGAAATCCGATACTGAACATTATGGAACCCGGTGAGTCTGAGATAAAAAGAACACACCTAGTAAGGTGCAGTGAGCGTCCAATAACTAGACCCAAGATGACGTCGACTGAGCATGTCCAGTAGCTGTAAAAAAAACGTAAAACGTCACTGAGCCGGTTCAAATTATTTGACGCGCACTGTTTGTAAGTTTAGAATATACCATTGTTATCTTTTGTTGTTTTTATTGCCCAAGTGTGACTAAAAAGAAAAATGCATTACACAATCATAACAGTGCAGGCTCTTTAGTACTCTCACAACATGGTCATCCTGAAGTACCTCGACTTACCTATGCGATCGATTGCGTACCCCAGATGTATTAAAATGTTAAAACAACTGGGGTACCCAATTGATGCAGCCCACTGTACATTCTGCTTATCATATAATTTCAATAAGTTACGCACGTCATCATCCTCCTTTCTGCTTATAACAATGTTTCAATCACCAGTCTGTGTACCATGTGCAAAGATTTTGATTACTTATAAAAATACTAGTTTTTGCAAGCGGCTTCGCCCGCGTGGGTGTCGGAAAATATCCCACGTACGAACAAACGTACTACCGAGAAATCCGTCCTTATTCCTTGTGTACGCTAAAAGGGGAATCTCTGTGCAAAATTTCAGCTTTCTAGGTTCAATGGTTTGGGCTGGGCGTTAATGAGTCAGTCAGTCAGGACTTCTCTTGTTATTTACATAGATAGACTAGCTGCGCCCCGCGGTTTCATCCGCGTAGACCGAAATAAAAAGTAGCCTATGTGTTAATCTAGGGTGTCATCTACCTCTATACCAAATTTCATCCAAATCGGTCAAGCCGTATGAGCGTGAAGAAGTAATAAACATACACTCACACACTCACAAACGCCTTTATAATATTAGTGTGATGACGGCGCGTCTATAGGTTTTACGACGTCAAACTTACAAGGTTGATTTTAGAACGATTTGGATAACTGTCAACTTGACGTAACCCCAAGTACTGAGAAGGCGGGACCGCCAAAAGGGATGATCATGGAGATCGATCGAAGCCGGCATCGATTTATTCCGACTGCGGTATCTTTACATAATATAAAAAAAATTAAGTCGCTTCCGCTGTCCGTTCACTTAGATTGTTGGGCAGGGGGCAATAAAATAAAGATTTTGCGCGTTATCAACAGATTTACTTTTAATATGTTACGGAAGCAAACAGACATTACATGGCATGGAAACAGGAAGGAACGGGGACAATATTTTTTCTTAAAGTATTAACTTGACAGTGACAGTTGTAGACTCATGTCACCGCTGTCACTCAAACTAATTTACGAAGACAGAGACCAAACAGAACAATTCTTATAACTTTTACGTTTACAAATGATGATACATAATTCTAACATGGATCTTTTAAACTACTCAACTGATTTTAATGCAGTTTTCAGCAATAGATAAAGTGATTCAAGAAAGAGGTTCTTAAGAAGAGAAAAATTGGAAAAGTTGCCGGAAAAATTGGAAAATTTTGGAAAACTGAAAGTACATTTTCTATGGGATTTTTTTATGAATTATTGAAATTTGGAAAGGTCAGCTAGTTGGTTATAATTGTGACGACCCTTGCAGTGCAGTGAGTTGATTGATTTGCGCTCGCGCATCTCGTACTCAGTGGAACGTCATTTTACATTATTGTTCATTCCGTAATGTGATCAGAGACTTGTGATTATTCAGAATATTATTGACTTTCATTTACTTACATCTCTTTGCCCGCATACTCACGCATACGAGATAGATCTCGTCTGATAGAAACCACAAAATATCAAGTATATAGAGGCCTTTAAATACTTTACACTTACGCAAAATTCAAAACTTATTTTTTCATGAAATAACAATTATAACTTTGTGAAAAGACTTATTCCATAATATTAATATGGTTTCGAAAATAATGTGTTCGTAACACCATAAAACCATTAACTATTTCTATCATTAATATAAGAGAAAATCGCTTTTATAAGTATTACATTTATACTCGTGACTGACCTCTCTATTGATTTAATTGCTGGGTCTTGATTTAGCAGAAGATTTTACAGGCATTCGTATTATTAGGTTACTTCTAAATCAAACACCTCAGTACCAAACCTTCGACAGTATTCACAATGAGTTATACAACGTCAATAAATAACCTGCGGACAAGTTCCCAACACAGCCTCGTATATTTCGCCATTGACTGCTGATTAACGACACCCATTCCTATTTCGTGGAGGCCACACGCTTGACGCTATTGCCGCGTTAATAACTTTATTTATTATTCATATTTCCTTGATGTACATGATGCCAATGATACATAGTTGGGAAAAGGCTAGGCAGATTGATTGATTTCCTTGTTGTATATGATGCCAATGATACATAGTTGGGAAAAGGCTAGGCAGATTGATTGATATCCTTGATGTACATGATGCCAATGATACATGGTTGGGAAAAGGCTAGGCAGATTGATTGATTTCCTTGATGTACATGATGCCAATGATACATAGCTGGGAAAAGGCTAGGCAGATTAATTGATTTCCCTGATGTACATGATGCCAATGATATATAGTTGGGAAAAGGCTAGGCAGATTATTGATTTCCTTGATGTATATGATGCCAATGATACATAGTTGGGAAAAGGCTAGGCAGATTGATTGATTTCCTTGATGTACATGATGCCAATGATACATAGCTGGGAAAAGGCTAGGCAGATTGATTGATTTCCCTGATGTATATTATGCCAATGATACATAGTTGGGAAAAGGCTAGGCAGATTGATTGATTTTCCTGATGTATATGATGCCAATGATACATAGTTGGGAAATGGCTAGACAGATGATTGATTTCCTTGATGTATATGATGCCAATGACACATAGTTGGGAAAAGGCTAGGCAGATGATTTATTTCCTTGATGTATGTGATGCCAATGATATATAGTTGGGAAAAGGCTAGGCAGATGATTTATTTCCTTGATGTATGTGATGCCAATGATATATTGTTGGGAAAAGGCTAGGCAGATTATTGATTTCCTTGATGTATATGATGCCAATGATACATAGTTGGGAAAAGGCTAGGCAGATTGATTGATTTTCTTGATGTATATGATGCCAATGATATAGTTGGGAAAAGGCTAGGCATATTGATTGATTTCCTTGATGTATATGAAGCCGTTTTTGTTGAATATTTAGCACTCTAATAGCAACATCACTGGTAATATATTTGGCACTAGCTTTTGCCCGTGGCTTCGTCCGCGTGGAAGTCGGAAATAATCCCACGGAATCACAATACCAGGATCAAAAAGCACCCAGGTCATGGTCTACCAGTGTGCCGAATTTCATCGAAATTTGTTTCACCGTTAAGGCGTGAAGAGTTACTTTACATAAAAATTAAAATGTCTCTTTGTAATGATAAAATAAAAACTTTTTACTAAGAAAACAAATACGGTACTTATAACAAAAAACAATTTTAAAACAAAAGCTATTATAGTATCTATAAAAGAATATTTAGGAAATTTACATTTAATACTACAAATTACATACATATCTAATTAAACAAATAAAACATTTAATATAAATACTTCGATATCTTACTTTTACTACATTTTAAATACATAATTAAACAAATAAAACAATTCATATAAGTACTTCATTATCTAAATTTCAATAAATAATAAATTCTAGTCATTAATAAATAAATAATCGTGCAATAGATTGAGTACAGTATGCAAATATCATTAGTTTAAACAAATACTGAACAACAGAAATAACTAATTAAACAATATGGGTATAACATTTAATAGACCTTCTTACTCAAGCAGGTACTATTTATAACTTACTAACTAAGAAATAAAGCCTAAACATTATTTATACTACTTAAATAAATTAAGTATTAAGAGAAAAAGTAGTACTTATGAAATAATAAAAATACAATTACCAGAATAAATAAATAATAATAAACACAAAAGAAGAATAGAATAGATTAGAATAGAATAGAATACTCTTTATTATGCACACCATTTAAAATACAGGTATGAATGTTGAAATTTTACATAGGGTGACACAATGGGCGCTTTTTCTCCTCTCTCCTACTATGCTGTGCCCGACAGGGGCTTAATTGTGTCATTAATTTTAAGCTTACCAACTGTTTTACATTATGGAATGCAATAAAGAATAAGAATTGAGTAGATATTCTGTTTATCCTCTAGTGAATAAATAGCTAGTTTGTACTCGTAACTGGGTTAAAGCTTTCGCGGGCGGTTGACGTGTATAGAGGTTGTAACATTAAATTTATTTTGTGTCTGTAGACGATATAACAATAAAACTTCTATTGTGTCTCGTTTACCGTCCACGAACCGATTACATATTAAAACATGGATTCCAAGTCATCTCATGTGAGACATAAATATTAGATCAACAGATATGAAATTTATTTCCGTAGATGAGAAAATACTAACATAAGATGGATGTAATAAAGCCGTATCCTGATTTTCACGACCTAGCAACGATAAAAATCTGCTACAATCTCCGTGTTCTTTTTACTTTATGATCTGATGCAAAATAAATTGGAAATCCGTGCGGAACTATTTTTTGAAGCGTTTTATTAATTAAACTACTGAGAGTGCTGGAATTTTTTTCTAATAAAAAGTGTTGATTTTTACGTATCCAGTACAAAGCAATATTCGCTATCAGCAAACACCAAAATGTAGTGTGAATTGAATAGCGAGCGCATAAATAACTTTGCGCCAAAAAACACTGCCAGGAATTCCGTTCTGAATCCGTCCACAATTTTCGACGAATATTTGAACCGCATTCCAACAATAGGAGTGTATACTAATTATTGTTTATTGGCAGCATTTTTGCGGCTGCGACGTATTTACACCGCGACCTATTTCCATGTCGACATGTTTTCACGTCAACGCTGCCGTTTTACGTGGTTTAGCGACCATGCTCTGCAATTAGTTGCGGTCTCTGATGTCGATATGTTCATACCTAAATATCTGCAATAGGTGACTAACTTTGTAACCACAAACTAACAGATATGAGTGTTGTTCGTTGTATAATTGTAAAGATAGATAGATAGAATATTCTTTATTATGTACTTGCAACTTATAAATTACAGATTATCTTAAAAAGCAAAAATAATAAATAAATAAATAAAAATAAAATAAAATAATCTTTATTTCGGATAAGCATCATCCATATATGGGTTAGTAAGCAAAAATAAACAAAAAGATAACTTATACCTATGTTAGTAAACTTATAATCTATTTAGCGACAAGGGTGCTATTCGAAATGCATCTTCGAACAACATCACCTAACAAAGGAGAATCATACCTCCCCGCTATGGTCTTCAGGATGGAGTTGGAGCTGTCCCGCACTCTGCAGAGCAAAGAGGCAAATTTCTGTCTGACGATGGCGTGGAAGCCATCGACACGTGCTTGTACAAACATACCAGATGCACTGCAGAAAGGGGACAGCCCGATCAACATCCTGAACCCGTTATTATACTGGACCCGTAAGGCGCTGATAGCCCGCTGAGTAAAGTTGGTCCACAGGCTGCACGTGTAAAACACTTGGCAATAAGCTTTAAAAAGCGTTATTTTGACTGCTTTGCTACAGCGTGCAAACCTGCGAGCCAACATGTTACATCGGACTGCCAGCGCCCTACGTTCCCTCTCAATATCCACTTGGTCATTAAGGTCGTCGGTTACATAATGCCCCAAGTACTTGAACTGGTATACTCGCGTTATATCATTCCCATTTAATTGAATCGGGGGCACATACTCAGGACATTTAGCACCGGCAGCCTTAAAGACCAAGAATTCACTTTTTTTAACATTATAAACTAAGCCATGCTCTCGAGCATAGCCCTCACAATAAATGATTAACATTTAATTACTGAGTGAATTTGAAATAAATACGGATGACGCTGATAAATCTTCTCCTTTGAAGTGATGGACTACAAGAGAGATCAGCGATAGTTTCTACCCGTGAACTTATAAACAATCGAATGGTTGAATCTGTTCCAGCACTAGCGGAATCAATAGACGTTGTAGGTACTGTCTGTCCCATGTATGAGAAAGTGAATTTTCTTCATATTTTTTTTCCTGAATTCTTCCAATGTTTTAATAGTTATGAGTATTCTGCTGTTCGGGGCGGAGACAAATTCCACAAATCCAAGATCGTTAAATCGGTCCAGCCGTTCTTGAGTTATAAATGGTGTAACTAACCCGAATTCGTTTTATATGGATAAATTTATTTAAATAATAAAATAATAATAAATATAATAAATATGTTTGGACATATCACACAACGCCATCTAGCCCCAAGCTAAGCAACCTAATGCTTGTGTTATGGTAACGAGATGGCTGATAAACTACTTATATACATTTTTTTTTGTAAATACATACATATTATAGATAGAAAAACACAAAAAAATGTAATATAAACATAAATTAAAAATAACCTATCCTAAAATAACTAAAACTATTCACAAACTAAAACTTGGCGTCGAAAAATTCATCCGCATCGCTGTCGAATGGTAATGTACCCAAAAGACTGGCGGCATTGCCACGTTGTATGGCAATGCTTAGCCTCTGGCCAAGGTAAAAGCCAGCCCTTGGGTCACGGGAAGTGTCAACCAGCCGTTTAGAGATTAGACCAATAAGGTATATCTATACTTACACCGCTTGAGGTTTTCCGCAGCCGCAGCAGCGGAGCGAGCACACACGCCGAGCCAGGAAGATAGGATGGCTTATATTGGGATGGATAGTTTGTCTTTAGGCTCAATATATCTTGAAAATCGTTCTATTGGGCATAAAAGCAGTGAGATAAATTCAACAAGATTTTAAAATCTTGAAAGAATAAAATTTATTCGGACACAGTTCGTGAAACACAAAATACAAATAACAAAATATAAATTGAAATAATGTTTTAAATAACAATAGTGTGTGCCTCACGGCTGCGCCAAAAAGGTTAATTTCAACATTAATGTCAGACAGATGCTGTCTGCCGCTGGTTTAGAAACTCTGTTTTCATTGTTACTATGCCGATACCTATTAAACGAATACTTATCAATGTTTGTTGCAGACCTAACTAATATTGAACATCCTTGTTTACCTTCAATAAACATCGACTTCTCGTTTTCTTTAGAATTTAGTAGCAATTCATACAGATTACATTAATTTTAATAAAATATAGGACTTTTTATTTAGATCGTTTGTTTCAAGTTATATTGTACACTTTATATTTATATTTTGAGCGCATTCCAGTACATAAAATGCTTTAAGACGTCCATTAGCTTACACGCAATTTATTATAACGACTGCATTTTAAGTTAAGTATGTGTAAATGATTTATTTAGTAGGTAGTTCTTATAACTTTTTCAGCTGACATAATTTACGCGCGAGTCAACAGCCCGGCCGACCTACATGCGATTCACGAGCGAGTAGCAAAACGCGCGACTGCATGTGAACGGAATGTCTAAACCACTAGTACCTCACAATCGCACGATTGTCTACGCGCGACTCAACTTGCGCGTAAAACGCGTCATCTGGACAATCTCTTAAGTAGTACGTAGTTTACGTTTTCAAAACTTATTATAGTTTTACCATAGTCGCAGTTTAGTTACTTTGTTAGTTAATATTTAAATGTAAAATAAAAAAAAAAAACTACTTACTACTACTTTGTTAATATTACTTTCCTGAATAAAAAGCAAAATATGCTTAACTTGAAAGTAGTTAAATGCAAGTTGTTTGCAAGTACCTACATGTCTCAGTTTTTATCTCACGGATCGGCATCAGGTTATTAAAAACTGCTAATGTTCCGTTAAAAAGATAAATTTCAACAAGAAGATTAGCTCTGCTGATTTCCTGCTTTATGTTCGTCTACATAAGGGCTATTTTTGTTTGCCTATTGCCCGAGAGATAGATAGATAGAGTCTGCTTTGCCGACTCGGAATTATTTAATAATATTACATCGTAAAGTTACTAGGTACCGCAGAATGACATTCAGCCATCTTCTTTACATGTTAGACCAATAAAAAAAATATGTCATTGACAGATTCTGATGATTAAATAAATAAAAAACCGGCTAAGTGCGAGTCGGTCTCGCACATTAAGGGTTCCATACCATATATGTTTAACAATCGCAAAGATAACTTTGTATTTGTTAGTGGCACTGTGAATTACAAGGTTATTTTTTGCAGTTGCAGAAAATCGCCCATATTTAAACAAAATACCTTATGAATCGGCGTTTTAGTATTTGTTGATTAAATACAGTATATGGTACATGATATACAGAAGTTTCAAATTCCTAACATGTTCAATTGTTGCGATAGAGCTCATACAAAAATGGTCTAAAATGGACAACTTTACGGCCCCATATTTCTTAATTTTTGAAGATAAAAAAAAAACAAAAATATGTTTGTGCTCTACTCGATGAGTTCTAGACAATGACCCGCATGCTAGGGTAAGAATTTTTTTTTCAATATGACAAGTTTATTGTATTGCGACCCCCTTTAATTTTCAACTATATTTTATTTTTATTATTTGCTTTTATAGCTATAAAGAAATACACAATCTGTGAAAATTTCACCTATTACGGTTCATGAGATAAAGCTCTGTGACAGACAGACGGACGGACAGCGGAGGCTTAGCAATAGGGTTCCGTTTGGTACTCTTTGAGTACGGAACCCTGAAATCGATTTGGAAAGGCTTTAAGTTGATGTCAACTCGACATTGGTCGAAGGTGTATGCTATTTTGATCTTTATCATATAGTTTTGAAAGCAATAGTCTAGTCAGTGCCGTAGCTTCAAAAAGTATTAGGTATGAGTTTTGACTTGATAAAAGAATGAATTAGAAAACTGAGGAACGTTTACAAGACATGAGTGTACTTTAGTACCGTAACCTTTCAGTGCGCTGTTCTTAGCTAGAATAACCGACCTTCAAAGGTAAAGTACGAACCGTTTGTACACATACATACAAACTCTAGGTAGTTTTAAAAGAGTGTATAGGTAAAACAATAATTAAAACCTAAAACCCAACTACGACAAAAACGCGAACCAAAAGGATGTAAACAAGAATTCGTAACATAATAACAGGAGTCACACGTCATTAAGGAAATCGCACTCATAACTCTTTAAGACTTTTCTTTAGATACCGTGTCAGGTTAGTATTAAAATAAATAACTTTTTTTTTCTCGTAAACACTTTATATTCACCGTTTGTCATTATTCTGTGGCTTGGTGCTAAAAGGGGCAAAGTAAGTTTTTGTGAGAAATGAGATTTTAGTGCCAAATGATTGAAAACGTGATATATTTATGCGTATTAAAAGGGCGTAAGTGTAAAGATAATCTCTCAAAAGATACTATGTTAAAAAGGCCAATGTGGTGTGTGCTTTCATACTGTTACACAAAATTTATTAAGTGTTAAAAGGGCAGCAGTGTACTTAAGCCAAAGGAATTTAAAAATAAACACTACGCTAGTAATATACTCGGAACTAAAACGACCAAAGTTAACTTCCGTTTTTGTGATACAATCTTTGCTTTGGCTGCATAATTTAATATATAATATATATCCATACGCAAAATACGCGCATTGTCGTGGAGTTGTGGATATCAGCCCGTATACCTAAAATATATTATTTAGTAAAGCAAAATGAACCAATATAATACATTGGCCCATTTTGCATTTGCACTAAAGACATTTTACAAACACATTGTTACTATCCTCTTCTGTTATACTAAAAAGACCAAAGTTACCATTTGTCATTAACATAGAATTCAAGTTAGTGCTAAAAAGACTTAAGTAGCAAATATTTTAAAAAATACCAATTTTTTCTTGAATTTGAATTTAATTAATAATTCAACCTACAAATATGTATCAAATAACAAAAAGAGACTTTTGTCATTCTACAATATAACATATTGTATAATAACTATCAATTCTGGTTCATTCTTCGAATGCATATTACTGAAAATAAGGATTATTGACAATGGCCCTTTTAGCCACAGGCCACAGACATAATGAGTAGTCTAGGAGTTATGAGGGAACAGATGAACATACATAGGCTGTTAAAATCATAAACCTCCTTTAGCTTTGCCGTAGCCGAGGTAAGAATTAAGATGTACTTTATTTTACTTCCTTTGACAAAACAAATTCTTTCAGATGTACATTTCAGTGCATGTGTTGAGACTAAAGAGAATGCTAAAACACGGAACGCAGACAAAGGGAATCGGGAATAGTGAAATGCGAGCTATTTGACAAGTTGTTTTGCTTCGTTTTCACTGTGATTTAGGAGAAATAGTTCGGCTTCTATTTGGTGCACATTCTTGTTAGAGGAAAAAAAGTACCGCTTTTACTTTGAGGAAAGTTTTTAAACTGTCATTTGTTTTGTTGCTAATTGTGATGTGAACTTTGAAGTTCTGCTGAAATGAAGTATTTCTGTAAGTAGATTTTTTACACGTCAGGTTTTTGGTCAATATTTTAAAACTAGATGGCGCTGGCATTTCCTAGCTGACTGATCCGTCAGAAGTAATGGCATAACAAACTCAGAGGTCATGGTCTCTTTAAAAATTCAAATATTATGTATTAATACAGAAATAAAACTCATTAATATTTTTAATATCGGTCGGATTTTATCCTACTTCAAATACATCAGTACCCATCGACTTTTTCTTCTTCAATGTAATTAAAACATTCTAAGAAATGAGGAATCTTTCCTCTAAGGCTGCTTTTCCACCAGGGATGTACGAGGATGCGTAGCGAGGGATGTGTTTGTCAAGAACCAATAGAATCACTTTATTAAACACCATCATACACCACATACACCATACACACATTTAACATGTACCTACTCGCTGACTTATAATTTGCATAAAATATTATGTGATGGGGGGCCTGGAGTTCTATAGTACAGGCCTAGGCTTAGTTTAGAGTCCAGATCTCCCACAAATTACATTTACGTAACTGTCAACCTGTATATTTAACTTTAAGATTGTTCTCGTATATAATGTGTAATTTGTGGAGATGAATAAACATTTTTATTTGTTATTATTATTTATTTATTTATTATTTACCTAGCCTCGCTCGGCGCAGTTCTAGTAGAAACGGCTCGGCGGAGCGAGGTATTTATACGTTCAAAACAAGGAAAGGAGGTGTGCGAGGGATGTGCGTTAGGGATGGAAGTGGCGCGCGCGCTCCGCTTCCACCACACGTCATCCCGCTCGCATCTGTAAAGAGCCCGCTACACATCCTCGCGCCACACATTTGCACAATGTTTCGAGCTTAGCAACGCATCCTCGCACTACACATTTGCACACCGATCACCGCTAGCACATTTCTGGTGGAAACATTCACACCGTTTCACAGCCTCGCTACGCTTCCTCGCACCACCCAGCTACCTCCCACATCTCTGGTGGAAAACCAGCCTTAGGCTCGGATTTTATACATATACGTTTTTCATTATGTACTAAATAAACACCAAATATCGCGCATTAATATTGGAAAAAAAATATATGTACTTACTGAAATTAGACGTACAAAAGTAGAGTACAAGAGAGATTAAAATTAGTGGTATTCTTTTGATTATTATTATAGCAAAGATAAAATTATCGCATCCTATAGATACTTATGAGGGTTTCAGTTTATACGACACATAAAACATTTACACAGCTAAAAGACCCAAAGTGCTACGCGGTAAGTGCGGTAAGTGCTACGGCGTAGCACGCACTATACTACGGCGTAGCTCGCACTGTGCTACGGCGCAGCTAACACCGCGCTACGGCGCGGTGTAGCTAACACTGCTTTGGACTGTTTTAGGAAAAGTTATGGACTTATGAATTCAGGTCTGTCAATTAATTTTTATCGGAATTATTGTCATTCTGTCCCCAACCTATAATATAATATATTATATTTAAATTTTCATGGCTATACATCCCGTATATTTTCAACATATTCAAATAGACCGCAATAAGAAATATTATGTGCCACTTTTATGTCTTGGTAACAGCATAAAACTTACATTAAGTAACAAAAATATTTGTCAAACATCTTGAACGAAACAATATTGACGCAATAAGAAATACAACAGAAATATTATTCCGTACAAACGTCAATATGAACATAATATAAATAACATACAAAAAAAAATCATCTAGGGATGTGGTAGGTATAAAACCTATCTTTGCCATAACTAACTTTCTACAGTTTAGTGTCCAATAAGAGTAACTGAAGAGTTTTGCCGGTTCTTCTCCATAGGAAACGACCAATTGGAGCCATGCACCTAGCTTCTGACGCCCATGTAGATTTATGTGACATAAAATATAAAAGTACAAACTTATTGGCGGTTAAAACAACAAAAGATAGGATTGAGGTGAACAACAGGCCCCGTAAGCAATAAGAAAAAAACACGAGTACGAATCCATTAATTTTTTTTTTACAATTTGCTACCGCAATCATGATTCCACAAACTTCCATTCAACATACCGTAAAGATTAATGCAGCAGTAGTGATTTCTTATCATACTGTAAGAAATTTCGTGCGCGTCGAGTTATCGTTCCATAGAAAAGTAAATTCTCAAAAAGGGCCTTTTGCATCAACTTTATGATTGCAAGTTCGAGAGCCAAACGATTCTGTCGAGGGTCAATAAACCGGCGATAAAGGTATTTTATTATGTTAAACTTGATTTATAGCACTTATTTTATGGTACTTTTTTATAGGAAGCTATAGGGAAGCGATGTTTTAGTATAGAGGGGGAAGTGGGGCTGGTATATTGTTTACAGGAGAATAAGATATGAAATAGATTACACAAAACAATACGATTACTAATATTAAAGTTTTTATTTAGCTTAAAAATCACAACATAACACAACAAAACATCACGCCTGTAGTCCCTAATGGGGTATACAGAGGTGTAACTATAGTAAAACCACATTTCGCCTGTTATTTTTAAGTCGCATGTAATATTGGGCGAGCCTATTGCCGTCAATCGGGCACAAATCCAGACTCCGGGCTATTACTGGGTAATTTCTGATGGAAAAACCAAATTACACTTTACCCGACCCGGGAATCAAATCCAGGATCTATTGCTCAGCAGCAGCACTTGCGAGCACTCGACTAATAAGGAAGTCTTAAACATCATTTATAACAAAAATCTGCCTAGCCTTTTCCCAACTGAGTTGGGGTCGGCTTACAGTCTAACCGGATGCAGCTGAATACCAGTATTTTACATGAAGCGACTGCCTATCTGACCTCCACAACCCAGTAACTGGGTAATACGATACCCCTTGGTAAGACTGGTTATCAGACTTTCGGGCTTCTGACGACCCGTAACGACTGTCAAAGTTCCACGAATGACAGCCGGGACCAACGGCTTAACGTGCTTTCCGAGGCACGGAGGAGTCTCGGTATGTAAAGATGGTCACCCATCCACGGATCGACCCCGGTAAGCGTGACATAATCTGATGGATCGACCATTTAAGACAAAACAAACAAACGAATAAAACAAGAACAGAATGCGTGACAAAAACTTTTGTTAAAGAACCTTTTTCTTCGGCAGTAGTGTAAAAAAAAAATTTTTTTTTTCATTCAGTCAATCAATATAGGTATTACAAAGTATGATGCCTGTACTAGGATAAACCTGTACCACAGGCGGCATGAGTTCTTACAATATTACTATTAGGACTACTGATTTTTTAACAATATTTAACATAAGTTACAATAGTGTCATAGTTATTTAATTTAATTTAGTTGAAGGGGTACCAAAACATTTTCATTTACAAAAGATAACTCACAAGTATTTTTATAAAATTTTGCAGCAGACTATCAGCTGCGATCGTATCTTAATTAAATAAAAACTGCTCTCTCCAAAATAAAAATGACTGAAGTCTAAATTACTTTTTGAGCATCAGTATTATTTTAAATCGCTCATGCAAATTGCCGATAAAAGCATTACACGCACGTTTGGTGGCCATACTGTTATTACAAATGTTATATTTTTCGCATTTTTGCCGCACGTAAAATATGAAGTGTTCTATATAGGTGACTTGTATTATGTGTTATGTGTAAATACGATCAATTTCTGAAGTACTTATGTATTTGTTGGAGGAGTTTAGTTCGTAAATAATGTTTATTTTCTACTCGTTTTAGTATTCGATTGGGAAATAATTTGTTTTGTGAAAAGATTATGAAAAAATACTTTGACATGTGTATGTGTCACCTAACATCTGACGTTTCATAGGTGCCCATGTAGATTTATGTGAAATAAAATCTTTTGATTTTGAATGTGTCTGTAAAATTCTGGTCTGGTGTGCATTTTAATTTACAATAATTTTTTGTTAATCGTTTAAATTATAGTACACTGCTAGCTAATTAAACTTCGGAATTCTCGTTAACTATTTCAAAAATAAATTAAATATATGAGATTAAAACCCTACGTAACCGATACTTAAACACAGGTTTGCTTGTAACGAACATAACTTTATTTGAATTTTATATAACAAGTGTTGTAAATAATTCATACTACACTAGTGGTGTAGAACTTTTGTTACACAGATACAAAACCCTCGGTTACATAGGGTTTTAACCTCAAATTATTAATTAATTGTTGAAATAGTTAACGTTGTAAACAACATGATTATATATATTATTATTATTATCAAATAATATTATCATGTTTATCCCGTTTTGTCAAGATCAACTAAACTTAGGTTATAAAACTATTTCCAATGCTTTTACAATATTATGTTATGCCAAAATTAAAGCAAACACTATCGGAACGGTTTTGCTCTACATCTACGTAAATGTTATACGAGTACTTACAAGAGTTTCTAAGAAAACATGTGCGAACAGGTACAGAAAGTGTACTCCATTCAACATCAGAGAAGGTCAACAGAAATAATTCATAATTTGACTACTAGGCAAATAGTTGACATGGCCTGTGGAGGAGTTCCCAATTTATTTGTATATTGGCGCACGTATTCTGAGCTGTTAGCCTTCAATGCAAAACTATGAAAAGTTAAATTTAAAAATCAAAAACGCGACTACGTAAAAAGTTTAAAAAAGATGGAAACAAGATGAGCTATTTTGTCTCCAAACAATCTCATGCAGTCGGAGGCAAGGTCTTTACTGTTAAATTTAAAAAGATAATAATATAATTGAATATATTATTATCTTTTATAATTAAATTTAAGAATAGGTCATTTTGTTTCCATCTTTTTAAAAGTTCACTTTTTATGCAGTCGGGTTTTAGATTTTTTTAAATTTATTTCCCTTTTTTATTTTACACTTTTTAGTTATGAAGGACCCGCAATTAAGTTAAATCTAACAACATATAATTTATCAAAACCGGTCAAGCCTTTGGGCAACAGGAGATCGCAATGGAACGGATATATCTCACATACATATACGTCAAAAACATGACCCTCCTTTTTGTCTTTACCGCAGTCGGGTAAAAACATCTGATAGCTACGACAGATAGTCATCAAATAATTGAAAGGTGTATTCTTGAGTTTTATGATTTTCATGACGATCACATGACGTGTTTGAACGTCAAAACACGCAATCAAAAAGTATATCACATGGAATTCCACATAATTTTAATGTATTTACACACTTAAACAATGAGTAACATTCATAAGCACCAGATTTCAACATTATAATATATTTTGAACATTTACTCCGTAAAACACTAATAGCCTTGCGTCATCATTTTTCTACCAAACAATGTTACAATAATATGCGTTTGTTATTATGATACCTGTCCAGAATAACCTATTCAATTATTTGGATTGTTATTATTTCATTTGTTATACAAGCGTGACTTCCTTTTTACCTGGAAAGTTAGTCTTCTGTAACTCCATCTGATTTCGTACATAAAGGGGTACCTGATAAATATTTACAAGGGAGTAAGCACACAGCAATGGGAACTTTCCCATTAATATGTATGGAGAATGCCAACAATATCGACTCCATAATGGAAGGTGTTGAAAGCAAGGCAATATGCTAAACATACTTTGGTGGCTTTTGTTCAACGCTTGCAAAAGTGCGTTTGAATAACATTTGTAAAGCGTGGTTTTGTTCATGTTTTATTATTAATTTAGCATTAATAAAGCCCTTGTTCTAGGGATTGTAAAGAGTTATGAAGGGTAGATTAACCTGTAAATCGATTACTCCCTTCAGGGTGAAGGGCGCTTGGGGTCACTTGAAACTTTTCGACTCGGTAATAAGCGGTAATTTATTTAGTGACTAGCCTGGAGGTTTCGTCTACGTGTTAAGTACTTTTTTCCTTCTTATATTTTTCTCATCCGATTAAGAAGTGTTATGTAGGATAAAGTTAAAAAGAAGCAGATGCGAGTTTAAACTAAAATCAATAAACAAGGATGATTTGGGATGATTTCAAGAATTGCAGAAAGGTTGCTCAAGATCAAACAATATTAATGTTGACTGTAACTGTAAACCTGTTAATCATTGAAACGAATTTGAATCTGATTCACAAAATAATAAAGTACTTCCTATTGATTCACAAACTGTAAAGATAATTAAAAAACACGAGGAAATCTGAACTCTATTCTTTATTTTTCTCCTTCTCTTTAATTTCCGAATTCAGACTAATTAACTAAATTAATTACAGCTGCATTCGCTGCAATATCAGACTTACTTCTGTTTTGTATGGGCCAATTATAAAACAAGTTTCCTACATTTTCGAGTATTCTATTTTCTCATTGGTTTCAGGAAACGCGAAGGTGGACGGAATTTACCAACGTTTGCCAAATGGATTGTATAATGTCATGAATTAGGTAGAAGGTTACGAGGAGTTGAGTGGACAATTATGTGAGGCTATCTAGGAGATGAGCTTAATGTGAAGCTCTTTTGGATAAAGGGTTGGGTGGAAAAGTATTTTTATAGCTATGTCTATCCGAATGCAAAATCCAGATAAATTATTGAGGGTCATAAACAAAATTGAGAACGGGTCTTCTCGCGACACTTACATTTACTTACTTATACTTTAAGAGGCTACCGAGCGCGCAGTGGCGCCCTCATCGTTTGTTGGGTTATTTCTTTTATTTTAGAATTAAAATGCAGAAAATTTGCCGGACTAAATTGTGCTCCACAAGACTATACGTTATTATTATTACAAATAGTAGCTTTATATTGTTAAATTTTATTAAAATCGTTAAAACGGAAAATAGTGGCCACTTTTTTCTGCATTTTCATTCTAAAATAAAAGAAATAACCAAACAAGCGATGCGGTCGCCACTGCACGCTCAGTAGCCGCTTAAAGATATAAGTATGAAATAGTACGCTGGCAACACAATTATAGCCTGACAATCATTCTTGAGCAGTGGTGGTCCAGTGGTAACGGCCGTGACTTACGAGTTGCAGGTCGCGGGTTCGAATCCAGACAGGCACTTTACTTTGTGTAAATTATTTCATCACCACTGCTTTGAAAACGGTGAAGGAAAACATCGTGAGGAAATCGGCATGTCCTAGAACCAAAAATTCGAAGACGTGTGACATCCACCAACATGCACTGGGTCCGCGTGGTGGATTACGGCCCGCTTCCTCTCACAGAGTGAAGGCCTGTGTCCTAGCAGTGGGAACATTATAAGCTGATTAAGCATGCATGAACCATTCTTGATTATATCTTCTCGTATCCACTCCAACAATGAAATCAACAAATATTATAATATCTTCAAATATTATAAACGGTGCTTCTTCACAGCAGATTCAGTTATGATTATTTCTAGGTCACAACCGCGATTCGCGCGAAGAAAACTTTGTCCTCGCATTATCTCGAAGGCGACTGAGTAAACATGGCACTTCTCAGAACTCTCAATATGAAAGGTAGGCAAATATTAACTACAGTCAGCAAGTTTGCGGTCCTAAATGGCCAGGCTTCGCCACACGCAACTACTCAAGTTTCTCCACAAAATATACCAGTGCTTATTATTATTCTACACGTTCATCTGCCGACACGTGTCTTAAATCTCGATGCTTCGGACTGTTCTCTATTTACGTAACATAGAACAGTCAGACAGAAAGTAAAAATAAACAGAATCTTATATTAAAACCAACGGGAGTTGCTCTCTGATCATTATACAGTTTCAATAAACGTTTGGAAGATCAAGGAAACGGTTTCTTGAAATCTTTTTCGTGACTGTTCAAAATATTTTGGTTTTTATGAAAATAGAAATTAGAAATGCCTTTTCAAACCTAAGTATTTCGAGAGAGACCTCAGATGCTTATTTGTTTTTGAATCTTGGAATCTTAACGAAAATAAAATGTCACAATGTCACAATCGTCACCTCTACTTGAAGTAATCTTACAAAATTAAAAAAAAAGCTCTATTTAATCAAACAGAAAGCAAAAAAAAACCGGCCAAGTGCGTGTCGGACCACGCACAATGAAGGGTTCCGTAGTTGGGATGAATTTATGTTTAGAACAAACTTAACATTGTAGTTGAAAACATGTTCTCCCATACATTCCAACTGTAAAAGTAAGTTTGTACTCACAGTATTGATAGATTTACCATGTTATTTTAGGACCACAGACTTCTTATAGGTTTTCCTGTACAGGTAAAGATCTATTTTCTGTATTTTTTTCAAAATTTTAGGCTCGGTAGTTTGAGAGATAAGGGGGGAATGGTCAATTTTCGCCTATTTTCTTAAATAACTTTAAAACAATTTATTTTAAAATTATAAAAAAAATATATTTGAGACCCTTATAGTAAGCCCTTTCATTTGATATGCCACATGGTGTAGTTTGCAAAACTTTTTTTTTTTTAATTTTCTTATTTGCCCCCAAAAGTGACCTCTATATTCAAATTTAATTTATTTACTATACCCGTCCGTGTTTGGGTCACAGAAATTCATATGTGTACCAAATATCAACTTAATCGCTCCATTAGATTCGGAGCAAACTGGCTGTGACAGACGGACAGACAGACAGACAGACAGACACACGAGTGATCCTATAAGGGTTCCGTTTTTTTTCCTTTTGAGGAACGGAACCCTAAAAAATTAAGAACAATATTAAACGTGATTGTGTTATTTTTATCACCAAGTGTAACTAAAACCATCCGTTCTTTGAAAGTATAAAAACTTATACAGTAATAAAGTTTTGGCTCAGCAAACACCGGTCTGTGCGACATTTATGTATACTATTGCAGTGTTACTGTTATTGGACTTAATGGCAACTGCAGGAGGACTCTCAACATTATGCGGTCTTCAATGTCTGCTAGTGTAACCCACCTGGGTATTTGAGTGCGATACGGATGAACTTCAAAGTGTGCTAAGTGAGCAATAAGTTACTTAACTTTTTTTTAAATTAAACTATAAGGGGTCCCCGAAATGCCGCCAAATCCCGGGTAGTTCGAAAGAGATACCGTGGCCCTGGCACAGGCAACTGAAGGAACACGGGAGGGTGTTATTCAGTAAAAGTCTGACACGCCCTCCCACTCCGCCTAGAGCGGGAGAAGTCATTTGATGATTTCCCATGCACAAAAAAAAAGGAAAAGGAGTCCCGAAATGATCAATTGCAATTGAGCAATCGTTATCAATTTCTATTGTAGTAATATTGTAAATCGCTCCATTGCACTTGGTAGACGATCAATTTATTAATGTTATTCATACAATAATTATTCTTCTAGATAATGATGAATGTGTTACCCTTAAGTGAGTGATTGTGCAAGAATTTTTCTGCCTAACTTTTTCCCAACTATGTCGGGGTCGGCTTCCAGTCTAACCGGATGCAGCTGAATACCGGTATTTTGCATGGAGCGACTGCCCATTTGACTTCCACAACCCAGTTACTGGGTAACTCGATACTCCTTAGTAAGACCGGTTGTCAAACTTTCGGACTTTTGACGACCCGTAACGACTGTCAAAAATCTACGAATCGCCCTTTCCGAGGCACGGAGGGGTCTCGGTATGCAAAGATGGTCACCCATCTACAGACTAACCGCGGTAAGCGTAGCTTAACCTGATGGCTGTTATTACTTAACCACGAGCTCCTCGGTTGGGTTTCGACCATCTAGCATAGAAAATAGGGTGAATAATGCTGGTTCGATATATCACCTCAATCAGCGACCTCAGTATGCCTTCAGACAGTGCACTCTTCCGGTTGTTACAAGAAAATACCAAATCATTTTTAGAGGTGGGCTACAAACTTGGCTACAAACTAGGCTCCAATTATTAAAATTTTTCCCATTTTCCCTCACATCACATCCAAAAGCTACTCGTAAGGGTTCTATGTAATTCTCAGTAACTTTTTGATGTACAAGTTGTGTCTTCACCTTGTTATGAACTCGAGACACTTTGTAACTTCTACACACCTAGTTACGAGTTTTGTGTGGAAGTAAAAGTAATGGCATCGAGTAGAAGTTTAATCCGAGGTTGTTTATCAATTGTGTGTCACACACTCACATGAGGTGATCTCGATTTTAGAGAGTCTTATTGATGATTATAATTTTTTAAATACATATTTGTTACTGTCGCGAATCATATTTTGATCGAAATACATTTCATTTCATTTCATTTATTCAATAACAATTTATATTGTGTGTTTAAGTAATAACAAGTCAAACAAAGAATTAAATTAGCTCAAAATAACCTCATCACTTAACTAAATTAATATTATTTACATTCCTAAACGATCAACAACAATCTAATACTGACCTGAATATTGCAAAAAAACGTCAGAAAACTTGAATTTTGTGAGCTACCCAGGCGCTTTCGCCTTTAGAAAGTCTTCGATAAGATCCACTCCCGGAATAAAAATAATTTGTGACCGGTCTTAGGTCATCCAGCCGTTGATTTACCCACCAACTTGTATTATCACGTACTCTCGTAAGATAGATTTGGAAACCCCTGCTAACATTTGCTCAAAAATCAAAGGTGTTACCTACTTTAATTTTAAAAATTGTATGTCCCATACGTCCCCATTCATGGCATGAAGGGAAAAAAACTTACCCCAAGACGCGAGTTATAGGTACGCACGGCTACAGATCAAGCTATTCATGTCCAGTATAAGCTGAACTCGCATTGTATAGGATTTACTTGCAATGAGAGGTCAGTGTAAACTGGAAACTTATAGCTTGATGAGTAGCCGTGTGTACGTACAGTTATACAAAAGAAATGTCTCGCGTTGATGTGGCAAGAACGTGATGCGGGCGCGGCGTACGTTCTCATTATAAAACGTGGTGACGGCGTTATGTGCCCTGTGGAAGTACATATTCCGTTGAGGAACATCTATTTGAGTGAGAAGGTTTTCACGGATAAGTTAGTAGAAGCCCACAGCAAGTTACCTATGAGAATTTATAATTGATGCATATTAATTCATAATTCTTTATTGACATAGATGGTTACATAAATTTGTTTGAAGCCTCTGATTCCTGAACTAGGTGTACCTGTATGTCAGGAGTCAGCGCACTCTCCCATTTTATTTGGCTTATAAACTAATGTCAACATAGGAATAGACAAAACAGATGTGCTACAAAATACAATTTTAAAAGAAGCTACAACAAAATAAAATAAAATATAATAACAAAAAATTGAAAAAAACATGGAAAATATGGAAAAACATTCTTAAATTATTATATCGTGCTGTGTGTGTTTGTGTGTGTATGTGTGTGTGTGTGTGTGTGGGAGGTGTGTATGTGTACGTGTGGGTGGGTCGTTTGTTTTTGTGTATGAGTAGGTGTATGAAAGAAAGGTATGTTTATGTATGTGTTCCTTTGTAGAATAAAATTAATTATTTATTAATTTCTCTACATCCTCATAATTAAGTGTAAAGAGCCAGTTTTTTACTTTAAGTTTACATTCGAGTAGCGTTAGCGGATAAATATTTAAGATTCTATTAATTTTGATATATAAATATACAGAAAGAAAAGAGTATTGTCGTCTTGCAAAAGCCGAGTGACATTTAACAGATTCAATTACGTTCGGAGTTGTTCGCTTATTTCGAAGTTTACCTGGATCATATGGGGTAGATACGTGTTTTTTATTAATTATCTGGAAAATAAAAAGTTGTCTTACTGTAAATACCCGGCATAATTCGTATAATGTCTTTGTGGGAAATCTGTATGGTTTGAATGACATTGTCTTCAGCAAGGACCGTTGCGCTCTTTCAAGGCGTAAGAGATACGTTTTACATGCACCTCCCCAAACCCCAATACAGTAACCAATCACCGATTGTGCCAATGCATAATAAACTACGAAGGAGATCACTGTCAGCTATATGCCTCAGATTTTTAAACACCCATGCAAGTTTCCTAACTCGTGACGAAACCATCTCGATATGTGGTTGCCAGGATATTATGTATCTTTGTTAGAAAATGCATCTTAAGTTGAGCTCAGACGAGTCAACATTCGAACATAGAACAAGAAGAGCAAGAGCATTATTTTCTTAATATTCTTGAAATTTTAGTATGGATAGGCCAACGAAAGAATGCTCTGTCGCTGTTTACACAACAATTATTTGGTAGAGTGGGGATAGAATGAGTATTCGCTCGTTTGGTCTAAATCTAACATTAGCGTATCTTCGCACACTTCACGTCTGTCCAGCATAGGCGATAAAGTCGCGATGACGCTGCATACATGGATTTCGTTGATGAACTCCTATACCTGTTGTTTTTGGCAGTATTTTTACCTTTTGAAATACTGGCAAAAGTTGAAATACATAATATGTTACCGGCCATATCCGATTTCAGGTCAAACTAATTTGTCCTAGGCCAAACCGGTTTATCCCACGATAATGTCATAGCCAACTATGTAGCTTAATTAGCCGTTTAGTTAACAACCTAGCCTTTGGAAATAGTACTCGCCGGCCGTTGTCGCGACACCACTCGCTTCGCTCACTCGGCTCGCGCGTGGTTGATCACAGTTCTAACCTAACCTATTTCGTCGGGGTGCCCCGGCTTAGTTAGAAACCGGTTTGGCCAGAAATCGAGTTTGGCCTGTAACACATACATAATACCTTATTTATTACTCCTGTCTTTACCAGCAGTAGCCTTATGATTTTTAAACTTCTCTTGTTTCGTTTACAGTTGCTAGGTAGGTACCACGCACCTGACCTTTCTAAAGGACATCACCAATAATATAAATTTCAAATTATTTGCTTCCAGTCTAGACGCGGTTGAATATAATTCAGTATTCCATCTATTTTTAGATTTTGGCCTATAATTGGCCCCGTTGTCAAACTAAACGCTATGGAATGGTGATTGATGTCAGTTGAGTCAACAGTGAGAACTAAACGCGCAGTTTGAGCTATGAATTCATTTAGATGTGTCAATATTGACCTAATAAGACTAGAGTAATAGTAGTAATAGTATATTTGATTTAATTAAAGTAATAAAATGTCTTAGCGGAAAAAAGCGATAAGGCCAGGCCGCCCATTGTGCCGCCGGGGTCGCGGGTTGTTCGCAAGAGATACCGTGGCCCTGGCACAGGCAACTGATGGAACACGGGTGGGTTTTAGTCAGTAAAACTCTGACACGCCCTCCTGCTCCGCCCAGAGCGAAAGAAGTCATGTGATGATTTCCCAACCACAAAAAAAAAAGGCCGCCCATTGTATGTTTTGTATTGTTAAATTTATATTTTCTGTTTTGTATTTTCTGATGTACGGTAAAATGAAGTTACTTTGATATTACAGGTTTACTTTTGATAATAACGTTCGTTTTATGAAAACGTCTATAGGTATAGATGTTTGGAGCCATCAAAAGTTTTTCTTACCTTAAAAATGCCCAGTAACCGGTACACCAACAAAACCTTATTCACACAACGAATAAAATTAGTTTTTCGTAAGTCGAAATTTGTTATCAATGTAACCCTGTAGTATCAAAGAAACCCCATTTGACGGTACAAATATAAATATAAATAAATAAATATCTCCGTGACACGATTAATAAAATTTTGTGCAGAAAATACTGTTGGCAACTCCAACAAACTATATTTTCTATCTATAATTTTTATCTGTGCCTAATGTCAAAATTACTGTCTTTCGCTCGGTCGGCAAATAAACTCCGCTCCAATCACGCATCGCCAAAAGCCTGCTTTTTATTTCTGCTTCCACACCATCGAATACCTGTATGAACCAGCCCTGCTGCAATACCCCATCATCGTTTGGTCCTTCGGAGGAAGAGGAATTGGTGCAGAAGCACGAACGAAGAAAACTACGTCGTGTACTTTCTACGATCTACGACGTCCGGGCTCAGGCCACGTCGCCTGCTACAACGTGCATGAGTGCAAAATCCTACTTCGGATTCAATCATCAGTCGCCGACTGCAAGGAGGTATTTATAGGATACCGATATTTCGTCATAAATCCTCGCTTTCAAGCCTCCCGGGGCCGAGGGTCGCATGACGCGAGAACAAAGGCTACTTTTTGTTCATCATACAGAGGAAGCCATTTTGTTGTATAGCGGGCCTATTTTGCAGCGCGCGCTGACTCAATAACATGATGCTATAGCTGCGAGCCAATCAGCATTTTTCGTCGTGCAACGTCAAACAACATTGTACAACCCTATTGGACGAATCTTCACGGAAGCAATTCAAACTTCAAACTTCGTTCGTTCGTTACATTCAATTCTTCATTTATTACAGAAGAAAAGTTTTCTACGAGACTACAAGCAACAAGACGCCATCTTGTGAATTTGCGTTTCTTTGTTTTACTTGTAACTAAGTTTAAGTTTTAAAAAACAATCATTAGGTAATATAATAGTTTTAGTATATAGGCAGTTTACGGTGTGTACAATAGTACTAAAACAAGTATAGGTCCAGTGTAGTGTTAACGTGTAAAATATGGATGAGGCCACGTTAAAAGTAATGAAGGCCTCCCGTGGCTATAACAAGGCCTCAATTACGCGATTATACCAATTCGTTTCTAATATCGCAGATGTGCAGCTCAGTAGTGTTGCAATATTACAAGCTAAACGGGCTAGAATAATTGAAGTATTCTCCGAATACGAATCCTACAATAAAAAGATTCTGGCAATTGACGAAAACGACACTGAGAATGTCGAGGAGTGTGAAGCAAAGTATTTCCATATTTTAACAGTGCTCAATGAGACGATCCTTAGTAAATCCTCGCCGAACATGGATAATTTATCAGAATTTAAGGCAAAGTTACCTACAATCCAGGTGCAAACCTTTTCAGGAAAATATTGTGAGTACACGCCATTTATCAACATGTTTCGTGCCATCATACATAAAGACAGGTCCATTGATAATGTCCAAAAATTATATTATTTAAGGTCGTTTCTCCAAAAGGAACCATTTGATATTATAAAAAATCTACCACTTTCTCCGGATAGTTATGAAGAAGCTCTTAGGCTCTTAGAGGAAAGATATAATCATAGGTTTAAAATTATCATTGAACATAATAATGCACTGCTTGATTTGAATGCTCTGTCAAAATCCACACCCAGTAATATTCGAGAGTTTGTTTCTAGTATTAAACAATGTTTAGCTGCTCTCAAAAATCTAAATGTTAATGTTGAGGGATGGGATCCTATAATTTTGTCTATCTTATACCGTAAACTAGATATCTACACATCACGAGCATACCAACTCGAGAGAAGCAACGAGTCAGATCCAACGGTTGTGGAATTTCTATTGTTCCTGGAAAAAAGGGCCTTGGCATTGGAGAATGCAGAACCTAGCACGACAACCAAGGCTCACAAGGTAGTGACACACGTGGCTACAGCTTCTGCAACCACCTCTTGCGCTCACTGTAAGTCTGAACAACATAAATTATTTTCTTGTAATGATTTTAAATCATTGCCTAGTAGTGCTAGAATAGAATTTGTTAAAATTAATAAGTTGTGTGACATATGTCTTAACAAACACAGTGGTAAATGTAAGTTTCATTTTCGCTGTAAGATTTGTAAAAAGGAGCACAATACATTGCTCCACAAGGAAACAGCTCAAGAACAACCTGTTTCTTTGATTTCAAATATTAGCTCTCCCAAGGTGCTATTACCTACTGTAAAGGTGAAGTTATATTCCAAGAGTGGTAGGGAAGTGCACTTAAAGGCAATATTAGATTCTGCGTCACAGATATCTTTGGTCACCAGCAAGGTGATAGATGTGTTAGGTATTACTCCTATTCCAGATAATACAGACATATTGGGTGTCAGCAACTCAATTAATATTGCTAATTACTCTGTGCCCCTTGAAGTATTTTCTTTAGTTACACCGTACAAGGTCAATATAAACTGTCATGTTTTAGAAAAAATCACATGCAAAATTCCACAGTTTGAAGTTGATTTATCATGCATAAACATACCTACAGGAGTAAAGTTGGCCGATGTAGACTTTAACATTCCATCAGAAATAAATATGCTGATAGGCGCTGACATATTTTTCCAGGTGTTGCTAACGGAGCCAGTACAAGTATTACAGCAAGCTGCTTCGCAATTCACTGAACAAACCGTTCAGCAACAACACCTGCAACCCCGCTTTATCAGTACAAGGTTTGGGCATGTCATAGCTGGCGCTTTACCAAACCATGCAGTCTCTGATAAAAATAAGGTATCGCTTTTATGTATTCATGATAAATGTGAATTAGAATTTAACAAAACTTTACAACAGTTTTGGTCAACTGAATCCGTTCCACAGTATTTTAGTGAAAAAGGATCAGAACATGATTTATGTGAAGGTATTTTCAAAGAAACCACTGTACTTAAAGATAAAAAGTTTCAAGTTAATTTACCATTAAAGATTTCCTTAGCTGAGGTTAAAGATACCCTAGGAAGTTCTTTTGATTTTGCATTATACAGGTTTCTAAGTTTAGAAAGAAAATTGCATAAAAACCCTGAATTGCTTTCTGAATATGATAAATTCATAAATGAATATATTCAGCTAGGGCATGGGCATTATGTTGAATTTAATTCACTAGATTTGCAAAATAATCCCTTATACTTTATGCCGCATCATGCTGTCCATAATGAGAATAGTAAAAGTACTAAAACTAGAGTGGTGTTTGACGCATCCATGCAAACTGACAGAAAGATGTCACTTAATGACATTTTGCTTAATGGTGCTCCGGTGCAAAAAGAACTTTTTGACATTATGCTTTTATTTCGCTTGGGTGACTATACATTTACTACGGATATACGCCGAATGTTTCGTTGCGTTAATGTTAACCCAGAACATGCTGTATTGCAAAACATATTGTGGAGAAATAATGTTAATGACAAAATAAAATGCATTCAATTAGACACTGTTACTTATGGTCAAAAGAGCTCAGGTTTTTTAGCTACACGTTGTTTGCATGAACTTGCTGAAACTCATAAACAGGAATATCCACTCGCTTCATATATTTTAAATAACTGCACTTATGTTGATGATGCTTGCTATTCCCATTCCGATTTAAACATTATTAAAGAGGCAAAACGGCAATTGTGTGAATTATTAAGTAAGGGTAGTTTTTTAACTCATAAGTGGGCATCTAATTGTCAGCAAATTTTAGATGACATATCCCCTGAAAAACAACATTTTGATGATTTTGATCTTCAAAAAGATAACTGTTTCATGAAAACTTTAGGATTAACACTTAGTGTAACTAAGGATTGCTTTGTATTTTCATGTCCAGAGCCTTTTAATATTGAAAATCCTACAAAAAGACAAATATTAAGTTACATTTCCAAATTCTTTGACCCATTAGGATTTATGTCTCCAGTAATAGTAAGAGCCAAGGCGTTTATGCAAACATTATGGTTAGAAAAATTAGACTGGGATGATGTCCCTCCAGAGGGGATAAGATTGGAATGGCTTTCATTTACTAAATGCTTGATGGACATGCAACCTTTATACATTGATAGAAATATAAGAATTGACAAAAATGCCAATGCAGTGCACTTAATAGGATTTGCTGATGCTTCTGGCTCTACAGGTTATGGTTGCTGTGTTTATCTTCGAGTGGCGAAGGATTCAGGTAAGGTTTCATCTTCCTTACTCTGCTCTAAATCCCGAATTAACCCTCAAAGCAACAATGCGCTCACCATACCGCGATTAGAGTTAAATGCGATGCTTTTGCTTACTAAACTAGTCAATAGAGTTTATGATACATTAAGCCTTAAAATAAATATAAGTGGTGTTTATCTATATTCAGATTCTCAAAATGCACTTGCATGGCTAGCTACAGAGCCAATTAAACTTCAAGCATATGTTGCTAATAGGGTTAAGTTAATTCAGGAGCAGACATCTAGGTGGCGCTGGCTGTATGTGGCGAGCAATGAGAATCCTGCTGACTATGTTAGCAGGGGAGCCGTTCCTGATGATCTAAGAAACTCTAAGTTATGGTGGCAAGGTCCAGAGTTTATGCTGGACGGTAAGTATGATTTTAATAATGAACTTACCTTACCACTCCTTGAAAATTTGCCTGAAATGAAGAAAGGTGCTGCAGTCTCCGATTCCCAGGTTGCCTTGATCACACAAGGTAAATCTAATATCTATCTGTTTATTGATAAATATTCTGATTTAAATAAAATGATCTGTGTCATGGCATACATATTAAGATTTTGTTATAACCTAGATAAGAGGGGTACTCCACTATCTCCTCTCGAGTTGGAAACTGCATTGCATAAAATTATACAGCGCGAACAGAGCATACATTTCAGTCAGGATTTAAATCATTTAAATTCAAAAGATGAAAATATTAAAGGCCCTTTAAAACCCTTACATCCCTTTATTGATAAAGAGAATATGTTAAGAGTAGGTGGTAGAATTGATAACTCTGAGGTCTCATTTTCACAGAAACACCCTATTATTTTACCTAAACAATCTCGTATTACTGATTTGATTATTTATCAGGAACACATAAGATTATTACATGCTGGACCAAAGTTATTGTTAGCTAGCCTTAATGAAAAATATTGTATTGTAAATGGTTACAGACATGTAAAAAAGATTATCCATAAATGCTTACTTTGTTATAGATTCAAAGCCAAATGTTCTAAGCAACTAATGGGTTCATTGCCATCCCAAAGAGTGACAGCTTGTCGTCCTTTCCAAAAGATTGGTATAGATTTTGCGGGACCAATACAAGTAAAAAACTCGCGTGTTAGACGTGCTATACAAACAAAAGGTTATATATGTGTATTTGTTTGTTTCGTCACGAAGGCAATACACCTCGAGATAGCTTCTGATTTAAGTACTGATTGTTTCCTTGCCTGTTTTAAACGCTTTATAGCGCGACGTGGATTGCCTACTGACGTTTTCTGTGATAACGCAGGTTGTTTCAAGGGGGCAAGGAACAAATTAGTTGAACTATATAACTTGCAAACCTCACAAGAGCATCAGGCACTGGTACAAGGCTATGCAGCCAAGGAAGGCATAACTTTTCATTTTGTACCTAGCTATTCGCCCGTGTTTGCTGGCCTTGCTGAGGCGGCAGTTAAAAGTATGAAATTTCACTTGAAACGCATCATACAAAATTATGTTTTAACATATGAACAGTTAAATACCGTCTTATGTCAAATAGAAGCTGTGTTAAATTCTCGGCCATTGTTACCTGTTACAGCTTATAGTGTAGATGATTTTTCTTATTTAACTCCAGGACATTTCTTGATAGGTACTTCTTTAATCTCTTATCCTGAAAATAATACTTACGATGTGCCTGTAAATAGATTAAAGTTTTGGGAAGTTTGTAATAAGGTAAAAACTCATTTTTGGAATATATGGTACAAGTACTACCTTAATGTACTGCAGTCAAGGCCCAAATGGCGTGACAGTGTAAATAATGTAAAGGTAGGAAGTTTAGTTATTCTGAGGGAGCCTAACTCTCCTCCATTATCATGGCCTATGGCTAGAATTGTGAAAGTTTACCCAGGCCAGGACGGAAAAATCCGTGTGATTGATGTTATGACACCTAACAAAAAGATTTATAAGCGTTCGTTGTCTGGTATTTGTTTACTGCCTCTAGAAGAGTAAACATGTTTTTTTGTACTACTTACATGTTATTATGTTAGTTAAGTATGTAACTTGCAATTAAATAAGTTGCGATTATTCCTAAAGGTTGTAAACTTTAAATTAGTTACAAATAAGTTTGTATGCTTTAATATGTCCTACAATTTGGTTAACCTAGTAGTACAGTGTGAGAGCTAAATGTTAGTCAATTATGTTTTGTTTACCTACAATGTAGTACATACTCAATGTAGCATTGTAATTTATGCATACTTATTGATCCCTTTTGTTTATTGAAAAAACAATTTGTGCTACGTTCTTAAATAAGTTTCATTTTTTGTTCAACTTCATTAATTTAAAGACTGGGGTTGTTATGTAATAGTTTTTTTGAAAAGTCAGTAATTGAAAACTGTTATTCTTGTGTGTAGTTCTTGGTATATTTTTATTAATGAATGTAGTCCTGTAAGTGCTAAACTTTCCCCCCCCCCCAGCATGTTGGCAACTCCAACAAACTATATTTTCTATCTATAATTTTTATCTGTGCCTAATGTCAAAATTACTGTCTTTCGCTCAGTCGGCAAATAAACTCCGCTCCATTCACGCATCGCCAAAAGCCTGCTTTTTATTTCTGCTTCCACACCATCGAATACCTGTATGAACCAGCCCTGCTGCAATACCCCATCAAATACGATGTCCCAAAGATGTCTACAAATCTAATGTCGATAGGTGAGTCCTAATTATTTTGAAATTTAATTGACTAATTTTATTATGAGCTGATGACACTCTCTTATGAGCTGATGACACTGTTTTGTAGGAAATTTTAATTTTTCAATTAAAATTAGGATTGATAGAATTACTTTAATAATGGATAAATGTATAATTATTTGATATATTATAATTTATAAGTAATAACCTACCTACTCGTATTTATATTTGTACGCCGGTAAGGCAAAACATCATTTTCCTGCCCTTATCCCATAAACTCAAACTCAAACTCAAACTCAAAGCATTTATTTCAAATAAACCAATTACAGGCACTTTTGAATTGTCAATGGGTCGGTCAGTCAGAAAGATGAAGCTAGTTGCCCATTCCAAAGCGTAGTAGATCCCTATGGAGAAGAACGGGCAAGAAACTCCACGGACACTCTTTTAAATCATAATATTTTTACAAAATATTGGTTACATCGTTCAAGTTGAAAATATACATGTGAGAACAATGTAGAAAGACGTGCACGTTAAAAAGCGTCCGTAATAAAAAGATAATAACTAAAACAACTAAATTAAATATTAAAATTAAAAATAAGCCATGGCAGCTAAGAGACGACCAGTCCCAACTGACGGCGCCCGTTCACGAACATGACGCATGGATCAGCACCATTTAGCTCAACCATTTTGAAGGGAACTTAATGATCCAACACACACGCCACCATCAGCGAGACATTTGAGTGAGCATGACATACTCTCAACCGCCAGGGCACACTCAAGCCAGTGAAAGACGTACCCAGTAAAAGGTAGCTTAATAGTAGCTACATAGTGCTCACACGTGCTATGCAATTATATAATACTAAGAGATTGAATCTAAACAATGCAAAGAAAGTTTTCTCTCATCTTAATCTTCAGCAGGTCCAACAATATATCCGAATGCTAATCAATTAATTAATGTGTCCTTGTGGAGCAGGACAAGCATTCAGCCAAGCATTTTTGTCAGCGATGTAATCCCCCAACTTATAATATGCCTGGCTGCATAGTGTGCGTTTTATACAAGATTTAAATTTCCTTTCATTCAGCTGGAGTATGTGGGGAGGTATTTTATTATAACATTTTAAACAGTACCCCATGAAGGATGAGTCTACTTTAGCCAGTCTGAAACCTGGTTGAACTAATTGGTCCCTATTTCTAGTCCTATAATTGTGTCCTTCACCTCTTTTACCGAAAAGATTTAGATTTTTCCTTACGTACATGATGTTTTCGTAGATATATTGACAAGGTACCGTCATGATGTTAATATCTTTAAACAGTTCCCTTAGAGAATCGCGCCTGCGGAGGCCATATATTGCTCTGATGGCTCTTTTCTGCAGAATAAAAATAGACTCTATGTCTGCAGCCCGTCCCCATAGTAAAATACCGTAAGACATAATACTATGAAAGTAACTGAAATAGACCATCCTTGCGGTGTCTACATCAGTGAATTGACGGATTTTTCTCACCGCATATGCTGCTGAACTTAGCCGTCCTGCAAGAGATGTTAAATGCGGACCCCATTGCAGCCTTGAGTCGAGCGTGATCCCCAGGAAAACAGTTTTATCGACGAATTCTAGTTTCTCTTTATTCAATACTATGTCACAATCAGTACTTTTAACATTTGGTAAAGCAAATCTTACACATTTAGTCTTTTTCCCATTTAATACTAAATTATTAGCAGTGAACCAATTATGGATCTGCAGTAGGGCGTTATTTACGTCGTCAAGATTTGATGCACGTCTATTTATCTTAAAAATTAAGGATGTGTCGTCAGCAAATAACACCATTTGTGGTTGGTTTTTTAATAAATGGGGTAGATCATTAATATATACTAAAAAGAGGAAAGGACCCAATATCGAACCCTGTGGAACACCCATTTGTACTTTTAGACCGAGTGAATTGACACCATTTATTTGAACTTGTTGCTGTCTATCATTTAAATAAGATTTTACTAAACTGAGCGCAAGTTTACCTAGTCCGTAATGCTCAAGTTTCAAGAGTAAGGTTTCGTGATTTACGCAGTCAAATGCCTTGGAGAGGTCACAAAAGATTCCTATGGCATCTTGGGCCTCCATATTACTTGGGGTCGGCGCAACATGTTTTCTTCTTCCATTCTCCCCTGTCAACCGTTGCGCTTTCATTCACGCGCTTCTATTCCATATCATTCCTCACACAATCCATCCATCTTTTCTTTGGTCTTCCTCTGCCTCTCCATCCATCAACATGTATATTCATCACTCTTTTAGTCATATGCGTTTTGTCTCTCCTCGTCACATGCTCATATCAAGACAAAAAATTTCCTTTCAACTTTTCTGTCACTGGCGCCACTTTCAAACTTTCTCTTATATACTCATTTCTTACTTTATCCATTCTCGTCACCCCACACATCCATCTCAACATTCTCATCTCCGCTGCATGCAATTTGTTTTCATCCCTCTTCTTCACTGCCCAGCATTCCGATCCATAACTCAAACTCAAACTCAAACTCAAAGCATTTATTTCAAATAAACCAATTACAGGCACTTTTGAATTGTCAATGGGTCGGTCAGTCAGAAAGATGAAGCTAGTTGCCCATTCCAAAGCGTAGTAGATCCCTATGGAGAAGAACGGGCAAGAAACTCCACGGACACTCTTTTAAATCATAATATTTTTACAAAATATTGGTTACATCGTTCAAGTTGAAAATATACATGTGAGAACAATGTAGAAAGACGACATAAAGTACGACAGGCCTTATCACGGACTTGTAAATTTTTCCCTTTGACTTGAGGGGCATCCGTGGGTCGCAAGTCAAGGCATAATATGACTGTGATATAATTTTAGTGTAACATCTTGCATGCCATGTGTGTGTACTCATATTTTGGACAAATAAATTATCTATAACTTATTTTATCGATCTTAACAGAAATAGTATTAATATATTACTTACCTATAATGAATAAGTGGAATTAGCCAAATCCATTGATTATAAAGTCTTAGCTAATTGTTTCAGTATTATTTTTGCAGCAATTTAATTAGACTAAGTACTTAGAGTTTTAGGCAAATATAAAGTATCTAATTAAGCATTGGAACCACCAATTAGGGAAAGAGAGTTAAATAATTAAATCATTGAGTGTGATGTTGAATCGAAATCGTTGTCGTTACTTACATGATTCTGAGAGTTAGTTTATAAAATGAAGTAGCCAACCATAGAGTAGAGAATATTAGTATATAATATTATAATGGCTCTCATACTAATCACATTCTGAACATTGTTACAGAATGCTAAACGTACCTTGTGGGAAATTAAGTAATTTTCACGATGGAAAATTTTTAAACCACAACTCTTTGGCCAACTTACAAATATGCAGCTAAAATAGAATATATTTTCTGCCCAAAATTTGTAACAAAAGGTATAGTTAAACCGCTATTCAGGCTACCTCTTTTATCAAAATTCTCTTTATACTTGCCTCGAAGTTAAACGTTCACATCCAGATAGAGTTAACTCATACATACATTATGTGTAGGGTTTATGCCTCGCTACTTCGCTGAAATATGAACGATGTAAAGATAGGTACACTGATGCATAGTAGAGATTCAACGGCTTAAATTAAAGAGATAAGTTATGGGATATGGAAATATGCGTTTTGGAGTTCCGCACAGATTTTTTTTTATGGCTTAGTTGAAGATGATATGACCAGAATGGGAGAATAGAAAGGGCTTCGTACACAAAGGCTGCTGGGCCGACCATAAATAAATTGCACTAGGAAGTGGTGAAAGGCGGGATTTGTGGGACTGTCTTATGTAATTTTGACGTTCGAAAAGTGCGGATTAAATATGACTTTTGTTGTTTTTTTTTTTTTTTTTTTGTAATGATGACAGAAGGATGTAAACATGCGTTATAATTATAAATGAAAATCTTTCACACCAAAATAAAATGATAAAATTCTTCATTAAATAATTCAAAGTAAGTACTTACCTAAATAACATCGTAATGGCAAAATGAATTAATACATTTGAGTAATTAATATTGTCCCGGAAACCTATGACATTTTTACGGGAGCGGAATGGTAGGGACAGATCATGGGGGGGATCGTGGGGGGATTCATCATTTTATTTAAATACCTACTTCATTTGTTATTAGATTCCTCTTAATATAATTATCTAGTGAGGATTTTTATTTAAAAAAAAAAACCAAAATCAGTATTTACGGAATATGACTGCACATATAATCACAAAGTTATTAACACCTTCAAGGTTTAATAAAAGGAACCCTTGCGTAATAAATAACTGTAGATAGGTATACAAGCAACCCCTACATAGAATCTACATAAAAAGGGTAGTTATATACCTATGCCTTTCGCTTATGAAAATATGAAAAAGCGTAACGTGGGTTTAATTTCCGTACTCGGGAAGAAATTCGAAAAGAAAATCTAAAAGCTAATGAGTCATTTCATGACATTCAGATACTACCTACAAATAACTGCAATCAAGGAAAAATGCTAAAATTTCCATACATATATACAAACGCAACCAAGTGGACGATAATCCTCATTTAATTTTGAAGAAACCCTGAGTCACCTTTGATAATAGGAAAATCATGAGGCTAAGTAATTATTAGTATTAGTACATGGCTAGTGTTGGAATCTTATTTTGTTATTAAAGATAGAGGGTAACATCGGCTCGCCCGGAAATTAATAATAAGGCACATCTCTATGAACTTATTAGTCTATGATCAAGTGTGAATGAAACTGCATTTAATTAATTTGTGTGTTAATTTATTAACCAGATTTAAATTATAATAACGAGACATAACTAGAATGTTTTATTTATTTCGAATCTAGGAAATTTTCTTTATACCTATGTTAGTTTTCTTAATTTCATTATTTCTAGCTTATAATAATGCTAATTATTATTTAAAAAACGTAGGTAAAACAGAAAATTATGCTCCATCGACCTATTTAATTACTCCATAATTCCAATTTACGTCACTTCATAGAAAAATTCAATTATTTTCAATATCGAATTGCTTCGGTGAACTCTCAAGAAGTTATTAATGTAGGAAATATGAAAGTTAATTAACTCAAAATAATTAATTTTGCGAATTAATTTCTTCCGATTGCGGCATAAATCGTTCTGCGGTTAAAGAGTCGATAATAAGGGGAGAAAGGGAAGAGATCCGACTGTGCTGTGGAAAAGGGGCTTGGGGCTATGTTGGTAGCAAGTAGATCGATTGTAATAGGTCTTTACCTATGAAATTGCCGTTTTGTATGAAAAAATTTAAACGAATTTTTTTCATGCATTTTTTATTTGTATTAATCGAAGTAATCACCCATGCAATCAATGCATCTTTGCCAACGCAGTGACAGTTTATTGATGCCCTTATTAAAGAAATCAGCTTGACGGGAGGCAACAAATTCTTCAAAGGCATTTTGTACTGCCTCTCGGGTATTTAATTTTTTTCCCGCCAAGAAGTTATCCAAATTCTGGAAAAAGTAGTAGTCTGTAGGCGCAAGGTCTGGTGAGTAGGGCGGATGACGGAGAGCTTCCAACCCCAGTTCTTGCAACTTGGAGACCGTCTGCTGTGCAGTATGAGGTCGCGCGTTGTCGTGCAGGAGCAGCGGAGACGAGCGATTGACCAATGCTGGTTGGAGATGTGCCAGCTTCTCCATCATTGTGTTCAGTTCTTCACAGTACCTACACATCTGAAGTAATGCTCACCCCGTTTGGTAAGAAGCTGTGATGAATCACACCGGCGCTAGACCACCAAACAGTGACCATCACTTTTCTAGGGGTAAGTTTTCGTTTAGGGCATTGTTTAGGTGCTGAACCAGGATCCAACCAACTTGCTGAGCGCTTGCGGTTATCAAACAGAATCCATTTTTCATCGCAGGTAACAATGCGGTTCAAAATTCCTTCATTTGTGTGTCTGTTGAGCAGTGCAAGGCACGTCTCGACGCGTACTTCGCGCTGGCGATCATTGAGTTCGTGGGGCACCCATTTGTCAAGCTTTTTTACCTTGCCAATTTGACGCAAATGGACCAATATTGTTTTGACGCTAACGTCGAAAGCTGCTGCTAATTCAGCCGTAGATTGTGTATCATCAGCTTCCACAATCGCCTTTAATTCGTCATTGTCGACCAAAGTCTTCGGACGACCGCGAGGTTCATTTTTCAGGTCGAAATTTCCAGAACGGAAGCGAGCAAACCAATAACAAGTGGTGCGTTGGTTTGTAGTGTTAGCTCCGTAAACGTCGTTGATGTTGCGTGCCGCTTGTGCCGCGTTGCTGCCACGACGGTACTCATATTCCATAATTACTCGAATTTTTAACGTATCCATGATGACGAAAAAGATTGAAATGCGATGAAAATGTAACACTAATCAATAAACAAATGACTACTTTTGGAAAAAAAAATCCATGTTTTTAAAATAAAATTAATTTGAAATTAGAATTCTTAGCCAAACAAAAATTATTTTGATTTGAAATGGCCAGTACTGCAGAACGGCAATTTCATAGGTAAAGACCTAATATATGGGGCTGGTATGGCAACACAATGATATGACCCCATACTACTTCCGTTTTTATCTAGCTCGCACGATACTGGTCGCGGACTGAGTGAGAGCGAGACTGAGTGCGGTGCTGGGCGACGATAGTTTAAGCAACTGCTTTTTACGGTGAAAATAATAGTGATTTGAAAAAAAAAAAAAATAAGACCTGTTTTATAGTTAGTTCAGTTAGTACCTATGCAAAGTTTCATGACCAAATTTGATATTTTTTTTGAATACCAGCGGTTTATTGTTCGGTTTGGATGTAACTTTTTAATTTTTTTCTTTCGAGAAAATTTCATGAAATCGTGTTTTCATCAAACATAGTACTTAACATTAATCCTCAACTTTACCAGATATTTATTTCAAAATTAAAGCTGCAGTATTTTCGACGAAACGGAGGATCATGCTAAGCAATTTGATGTAGTATAGGCCCTAGAAAGAAGAAAGAAAAATATTTTATTTGGGACACGCACAGGAAATACAAACCGTAAAACAAATGAACATTTAAAACTAACAAAATGAATAATAATACTTTCAGAGAACCATTTTATTTTGCATATTTTAAAAAGCTAACAGTGGAGCACGGTGGAGCATACAGTGGAGGTCTATACGACTTGGGCGGAGCACCGCCGTGTTCTCGCGGAGGCTATCGCTGGCGGCGATCTCTCGCGTCCGAACCTGGTCCAGGCCATGGTACGGAGCGAGAGCGCATGGGAGGCCGTCAGCTCCTTCTGCGCAGGAGACCCCTGGGCGGCGGGAATTGATAGCTGTTTCCCGGCCACCGTAGGCGCGGGCTTGCGGATGGCGAGTAATGGGTAGCTCGCCGTCCGGTAGGGACCAGGCCCGGGTCGGCGACGCGTCGTGTTCCACGCGTGCCTCAAAGAGATGTTAGCAATGATGGGATCCGATAGGGCCGATGCCGCTGGGGTCGCGGGTTGTTCGAAAGAGATAGCCTGGCCCTGGCACAGTCAAATGAAGGAACACGGGTGGGTTTTAGTCAGTAAAAGACTAACACGCCCTCCCGCTCCGCCCAGAGCGATAGAAGTCATTTGATGATTTCCCATCCACAATAATAGAAAAGAAAGATACTTATGGGTACCTTTTTTTTTTAAATAGTTTCCTTTATTAAAGCTAATTCTTTATTACCCACAGCATACGCAAACCATCAAAATCAAAATAATTTATTTTCTCTTCACAAACAAATGAAATGATAAATAAATTAAAACAAGCCTAAAAATTATATGACAAAGTTTGTGAGAGACTGGTGTTTGCACTAGGAATACCTGTATAGAAGATCACCAGGGTCCCACCACACGGAATGTTAACATAATTTTATATCGTAAATGTGAACGAGTTGAGCATAACAATATAAATAATATACTTATAAATAAAAGATAAAAACCAAATCAAAGTAAAATACAAAACACAAAACAATAACGCGGAAAAGTTTGTGAATTATTATTTGTGGGGAAATTAGTGGGACATACTATTGGTGAGCAAGTAATTCCTCAGTTGCTATATAATCTGAGTTAAGGAGCAATTCAACTAAAATACTCTTACAGGCCTTTTTTGTAAGGTGATAATACGATTAATTTTATTATATAAGTGGGAACCTAGGAATGCATAGAATCTACGAGAGAAGCTCGTTCTTAGACCCTTAGCTGTACTGCAAACAAAGTATTTTCTGCGTTTTCCCAAGATAGAGAGGGGATCAAATATTAAGGAGGAGTGCTTCTTGACAACAGTGTAAAGAATAAATAGTTGCCTCACTGACAAGACTTTGAAGTTTTTGTAAAGATCAACAGCAGGATACATGTATGGAAGAGAACAGGCCACCTTCTTTACCACCCACTGGGCTCTTTCCAGTTTCAAAATTTTCGATTTGGGAGCACCCCCCCCCCATGATGTTATGCAGTATGTCAGAAGACACTGACACATAGCATAATATACACATCTTAATACCTCAGTGTCCGCTACGTGACGAAGACTTTTGAACAGAAAGATTAGTTAGCGAATTCTCGATGTTAGACAATCTATGTGTGACTGGAAACTTAAATTATTATCTATTATAATTCCAAGGTACTTAATAGAGGTAGTTTTTTGGAGAACGGAACAGAAGCAAGTGCTAGTATTTGAGTCTAAGCAAAAGTGAGCTTTAATCTGGAAATGTGATAACGACTCATTGCGTTTGTTAGTGAGGGAGAAAGCTATATACTTGGTTTTATCAACGTTAAGGGTAAGGACATTATTTTTTAACCAAGCTAGTACCGTATCAAAACCTTTTTGTGCGTAATGATAGACGTCAGCCCATGAATCTGCTGTAAAAAGTAGTGCCGAATCATCGGCAAAAGATATGATTCAAGTGGTAGCTGTAGGTTACAGAGATCATTTATGTAGGCAAGGAAGAGGGAAGGCCCGATCACACTTCCCTGTGGTACACCAAAAGTGACAGGTAGATCGTCACTAACATAGTCACCTATTTTAATCCTCTGGAACCGATCAGATAAGTAGTCCCGGAAGAGTTTAATGGTAGATCCCTGATTCCCATGTTTTCCAGCTTGTTTAGAAGGTTGGGTACAGCGACTGTGTCAAACGCTTTGGCAAGGTCAAGGAATATGACAAATTCAAATGTTTTTTTTTTTCAAATTCAAATGTTCCAAAACAAGTGCCTTCTTTCTACCATCACGACCGTTCACAAGATGATCTGACAGCTCATGAATAGCGTTGGCACAAGATTTTCCAGCCCTGAATCCAAATTGACCCTGTGATAAGAGGTTATTGCGTACAAATTATGCGGTAAGTCTGCTGTTCATGAGGCGTTCTAATAGTTTGGAAAGAGTAGGTAGAATGGAGATCGGCCTATAATTGTTGACACAGCCTCTGTCCCCAGCCTTATGGATAGGATGTACAAGTGATTTTTTTAAAGATAAGGGAAATGTGCCTGTGTAAAATGCTAGATTAAATAAATGGGTAAGTGGGGGAACCAAGTATTTCTTGTAATGCTTATTGAACCGAGAAGAAATGAGGTCAACACTTTCAGAACAGGTGTTTTTTAGGTTACCAAAAAGGGAGTCTACCTCCTTTTTATGTGTGGGAAGAAAAGCCATTGAATGTGAATGAGCGACTGAAATACTGGTAGGGATAGGAACGTGATGATCTAATATATCTTCAGCAAGGGATTTACCCATATTAGAAAAGAAATGATTTACCTCATTGACAGACTCTTGAGGGTTTTCAACTTTTATAAGTTCCTGGGCTTAGGTTTGTCTGTGACAATAATTTTTCAAATGACCTTCTAAAGCTTTTTTGCTATTAGCTTCCGTTACGAATCTCCTCTTTCTCGTATTCAAAATCAGATTATAATTTGAAATCTGGCCAAGATTCCACATTCCTTCTTTGTACCAGGTCTTTGCTGGCAGAGTATTTTAAAACATTATAATAATTAATTATTACAGGAACCGACAGTTTTGTTATTATTGACGATAAGAAACAAAACCGACCTACCTAATTTTCTTCGCTTATCCATTCTGCACATGAGGCCGGAAACTAGGCCATGATTGATGGCCCAGCAATGACGTCACCGTTATGACGTCACATCAGAAGCAGGCATGTAAGTGGATATTACAGCAGTCATCAATTTGACGCGATAACGTTTAAGAGTTTCTTGCGAGAACCTTTAGTCATTTATCGCGAACAGTTTTTAGGAAATGGTGTTTTATGAAAAAGAGAAGCTTAGGTGGGAGTTTTTTTGTAGATACTATTATTTTTTTTCATTTTGGGGCTTCGTTTATGTAAACAATATCAGAAGGCTAGTTCCCGTATTTAAAACCGTTCAAAATGTTGTCTCAATCTCATCAGTGACAATCAATGTGAAAATGTAGAATAATTAGAGGTATTTTTGACAGATTGATACTGAGAATATATGCAAACGTTCTTGCCCCTCAGATATTTTCAGAAACTGCTTTCTCTGGACCTTGATTAAAGATGTTACACTACTTGTACTTGTTTTTAGAACTACAACCTAATCCTCTAAATAGCAAACTGTAAAATTATAACCTTCTTTGACTGTTTTATCAGTTCATTTAGTTGAGAAAATCTTATTCCCCAATCCCATTGACTATGGGTTAGTTTTCATCGCAACATTATGCTCTCAACTACACTTATAATGACTATTTGATGAGCTAATTCAATTAAACTAACGTTGGAATATGTTACCCAAAATAATACAATTAAGTACGCCCCTAAGTTTAACAGTAAGTTATATTTATTTTGTAAATTGGTTTAAAATTGCACATAAACACGTATATTTTTTTAAATTTAAATTATGTAGATGAGGTCAGTGTTTCCTAGCCAACTACTCTGAGAAGAAACACTGAAACAAACGCAGAGGTCAAAGTCCCTTTTTACCCGATTACGGCGAAGCAAAAAGGAGGGTTATGATTTTGACCGGTATATGTATGTATGTATGCTCATCTGTTCATTCATTTGTCAAATTATGATAAAGAGTTTAGAGTCATGACTCTAAACTCTTTATCATAATTTGACAAATGAGGTATCGTTAGAAGCTTGTTGACTGTCCGCTGGTTATAAGTCATGTGACGTCACATAAAATTGAATATGGCGCCCTTTAGAGGACATAAAGTCATGAAGTAAAGTAGAAAAACAGACAAATTAAAAATCCGCAGTCACACGTTATGTTCATATATCAAACAGATTACGTATGACTCCGGATTTTTAATTTGTCTGTTTTTTTCTAATTTCAGATGAAAATATGTTCTTGTTTCATACTTTGAGTGTGATTTTTCAGTAGTCGGGATTTACTTTTTTAAAGTCCATACATTGTAAAGGTTTGGTTACGAGGACCGTTACACAATGACATTTATGAACTTGTTGATACCAAAAACCAGTTCAAAATAAATCTGCTGAACCAATATCCAGTATTCCTCCCTAGATCCTCACAATAAGCACCCAACAAAAATTTATTGTCACCATTTTCTCGAGGCTCAAAATATTTGTCACAAAGAAACGCTGGCTCCGAGTGAATTTTTTCCAATATATACCTTTGGTATGATTGCTCCTAGCAATGTGGATATCGCAAATTGGAACAAACGAGTACTTGTAACACCTGGTGCTCCGTAAATTGGCGCTAGAAATATCTAGCTATGGCAGATAGAAAGATACAACCCTTGTTTTAGGAGTGTTGATGAAATGGTTTGATGTTTTGTCGTCAATATTGAGGAAGACATAGAATATTTATTATTTTCTCTGATCTTGGGGTAGGACTGTAGGAGGGAAAGAAATGCTTTATATCCGAATGTTGTGTGTAAAAGCTTTTGTGTTATTCAAGTGAAGATCAAAGGTCGTAAATTGATCGAATGTTACAATGAAAACAAATGTCAATAATGTTACCGTGCAATATACAATATACTCGGATCACATCATGTTCAAAATCGTTGGAGCTATGAATTTTATATTTTATTTAAATTAACTTATTTCAGCGATTATTGACTTTGCCAGCTTCTAATAAGTTATCAACTGCATCTATAAAATAATTTCAACGTACTCTAATTTCTTTTCTTTTTCTGTTGGAATAATAAAGATGTTGAATTATTAATATAATAAAACTGCTCTTCTATTAATTCGTTGCCTACATACAAAAGAAGACGTTAGGTTACAGGTGCTTAAGAAAACTTTTGCTGCTGCACTCATAATTTGCCATTGTTTTTTACTTGTTTTATTTTTAATTATTTTGTTGTTTATTATTTTAATTAATTTAAATATTTTAATGAATTACTTGATATTAAATAATATTGATGATTTTAAACATTGTAATGAATTTAAAGATGATTATGTGAATAGTGTACTTCTGATATTTAATTTTAGTTATAATATAGTATGATTATGGAGTGTAGTCTTTGGTAACTATCATAATTCTTAAGTATACTTACAAAAATATGGATCACTGTGTCTGAACTAAATAAATTCATTAAAATTGCCACGTTGTATGGCGGTGCTGATTCTCTGGTCAAAAAATACGCCAGCTTTTTGGTCATGTAAAGAGTCGAACAACCGCTTGGCGATGTCTCGCAAAACCAAGTGGGTACTCGGACCCTATAGCTCTAGCTAGTGGTTCAACCCCAAACGGCTCGAACATATCACTCCCAATAACATTGGAATATTTTCGCCGTTTAAGGTTTTCCGCACCTGCAGCAGAAGAAGATGAAGATGAAGACGTAAGAAGAAGATGGGATGGCGCAAGGCTGTGTTTAATTTTGTTTTAGGATATAATTCGGCGTTAATAGCTTCTGTCATTTAATTCTAACAAAACAGGATTTCGTTATTTAATTGTAATTTTGTATACTCATACCCTGTTAATGGCAAAACATAAAGATCACTACTGTATCTATATTATTTAAAATATCTGTTATATACCATACTCTATACCATCTATACTATAATATTATAAATTCAAAAGTAACTCTGTCTGTCTGTCTGTTACATTTTCTCGCCTAAACCACTGAACGGATATTGATAAAATTTGGCAAGGCTATAGATGACATCCTGGGAAAGGACATAGGATATTGTAAGTGGGCACTTATTTTTGTACCAAAGACAGCCCCATTTCATATCCAGGCAAATCACTGTCCATTCTGTGGTTGCCTGGAAGAGATTGCAGAAAGCGATAAGGCGCCCATTGTATATTTTGTAGTGTTTGTGTCTTTTTTTTGTTATGTATTTTTGTGGTGTACAATAAAGTATATATAAATAAATAAAATAGCCTACTTTTTTTCTCAAAAAAATCGTACAGTGGGTGATATAGGGGATGAAAGTTTCTATAGGAAACCCAGCATTTCTTAAGTTAGGGATATGAAAATTCAAATTTATGTTTTTAGTAGGAAGTAAATAAATATGTGGTACAACGTTTTTGAAAAATCATCCCCTAAGCAGGTACAATAGGGATTGATTTTAAAATTTACAAATAATATTAAAATGTTTGTGTACCTACCTCTTTTTATTAAGAGATTTAAGGGATTGGAAATGTAGTCTTACTTCGTATCATTTAGTATTTATTTCATTCGACGTTTTTACGACGAAAATAATACAATAATTAAGTTTTGAACGAGTGGACACTCATTCAAAAGTTGTTTTTTATTGTAGCGTGACTGACATAATAAATTTTAACTAAACAAAATCTCCCCGCCACGTACGTCTGTCTATTTTGGTCTGTTTGAATGCGATAACGTCAAAAAGTACCGAACGGATTTTCATACGGTTTTCACCAATGGACGGAGTGATTCAGTGTGTATGGTTTTATGTAAATTCTGAAATATATGACGATGATTGTTGAAGATGTCGGAAAAAATCATGCTGACTGGGAGCTTTAAGCCCATCATACACGGCAGCGATTTGAGTTTGCACAGTTATATCGGACGGCCCTATGTTTTCCACATGAAGGTTCGCATGGGATATTTTCCGAAATCCACGCGGGCGAAGCCGCGGGCAAAAGCTAGTATATGTATATAATAAAAACGTTGCCTGTGATAATAATGATTAAAAATAAAAATAGCTGAACCCACCCACAAAAGAAACTAAAAACTTCCAAATACCTAAATCCGATTCATAAAATGATACTTAGTTCCATTTAAATGGTGAGTGAATGTGTCTTCGAAAGGATCCAGGTCATCCGTGCTCGTCGTGCCAGATAGGTACTTACCGCCTCTCTTATCAGATTACGTTGGTGCGAACGTATGCGTTATCTCACGGTATTTTTATTTGCCATTCGGCTGTTCAGTGCGATGTTAACTGCGATGTTTTGGCTTTATCCTGTTGGAGATTGGGTTACAAAAACTGTATTTTACACGGTTGGTTACGGTAAGATTTTTTTGGTAAAATCTACGGTTGTGTAAATGTTGGAAGTATACTACCTATAAGCATATCTTTCCACAGACTAGTTCTATGACTTGTGAAAGCAAAAATGTGACATATTTTTTCAAGGATTCCAGAACCATTCGCAAAACCCCAATCAGCACATTTTCTATTAGACAAAAAACCCAGACCGCCTCAAGACTCAAACAGATTCTATATGTATCGTACACAATTTTATCTCAAAATGAACAATGCTTTAGACGTAATTTAGGACGTAAAAGAGCTTAAAGCAGAAATAAAAACAAATCCCTACAGTCTTCATTTTGAAAGTCATCCAGAAAGAGCCAATAACATTTTTATGGGTATGTGAGCACTTATGAAGCAGAGAGAGTCATAAAGATGGGCATCAGGCTAATAGGCTAACGGGCTTAAAGCGAGTTTTGACCCGAGCAATTAAATTGAAATGAGCATAATATCGGTACCGAAATAAAATTTTGTTGAGGCTTAACTAGGACCGACAAATTGGTACGATTTAAATTTAAAATGAAATCGTCAGCTGATTTCAAAAATGAGGAGGAATTAAATCGAAGCACTCCAGCTAATTAGTTTACATCACCAACAACCTGCGTTAGTAAAAAGTCTGATCAAGTGTTCCAATCAAATTTTTACCTAATTATTCCAAGGTAAAAATAAAGATGAAGTACTTAATGAAATAAAAGCAAAAACTCGCTGTTATTATTGTACCTGTATTTTCGATATTTTCAAAGATCCCTGTAACAGCTTTACTCCTAATCTTTATTGATGCTTGAAGTTAAGTAGCACTTCCCTACGAAACCTTCTTAAGGGGAAAGGGGCCGTATGTTACAACCTTCGTATACAATATATTGGGAAGAGAAATTTGAAAAATCCTTTTCGCGCTTCCGTGGAAACATCGTCAGCTGCAGCCTTTATTTTTCCTATATCAAACTGATCCGCTTGAAAACTTCCGAAATCACATCGGAAGCAATTTCGCGATAGCTCCCTTTGTACTACAGCATTGCTTTTTATAGAAAATTAAACAAAAACAACGCCTTTTGCAGCTTCTGGATTCCGCGCTTAAAATTCACACCGGATTGACTTTAACTTTTAATCCGTTGTAAGATTATGGTGGAAATTTTGGCTTATGGTGGTCGCGTGCCGAATCCGTAATATAATCCTATGCAGAATCCTTTCACACTTCGTATTCATGGACCATCCAAGTTGGGAATCCCAGAGGTATTGAGTTTGGACAGTATTTGTGTGTGTGCAAAAATAAAATGTTTCTTTGTTTTGGATTCGCACTGGGTAACTTTCATACGCTCCCGAAGTAGTTGGAGATTGAATTGTCTTGTATTGGACAATCGAATTTAAAAAGGAAATATCTACCTACAATCCTATATACTGAACTATTTACGTTATAATCATATGTATGTACAACAATTTTTGCTATAGCCCTGTTGAGCTGTTGAATTTGATTGATAGAATCAACATTAATTTGAGAGATGGTGTGTTCTAACTTGCATAATTCTTCACTTCTCACCAGTGATCGGAACTAATAAAATATGCTAAATCCAATACCAAACCTACAAATCAGAATGTCAGCACTTAACACATAGAATGCGAGATAAACATAATTCATGTTCATTCGACGAACGAATGAACACATTAATCACTGCGACATGTGCGAATGAATGATTGAACGACGCCAATTGATTCATGAGGGCGATTAGCGTTCACCCTTTGAGTAAGCAAATCGCTAAACATTGTTGACGTGACGCTATCGTTTCAAATATAATGTTGGGTACTAGAATTAGGTCAATAGGCTGTTTAGTGAAATTTGAGATATTTTGGCTGTTTGCCTACCTACTTACCTACTTTGTAACTAATACTATCTATCCGATTTACCTGTATTATATGAAATGGTATAAATGATAAAACGATAACGAATGAACGAACGAATGGTAAACGAATTTAAAAATATCGACGCAAAATACCGAAAACGTAGTAACCCACAAAATGAAAAATGTTCACCAGAGTCGAAAAACTTTTGAAATTTCAGAAAAAAAATCATATCTCCTTTATTATTAAACTACAAGTGCCATTCTATTAACGTAAATTTATTTTGTGATCCCTTATCAAGACGAATACTTAAAGTCTACTAGAAGTTACTTTTGATCTATATTTCTGTGGGTTACAGAAATAGCACTTTTTTTGTTACGATAAAACGCTGTAAATGGATAAATGTACTCCAAATCAAGTGTTTTAAAGAATAAAAGGAGAAGCGTTGTAACTACCCGGACCAAACATTTAGAAAATGTTGAATTTGTGTAAATGCAAAATGATAAAAAATTCAATGTCTTATGCTATTTACAGTAAATATTTAAGTGGTTCCTCAAAAAATTAGGTTTCATTTAAACGCTGTGCAAAATTTTCTATTGGTCGTAGAGCCACAGGAGTCGGACTATTCGTCGCAGATTTTTATTTTTATTCCGAATCTACAATAAAAAAATTGACATGGGTGCGGGTCTACGTTTCCGCTTTTTTGCGTCGATATGTAGATAGTAAATAGCTATTTAGCTTTTTAACCGCCGACGAGGAATTGCCTAGCTATCAACGATTTCCTCGCTCGAGAAACAAAAGATTGTAGATCCAGTGTAAGTAAAAGTAATAATAGTTGATCGCTGGTTGTTTACACCGCCGGCGAGTACTCGCTCAGTGTCGCTCGCTTGGCGGGCAGACACTCGCTGAGAGACTCATGCTTGGTACATACACATACCAGCGAGTAATCGCTCGTTGCCGTCGCGCACTCGCTGCTCACCAACTCGTTTTCAGTTGCTAGTTCTACTCTCTTCTCGTTAATCGCCAGCGGTGGGACCGGTGCCTTAGGTCGACAATAACAATAATTGTAATTAAAAATCGAGATACTTCCATTATTAGTAATTAATACAAAAATTACGTGGGCATGATTTTACATTTTTTTTATTAACCTATAGTGTGTCCCACTGCTGGGCAAAGCCTGCCTTTTTTCCTTCCAAACCTCCCTGTCTTGTGCGATCTCTGTCCATGTTGGCCCTGCAAACCTTATCAGGTCGTCACTCCACCTTCGCTGTGGCCTGCCTTGACGGCGATGTCCTCCCTCAGGCATCCAATGAGTAGTTCACTAAGCGACCAACTTTGTGCACCATAGGTGAGACCAGGCAGGATGCACATATCGATGAGTTTCATTTTAAGAGTTATAGGAAGACTACCACATGTGTTCTTTAAGGGCCCAGTAGGTCTTCCAAGCATTTTGGACTCGTCTTTCGACTTCCAGGTCTTGTCTTTTGTTGAAAGACGCTATCTGGCCCAAGTATGTATACTCATCGACATATTGTAAAACATGTCCGTCCACTTCGACCCTACGTTATAAGCTGTTGGTCATGATCTGTGATTTGAAACTGTTCATTGAAAGTCCATCTTCAAGACTTGCTGTGTTCAGAACTTGGAGCATTTCTTCAAGTTTTGAAGGTGATGTGGAGAACATCAGCAAAGCGGAGGTTTGTTAGCTGGTGGCCGCTAATATTTATGTCTCGTGACTGCCACAAATCAGGCAACTTGTTAAAATTTTACATAGCTCATAAAAAAAACGAAGTTTGTGACATATATAATAATATATGTCACAAACATGTCACAAATAAGCACTTTGAAATGCGGATCCATCACTTGAGTGACAACATCTTGTTCGGAATCATTAATTTTATCTAAAGCAGCTACAAGATGATTGCGCGTTTGTTAGGAAAGCTCATGATTAACGATCTCTAATGATTTGAGGATTAAAATCAGTGTTGCCAAGCTTTGCTTGATAATTAATTGTCCTAGGTTTTTGTGCGAGAAGAATGTTACAGAAAATATTCTTGAGTTAGGTTAGGTCTACAACATCGTATCTCCTTCTGTGAAACCGTCATTTCGCAGAAGGAGGCTGCGGAAAGGGATAAGGCACCCCGGGCGTCGGCGGAGGGCAGACAACGCCCTCTTCCAGCCCCCGTAAACAGGTCCGGAGGGACAAAGGACTCGGTGACGTCCGCCAGCCCCCATTTAGCTGGACCCAAGGCGGTGGCACGTAGTATTCCGCGCGTGCCCGTATTTGACGTTGCGGGGGGAATCCTACACCTTACTCCCCTCGCGGGCCTGAGGAGGCCCGTAAAGGCGGGCCGACACCAGCCGGGGATCGTGGAAGTAGCACAAGTTCCCATGATCCCCGGTACAGGTGTGGGAAGGGAACACCGGGGTGGTTTTTAGACAGTAAAAGTCTGACTGATCCATCCATGAGGATTTTCCTCCCCGGAACAAAAAAAAAGGTCTACAACACCGTGAGGAAACCAGCAAGGCTTAGAACCAAAAATTCGAAGACATACGACATCTACCAACCCGCACTGGACCCACGTGGAGGATTACGGCTCATTCCCGCTCACAGAAAGAGGAAGCCTGTGTCCCAGCAGTGGGAACATTATAGGCTAATTATGCTAGGTTAGGTCTATTTAGGAGGAAGTGTGTACAGTCGGATAAATACAAATTGATACCCTACGTCTATTCGCCGTATATAGCCATGTCATACCACTTTAAAACCATGCGTACCATGGGTACGTCGAGTCAGTTCTTAGATACGGGCTTCTTGTATGGGGTAATTCTTCTCAGGCTAAAAAAGTCTTTATGACACAAAAAAAAATGTGTCAGAGCAATTTGTGGGGTCGGACCGTTTGAATCTTGCAGACCTCTATTTAATAAATTAGAATTACTAACTCTATCTAGTCTGTACATATTGCAAGTAGGAATATTTGTTAAAAAACACTCTGAGCTATTTACTAAAGCCATTGAAAATGAAAAATTCCTTTCAAGAGATCCAACCCGACTGGCTGTCACAAGATGTAGAAGCACACTATTCCAGAATAACTGTTATAATATGCCTGTCAAAATCTATAACCAAATACCGAAACAGATCAGAGAGCTACCATTAAATTATTTTAAAATAAAACTCAAGAAATGGCTCTATAATAATGTGTTCTACACTATAGGTGAATTCTTAAATTTTAAGCTAAATACAAAATAATTAAGCTATCTTATTTATGGCAGGTATTTAAATTCATCAATACATAATATGATCTCACTAATTTATAAGATTTATTTATAATTTTTTTTTATTCACATGATCTCAGTATCTAGTAGTGTTTTTGTTTATATTTTTATTTTAATGTGTTTTTTTTTTGCATGCTGAAAAAAGTAAGCAAAATATGTGGAACCATTTTAAATTTAAGACCTTTTATGTATCATATTTTATGCAAATAAAGATATTCTATTCTATTCTAAAAGAGTGACAGTTGTGATAATACGGACAATTAAAGTTGGTAGTCAATTTGCTTAACAATTATTTTCCCTGTTTTTACATAATTATTATAGTACCTACTGTAATGTAAAGAGTTTTAGACTAATTTTATAAATCAAACTTTTTATTTTGTTTCAGGTCAACTAAAACTGTTTTGGTGAGACACATAAGCCGACTTCGAACTACTACCGCTTCTGATGTCCCGGATACAACAACCAGGTATTTTACTCTTTATTTTTAACCAACTCAAAAACAGGAGGTTCTCAATTAGTGCGATTATTATTTTTATAATTAGAAACTAAGCTATAACTTTTAACATCTGATAATAATATGATGGAATAAAATATCATCTAAAATGATAATTATGAAAGAGAAGAGAGTAAATGATAGCGTGACATTTGACAGGGGAGAATGGAAGAAAAATGTTACGCCGACCCCAAAACATTACTCGAAGAGTTTCTAAATAGCATCAACTGCCTAGCCTTTTTCCAGCAATGCTGGTGTCAGCTTCCAGTCGCGGATGCAGCTGACTACCAGAATTTTACACAAATTACACCAATATATCTAATTTATTCCTTATTTCAATATATTAAAAAATCTTAAAACTGAAATAGGTAAGTAGGTACATAACGTAGGAATCTTCTTCTTATAATGTTATGTTCTTTCTAGGAAATAGGTAACTAATTGAATCTTACTGTGACGATAAGGGGACCCCGAAACGATCAATTGCTATTGTAGTAATATTGTCAATCGCTTCAATTGCATTTAGTAGACGATCAATTACGTAAAAACTGAAAATCACGTAAAAATTGACCATTGCAATAAAATTGATCGTTTCGGGGACCCTTAAGACTCAGGATATCGGGTTTCTCCCGATGGAGAAACCCGATATCCCGAATCTTAACAACGAAATCTCACTACTGGCAATCGATTTGCCGGTACGCCAGAAGTGAGAACCCAAGTTTCACTGTATAATATTCTACCAATAAGCTGATTATAATATCATCTATTTCATCCTCGCAAAAGCAACGCCGGAATATTAATTAATTTTCCAAATCGGCAGATGTGCCAATTCAATACTAATTTAATTTTGCATCTCGCTAAACACTTGAGTACCTGCCTACCTGTTTAAGCACACATTTCCATTCAAATAAAGACCAAGTACCCTCCAAAAGACGCTTAGTTTATAAATAAGCTTCGCGGGTAATCCTTAGAGGTATATTCCACTTAAAATCTTGAGGTTATCTCAAAATATTCGACCGTGAATACCTTCAGACGTTCGAGAGAAATGGTTTCAAGATTCAGGTTTATGATAGTGAATTAAAATGAGTAAATATAGCTGTGCTTCAAATAAATTGGGATGTTTATTCTTAGAAGTTCTATTGTACGTCAGCAATCAAAGATAAAAAATAGTTTTTGTTTGTTATTTGGGACAAAAAATGTTCTTTTCCTTTTCGATCTTACTTCATCACACGTGAGTCTAAATCTAATTATACATAATTGTTCCCTTGATACTTTGGGTTATTTTAAATGCTCATACAACCTTTTGGAACGTACTTATATATTATATTATTATGCATATTAAATATTTAGGTCATTTATTGATGAACATTTTAGCTATAAAGTACATATTCAACTGCTGAGTAAAAGGATTCGTAAGCTTACCCACATTTTTATAACATTGAGACATGTTGTCATCCCTATAACCCTAAAACAAATTATTTTATTATTTATTATAATCTTTACACGAAGTGGTTGTCACATAACCATGGTTACAATAAATTAAACTTTTCTGAAACCATTTCCAGATTACAATTATTTATTTTTGCCTAAAGCGAAGAACGAAAGAACCCAACCAGTATTATATCAACAGTGGAGGTATAAAAGAGGCCAGACTGAAATTGAGGTAAGAAAGTTAGCAAAAAAAAAACTTCAGGTAAACCGCAAAATAAGAAAATTTGAATGCAAACAGGATTCTCAAGAGCATTCTTAAATATTCATGCACTTTCATACGCATATAGACATCTACTCAGATTCCCTTAAGGAACTTGCATCTGCATACGAATTTTGCTAAAGAGACATAAAGGACCTGTAGAGCACGATGGCATGGTCGTTTGACACTGAACGTATGGAGGGCACTCTACTGATTGAGGAGGTTCTCGTAAAATCATTCTACATTTTGGTTTCAATCGCTGGAAGTGAATGAATGATCAAGGTAAATGGACGTTGGAGAGTGTTTGAATTTAGGTTTGTGTAATTTCAATAAAGTTCATGGTAAATTCTAGTATTAAATGATCTGTAAGTTCTGTTAATGTTATGAGAAGTAATTTTGAAAGAAACAAAGGTTTTGTATCAATAGTCGAGTACTCGTACTAGCAGTCTTTCTGTAACTGGTCTTGCACATCACTAATGCCCAGTTTCTGAGGTTTGTAAACGGAGTTTGTACATGCTTAAAAGTGGAGTGAATTACTATCGAGGCTTCATCTAAGGACCTCTAGAGGAGAACACCCGGAGAAAATGTGTCGGATTGATTCTCCTGGACGGTGGCATGCCCGATAAATGTCAATCGTGCCGTACTTCACAGTAAATCTCGTATTATTATCATTAATATCCTCATGTTTTATTGGGGATAGTAAATTTTAGTTTACTGCTTAGTTCGGTGTGAAGGATAAACGTTGTGTTTATTAAAACCATTATTAAGCTTCCTTTTGTGGTGTCTTATCGCAACAAAACTCAAGCAACAATTTTTTTTTTTCTAAATTGGGCATCAGCTTTACAAGAAAATAATTCATTATTGTTTCAACTACCACTAATTCGGCGAAAGTGAAGTTAGTTTTAGACCCCTTAAAGATTCGGTTCCATCAAATCTTCTTATTAGGACCCCTGAGGCCATTTATAAATCTTCTGGACGTCACATAACAATTCTCAAAGATAATTTTATAAGATTTGCACCAATTGAAGAAGTGCACCAAGGGCTAGGTTATAGTTTCCGTCAAAGTTAAAATGACCATAGAATGACTACCTGCTGTTGCACCGTTATGTCAAATGTAAAAAATAAAGTTCGGAGCAGGGACATGACATTCGACGCGTCTGACAGAAGTGACAGATATTTAACAATAACTTTAACCAGCGAAGCGTGGGCGGTTAAGGTCGGCTAACAAATTGTCAAATGGAACAGCCCATTTTTTGTCTAACAGGAACTTTAACAAGCGTGGGTTGTACCATCTTACTTTAACTATAACAAAAATCGCACCTTCAGTACGTTGTTTGTTATTGCTATAGTAAGATGGTGCAGCCCACCCTGAGTGAGTTAAATTATAGTAAAAGTTTTTTTATTTTGAAACAAAAAGAAATTGACATAAGTTGAGTTACATCCTTGTATAGCAAAAAGTGTTAACAAGGAAGTTGTGACCAAATTTCTAAGCAAATAGAAGAATCTAACTTGACTTTAAAACTTTTTGTTAGCTTTATTTTATTGAACGTTACCTATTGTTACTAAAGTAAACGATTTCATTTCTGAATAATTTTATAATAACATCGTTTTCATTTCGGAGTAAGAAATAATACATAATATCTTTTTGATGTGCAAATTACAATTAATTGTTAATGGAGGATGATAGATGAATAACGTGTGTAACAAGACGCATAACGAAGCCGAGAGTCACTGAAGTACAAGTGACTGTCGGCTTCATTAAGCGTCGTCATAGTGATTTGTTTTGTACTGTGACAAGGAACGTTCTGGTTACAAAGGTATTGTTAAAATTCCAACTCTTTTTCTCGAAAACAAGTTTTGTATGTTATAACATACAAAACTTGTTTTCGTGAAAAAGAGTTCTAAAACTCTAAAAATTAAGTTATAACTTAATTTTTAGAGTTCCGTACCTCAAAAGGAAAAAACGGAACCCTTATAGGATCACTTCGTAATCCGTCAATCAGTCTGTCTATCTGTCTCTCTGTCAGTCAATCAGTCAAGACTCATTTTATCAGGAATGCGTTAAGGTATCAAGTTGAAATTAATATCAAATACGTAAGTCTATAGTCCCTTAGAGCTCTCAAAAAATCAAGTTTCTAAGTCAACACAATAAAAAAATACGGGCATTTATGTGATATATTTATTATGTTTATTGAAATTTTTTTTTTTTTTTCTTTCATATTTGACTTATTATAATGCGGAAGCTTTCATGTTTTGTCAAGTTGTAAAGGCTGTGCGAGATAGGGTCGGATCGCTAGTAATAATTAATAAAATTCACAAGGGCCGCATATTGTAAAATTGTAAGTCTAACATTGTAAACTTTGTGTTATCATAACTATAACTGTTGTATTGGGTAACCCTGTAATGATAGTTGTATATGTTTTAAATAAATAAATAATATATTTTAATACTGGTAAGTAAATTAACGCGCAACCTTGGAGAGGCCTATGTCCAGCAGTGGACTGCAATTGGCTGAGTTGATTGATTGATTGAAGTAAATCAAAACCGATATGAGGTTACTTAAAGGGAACTTATCGTTAACCTAGAATCATGAAATTTGCCAAGAAGCAAGGTCTTTTTTTTTTTTTTGTGGATCAAATCAATCAATCATCAAATTACTTCTCCCGCTCTGGGCAGAGCGGGAGGGCGTGTCAGACTTTTACTGACTAAAACCCACCCGTGTTCCTTCAGTTGTCCGTGCCAGAGCCACGGTATCTCTTTCGAACTAGCCGCGACCCCGGCGGCATCGGCCCAATTGACCCCATCACTGCTGACATCTCTTTGAGGCGCGCGTGGAACACAACTCGCCGTCGACCTGGGCCTGGTCCTTACCGGACGGCGAGCTGCCCATTACTCGTCGTCCGCAAACCCGCGCCTACGTTGGCCGGGAATCGGCGATAGATTCCCGCCGCCCAGGGCGTCTCCTATGGCGGCTAGGGGCGCGAGGGCGCGGCTTTTGCCCTCACGCGTTCCACTTCCTCCTTCGCGAGCATTACTGCTTCGCAGAAGGAGGTGACGGCCTCCCATGCACTCTCACTCCGCACCATGGCCTGGACCAGGTTTGGACACGAGAGATCGCCGCCGCCGATCGCCTCCGTGAGAACACGGCGGTGCTCCGCCCAAGCTGGGCAGACCTCCACTGTATGCTCCACCGTGTCCTCCGGACGATCCACACAATGGTGATACCTCAACTGGTGGATCACCCGGAGGACACGGTGGTGCAAGGTCTCACAGCACAAATAGGTAAAGGAAAAAGCCATAAAATCATTAATTAGTAATTTGTCACATACAAAAATTTTTGGGATAAAATAATTAAATTTGCAGTTCAAGGATTGACCGTGACGTACTCGTATATCAATCATTAAGTTCCCTTCAAAATAGTTGAGCTAATTGGTGCTTGCGTTGCATGGATCTAATTGGATCCATGCGTCATATTCGTGAACGGGCGCCGTCAGTTGGGACTGGTTGTCTCTTAGCTGCCATGGCTTATTTTTAATTATAATAATTAATTTAGTTGTTTTAGTTTTTATCTTTTTATTACGGACGCTTTTTAACGTGCACGTCTTTCTACATTGTTCTCACATGTATATTTTCAACATGAACGATAACCAATATTTTGTAAAAATATTATGATTTAAAAGAGTGTCCGTGGAGTTTCTTGCCCGTTCTTCTCCAAAGGGATCTACTACGCTTTGGAATGGGCAACTAGCATCATCTTATTGACTGACCAACCCATTGACAATTCAAAAGTGCCTGTAATTGGTTTATTTGAAATATTTATTTCAAATAAACCAATTACTTTGCGTTTGCTTTGAGTTTGAGTTTGGAGAACATGTTTTTCAACTACATTGTTAAATTTGTTTTTGGGATACTTTCCTTTCAACTTCGGATCCCTTCGTTGTGCGTAGTCCAACACGCACTTGGATTTAAATTGTCCTAAAACTTACAGGATTTTTGGGGTTTTTTAAAGTCACAGTGCTTATGGGTGCGTTACATTGCGCGCTGCAGTAAACAGCGTTAATTCACACCAAAAATAAGTCTCGTTTCCCAGCAAAAATCTTTGCCCAATGTGTGTAGTTCGATGTATAGATCGTGTACAATTACGGCTATGTGACGGGTCTTTTATTTTATTTTTATTTTCAGGAATCTTTGCAGATCTCCATCGTTACATCTATCCTCAAGAAACTTCCAATAAGAACTTCAATATAACTGCAAGTCTTGACGTTCATTACGTTAATTTTAATGTTCAAATGAACCTAATGAACTTGCCGCGAATGTGTCGACGGCAAACTTAGATGAATGACCCGATCATCAAAGTTTAACCGACGAACTTCGGGTTTCGGGACTAAGAAAACCGAAGCGAGATGTTGATAATTGTATGTGGTGAAACTATGGATTTGTGTGTTTATAGTTTCGAACAAACACGTGTTAGCAATGCAAATGTTTGATCGGCGCGTTGAACTTGTGGTGTACACAGCTTAGATTGAACTGCATAAAAAGTTTTTCAAAATTAAGGAATACACTGTATTACACTTATATTGAATGCATGCTTTGAACAGTGTCGACAACGACCAGCGGGACCTCATTTCAATAAGAAATAAGGTTAATATCCCGTTAGCGACAAATTAAACGTAAATTAAAATTCCTAAATTATAATCAGTCAAAATTCTCTCACAGAAAGAGCCTTACCCCTTAGACAAAAAAAAGAAAAATATTATTCACTACGTGTTGGTAATTTCATTGCCATCGGCAAGTGCTAAACCTAATTGTCAAGTCCAGACAATTTATTTTAATATAATTTTGTAGAGTCAAAAATATTTTTTAAAAGGCGGGACTTACGCCCACAGCACTATATTTATTTATTTCCTGACATTTTTCTTAGGTCGAATTTCACCAATGAAATTGAACGCGATCAGCACATCTAAGCCGCGTTTAAGAGCTGTCGGTGTCATCATTCTTGTAGAGTATTGATATATTTATGTATCACTACGGCCGTTATGAGATCACTTGTCCTATAAGAGACCTTTACTTGAGAGGTAAAGCTATAGGGATATCGTTGTAGAGTGAAAACCTGAAAGGATCTTATGAAAGTGTTTGTCCAGGAATGGACTATAAAGAGCCATTGCGCCTATTGTTGTGGTTGGGGCTAAGTGGCGTTACCCTTTTACGGCTCAAAGAAAGTGTCAGTTCTGAAACATAAATCTTTTCTTATCCAAAGTAGACGATTGCCATTCAAAAGAGAAAATGACAACAAACATACTCCATTAATTGATTATAATTTTTTAATCAATAGAATACTTTGCCCAGCCTTGCCTTTGCCCAGCAGTGGGACACAATGTAGGCTAATAAAAAAAAATAAAAAAAAAGAATACAGACAGTTACTTTAATTTAGGAATCTTCAAAACAAACCTAACCGACTTTGAAAGAGGGGGTAACTAAATTATTGAACTCCTGAGGTGTGAAATAATTAAATACCTAATATTTCAGGCGATATATAAAGCTCCGTTTACACGGTGCAAGTTTCTGGAACGTTCAATAGCAATAATCGCATGCCATAAAGCACATTCAATTTTATTGCCATTCAAGAATTGCATGCAAGTATTTACACGCGTGCGATTCCATAAAATGGCATAGTCACAATAATTGAATGCAAGTTTTGCCATTCGATAAAATCGCATGCGACTTACACCGAGGCAAAGTCTTGTTTTGTTTGCTCGTTTGAATGATAGAAAATTTTCATGCCAGAATTGAATGCGATTTTATTGTACATGCTGTTTACACCTATACCAGTTTTGAACGGCAGCTAATGTGCCCGTATCGTGCAACAATATTGTACATGTTGTTTAGATGGTGTCAAATATTTGCCCTTCAATTGTATGGAATGCCACAGGCAATAAACTTGCGCCGTGGGAGTGACTCCTCTATAAACCGCCTTATGTATTGAGTACTTCCTGAAAATGAATTCTGTTTGATTCCCAAAAGCGATTGAAAACGTAATTGCTATTACACCGTTTGATTGATTCCTGATTGTTTTCCACTTAACCATGAACTTTACCGTAGTGTTTACGTGGTTACGTAAACAACGTAAATGCCGACCGTACACCGTGTAATTCCCGATGTGACCAACAAAGGAAACAGACTTTTTTAGGGTTCCGTACCTCAAAAGGAAAAAACGGAACCCTTATAGGATCACTCGTGTGTCTGTCTGTCTGTCTGTCCGTCTGTCACAGCTAGTTTGCTCCAAATCTAATGGACCGATTAAGTTGAAATTTGATACACAAATGAATTTCTGTGACCCAAACACGGACGGGTAAAGTAAATAAATTAAATTTGAATATAGAGGTCACTTTTGGGGGGCAAATAAGAAAATAAAAAAAAAAGATTCGCAAACTACACCATGTGGCATGTCAAATGAAAGGGCTTACTATGAGGGTTTCAAATATATTTTTTTTTATAATTTTAAAATGAACTGTTTTAAAGTTATTTAAGAAAATAGACGAAAATTGTCAAATCCCCCAATTATCTCCGAAACTACTGAGCCTAAAATTTTGAAAAAAATACAGAAAATAGATCTTTACCTGTAGATTACAGGAAAACCTATTGAGAGTCTGTGGTCTTATAATAACATGGTAAATCTATCAATATTGTGAGTACAAACTTACATTTATAGTTGGAATGTATGGGAGAACATGTTTTTCAACTATAATGTTAAGTTTGTTCTTAAGATAAATTCATCCCAACTACGGAACTGTTCATTGTGCGTGGTCCGACACGCACTTGGCCGGTTTTTTTTTTTGCTTAGAATATTAGTTAGTGAACTATTCCAAGAATAGTTATTATTTTATGTTATTAAGGTTCGCAGAAATATTTATTTTCCGTAGAAGATTTATTTTTAAGAAATTTTTAAAATTTTATTACAACTGGCGTACCCAATTGATGCAGCCCACTGTACCTACATTTTATGAACTAAAATCTAGATATTATGAAAAAGGATAGGCAGTCGTATTTTTTAATAATAAACAACAATTTTATTACCAATCAACTTGCAAAAAAAATAACTTTATCAGTAGCTGAGCACTCGGCATCTAGACTATAAAAATAGCAATATAAGGTACCTGACCTGTCCCACTGCCGGCAATTACTGACAAGCGAGTAGAGCTAGTAATTAAAATCGAGCTGGCGAGCAGCGAGTGCGCGACGGCGACAAGCAAGTAGGTACTCGCTGGTATGTGTATGTACCAAGCGTGTCTCTCAGTCGCTGAGAGTAGCGAGTGTTCTGCGCGACAAGCGAGCTAGGCTGATTGAATACCTACTCTCTTTGTTAGCTCTTGTTGCTGCGACAAACGAGTACTCGCCGGCGCTGTGAACAGTCAGCGATCAACAACAACAATCTTTTGTTCGTTTCTTGAGCGAGAAAATCGTTGATAGCTAGGCACTTCTTCGTCGGCGTGTCAACGATTTTGTTCAACTGTTCAACAGGTGCCTTATCGTCGAAATAAGATTTAGAGTTTATATGTACAAGCTAAGTAGCCGAGTGCCCTTTTAGTTTTTCGGGACATCGCCAAGCGGTTGGTCGACTCTACACATGACCAAAGGGCTGGCCTATTTTTTGGCCAAAGAATTAGCATTGCCATACAACGTGGCAATGCTGCCAGCCTTTTGGGCACTTTTCCTGTCGACAGCGATGCGGACGAATTTTTTGATGCCCTATGATTATTTCCCCTCCTTTTTTATATACTTGTACATATTTTTTTGTTTTTATGATTGTTAGATTTTAAATTATGTAAATATTCATTGATAAAATATTATTCGCAATAAAAAAGCAGAAAAAGCTAAGTACTATCTAACATTTTTGTAGGTACCTGCCGAAAATGCCCCCATAAACCATTTTAGGCCCTTTCAGGGAGACTACCTTTTTCATCTAATGTCCATCCATTTACCGTTTCAATTACATACCTAACTCCTGTAAGTACGTATGTACCACTCTATGTAGGTACCTTGAAGTAATAAATAGGGTCTAACTAATCATAAACTCGACAAATCAATTTGTACCTCACCAGTATAAAGTATATAAGTAGTCCTTAGTAATCCGAGCTTGTAAAGTGATGTACATAAGTATCTGAAATCTTTGGAATTCATTTTTGTGAGAAGGAACACGAACTCCAGAAGGTTTCCTTGAAAGAAGTCGTTTCTGAATTTAGGCAATATTTTATAAATATTGTAAGGCAGAATAAATATTACCTTATCGGATTATTGTACTGGTAGTCAGCGCAAGTGCTGAATAAGAGTCTCTGGGTTTGAAATGCGTGTTGGGCATGTGGTTGAGCAGGGATTTGAATTTTTACATAAGAAAATTACCAGTAAAAGCCTGGAGTCTTACGCTCTGTTAATGGCGGCACGACACCTATCACTTGGAGTTATAGGTGGTGTTTGATTGTACTTAGTCAAAACCTTCTAGAAAACAGGCTGATACCAAGATTCCCTCATAGCTGTGCCCTAAAAGAGCAAAGAGGATCTTCAGCGTCGCGGCAGACCGCGGGCGGATGCGATAGTGGACCGAACTGGTCAAATTTCACTCTAGATTTAAACCGTGTGAAGTTAGGGAATTCAGTAAAAGGTTATTGACCTACAAACAGATACTACGGGTATAGTCTTATCTTGTTATTCATAAGCTACGAGTGTTAAGCGGTAAAATACTTGTTCCAATATTTCGCTTAAATTTACTTACATAAATTTAAGCTACGTTTATAAGTAAGGGGCTAAACTAAAGTTACTTAAGCAACTACGAATATGTTTACTTAAGGCGAAAGCGCCAGGGTAGCCCGCGAAATTCAAAATTTCTTGCGTTTGAAATTAATAATTTCTTGAAATTAGCAAGTCAGTATTAGGTTGTAAGTTGATCTTAATATGATTCGCGACCGTATCAAATATTTATTTATAGAATTCTAATAATAAAAATCATCACTACTACTCTCTTAGTTCATATTACCCTATTGAATGACTATTTCATGAAATCATGAGGTTTGAGGTCAATTCTATTTTATGAAGTTGTATTGCTGATTCTAATGATTATAATTCTGTAAAGCCATATTAGCTACGGCCGCGTCTCATATTTTAATCAACATACAACCTGACACTGACCTGCAAATTGCAAAAAACGTAATAAAATTTGAATTTCGCGGGCTACCTTAAAACCTACCCTACCTACCTTGTAAATTTTATACTGCAAGACAACAAGAAAATGCAATTTTCTCACTCACTTTAAATTTCCCAACATACATCAAATTGACAGCAAAACATTTTTCACATTCTAATGTCCCACTATATCAGACTGACTGAAAATATTCGCTTAGCGTCGGTATTGTACAGAGTGGCACATAAAAATGACGCTCGATGTATTATTGTGTTCAATACATCGCTATCAGTGGCTACTTCTTCAACTATAAACGATTTCGGACGCCGTTTTCAGATACGATACGTCTACTTTTGTTATATTTTGGACTAAATTTGATTCAAGGTTTATTTTTTACAACTGCTGTAAGTTGACTGGATGACTTTTTTTACCATCCTGAAAAAAAAAGGCTATAGATGTTGTATAAGCATCACATAATCAGAGAAAAGGATGTTCATTATTCTGAACAAATTTTTAAATTAAATGTTAAATTTTATGGACTTCCTTTTATAAATAAATGTATTTGATTGAGCCTTTCGATCGGTACAGTAAACTTACAGGTTTTTTTAACATTTAGCATGTTCGTTCCCCGGTTCAGACAGGGTATTATTTAAAATTCTATGAATGCAGTTCGTATTGTTTTTAAAATAAAAATGAAGTCTTCATTCAGTACATTTTTCTATCGACAGTATTTAATGGACTTTCCCTCCATGTGGCAAAGTCGTGGGACGCCCTGTGTATAGATATTTAAATACAAATAACGCTCATTTAATACTAAAGGATTAGTCCACCAAAGCAAATTAATAAAGGAAGAATAATACCAACCAACACGCTGGATAGGTGCAAATATTATTTGCAGTCATTATGTACCTACTACTTCCACAAACACTGATAAAAACACGAGTATTCAGTATTCACACATTCTTTCAAAATTTCACTTAATTAAAAGCGACAAGACATTAACACCTCTGCGTTGGTTACAAACGCCAAGAAGAATTCTTAGGCATCTAATCAAAGTTTTCAGTTTTACCGCACTTAGTGCAGAAGTAAAAACCTTGATTAGATACTCACGGATGAAACTTCAAAACCATATTTTGCGGTAAAACTATCATTTTTTAAACGAATTCCCAGTAGTCAGCACAAGTTCATGTTATTGAATCCGGAACTTCTTTCATAAAATCTTCACAAAGTTTGCCTCACGTAACGGTGAAGTTATTCCAAGTTATTCGAAGTGTGTAACCGGCAAAACGATTGAAATAGAATTTATGCGAGTAATAAAAGTATTCGAATCAAACGGGAGTGTTGCAAAGATATTGGCGGCAAGATGAGGCTTTAAGTCTTCTTTGAAAGATATTAACTCTATGATTTTGAAGCGAGTATATTTTAACTTTTTACTGGTAAAAATGAAACGTAAGAAAGCCATACCTATAATTTTTTTTTGGATTATTTTGAATTTCATGTTTAGAATAGGATAGACAGTTCAAAAGATGTCGAAAACATCCTCATCATCATTGATTAAGTGAGCTTTCAGTCTTAATAAAATTCAAATGGGTTATACTAATAAATAATCGATTTTCTGGAATCAATCAAAGAGGGAGCACCGTAACATTTGATTTTACACCATTCTTAATCAGGAAACGTGACCACAAAATTGCTTGCCACCCTAGACAACCGCTGTACTTTGCCTGTGGCAGGGTATCCCACTAAAGATGACAAACGGTCGGTACCCGATCGGGCACGGCTATTAGGCATGCCCTTATGTAACGGCATGTGCTGAAACAGGACGTTTGTCCGGTCACGTCATGGTTTTGACAATCTTGTGTACTAGTTATTAATAGAGCTTTGTTGAGATCAAGAAGCCGGAACCGCTTTGAAAGTCTTTGAGATCAAAGTCTTTGTACTCAGATAGATATGACTATAATTGCGACTGGCTGGGAAAGAGATGGAGGAAAATTGGAAGCATTTACTGTTTACTAAATGTACAAGCATTATTATAATATTGTAAAATCGATTAGTGTGAAATTTTTCTTTGATAAGTTACAAACATTGCATGTCCATGTCATTCTTTCCGAACAATTATAAAACGCAGTTCCTCGGTTTAAAGATTATCTATTTATTCAAAAGAACAATTTTCACTTACAAATAAATATAAGGTTTCATAAAAGGTCCCCGAAACGATCAATTGCAATTGTCAATGTTTACGTGATTGATACACATTGATGCGCAAATTGATCGTCTACCAAGTGCAATAGAAATTGATGGCAATTGATTAATTGCGATTTGTCGTTTCGATTACAGTGATTTATAAAAAATTATGTAAACAACCTGTCTAGCAGGGAAAATTAAGTTTGTTTATTACATTATTTTATCTGGGCACTGATCGCCTCATAATATAGTACTCTGGGCAAGTATTTGTGACTTTTTCATAGTTTGGAACCAGACGACGACGGACGACTTACATAATTTATACCCCGAAAGTAAAATAAGTTAGGAGAGCGACACATCAAAACCGAAAAAAGTTATATTTCTAAAATACTCCTGTGACAGTCTTCCATAAATTTTTACTTAGATTTCTGTCTCACGTACGGTTTGTTTTATAAAATGTTCTCACGAAGAAACAGGTCTCACGAGGTTTCTAAATAATGAAGGAACTCTGAAATCAGTGTGTTTAGAATTCATGTCAGTTTGTCTGGAAAAATGTGATACGCAAGGGAGTCATGTATGGGAGGTGTATTTATGAGGTTCTTTTCCAAGATTTTTATGTCCGTTTGACCTTTGGGATTGGAAAAGCTACCTGGTGAAGAGGCCCAAGGCATGGTTTATAAATTTAAAAAAATACTTATCTGTGTTTTTAGTATTTTGTTACACGATATTCTTGATATTTATTGTCTGGACTTTAAAAGAGATTTTGACCGCAGAGTTTGTTTTGCCTTTTTTTCTCGAGAGTAGTCATCAAGCTATACCTTTCCAGTATAAGCTGATCTCGCAATGTATAGGACTGCCTTACAATGAGAGGTCAGTGTAAACTGGAAATGTATAGCTTGATGTGTAGCCGTGTGTACTGAACCATTTCATTTCATTTAATCAGTGATGATTCTAGCTAGGCACCAACTAAACAAATAAATATTCTTATTATCACATTTTACTTGAAGAAAACGTTCTACAAAATAAAAGTTATTGACAGCTAAACATATTATGTTACAGTGAACGATATTCATTTCCTAAAGTGCCAAATAAAAATGATTCAATATTAATCTTTCACATAATAAATATGGCTCCCGTACAAAAGTTTACAACACCATAATAACACGGCGCCCTCCAAAAGTTAACCTCATTCCAAACTCTTAACTGTTTCAAAGAAAAGTGATTTCTCATATTTTCTTTATCATGAGAAATTACAGCAATCGTTTATTTTCTTCAATAATTTATTATAGTAGGTACGTATTTCATATCGAAAAATTCTTACAATGGTGGAGTCGAGGGGCAGTTCGGGCAATTTGTTCGAGTCGATTCTGGACCTTTTAAGGGCGCCCACTCAATTATAGGGCATTACTTGACGAAAACTTAGTTTTTGTTGGTGTGCCAGTGTCGTGTCTACAGCTGTTAGTTCCAGGTTCGTGACAAGGAAATTCATTAAAAGTTGGCAAATTAGAAGCTGTTGTTGTGTAGTGTGTAATGGTCTTAGATGTGGTGGGGATTATTTTAATTGTTTCAAGTTATTTTGTACGTGATCACTTTTTGCGCAACTTTATTTATGAGGATTACCGGAATGATTCATTTTCTACCGACGGGCATTATTTTATATAAAAACTCATCATAGAAAGGTCATGTAAAAGAAGATAGTAGCTATGTATGTTTAATGCTAAGTACGAACAATCTGCCTAGCCTTTTCCCAACTAGGTTGGGGTCGGCTTCCAGTCTAACCGGATGCAGCTGAATAACAGTATTTTACATGGAGCGACTGCCTATCTGACCTCCACAACCCAGTAAATTCTAAGTACGAACAAGTTATTTAAATCACATTCTTTAGGAGTGAACCAACAAGTAATATTTTTCTGCATAAGCCACTAAATAAAATAAGAAGAAAACAATCATTTAAAAATTTTCCTCCAACAACTGTACCGATATAGATAAAAAAAAACGCAAAAAATTCACTAAATTAACACCATATTATTATCCAACCCTATAACCCAGTTAAAATCCAGTGCTTTACGCATACTTGTCGACTTCAAAGTCACACTTCATTCAGTAGTTTCAAGGTCGCATGCTAAACGCGCCCCTTGACCGACCTTGACCCGGAGTGGGTCACAGTTGCTCAGTTTAGTGGTGTATTCGTCTTTATGATGCTTTTGTGGATTTTGAGGTTACTTCTACCTGAGTCGAGTGGAAACACGTGTTAAGCGCAGGCCACACTGGAAACGAAGCCACAGATTAATACAGATGGGACACTCCGCAAAATCATTTAATTAAAAAAGCGACTCTTGCTGCGACACAATAAAGTGCAATTCAGATCGCACTACGCTTCAGTACCTACAGTTATATTCAACTATAAGTTGTCTCTCTTTCTATCGCGTAACTCTTATACCTTCTGACTCATTAGGGTTGTCTTATTTTACGACACGGCGTGTCAGTGAGTATCAAACTAACGTGCGAGGCGGCCGGTGCGCGGCAGCCCACATTGAATTGACCCAGTGAGATGAGCCCGCCGCGTACTTGTAGTTTTATACCTAAACTCGCAATAGTATCCTGAAGGCTGAGCCGGCGGACACTTCCTCTGCTATAATAAGACTGTGAGAAGTCTGATACCATAGTGTCCATTTCTTGTTGTGTCCAGTCTTGTCATTAACTGTCTCTTGTCTTTAATTTGTCTTTAGCTTAAGTTACTAACAATAGTGTGGTAAGTTCTAATCCTGTTACTAACAATTTATGGATCTTTAGTTATCCGAAATAAAATGATTTTGTTTATTATTATTTATTTATAAACTGCGGAGTGTCCCATCTGTATTAATCGGTGACGAAGCTAAGTTCGTTTAGCTTCACTCATGTAGCTAACGCGTGTTTTTGCATACTTCGTTTCACACCATGCAAAGCGCGGTAGGTACATGAGCGAATCTAAACGAACTCGGCTTCGTTCCCAGTGTGGCCTGTGCTTATCTCATTTTAGCGGATTTGTTGTAGTTTATTTGTCCTGAAGAAACACATCTATTGTATTTGTTTAATGAGTACAAATCAGAAATTTCTTGAATATAAAAAAATTAAGGCAAACGCGATAGCTGCCTAAATTAATCATAACACAAACATCTTTAGAAAGGGATATGTCGCAGTAAGATGGTTGTAGCCGTGAATAATTTTTTTAATTAAAAAAAAAACAACTTTTTATTAGTCTGGATATCATCTAGGACCAGCGTCCTTGTCAATACAAATCAAACGCGCCCAAACTCGATAGGGTTGCGTCGTTTTATTACTGAGTTCTCATGGCCACCTTCCGGCTCCATCATTTATTTATTTAACCATTTATGTACACACAAATAAACAGACAAAGAAAGGAACAGAAAAATACGTACAAAGGTGATGCTTATTTCAAAAGAAATCTCTTGCAGCATACTTGCGATAGGACAGAGGATAAAAAGAGATGTAGACAACGTGTGTGTGAAGAGAAAACAAAACATATAAAATACAAAAAAAAATCATCGGATCTCCATGATAATATTGCATTGTCATCCGATTTACATATGCATGTAAAATTTCAGCCAAATCAGAAACCGGGAAGTGGGTCAAATTTAACTTGCAAGTAATATTACAGACAGACAGACAGACATCGGGACAGGTGAAACTAAATAAAAGCTTGCAAAATGAGGTTTTGTCAATTAAAGCTTATAATAACGCAGTAGATAACGGATTTATTTTTGTGCCACCAGACATGCAGACGAACGGTTTTAATAGAACAAAGTTTCCTCATTCCGAAGCTATTCCGGTATCGGAAATCCAATTAGAGGTTAATACTTTCTGGTCGAGCAATCAGTGTAAAGGTCATCAAAGGTCAACCCATTTCAACAGATTTAAACTCACTACATTGAACTCAGATGGTTTTCGCTGTTTTGTGGTGGGACACAGGCCTCCTCTCGGGGAGAGGGAGCGGGCCGTAATTCAACACGCGGGCCCAGTGCGGGTTGGTAGATGTCACACGTCTTCGAATTTTTGGTTCTAGGACATGCCGATTTCCTCACGATGTTGTATTTCACCGTTTTGTGAGCAGTGGTGATTAAATAATTTACACAGGAGTAAAGTGGCTGCCAGGATTTGAACCTACGACTTACAACTCGTAAGTCGCTGCCGCTACCACTGTTTTACCGCAACCGTTACCGCTGTTTACACAACACCATATGTAATCGTTTCAATCTACGCGACACGGTTTAATAAAGCGTCTTAGGCCTATATTACAGAACCTCACTCAATACTCAATCATTACTTCAAACTAGTTTCAACCAATCAATGGCTTTAAAACTCATTTCAAGTAATGTTTGAGTTTTGAATGGCAGCCCTGATAGAACTTAGTTATTCCGTTGCGAAATCATGATCTCTGATGACCCAATCTACATATTAAAAATCCTAAATTCATTAATTCAATGCTGTGCATTGATTTATAAAATAAGGTTATAGGATAGAGTTTATTCCCTATTTTATAAATCAATCCTGCTGTGCATTGTCTGTTGACAACACACAGCCTAAGCCGCTGGCACGCAACATTGTACTAGAGTTCCTTCTATGACGAAAGTGAGCACTACGGAAGGATTTTTGCAATTCGTCATTTTTGGCGATGGGAAAGAACAATGGCAGCTTCCCATACATTGTTTTAATTGTAATTAAATTTTACGTCTCTAAATGAAAGGTATCATAATTAACTCAGCATCGTTTTCTGCGCTAGTTTGTGCAATATTTTTTTTTAGAGAATGTGAAGATTAATCAGTGTTGAACTTTTGAACAATACAGGACAGAGCGCAAGCCGTGTATAATCTATGGTGCATGCTTCTGGTCAAGAGTTGTAAACTGTCAACGGTTGTCAATGTCAAGAACCAAGCTATGTTTTTTTATTTTTTAAATACTGGTCTTTTTAGCTCGGAATTGCCATAACATTTGATATTTTTCCTACTTTACGGTAATATTATTATCTAAGGAAGAACACAGAATAAACCTAGATATACAATAAAATAAATGTGTTATTTCGCCATTGTTCTTTCATTGGGTGTGGGTTGGCATGTTGAGTTATAAGCCGTGCTTATAACTCAACATGCCAACCCATTTCGCCAGAAAATAAAACAGGAACCTATTACAAGACAAACCTAAATTCCGTTCTATTACGTTCACCGTTTCCAGGCTACCTAAATAAATCGTAGCTCTCATTTGGCCAAGATATATGCTGCCTCGCCATCGGTTTAGGGACATTTGCTGAGTTAATGGCCCTCATTTTTACTGTCGGCTCCCTTTAACCACCATTACGAGTTCCATGCTGATATTGCGATGGGACCATATAACGGATAAATTACAGGTGACTGCGGTGTCATTAGTTTTAAGGGCCAGGATGGAGAAAGAATTATAATAAGCATTTTAATTTGATTGATATGATTGGATTTAAATGATAAACTGCTAAACTTAAGCCCGAATTGATCAAAATAGTCAATGAGTTACACTGTTTGTATACCGCACGGGGAACGGGACGTCAACGAAAAAACAGATGACGGCTGCCGCTGCTTCGGTGCCGTCTCCTGTTTTCTCGTTGACGAACTGGGACGAACGGGAGTTCGTCCCAGTGTGTTGGACAAACAGTCTTGGGATATTATATTGTATTTTTTACATTATTTATTAGTTAATTAAGGGCTGATTTTTCAATAGTTAGATTACCTTATCTGAAGGATAAATATGACAGTTTGATATTAATTTCTACTCAAAAGTTGTCAAATTGAAATAAAAGAGATAAGAGATAAGATAAGAGTTATCTGACTATTGAAAAATTAGCCCTTAGTAGTTTATAAGTTTGTCAGGGAGTGAATAAGTCGAATATAATGGCAGTGGAAGTTACGTGTAATAGCAGGCAAGGGAATGCTTCTGATATGTGCTTCATTCACCCTTATTAAATCCTAAAAATCTGCATAGTGACTGTAAAACCGCAAAACATTTTATCTCTATTTTTAGCAGCAGAACATTTTTGATCGTGATTGGCACTAACAATGCTAAGTAGACGCTGATAAATAAAAACTTTTTTACAAAAAAAAAAACAACCGACTTCCAAAAAAAAAACACTACAAAGTGAAAAATAACTTTAATTTCGGAAGTCGGTGTCTTTGGATCTGTATTTTAGTTTTTTGTCACCAACTTCCGAAATTAAAATTAGTTTTCACTTTGTAGTGTTTTTTTTGGAAGCCAATTATTTTTTGTATTTTTTTTAAAGTTTTTGTTTTTCGCTTTTTAGTGGGTCAGTTTGTAATTTATCTAAGTTACAGTAGCCCAGTGTAAACTGCTCATCACCTTTTTACAAAATATTGCTTTTCCCGATACAGGGACGGTAATTGTTGAGTTTTCCTAGTAAGAACCAGGAGAAATGGAGCTCATGGTGAAGTCACCATCACCATTATGCATTTTGACGAGCATAAATTGCTTAGCAACCATATTAAAGTAATCGAACCGCACCCCGTGAATCTTCATCATCAGTTCCATTTCACCAAATGGTGTTTTCTGAGAGCAAGCGCACGTGTTACTATAAAAAATACCCAAATCACTATAGATGTGCCTATAAAATTTGAGGGTTTGCCTCGATTTCCATGGGATCCTCTCATCAGATTCTAACTTGGTGACAATGGGACCTATATACCCTTTTAAACAAAAAAAGAATTTTGCAAATCCGTCTAGGTATATTATGCCCGAACATACATATAAAAAAAATATATAAACATCCGAATTGATAATCTCCTCCTTTTTTTTTTGAGGTCGGTTGTAAAGCGGCAAAGCGATAAAAAGTTCTCTGAATACATTAGAAGATGTTGGGCCCACAAACTTAAGCTTAGCATGGCTGAAAATAGATTCTTAGGCTTTAATTCTAGGATTTATTTTTTAACCACCCACAACGAGGGCTTAATCAAATCCAGGACGGTTTAACGTGTTTATTAATACACGACTGACAGTTGTTTATAAGCATATTAAATTACCGTGATTTTTTTATCCAGAGAATTTGACATGTTGATTGTAGATAATCCCTTCTTCATACAACACTCAAGCGATGTACCTAAGTCACTATTTTGGTCTATAGGCTGAAATATTTAATATAACTTACATGCAAGAAATGAATGTCTGCGAGTCGACATAGATGTCTCTAGCGATTTACAGGTCTTCATTTAGATTTGAAGTGAATCGTGGATGAAAATATTTATCATATTATAAACGTAGGCAGGCTTTTAAAGATATGAGAGGAGTGCCGTGACTCTGCTTTTATTATTTTGGAAAGTATTGTTTCTTCATTATAAGCATAGAATCAACCTATAAGCAATTTCCCCACTGCTGGCAGACAGGCTTACTCTCTGTGAAAGGGAGTGGGCTGTAATTCAACACGCGGGCCCAATGCGGTGTTCGAAGTCACAATGTCTTCGAATTGTTGACTCTAGATTATGCCGGTTTCCTCACGATATTTTCCTTCACCGTTTTGAGGCCAATCAATCTGCCTAGCCTTTTCCCAACTATATTGGGGTCGGCTTCCAGTCTAACCGGATGCAGCTGAATACCATTATTTTACATGGAGCCACTGCTTATCTGACCTCCATAACCCAGTAACTGGGTAATTCGATACCCCCTGGTAAGACTGGTTGTCAGACTTTCAGGCTTCTGATGACCCGTAACGACATTCAACGATCCACGAATGACAGCCGGGACCAATGGCTTAACATGCTTTCCGAGGCACGGAGGAGTCTCGGTATGTAAAGATGGTCACCCAACCCCGGCAAGCGTAGCTTAACCTGATGGATCGAGCCGTGCGGCTGTTATTACTTTGCCACGACTCCTACCGTTTTGAGAGAAGTGGTAATGAAACACAGAGTAAAATATCTGAGTTTGCGAGCCCACGGCCTACAACTCGAAAGTCTGGGCCATTACCCACTCTACTTCTAATTATATAGCATGGAAGGTTGCCAATACCCGTACAAAACCTCTTTCGGAGTGTTTCATTGTGATTCGCCCGAGGATATTTTGTTACTCCTCAAATCTTCACGGCATTCCCCGCCAGGGTTTGTGAAAAGCCTACATTAATTAAAGAGATTACAGTCGGCCTCACAGGTTGGTTAATAAGATCATTAATTTCCATAAACCAGACTTGGGTTTGTGTTTAGTCTCTATTGGTTACTGTTTGTGGGGCAATGAAAGTTTATTTATTTATTTCTAAAGTCTTACCAACTAAACACATACACATACACCATTAACCCATCATAATATAGATCTCGTATGTATCTAAACTAAAGGAAAACACGGCACTATCAATTACTTAGGTACACAAAAAATTAAACACTAAAACAAATTAAAACAATTAAAAATAAACAGTTGACAAAGTTTAAAGCTAGAAATTAAACATCACTATTATATTATGTGGATCTCACTTTAAGGCGAACTGGCTCCTAATCAAGATATTTTGACGCATTTCGGCTGCGCGCAAAACCAATTTTTGTCCTCAAAAACTAGAAATTAGTCTTATTATTTTTCATGACTATAAAAATTTAAGATTTCCTACAGTAAATTATGACGGCCAAAATACAATTGACACAATTTGGTTAGATACAATAAATATTTTTAGAATGCTCCGTTTGGCCTACCAATGCTCCAAACCCCGTTACGATAATAATTTGGCCTTAAAAAATAAAAAACCCTTTTGTTGTATTATTATGTATTAATACAGAGCCATCTAGTATAGTTTGCTTGCTCAAAACTATACTAGATGGCTCTGTATTAAATAACAAAAACTTTTGACACTTGGAACTGACGTCATAACGCTTTTTTGTTACAATTTCGGCCAGTCTGCTCCTACCACAAGCCGCGTTAAAGAACTTCGTTCCAAAACGTTTAATAATGTTAGGACAAGCTCAACCGTCAAAAACTGTACGGTTAAGCAGACATTAATGATTCCTTAACCAGCAATTCTTTATAAATTTACACTTTTTTTGAAAATGTTCGTTTTTGTATATAACAGAACTTTTGTGGTAAGAATAGATTAATAAACCCCAATTAAGAAAGACTAACTTCAAACCGCTCCATTTTGTCCCTGGTCTACATTTCTGCCATACAAAAACCCACCTTAACACAAAAGCACCAACTCCCAAATTCCAACTGCAAAAATAAATACAACAAGAAGAAATAATAATGATTTCAGCAAAGTATCTGGCCCAAAATGTCCTCAGGGGTTGCAATCAAATGGACTGATTAATAAACTTTTTTCCTTCTGTCACTCGATAAGAACCAAACGGAGCCCCTGTGTCCAAGTTTTTTATTAAATTAAAAGAAAGGAAAGATGGTATTATCTAATTTCGGGTAAAACACCTGATTTACTCTATTTACGACCTTATTACCTGCTTTTAAGGTTGATAATGTCATGCTTCCAAATTCGTGTATATTTTCAGCTGATCGAAAGTAAGTGTTTAGGTCTGTTGTTACAAGGAATGACATTTTGGTTATTTATTTAGGCTGGATTACCTTCCATTGAAGTGTAAGAGATACTACTCAGAAATAATTTCTCTTTACTTCCACTTGGGAATTATAGCGGTGTTAATTAAAACTGAGTGAATTTAATTTAATTTAGTTTAACATGTTTGTAGTTCCTAAATGAATCCATCTAGCCTTTTCCCAACTATTAGGTTGGGGAAAAAGTCTTTTCGCATTATAGTATGTATGAACTTAAAATAAAATCTCTTTGGCTATACTATTTGTATCTGGTTGGTTTTGGTATCATTGAAAGTTTAAATTTTAAAGAACATAATTCCAAATTCAAATTAGGAAAATGTGTGATTTTCATTTGTTTTTCGTACTGTCAAGATGAGTGAATCTAATGAAGAAATTCGATACATTTTAAAATTTTACTACAAAAAAGGTAAAAATGCAAAGCAAGCCGCGAAAAAAATTTGCGACGTTTATGGACCCAGTGCAGTGTCTGTGAGAGTAGCACAAATTTGGTTTAAGCGTTTTCAATCCGGAAATTTTGATGTCAAAGATGCACGTCGCTCTGGTCGCCTTATTACGGATAAAATGGATGCCATTTTTGAAAAAGTGGAGCAAGATCGGTAATATCAGTAGTTACGACGTAGCTGAAGAACTGGGAATTGAAAACATAACAGTTTTGGCGCATTTGAAATAACTGAGTACACAAAAAAGGCTCGATATTTGGGTACCTCACGAGCTCACTGAAAGAAACCTAATGTACCATGTACTCATTTGTGATTCTTTATTACGACGTAATGAAACCGAACCATTTTTAAAGAAGCTGATAACTGGTGATGAAAAGTGGATCACGTACGACAAGGACGTGCGAAAAAGGTCGTGGTCAAAGGCCGGTCTGGCTTCACAGACTGTGGCGAAACCCGGGTTAACTCACAACAAGGTGATGCTGTGTGTGTGGTGGGATTGGAAGGGCATTATTCATTATGAGCGGTTACCACCAGGCAGGACCATCGATTCTGAACTCTACTGCGAACAACTGATGAGATTAAAGCATGATGTTGAGAGAAAGTGGCCGGAATTAATCAACAGAAGGGGTGTGGTTTTTCATCATGATAACGCTAGACCTCACACATCTTTAGCCACTCAGCAAAAATTAAGAGAGTTTGGCTGGGATGTGTTAATGCATCCGCCGTATAGTCCTGACCTTGCACCTTCAGATTTCCACCTGTTACAGTCTCTTCAGAATTCTTTAGGCAGTGTCAGGTTAACATCACGAGAGGACTGCCAAAACCACTTGTCGCGGTATTTTGATCAGAAGTCCCAAAATTTCTATAGCAATGGGATCATGTCCGTACCTACAAGATGGCAAAAAGATATCGAACAAAATGGTACCTACATACTTTAGATAAATGTAAATAATGTATATTAAAAAATGTTTTGAATTTTCTTAAAAAATGCGAAGAAACTTTTTCCCCAACCTATTATGTTGGGGTCGGCTTCCAGTCTAATCGGATGCAGCTGAATACCAGTATTTTACATGAAGCGATTGCCTATCTGACCTTCACAACCCAGTTACTGGGTAACACGATACCCCTTGTTAAGACTAGTTGTCAGACTTTCGATCTTCTGACGACTCGTAACAACTGTCAAAGATCCAAGAATAACAGCCAGGACCAATCTTAATGTGCTTTCCGAGACACGAAAGGGTCTCAGTATGTAAAGATGGTCACCCATCTACGGACCGACCGCGGCAAGCGTAGTTTATCCTGATCGATCGATTCGTGCGGCTTTTATTACTAAGCCACGAGCCACGAGTTTGTAGTTCCTAAATATTTGAGGATATCAAGCTATCAAGTTGAAATTAATATCCAATACGTAAGTCTATGTTCTCTTAGAGTCCTGAAAAACTCAAGCTTCTAAGTCAACGCAATAAAAACATACGACCATTTATGCGACATATTTTGATACTTGCAAGTAAATCAAAACCTATAGGGTACTTCCCGTTGTCCTAGAATCATGAAATTTGGCAAGAAGCAAGGTCTTACAGCACAAATAAAGGCAAAAGTCCGAAAATTGTTAATTTGTAATTCTATCATATAAAAAAAAATCAAATCTGTCAGTCTGTCATGACCCTTTTTCTCAGAGACACGTGGAGATATCAAGTTGAAATTAATATCGAATACGTGAGTCTATGGTCCCTTCTAAGGGACCATAGACTCACGTATTCGATTTCGTATTGATTTCAATTTCTTGATTTTTTCAGAACTCTAGTTCTGAAAAAATCAAGCTTCTAAGTCAACGCAATAAAAAAATACGGCCATTTTACGACACATTTTGATACTCGCAACTGTCGCAAGTAAATCAAAACCTATAGGGAACTTCCCGTTGACCTAGAATAATGAAATTTGGCAAGAAGCAAGGTCTCCTAGCACAAATAAAGGAAAAAGTCCGAAAATCGTTAATTTGTAATTCTATCATATAAAAATAATTTTCAACTCTGTCAGTCTGTCATGACCCTTTTTCTCAAGGACGCGTGGAGATATCAAGTTGAAATCAATACCGAATACGTAAGTCTATGGTCCTTTAAAGTTCTAAAAAAGCCAAGCTTCTAAGTCAACGCAATAAAAAATATTGTCACATTTTGATATTCGCAACTGTCGCAAGTAAATCAAAACCTACAGGGTACTTCCCGTTGACCTAGAATAATGAAATTTAGCAAGAAGCAAGATCTTACTGCACAAGTAAAGGAGAAAGTCTGAAAAGTGTTAATTTGTAATACTATCGCATGAAAAAAAAATTAAGTCTGTCTGTCTGTCAAGATCCTTTTTCTCAAGGACGCGTGGAGATATCAAGTTGAAATTAATATCGAATACGTAAGTCTATAGTCCCTTAGAGTTCTGAAAAATTCAAGCTTCTAAGTCAACGCAATAAAAAAATACGGCCATTTTGCGACACTTTTTGAAACTCGCAACTGTCGCAAGTAAATCAAAACCTATAGGGTACTTCCCGTTGACCTAGAATAATGAAATTTGGCAAAAAGCAAGGTCTCCCAGCACAAGTAAAGGAAAAAGTTCAAAAATTGTTAATTTCTAGTTCTATGACATAAAAATTTTTTGTTTTGAGATCCATTGATGTTTGTTTTTAACCGACTTCAAAAAAAAGGAGGTTCTGTATTCAGCCCGTATATATGTATGTAAGTATGTATGTTTGTTGGTCCGCGATTTTCTCAAAAACTAATGAACCATTGATGATTCTTTCACTGACGTGATCTACATGCTTTCAGGAAGGATTTAGTAGATAATACATTATGTAATTTGTTTTATGTACAAAGTTATATGCATAATTATACTGTGTCTCCGGCATTTCTAAGCCGATTTTGATGATTTTTCTTTGTTTTCGTCTTGGGCTTACTTATTTAATGTAATTGAATATTCAACTAAAAATGGAAAAATAAATTTACTTTAAAAAAAGTAAAAACCAACTTCAAAAACCAAAAATGAATAAAATAACTTTCTTAAAACATTTAACAGCTTTTGAAGACGGTGTCTTTAGTCCTTCAATGCACTTTAGCTTGGCACCAACTTCAGAAGCTGTTAAGTTTTTTAAGAAAGTTAGTTTATTCATTTTTGGTTTTTGAAGTCGGTTTTCACTTTTTTATTGGGATAAATTCTTTTCAATTACGGATCCCTTCATTGTGCGTGTTCCGACACGCAATTGGCCGGTTTTTTAGTCTGGCCCTGTATGTCAAGAGCAGAATACCTACACCAAAAAAAAAAAACAAAGCAAAGACAAAACACGTAAAATAAAACATGAGCTCCGAATAAAGCCAAAGCGAATCCCAATCGTCGATCAAGCACAACCGGCCCCGCCCTTGACTGACACTGTGGCTAAACACCGCCACTCCCTATCCGCCCTAAATTACCCCTCGTTACCCCATGACATAAATACGATACACTTCTTGGTGAAGGTTACAGTAAGAGAGAGCCGGATTATGAAGGTTAAAGTAGGCTATTTTTTTTCAGACCTCCTGTCTTACCAAGGGCCAGTAGGGTTGTCAAGGTCACACGGGCAGTAGCTCCCTGTAAATACTAGTATCCAGCTGCATCCGAACAGACTGGAAGCCGAGCCCAATACAGTTAGAAAAAGTTAGGCTGATGATGAAGTATTGCTAATTAGGGTTCTGTACGTCCGAATGAAAAAACCGAACGCATAAAGGATCACTTGTGTGTCTGTCTGTCCGTCTGTCACAGCCAATTTGCTCCAAATGTACTGGACAAATTTAATGGAAAGATACTCGTACACCTATAAATTTTTGTGACCCAAACGCGGACGTATAACGTAAATAAATATTTTTTTTTTTATATTGGGTGTATATATATAATATTGGGTGTCACTTTTGGGGGCCAATTAAAATATTAAAAAAAAGTTTTGCAAACTGTACCGTGTGACATATCAAATGAAAGGGTTTATTTTGAGGGTCTCATTTGAGAGAGAAAAGAACTTTAAAAACAATGATTTATGAAAATATATGAATTGACTCAAACTCAAACATTTATTTCAAATAAACCAATTACAGGCACTTTTGAATTGTCAATGGGTCGGTCAGTCAGAAAGATGAAGCTAGTTGCCCATTCCAAAGCGTAGTAGATCCCTATGGAGAAGAACGAGCAAGAAACTCCACGGACACTCTTCTAAATCATAATATTTTTACAAAATATTGGCTACATCGTTTATGTTGAAAATATACATGTGAGAACAATGTAGAAAGACGTGCACGTTAAAAAGCGTCCGTAATATAAAGATAAAACAACTAAATTAAATATTCAAATTAAAAATAAGCCATGGCAGCTAGGAGACGACCAGTCCCAACTGACGGCGCCCGTTCACGAACATGACGCATGGATCAGCACAAATTAGCTCAACCATTTTGAAGGGAATTTAATGATCCAACACACACGCCACCACCAGCGAGACATTTGAGTGAGCATGACATACTCTCAACCGCCACGGCACATTCAAGTCAGTGAAAGACGTACCCAGTAAAAGGTAGCTTAATAGTAGCTACATAGTGCTCACACATGTGCTATGCAATTATATAATACTAAGAGATTGAATTTAAACATTGCAAAGAAAGTTTTTTCTCTTCTTAATCTTCAGCAGCTTTCATCTCCGAAACTACTGACTACTGAGCCTACAATTTAGAAAAAATACCAAGAAAATTGTTCTATCATCTTAAAATAATATGGTAAATCTCTCAATTGTGCGTGCAAACCTACATTTACAGCTGGAATGTACCTACCATAAAACATGTTCTCCCATACCTATGGGGGAACATGTTTTTTCAACTACAATGTTAAGTTTGTTCTTGGGATAAAACAACATGGTAGATAATATAGTCATCGTACGGAACCCTCACCACGCGAGTTCAACTCGCACTTGTCTGGTTTTTTTAGAAACTGACTTTGAGTACAACACTAACTTTACTTGATTAAGTTACATTCATAATATTATTATGCAACAATCATCCCTTTCAAAATGGTTGCAAGTTTCCACAAGTGAAGAACGATTAATGTATTTTGAAACTATATTTAAGTAACTTTATTACAGGAGAAAATTATCGAGGCCAAATAGTGGCGGACCAAATTAAATCGAACTACATAAACACCCCCTAGTGTCCTATAGTCAATTCACTATAATTCCGTATAAACATTGGGATTTAGTATCCCACGTAGAAACCATGAATTAGGTAAAGAATTTTTCTTTTTAGTCGCATCTCCCCTTCATCATCAACATCATCCACAGCCACTGCTGGACATAGGCCTCTCTTTGCTTGTGCCAATCTCTATTCTCCTTGACCCCATAAATAAATAAAAAAGCCTTATAATTTCTTATCCACACATATTTTCATTGCACATAATTTTGAAATTTAGTACATGATTCTGAACCCAATAACAAAAAAAAGTTAGTTGAGAGGTGTCAAGGGACACCCGGATGGAACGAAGTTCCTTTCGATTAATTGGTGAAGGAATTGTAATAATTTTTTTTTAAATTTTTTTTTTTGTTATATCTGGCTTGCTTTCTATAAGAGAGAGAGAGAGAGAGAGAGAGACAGAGAAACATGCGCACGTCGCACAGCTTACAATAGCTTACTATGGCAAAAAGTGTCGTTACAACTTTTCGTGAGAATTTTTTCCGTCTAGCCCCCTTTCACAACGCGCGATAAGGAACTTCGTTCCAAAAAATCTGCTGTTTCCTACATAAGTGCTGTTACCTACGCGGTCAAAATGTAGGTAACAGAATATTTTTTTTTATAATCGACGAAAAATTTCAACGTTAAAATTTTTCGTCCGAGAACCATGTACTGAATCCATGGTAAAAGGTTGCGCGTCAATGTTCCTGCCAACCTGTATAGTCCATCGTTTGTCGGTATAACAGGCCAGCTGTCCGGCCCATTTCCACTTACGTTTAAGGGCATAATGCAGAGCATCACTTAGCTTCGTTTTTTGTCTTATGAATTGCCCCCTTATCTACACAAAAATTTCAACTTCTACGAAGAAAAGTTTATAGAGAAAATGTAACTTGTAATCTTGTCGCTTTGTATTACCTGCAGTCTTACATTCATTCGACAAACCATCCAGCTTTCCTTTTATTATTTCATTCATCACTCTGTTTCCAAATGGAATCAAATCAAAAATCTAAATATTTTATTTCACATAAATCTACATAGGCACTTATGAAACGTCAGAACTAAGTGCACCGTTCCAATTGGTCGTTTTCTATGAAAAAGAGCCGGCTAGAAACTCCACGATTACTCTTTTAAATAATTAATTTAACTAACTAAATAATTGGGTTTTACAGCCTTTCAACAAGTACGAGGTACTTAACAAAATAGTAAATATTCAACAAATCTACAGTCTACTAGGCCTACAACGTTCTCACATTCACAAAATAGAAAATAATCTACTTGGAAGATAAATAAAATAATATTTGTAAAAATAAAATAAATAAATTAAAATAAATAAAATTAAAATAAAAACCTACGATACACAAACACACAAACATACACACAAACATGACACAAATGAAATGATTGCCATTACAACTACAGTAATAAATCTGAGTAATTGTCATGTTCACAAAAGCCACTAATAAAGAGTTGAAATTGGAATTGTAGGTATAAAATGTCAAATAATGAGATGATTAATTGATTAAGGGCTGATTGTTCAATAGGTTGATAACTTTTATCTGAAGAATAAATGTGACAGTTTGACATATTTTCCATACAAAAGCTGTCAAACCGCCACATTTATTCCTCTTATAAAAATTATCTGACTATTGAACAGTCAGCCCTAAGTCAAGGAAAAATGTAAAAAAAATGGTGACATTCGGTCCCACTGTTTGGTTGCTTTGCTATATGCATATGTGTATATACATGAACTGGCAATATCCAATCCAATCTCAAATTTGTTGTACGCAAAAGGTTAACCAATAAACTATTTTTTTTTATATTGTGTGCGCTGAGATTTTTGACTTTTGTTATAAGAAATTCGGGACTGAAGGGAGAGAAGGTGGGAAGTGAATATTTATTTACTTTTTGTTGTAGTACTTAAGCAATAAAATGTAATTTGTTGCTCGTGAGGTGAAATATTTTATAATTTTAAGAAATTAAATTTTTAAAAAACTGTATGGTGTAAGATAAACTGTGTATAATATAACAATACTACATGATTTTTTTATTATTAAGAACCTGCACCCTAATTGCGTAACACACTGTCAATCGGAATCGGTGTCATTTTGACAATTCAACGACATTCATTGTGTTATTTACGTTGCCGAGCAGACTTTTTCGAACATTGGCAATGCAATATGCATCAAAATCATTCAGTTTGTGATGTGTGTTACGCAATTAGGGCGCCAGTTCTTTTGAATAAAGGATAAAAAGGTGCAAGTCCGCAAAATATCAAAAGCGAGCAACCGCGTACGAAGTAAGTACCTAATTAAAGTTATTCGCTTTCAGAGTAAATCCCACTACACTAGCATAAAAATATTGCTGCCTACCCCTGCACATCATTTCTGACATATTTTCTTTGTATACCAATCACAAAAGTCGCTTGAAACAATAAAGCGTCTCTCACAGATGGGAGGGACTCATGTCAAAGTTGATTGTTAGTCTATACGAGTTTGTGCGACTTTCAATGTTACTCCCCAGACAATTCTGCCACGAGGCTCGTGAATTATAGAATATCGAGAGCTATTTTATTGAGAACAGTTCAGCTGTCACAGTATCAAGTTTGTAAAGAAAACTATTGGAGTTTTTGACCCTTTTGATGGCTATCTGTTTCATTATGACGTTCGGTTGGATTTGCAATGCAAGTATTTTAGGTATTTTGCAAAGTTACATTGACTTTCCTGAGAGCAAGGAATCCTTGGCTGTGTGGGCTTAAAACTTCAGATTTTATATCTGTTAACAAGACGTAGTGTAAGAAAGAATTGCCAAGAAAATTGGACGTATTTTATGTATGATTCGGGAATAGACAGGGCAGTTTATTCACATAAAGCATGATGAAAATAACTGTTTGTTTATCTCAAAAGAAAACACATTAGATGAAGTTCCTTCTTTTCAATGTCATCATCACAAGGAAAAAGCGTGAATCCCTTTAATACCCTATTACTTTTGTCAGCCATATTGTGATGCAATGCTTAGCGCAATTTCAATACGTCAGGCGGAATCGAACGCATTTATTATTCTTTATCAGATTCGCTCGTAAACCCTCCAAGAGCGATAACTTTTTAGGGTCATTTTATAGTAGGTACAGCCGGATATAAGGATAGATTTAATTCCGGGCCATAATTATGCTTTTTAAGCAAAATCCTGAAAGTATTTTATGGTTCAAATTTTGCTGTAGTTTGACGTTTGACATAAAATTGAACCTAAGTGGCGCAATTTGTTTTATGATTGTTACATTATTTACTGTTAAAATAATTCACAATTGTCATGATAATCCTTAGAAATTATCAGTCCAAAAGTGTGAATGAAAACTTAGGGAAAATTGCGTTTTCCTCACGATGTTTTCTTTTTGTCGTACGATCTGACTTCCCTGAACACTGTGTCCAAGAGAAATAAAGTACATAATGGCTTTAAAAACAATAATTGAACGAACAAATCTTTGAACGTGGAAACTCTTATCTTTCTCTTCTTCTTCTTCTGTTCTTCTTGCTTTGAAAGCTAGTAAATAAACAACGATATTTCCCTTACATTGTTTATCATCGGCCATAAATCCGTCAGGTGCCAATGAACACAAGTATACATACAATATAATATGTGTCTTTTAGTACACAATCGTAAAACACCTAACAGCACGTATAAATATCAGTTGTCTCACTTTATCCAATATACGTTTATTACTTTGATTTATTATGTTGTGTTATATTCATGCAGCGTCGGGTTTATGGGGTAAACATACGTGTTAGTAGTAGTTAATCTCATGTTGAAAAAGAAGCCTTGAAAAAAAAACCGGCAAGTGCGTGTCACACCACGCACAATGAAGGGTTCCGTAGTTGGAAAGAATTTATCCCAAAAACAAACTTAACATTTTAATCTCAAAAAAAAAATGTTTATGTGATAAAATTACAAAATAGAAATGTTCGGACTTTTTCCTTTACTTGTGCTGTGAGAGCTTGCTTCTTGCAAAATTTCACGATTCTAGGTCAACGGGAAGTAACCTTTTAGGTTTTGGTTCACTTGCGAGTATCAAAATATGTCGCATAAATGGCCGTATGTTTTTGTTGCGTTGACATGCTTCTAAAGCATGGGTTTCACAGACTGACAGACGGATAACCAAGTGATCCTATAAGGGTTCCGTTTTTTCCTTTTGAGGTACGGAACCATAATTAAGATAGATATTTAATACGTCGATAAAGATGTCATAACAATATTCGACCTTAAAAATATTACTTCTGCAATTAAGTATTCTTCACTACCTACTTTTGATCATTAAAACTTTCACTGAATGCGTAAATAATATATTTTGTCAATTTTATCCTACATCAAAATCAGAAACATCGACCAATAACTTTGCTGATCCGATTTACATAAAAATACCTAGTTTAGTGATCAAATAAAAATTCAATCCATCGCTTCCAATAGTAGTATTTGATGTTTTCCTAGAACTGCTTTCATATTTTTCCTTTAAATAGGTCGTGTAATATTAATATTTTTTAATTCCTCCGTTTTGCCTTTGGCTAATAGATGATAGGGCTGATGAGGGAGAACCTTCTCCCTAGGTTACCATGACTCGATTTTTTTGCTACCGCATTATGTCAGAAATATATCTGATGTTAATAGATTCTGATGTTACGGTTTTGTCAGCCATTTCTTCTTATGAGCTAAACGGTTACAATCTAGGCTTTGAAGCTTGGCTGAATAACGTGTTACGTAAAAATACCAATTTCATAAAAAAAACTAACTCATTTTTGGGAAAATATCGAATTGGTACGTGCAGAAATAGGCATTCGGGTATCGGTATATTTATAATGTGATTGGTTTAGGATTACTCCATGCATTTACTTACAATTTATTAGGTTATCAGCAGAAAGAGCTGTATTAATTCGAAACCTTTATTATATACTGCATACAGCAACAACTGCGATACCCAAAACATAGTAAAAAAAAGAAAGTAAAAAAGTTTATTGATAACATAAACATGTTACAATAGATTGGTGAGACACTGGATCCCGCACCAGGACACCCTGTGTAGCAGGATCCAGTCTCTTTCGACGACAATATGAATTTCAAAAGATATGTTAACAAATGCAACGGTTTCAGTATAATTACTTAATTAAACTTAGGACCAAAAGGTAACCAAATGTATGTGTGTAAGTGATGAGTGTGTAACTGTGTATGTGATGAGTGTATAACTGTGTATGTGATGAGCGTACGTATGAATGTGATGAGTGTTAGTGTGTATGTGATGATGAATACTTAAATAGTTGAAAGATAAAAGATTTTCCGTTTCAGCATAATTAAACCCAAGCAGCCAATCCTGAACCTGTTTTTTGCACCCAAACTTTGTCAAGGGAAAGATTTTAAACTTTTTGTTAACTTTTTCATACACGTATGGTCCAATACGAGAGAAAGCCTTAAAGTACGGTCTATGTTATTATTTAGCCACTGAAGACTAAATAAACGATGGATGGGCTGTGTGAAAGATGACATCTTAGAGGATGACATAGCTAGAAAGGGAGTGACTACCGAGATGACGACTAATAGAAGTATGGTAGAAAAAGACACGATGAATGATGATGATACTGCTAAAAAGTGTGATATCCAAAACAATGTACGATCCATGTTTTTATTTAGCGACTGTGAGTGACACACAGCAGTTATAATATCATTACTATACACTTACGGCAGCAGCCAAACCACAGACAATCGTTTTAGCTCAAGTAAATTGGCATGTAACCTCATTAGAGGCGCCCATGAGTTATGTGACGTCATAGTTACAGGAACCAAAAGGCCTATTAGTGGGAAGATTATTATACCGTGTATACTCCTTGACCTAGCAAGGAGAGCAGTACTCACCCACATGATTGTAAATATCATTACAATCATAATCATCAGCCTACAATGTTCCCACTGCTGGGACACAGGCCTCCTCTCTGTGAGAGTAGATAAAATAGTACTTATTTTTGTAAAACTGTTTTATCAACATGTACTACAATCCTTTATTTTGAGTAAATAAATATTATAAGTATTAAATATCTCTAATCTCTTTCTCTTCTCTAATCTCTAAATATTATAAAATAAAGTCGGTTTTTGTGTCTGTCTGTGAGGCAGTGTTCTTTTAAACTGCGCAACGGATTTTGACGAGGTTTTCACCATCATTTTTACCAATGGTTTGGTATTCTACCCAGTAACGTGTGGAGTCAGATAGGCAGTCTCTCTATGTATTGTACTGGTATTCAGCTGCATCCGGTTAGACTGGACGCCAACCAACACGGTTGGGAACAGGTTAGATGGATCGATTATTTTCAGTCTCGAAGGGCAGACCTTCTGTATCAGTTTCATAGTTGTCAAAGCGACATTTGTTGATGAACTATGATTCATGTCTTGTAATTACGTCGTCGGCGCCATGTTGTTCTGAGCGCGGACTACAAGAAACATGATGTATCCAGCCTTTAATTATATGAAAATTAGTTACTGTATGTTTTGTACATTTCTCGGTTAAAAATAATGATATAATTTTGTTGAAATATGCCAAACAGTTAGCTTGGTATTTACGTAGGAAATGATAGTCCACACACAAAATATAGGTACCTACTTAAAACCCTACCTTACTGATTCATCTATATCTATACAAAATTAAAGTCACTTTTCGTGTCTGTCTGTGTGACCGCGTTTTTCTTCTAAACTACGGAACAGATTTTAATGTTGTTTTCAACATCATTTAGGGAATTTAATCTGGAAGATTTGTGTGTGATATATTAATATTAAACTTAAAATTTATAAAAAAATCTCGATGTTTTGGCAAGTCGTGAGAACCGTGCGAAGCAGGGGCTGATCGCTAGTTTTTTTTTATAATAATTAATTTGCATTGCGGCATGTAGATTGTGCCGACACCTCTAGTACGTACAAGGATTAATATTCCCAGTCTATATTCGTTAAAATTTGATTCTATAATATGAACTATTTGACTTTAGCGACTGAAATTCACATACATCGTTATCAAATGTGCCCGTGATAGCAAATGCCCCCACACGTTGCTCATATTCAATAACGGTCGCATAATATACAGGGTGTACCAGAAATATGTTGTCTTTAAGGTGTGGTACAGACCATCACACTGAAAAACTTTTTCCATGGGACCAACATCGCAATCGCGAAAAAATAGTTAGCCTTCCCATGAATTTGCGTCGAGTAGGTATTGAAGTTTTCTATGGGACAGATGTGTTGGATCATTAAGTTCCCTTCAAAATGGTTGAGCTAATTGGTGCTGATCCACGCGTCATGTCCGTGAACGGGCGCCGTCAGTTGGGACTGATAGTCTCTTAGCTGCCACGGCTTATTTTTAATTTTTAATTTACGTCTTTCTACATTGTTCTTACATGTATATTTTCAACATGAACGATGTAACCAATATTTTGTAACAATATTTTGATTTAAAAGAGTGTCCGTGAAGTTTCATGCCCGTTCTTCTCCATAAGAACCTACTTCGCTATGGAATGGGCAACTAGCTTCATTTTTCTGACTGACCGACCCATTGACAATTCAAAAGTGCCTGTAATTGGTTTATTTGAAATAAATGCTTTGAGTTTGAGTTTGATGATATTTTTTTCGCGATTACGATGTTGTTCCCATGGAGTAAGTTGTTTAGTTTGGTGGTCTGTATTCCAGCAGTGGAAGATAAAGTAAATAAGGAGATTAGAGAATATTATAGGCTAATTATGCTATTACCATCAACCGGGCACAAATCCAGACTCTGGGTTGCTACTGAGAAATTCGTGATGAAAACACTCATTAAAAATTTTGCCGGACCTCGGAATCGACCTCAGGACCTCATGCTCAGCAGTAACGTTCGCGGACATTAGACTAACGAGGCAGCCGTATTTTATAGTATCTATGTATGTTTGTGTATAAATCAAACATCAAACAATTATTCGGCTTTCACAGCTTAAACCTTGAGATCAAAACGGGTTTATTGCTAGGAGTAGTAAGGCAAGCTTGATTTATTTACACCCGAACTGTTTTCTTGATCTTAGTAAACATTTTTTATTTATTTACAGGTAAGTCTTGCGGTGCTATCAACCATTCCTACACACCTTTCAAGATGTTCCAAGTTCCAAGTAAGACCAAAGTAACCAATTATTGCTAATTTTAGAAGTAACTTACACCTCTGAGTTCCTTTGAATTATTTTACAACTTTTCAAAAGTTTTCATTGGAACTTGAGAGTCTTTACATAGGCACTAATAGGTAGGTACTTACTTACTTGTTGACATAAGTTTCAGCTAATTAAACTTCAATTTTAGGGTTCCGTACGTCAAAAGGAAACAACCCAACCCTAACCCACTTCGTTATCCGTCTGTCAGTCTGTCAAAGCCCTTTTTCTCAAGAACGCGTTTAGGTATCAAGTTGAAATTAATATCAAATATGTAAGTCAATAATCCCTTGGAGCTCTAGAAAAACCAAGCTTCTAAGTCAACGCAATAAAAAAATACGGCCATTTATGCGACATATTTTGATACTCGCAAGTAAATCTTTCCGTAAGACTTTCCGTTGACCTAGAATCATGAAATTTGGCAAGAAGCAAGCTCTCACAGCACAAGTAAAGGAAAATGTGCGAAAATTGTTAGTTTATAATTTTATTACATTAAAAAAATGTTTGTTTGGGATTGTAAAATTAAATTTGCAATTATGAATTCCGCTGGAGAAACAGAAGGCACTGTTGGCTATGATGTTAAAAAGATATAATTTCTTGAGATAATTACGTAAATGAAAGAAGACTAGCCAATGTTTAAGTATATAATTATATCAATGTATGTGGAATATATGTATTTCATCTACAATGTTAGGTTTGTTTTTGGGATAAATTCTTTTCAACTACGGAACTCTTCATTATGCGTGGTTCGACACGCTTTTGGCCGGTTTTTTAAAGATAAACTCACAAAAATAAATATACATCTTTAGCACCAGACCTTTTCCCAAAATAGGTACCTTTTTTAATTTCGTAATATTAGACATAATTGAATATCAAATTGTTTAATAAAATAAATATTTGCGTTGTAAAATGTTGAAAAGATATGGGGTATAAACCCAGTAATAACGCAACGTAAACCTGTACATGTTATAAAAGTCTAGTGTTAATAACATCGTATTTTTAAGTTCTTTCATAAAAATAAAATTGTCACTTCGCGTCTTGTTTACGACCTAGATTAAATTCAAGGGTTCTGAATTTTAAATTAGAGTAATAACATTTTGATTTCATTGAATTCATAATACATGAATTTATAATACAAGTTTTCAACATTAGATTTTATTGAGTACCAAACCACTTTAGTTTTTATCTATCTATACCAATATTATAAATTGAATGGGTATTCATGTCTGCCGGACAGATAAATTCCCATTTGTCCCCATTTGGGGACAGATGGGAATACTCCAACTACATTATGTAGAATATATTAATAGTAAACTTACACTTATTAACGCGAGGATTTTTCCGTTTGGTGGAAACTGATCTATAAGTGAAAAAATTGATTATCTTTTTTTTTTCTTGCTCGATATCGTGTCATTGGTATGAGAGCTATTAAAGAAATCTCGAAGTTTTGTCAAGTCGTAAAAACCATGCGAAGCACTAACTAAACCGCTAGTGTGTCAAAAAATAAATCTGTAGAAATACATACATAAACTCAAGCCTCCTTCCGAAGGTGGTAGGCAGAAACTACAGAACGCCACCTCCTACGATCTTTACATACTACTCGTACTTTAGCCTCTAAAATCTGTAGAAATATCATTCATAATTTAAATGAATGCTCTTAAAGGTTCCTAGGGGTGCAGAGTCACTAATACCGATTGCTTAAATATTCCCTGTCCCACCGCCGCGACGAGGTGGCGAGCAACGAGCAGCGAGTACGCAACGATGACGAGCAATTACTCGCTGGCATGCATAACGTACGTATACCAAGCGTGAGTCTCTCGCTGCGAAAAACGAGTACTCGCCGGCGGCGATGTGAATAGTCAGCGATCAAACTATACAGGCTGATTTTTCAAGTGGGCGTGGATGGCCAAATCCGAAACATGAGTAATAGCGAAAAGTACTCAAAGGAGTCTCGGGCTTGATTTTGATGAAAACGAAAACTGCATCAATGGATTTTTGAAAAATCAATATTTCTCGCCATGAATCGAACTCGTTGATTTTGAAAAAAAAAAACACACTGTATTATTACACCATTCGATAGTGTCGCTAATAAGGATTGAATTCTGGGAAATAATGACGGCAAATACGGCAAAGTAAAGAAAAGAGCTCATTTTTAACAAAATACTTTTTTATTTTTCTTAGGTAGTTACCTAATAAACCTTAACTGATTAACTGTTAAAAATGATGACCATTTCTACGAAAGACTACGAAAGCAATGTTTGTATTCTTTTTGGTACATGATCAAATGAACCAAATGGATTCGACGTCTCAAGGATTGTACTGCATTCAGCATTACAATATTCCTCATAGTTTCGAATTTGGCCATCCACGCCCACTTGAAAATTTCACCCTGTAATCTTTTTAGGGTTCCGCACCTCAAAAGGAAAAAACGGAACCCTTATAGGATCACTCGTGTGGCTGTCTGTCCGTCTGCCACAGCCAATTTGCTCCGAATCTAATGGACCGATTAAGTTGAAATTTGGTACACATATGAATTTCTGTGACCCAAACACGGACGGGTAAAGTAAATAAATGAATTTTGAATATAGAGGTCACTTTTGGGGACAAATAAGAAAACTAAAAAAAAAAAGTTTTGCAAACTACACCATGTGGCATATCAAATGAAAGAGGTTACTATGAGGGTCTCAAATATATATTTTTTATAATTTTAAAATATATTTTTTTTAAGTTATTTAAGAAAATAGACGAAAATTGACCATTCTCCCCCCTTATCTCCGAAACTACTGAGCCTAAAATTTCGAAAAAAATACAGAAAATAGATCTTTACCCGTAGATTACAGGAAAACCTATAAGAAGTCTGTGGTCTTAAAATAACATGGTAAATGTATCAATATTGTGAGTACAAACTTACATTTACAGTTGGAATGTATGGGAGAACATGTTTTTCAACTACAATGTTAAGTTTGTTCTTAAGATAAATTCATCCCATCTACGGAACCCTTCATTTTGCGTGGTGTGACACGCACTTGGCCGGTTTATATTTATACGGGACCTACAATCTTTTGCATGTTTCTTGAGTGAGAAAATCGTTGATAGCTAGGCACTTCCTGGTCGCTGGTGGGGCAGGTATCTAAAGCCTGATGTTCAATCAGTTGGATCTTCGATTCTGTTTTGTTTTTAATTCACGTTTCCGCCATCAAATCAGTCCACGTTTCCGCCGAACCAGTCAGCCCAGTAACTGACCGTGAAGCCTCTGAGTCAAAGGCTGATTCCTAGATTCGAACAGTTATTTGTAAGGGCTCTTGATATGTGTACAGGTGCTGGAAGGCACAGGTGATAACCTAACGCAGTTTTCTAGAATCATCTTTTTAGGGTTCCGTACTAATATGATAAAAAGGAACCCTTATGGTGCGACTCAGTCTGTCTGTCTGTCTGTCCGTCTGTCACAGCTGGATATCTCAAGAACTACTTATGCTATATAACTTGAAATTCGGCACAGTTTTAGATAACGTTTGCCCAACTAAGAATTTTTTTTTTTTGCCACTGGTACTGAAAGGGCTACTAGGGCATGTCATATAAAATAACGCTGTTTGCATTCTCAATTTTTTTTTTGTTTTTTTTTTTAGGCTGCATAGTTTGATGAAAATATATAAAAAAATACCGTTCCCACCCCCCTTATATCTCCAAAGTTTGCATAGACAAAAATCTGAAATTTTAAATGATGTCTCTAAATAGCACACTTTTTCAGAAATCATCTACAATAATTACATATATGACGGTAGAACCCTCGGTGCGCGAGTCCGACTCGCTCTTGACCGGTTTTTTTTTGCGAACGTTGTCTAACAAAAAGACTCCAAAAACGATTTCTTTTAATTCTGACTCAACATTCTCAGTTTGCAGTGTCATCGTTCCCTAAAAATACGAACTAAGCCTTAAAGTAGGTCCCTGGGTGAACGGCCAAAAACAGACGCAGCCAACATTAAAGGAGTTAGAGAATCCTTTCTATTGCTCACTGAACGATCACTGGATCTTAAGGAAAGTTAAATTGTCATCGTTGAAGTAACTAGGGAGCTTATATACGAAAAGGGATCTCTTCGAATTGGGAGGCTTTGTTAAATATGATTATTATTGGTAGAAGTTTCTGAAGGGAAAATTATGAGTATACATGAAATAGATGTGGACATATTGATTGGCATAAACTTGTCAAAAATAATGACTCAATATTGATCATTCACCAAAAAGAATACAAACATTGACTTTATTATAGTTAGTCTTTCGTAGAAATGTGAAATTCTATATTCCTACGTTTTAACGACTACCTACAACATTCAATAAATTGTACAACATTCCTCGTAAAGCAAATATTTGTTAGTAATCAAGTTCTATTTTTAAACGTATTTTGATATCTATTAAATAAAATATAAACAAATTAACTAAAATAACTGAACCATAGAAAGCTACTAGCCATAATTACGATCCGTCAATCAAAAACATGCGTATGTTCTTCTGAATTCAGTCTATTTTCCAACGAAGGCACTGTAAATAAACCTAGTTTTGCTGTGGAGAGCTCCTGAGGGAAATACCAACTAAGTTGATGATTTTGTTTTTATGCCAGTGCCCAGAGAACTTATTATGTTTTATGAGGGCTGATGAGTTTATTCATATCTGCGGGTAATACTTATTGGGCTTGTTGCAATTTAAAACAGATGCTATAGTAAAAAACTTTTTTACAAAAAAATACAACCGACTTCCAAAAACAACACTACAAAGTGAAAAATAACTTTAATTTCGGAAGTCGGCGTCTAGTTAAATGTATTTTCGTTTTTTGCCACCGACTTCCGAAATTAAAGTTATTTTTCACTTTGTAGTGTTGTTTTTGGAAGTCGGTTGTATTTTTTTGTAAAAAAGTTTTTATTTTTCACTTTTTAGTTGTTGTACCTACCCCACACAAATTCTAATACAAAATATTGTACCTGCAAAACAAACTAGAACATCATCCATATAAAAGTGGGGAAAAAATACGTATTAATGAAGCTAACTCAAAAACTACTTAAGCAAAGTTATTCAATTTTATATGGGACCAACTGTGATGTATACCCTCTCGAATAAATTAAAAAAAATCCAAATCGGTCTAGCCATCTTCGAGTAATCGGGGAACATACATAAAAAAATTAAAAAAAATAAAAAGGTTCCGACGAATTGAGAACCTCCTCCTTTTTGATGTCGGTTAAAAATAAATACAGTTATATGCAGTGCCTTTGAACTCAAAATTATAATTATGTCATATTTCTATGTAGTTTACTGTGTTCTGTTACTGTACGTAAATAATAAAATAAACACAATGTGATAAAATTACAAATTAACAATTTTCCGACTTTTTCCTTTACTTGTTCTGTGAGACCTTGCTTCTTGCCAAATTTCATGATTCTAGGACAACGGGAAGTACACGCGGCTACACATCAAGCTATACATTTCCAGTTTACACTGACCTCTCATTGTAAGGAAATCCTATACAATGCGAGATCAGCTTATACTGGGAATTTAGCTTTATCTGTAGCCGTGCGTAGGTTATGTAGGTTTTGATTTACTTGCGAGTATCAAAATATGTCCCATTAATCGCCGTATTTTTATTTTGCGTTGACTTAAAAGCTTGATTTTTTTAGAACTCTAAGGGGCCTACGTATTTGATATTAATTTTAACTTGATAACTCCACACGTTCCTGAGAAAAAGGGTCTTGACAGACGGACAACGAAGTGATCCTATATGGGTTCCGTTTTTTTCCTTTTGAGGTAGGGAACCCTAAAAACGGAATATAATAAAAAAAATATTTCACAAGCAGACGGTTTAGTAACCAAACGCTCCTAGAAACCGGGAGCTATTGATAACACTTAAAGTTGAGTACCATCTCCGAACATTATATTGCTTTTCGTGACTCGAATACAATATTCAGGATTTATGTCCACAAATACCTTACAAAAACAAACAAGATACTTACAATTTTACATATTATTGAGTAACCATTTAAAGTAAGCCAACAAAATCCAATTTAAAAAGAACGAACTTGTTTTAAATATTTTTCGTCGTCCGATTACGAATCCTTTCATTTAAAGCGATTGGTTTCGACGAGGGTGAGAATCAGAGGTTATGAGCTTGTACATAGGCGGTAGCGGGCGATGTAATTTGACGAACGGCGTTCTCCAATAGGTAGGTAATCAGGGCGTAATACAATGCAGAGTAGTCTAAATCCTTCTCTAAAAGTAGATGAGAATAGCGTTAAAAATAACTTTTGGTTAGTCTGTCAGCACGTATGTCAGCAGCTGACAGTACGGCTGACTGCACAGCGTGTCTATCAATGTATCACCTGCACGAAGGATATTTTGAAGCACAAAACCAAATTATAGGAGAATGGGATTTTTTGTGAACCTTTAACAATGAGTGACATATCAATATAGAAATTTTATATTTTAAACAGAATAGTAATATTCTTGTATTACGGCTGCTGCCAACTGTTATTATTAATAGTGTTAATTAAAAGGTATCAATTTAAATTCTGTCTTAAATCTCTTATCAATATTATGGAAACTTGCTATTTACATTTAAAAACATTCGAATATGTTTTTTGCGTTGTTGTGAGTCTGGCATGAATATGAGAGTGTGTAAATTTAAATCCAATCAGTTTGCTAACTTGTTAGATAACTGGTTGAATTTATTTCAACGAAAAGAAAGCTAAATATACACTATGGTCTAAATAGTGACGTCCAAAAGAAAAATCTGAATTCCTCATACCCAGGGGTATTCGAAAATACGCCATATGTAATGTTCCGCGATTTTTTGTAGTTTTCGTGTTATTTTTGTTTTTGTAATTATTTAGAGTTTTCTGCCAGTGGAGCATCAAAAATTCATATCTTAATTTGTAGAGTGTATTTTTCAGTGTATTTTTGTGACATGAAAGTAAAATCCAAGACGATCATGTCACAAAAAATATCTAAAAAAACTTTTTTACAAAAAAATACAACCGACTTCCAAAAACAACACTACAAAGTGAAAAATAACTTTAACTTCGGAAGTCGGTGTCTAGTTAAATGTATTTTCGTTTTTTGCCACCGACTTCCGAAATTAAAGTTATTTTTCACTTTGTAGTGTTGTTTTTGGAAGTCAGTTGTATTTTTTTGTAAATAAGTTTTTGTTTTTCACTTTTTAGTTGTGTACCTACCCCACACAAATTCTAATACCACTATTATTGAAGCTAACTCAAAAACTACCGAAGCAAAGTTAATCAATTTTATATGGGACCAACTGTGATGTACACCCTCTTGAATAAAACAAAAGGAATCCAAATCGGTTCAGCCATCTTTCAGTAATCGGGGAACATACATAAAAAAAAAAATAAAAAAAAAAAGGTTCCGACGAATTGAGAACCTCCTCTTTTTGAAGTCTGTTAAAAATAGGTACCCACTAATACACTGTGCCTAATTTGGGACCAACGTTATCTCCATAATGTAATTTTTAACTTTACTTATGCCACCAGCATTGGCTAAGCCTCACCGTCCTCGCTCCCGCCAAGTTACGCAACACAGTCTAAAGGACTCGCAGCTTGAGAGGGACCTAGAGTACTGGGAAGCAATTACTCAGTTCCGTCTCGGTGTAATAATGTCTGTCCTGTAGTTCGACAGCCGCGGACTTAACTGATGGGGAGAAAAGTTTTCATTATGCAGTTTTACACAATGACGAAAAATAACTGTATTGTGTAGAATTGGAACTTTACTAGTTGATCCTCTTGTAAAATGGTTCTCAGCAAACAGTATTTTAAAATTCGATTGAAGAAAAACTTTGCAATTAATTTACTTTGTTTGAACCCACAAAATATAAAATTGATTTCACACATACATAAAGTCACGTCTTGTCCCCATGAGACCACAGAACGCCAGCTGCTGAAATCATTTTGATTTCATTGTTTTTATTTATCTCACTATTGTTAGGTATTTTATTCGAATGGGTGTGATGAATGAGTTAAAAAAAAATTCTATTTAGTCCGTCAGTCAGACAATAAAAAATATTAGACACGTATAAAAATAACAAAATTATATACTAACATAACTAAAACTATTAAAAAACTAAAATATGGCGTCGAAAAATTCCTCCGCATCGCTGTCGACTGGTAAAGTACCCAAGAGACTGGCGGCATTGCCACGTTGTATGGCAATGCTAAGCCGCTGGCCAAGGTAAAAGCCAGCCCTTGGGTCACGGGAAGTGTCAACCAGCCGTTTGGAGATTTCTTTGAACAAACTATGAGCACTCGGACCCCACGGCCCAAGGGTTTCAACCCCAAACGGCTCGAAAATATAATTACCGATAAGGTTATTATACTTCCGCCGCTTGAGGTTTTCCGCAGCGGCAGCAGCAGTGCCAGCACAGCACGCAGAGCCAGGAAGATGGGATGGCGCAAGAGTATCGACACACGTTGCGTCCCACACTAAAGGCCTTCCCAACTTCCATGGAAATAAAGACAAGACTCGTATTGTTTGCTTTATCATTTTAATAAAAAAATACTTAAATAACACGCATTAAAGTTAAGTAGGAGACTCGCTACGTCACTTCTACGTATAAAATCTAGCTAGGCGTGACGTCATACCATATTTTAACTCAATGTATAGCTTTAATCTTTTGATTCCGTAAAAAAGAAAAAAATACATGTCCAATATTTTTTAACAATCACGCACGAATAATCATGACGGACAAAAAGAGCATTTTTAGTTATCATCCCGATTTATCATTGTTCTTTTATTGTTCTCTTATTTTATTAAGATATCCCTCCGCTTATAGTACTTCCTTACGCTAACCTAACTCTCAATGACTTCCTTGATTCCGCTTCATCTTGCCGCGTCCTGTACAAAGGCTATCAGCATACTCCACCCTGCTGGAAAACACGTGAGATAAGGAAAAAATATTATATTTTCTACCGTAGCAATCGCTTCAGTGCTCTTGGGGGACTATCCTTGAATTTGAGCAAAAGCCTTTTTGTATGGCTACTTGAGTTTTTTTCTAGCGAGAAATCTCGGTTTTTCCCGAGTAAGCTTCCTGCGTTGCTCGATAAAGAGGATGGTCTTTTTGTATCACACGGGGCTTATTTGTGTTTCTTTTTAAAGTAATGTACTTAAGGCGAGCAGAGCTGCTAACCATTAACATTAATCAAGGCAGTGCCACCATTAAAAAAATTATAAGTCAGAAGATATGGAACATTTTTTTTTCTATGCAATTTCCTATGCAAATTTGAGGTACAATTTTCGAAGTTATAGCAGTTAACGCCAAAAACGCTATTTTTGACGTTAACAGCTATAACTTCGAACCTAGGAGGTTTAGCGTCGATTTTCGAATACAAAAATTTCTACCTCATCTGACTAAAAATGTGAGCATAGGAAATTTCAAAATGTTCCATATCCCCCGACTTTTTAATTTGTTCTCAATGGTGGCGCTCTTGTAGCAGCTATTCTCGCCTTAACAAGCTACAAATAAAAATACATTAAATAGATCTTGAATATTTGGGAGAGTGTGGGAGTAATTTAATTAAACTGATTCCTTAATCGAATTTGTTTTCTCGCTCTAAATTGACCTCATTCTAAAAGAGTAGCTGTCAGAAACGTCCTCAATTCGAAGTGATTATTAAGAGTCCTTCATAACGCTGCATTAATAACTTTCCTGCTTTTTATATAAATTTTCTTCAAATGCTATCTCTACACACAGCTTTTATAAAGTACTCTAGCTATGCGCCCCTGCTTCGCACGGTTTTTACGACTTGACGAAACATAGATATTTTTATTATATCTAAGTTATATGAATATATTACAGATAATCCTCCCGAAGTAAACTCTCTACATGATGTTGAAAACCGCATCAAAAACAGACCGTTCGTTGCGCAGTTTAGAAAAACTACACGGTCACACAACAGTCACGAATAGCTACTTTAATTTATAATATGTATAGATGTATATACTTTACTGCTCTGTAACATTACTAGAAACTACTTAAGTCGCCTGGCGTTGCCCGTGACGGGAGTGGTTTCCGAATCAAATCGTCTTAGAGTTCTGACTTGAGTACCTACTTTCGATCAATTGATCTGGCGACGCCATGAAACTTCCGTCGGCTTTAAATGTTGAGTAATTACTAGCAGTTTTGTGAGTGAATTTACTTAGGCTAGACAGTCATTATAGGAAAAGCAATTCGGGAAAATTGTGTTGCTGAACTTTTTAATCTATATAAATAAAAAGAGAAGTCCTGACTGACTGACTGACTCATAAACATCCATCCTTGAACCTAGAACGCTGAGATTTTGCACATAGATTCCCTTTATAATGTAGGCAAGGAATAAGAAAAGACTTCCCGGTAGGACGTTCCCGTGGGATATTTTGTGACGTCCACGCGAGCGAAGCCGCGGGGAAAAGCTAGTAAAGAATAAAAGATAGAATAAAAAATGTTCTAACACCCCAATTTATTATTTATCTAATTAATACTTCAAGCACGGATGTACGGAGGCTAGCACATCAAGCTACCCCAATCTGTCAAATTTTCCCAATTGAATATGAACCCTATTTATTATTCCTTATTTCTTTGTGGTAAAGTTGAAAATCTATCAAAGAAATTTGACAGATTGGGGTAGCTTGATGTGCTGGCCTCTGTACAGAGGCGGACTTAATGCCATAGACAATGCCAAAAAATGCCAATTTAAAAATTTATATGTAAATCAATCAATATAAAAATAAACACGGAAATCGATTCAGAAGCCGATTCTGAACTAACTATTTGCTCTTGCGTTTATTCTGTTACAACTTGTTTATTAAGTTTTATGAACATAATCTATACTAATAATACAGCAGAAGAGTTTGTTTTTTTGTTTGTTTGAACGCACTAATCTCTGGAACCACCAGTCGGATTTGTTTTTTTTTTGCAATTTGTAGCCCAGTTTTTGAGGAAGGCTATAGGCTATTTAACATCACTCTATGACCTTTAGGAGCCGAGCAAATACAAAAAAAATCAGAAAGAACGCTAATCGAAATCGAAGTAAATGCGATGCGACGCGTCGCGGGCAGGAGCTAGCAAAATTTAAATGTAATAAAGCCACAATTAAATTAATCTCCACGAACAATAATAATCCAATACTTAACACTTTTAAACTTCATTCAACTTGAGATTGCGAACTAAGCACCTAATAGGAGGTGACGTAGACACCGCTCTTTAAGATCTTCAATTCCTAAAGCAGCAGTTACAATCAATCTGCCTTGAACTCAACAACTCCAAATGCGAAATTTTTCTTTGTGACAATACCGACAGACAATCGACTATACAGAAATTCAACTTAATAGCCCCCGATATCAAAGTTTTGGAAAAAAGTTCACTGCACCTTCTAGGTTCCCCAATTTTAGAAGACAGTTTTTCACCATTCATCGACGATAAAATTAAACATTTTAACGATATTTCGGATAGACTATCTAAAATTAATTTACATTCGGCTTTCACCCTTATCAGATATTGCTGTTTCGGTCCAAATTTTATGTATTTTCTCCGGTCTTCCTCTTGATGGATGAATCTACAACTTTTAGACAAAATCGATCATATTATTCAAAATACCCTATCATCAATTTTAAATGTGGCATTGGACGACCGCGCCTGGCTGCAAGCCACACTACCCATTCGTTTTGGTGGGCTCGGCGTCCGCAAAATATAAGCCTACCGGCGTTCCTGTCTTCGGTCCACAGCACCAAAAAGTTAACCACAAGAATATTACCCTTTCTCAGGTTAACTCTGAAGTGCCGTGTTTAACCGATGCGCTGAACACCTGGATAATGGCTTGCCCGGATACGGATCAGCCCGAGAACCCATCTTCCCAGAGACAGTGGGATGAGCCCATAGGATGAGCCGCTCTGTAGGTTGGTACGAAATAAACTTATTAATACGACCACCAATACTGCTGAGCATGCCCGCCTGCTGGCTGTGGATGAATGGGAATCGGGCCTCTGGCTTCAGGCGCTACCGTCACCCAACACAGGCACTATGCTGGGCGACACCATATTGCGGCGCGCTACATGTTTGCGTCTAGGTGCTCCTTGCGGGGCTCCACATCGCTGTCAATGCGGTGAAGGAGTCGACTGCCTCGGGCACCATGGCCTATCCTGCAGCAAAAGTGCTGGTCGGATGGCACGGCACGCCAGCATTAACGACATCATCCGTCGGGCTCTTGTCACCGCCAGGATGCCAGCTATTTTAGAACCCAATGGCTTAGCGCGCGGTGGTGGGAAGAGACCAGACGGAATGACCATAATGCCTTGGAAGTTGAGTAGGCCTTTGGTGTGGGATGCAACCTGTGTCGACACCCTCGCGCCATCCCATCTTCATAGTACGGCGGGCTGTGCCAGGGCGGCTGCTGCAGGAGCAGAACGCCTCAAACGGCGCAAATATAACAACCTTTTTGGGAACTATATGTTTGAGCCGTTTGGGGTTGAAACAGTAGGGCCTTGGGGTCCGAGTGCTCATCGAGTTTATCGGGGCATCGCCAAGCGGTGGGTGGACTCTACACGGGACCAGAGGGCCTATTTTTAGCCCAAAGAATTAGCATTGCCATCCAACGTGGCAATGCTGCCAGCCGTTTGGGCACTTTTCCCATTGACAGCGATGTGGACGAGTTTTTTGATGCCCTATGAGCTCTTCCCCTTTTTATATTTTATTATATACTTGTACATAATATATATATTTTAGTGTTAGCTTTTACATTGTAATTAAGGTAAATAATTAAGTGTTCATAATTAATAAATAAAGAACGATGGGCAAAAAAAAAGCACCTAATTCATTAAGTTAAAAACATACGTAACTCGATAAAAACCCTTATTTTCATTTCTGAACGCTCCCTCGGGTCTACCAAAGGGCGATTCTATCAGGTACCTGTGCATTTGATCCGAAAACTTTGGTAGTAGTCGTATTTCGGTAAAAATTGGATATTTTTTTAGGAAGATGGCAGTAAAGAGTGGCTGAAATTGGGTCAGGTGGGAGTAAGTGTCAATGTGAAGATATATGAGTACTATACGTATATAGCCATGAGCTGAGCATGTATCTACCTACGGAGTACATCAAGGGAAATTGGCATGTTACTACTACGAAAGGTACAGTCACGAATGCAAATAGGTACCTTACCTTAAACTTATACACTTACGCAACATTGAAAAGCAATTTTGTCCCGAATATTGATAGATATTTTATGGTGTTTTCGGAACCACACTATTTTGAAATTGGTCGTTTCTCAAAGGTCCACTAAATAATAGTTAAAAATTATTTTTTCCAGAACCCCATGAATTTTTGGCTGTGCTTTATGGGGTGCTTAATTGTTGCAAATAGGTCACAGTACAGTATTATGTCCTGAATACGTCATATCATATATCGATTTTTCACACCAAAAAGAAAAATCGTTTGTCAGCAATTTTGTACTCAATGTTTATTTATTTATTTTTTATCTCAGCATGGAAGACAACAGCTAAAAAAACTTAACAACGAAAACGGAAACAGTAGTCAACAGAAAGCCAATTACAAGTCTTCGCGTTTAGAAATAAGTTAAATGTTAAGTACTTAGTTTGATATACAGAATGAGTAGACAATGACATGTGATGGCTATTAATTACATTATAATTATTGGTTCAGTTATAATAATATAAGGTGTTTAAAATTAATACAAGATTTAATTAAATACATATTTTAATTTGGAGATAAATCTAGACAAACAAATGTGGTACTACTTATGATTTCAAGAACACGTAGGTGTAACGTAACCTTCCTTCATGCCACATTACAACCTTTACGCGTTGTTATCTTTAAACTTCGTACATAATATTTAATACTCGAATAAATTATTCAGTTTTCATAAATAATTTTATTTTCTTTTTAGTTTCTACGATTTAGATCTGTAACTTTAAGTAATAGCTATGTATCTAACAATATTTTTTGCTGTGTCCTGACAGGGTCTTTAACGGCTCTTAGCTCTAAGGCATCGTCCTAATATAAAAGCGATGTTGATCACTTTTTGTTCGGTGAACTGGAACGCGTGGTCGCGCCGACAGAGGGCGCCTTCCGGTTTTCCGAACAAGAGTGATCGTGATCGCGTATTCGCGAGGAAATCACTTATATTAAGACAACGCGTAAGCCTTTTGTCAACATCTTATTTTACCTTGTGAAACGCAAATAAATGAATGAATGTGAATAGATAAATATTATGAATAAACGTTGAATTTACTAACATACACACAAACACACAAACTGCACTTTTTTTAATTTCTAACATGACGATAATATTATCGTGGACGTCGTCTTTCATAAAATGTATGGAAATACGTGCACATTATAACGTTAAGGTGGACGGAATTTTAAAATGCTTCTTCTTAAATTTCCACAGAGGGAAATAAAATTCCCTGTGTCCTCGTGATGCCGTAACTTGAACGTGGAGGTCCACGATAATATTGTCACGTTAGAAATGATAAAAGTGAACAATAGATTAAATTTAAGTTATTTTAAATTTCCATTATGAAGAACTGCAAATGACCATGTCGTGTAGACGTTACTGACGACATTATCAACTCTAGGGAAAAGAAAAGATCAATAGGCCAAAAATAAAACATTTCCTATTCATTTCACAAAGTGGAATACAAATAAGTAGCTCCATAAAAGTAACAAATCGGTTTACGGCTCAAACCGAGAAAAAAAGATTACAGACGTGTCACCCTGTATATTGCGAAAAATGTCGAGATTTTACAGAGGCTTTTTATCGCTACTACTGCGTTGGCGAAATTACAGACATTTTCTGTCCTGAATATTAAAAATTCAAAGCATCCACATAACACCTAAAGGGCTGTTCAATTTAAAATGAATACACACTTTATTTCTAAATTCAGGTATTTTTTCCTCAATGAAGCGCAGACCATTTCACACAAACGATTTCTTTTAACACTTTTTTAGCGTAAAGGAGAAGAAAACATACCGGAGAAGAAAATATGTCAGAGCTACCATCAAAGATCTATGAAATACAAGATTGCTTTGTAAAAATACTGAAATACTTATGAACGGAACAACAATATTGCTTCTTCTCGAAGCGAGCAAATAAACTTTAATATTAATATCAAAATATCAGCAAAATCCTAGGAATTCAATAACAGAATATTTCCTTGTAGGTATCTAATCGTAGGTATATGGGATGGGTACACTGGCGTTCAAATAAAATCGGTGAATTATTTGATTTATTTCGTGGCTAAGTAATAACAGCCGTATGGGTCGATCCATCAGGTTAAGCTACGCTTGCCGGGGTTGGTTCGTGGATGGGTGACCATCTTTACATACCGAGACTCCTCCGTGCCTCGGAAAGCACCTTAAGCCGTTGGTCTCGGCTGTCATTCGTGGATCTTTGACAGTCGTTACGGGTCGTCAGAAGCCTGAAAGTCTGACAACCAGTCTTACCAAGGGGTGTCGTATTACCCAGTAATTGGGTTGTAGAGGTCAGATAGGCAGTCGCTGGTATTCAGCTGCATCCGGTTACACTGGAAGCCGACCCCAACATAGTTGGGAAAAGGTTACTTAGCCTTTGATTGATTGATTTTCCGAAAATAAGTTAGTTTTCCAAATAAATAGGAACATTTCTTAAATTACGGTCCTACTTATTCATATACAAATTAATATCCTATACCTACCTCATTCGTAAACTTTTTGTACCTTACGTCATTTATAAACTTACCAGTTAAAATACCTACTATGTTTTTTGCTGTCTCATTATTCTTTATGCCCATCCCATCTATGTGTAAAAAATATCAAATTGATGTTTCCTTTGGCTGGCGTTAAATGAACATTCCCCATGCTCATAAAAAGTTATTGGTTTCGTACGGAAATAAAGTGAAATATTTATGACTTTCCATTTAAGTATTTACCCTCGTATACACATAGCATGCATTGTAGATAATAATCTGGAACGAAAAACTAAAAACTTACTTTAAAAAAAGTAAAAACCGACTTCAAAACTTAACAGCTTCTGAAGTCGATGTCTTTAATTCTTCAATGCACCTTAGCTTGACACCAACTTCAAAAGCTGTTAGGTTTTGAAGTCGGTTTTACTTTTTTTAAAGTAAATTTATTTTTCCATTTTTAGTTGAACATACTCGTACAATTAGGACAGTTACATGAGCCCAAGACGAACGAAAAGTAGAATCATCACAAAATCCGCTTAGAAATGTCGGAGATACAGTACATTTATGCATATAACTTCGTACATAAGAATAATTACATAATGTGTTATGTACTAAAAACCTTCCTGAAAGTATGTAGATTACGGTATTGAAAGAATCATCAAAATTGGTTTATTAGTTTTTGAGAAAATCGCGGACAAACAAACAAACATACATACATACATACATACATACTTACATACATACATACATACATACATACATACGGGTCGAATACAGAACCTCCTTTTTTGAAGTCGGGTAAAAAGTAGTGACATAGAGATTTTGCGTTTCCTGGTTAAAAATAAACCATTTCAAAATAATACAAAAATGAAAAAATCTAACTTTCTTTCCTCTTCTCAATTGCTAAAATGTCGTAATAATCTCGAATTCGTGCTCAAAACCTTGCCCCAACTTTTGTCAAGGAGCTCGGCCAAATTTTTTAAGAGTCAAAGCAAACCTTTTGGGAAATCATATTTCCAGAATCGGATCAAACGAATAACTTTTTCATAACAAACGGAACTTCAACAAACAAACTCAATTTACCCATAATAGTATGACAACATAATTTTGTCCGCCAGTGTATTTCCTTCTTACTGTCACGTTGTCGGCCGCGTGCGCCGCCGCCGCTCCAATCGCAACCCATTTCTATGGTAATGAGGATTTTCTTTCAACGCCTATCGATATCGATATTTCCATTATGATAGGGATGGTACCTACATCTCACTTTCGGATATTTTTTTTTAGTATGCTCTTATTAAAATTACCTTGGCTTTTTAGTTATTACCTAATCTTATTTTGCAATCTTTTTATGTAGGTACAACATTATTACAGCCTAAGTTGCTAAGTTAAGCACTAGAAAAAAAACCGGCCAAGTGCGTGTCGGACTTCGCACATTTAGGGTTCCGTACCAAATCTGATTTATTGGTTTAATATATTGTTAATTGTTAGTAAAATATACGTAATATCAATGGAAATCTACGTAATATCAATGGAATATACGTAATATCAATGGAATAATGTCAATCATTATCAATGGAAACGTAAAAAATTCTTCGGAACAAAATTTTGCAAAAAAAAAAGCTGACTTTGGTGGCTTCTCATTCCTTTGTTTTCCAATATTTTTTAATACAAAAAATAGTCTATTTATTTAATCCACAAGTTCTAAGCAACGATATCCTACTCGATGGGATAAGTCATAGTTTTTTTTTTTCACGACCCCCTATAGCTGTATGTGAGCCCCCCTTCAAAAGATTTCAAAATATTTTTTGACAATTTTTATGACTTCGGATCAACAAGATGCTTATACTTTGAAAATTTGAAGACTATAGCTCCAACCATTTGGCTGTAAAACCTGTGTGACAGACGATGGACAGACGGACACGTGAGTGACAGTAATAAGGCTCCGTTTGGACCCTATGGCTACGGAACCCTAAAAAACGAAGCAAAACATAATTATTGCAGTTTAAAAACTTTAACGCTTTTTCATTTTAAAATCCCACAATTTTACTTCATTCGTGTTCAACCTTGTAAATAAACACCGCGTTAATTACTAACCTGTTACTACTTCACTTTCACGCGACGGACATTGCAAAATGTAACCTGAATAAAGTGAAAATAGAGTTAAAACTACTAAATGAGATTATAATTGTTTTAACCTTAACAGTAGGGCTCATAATTTATTCTGAAGTATGATTAAATTAGTAACGCATAATTATGTTCCCACAATCAGGAAAAATAGAGGTGAAGGCGTAGTAGGCCACCGGGATCTAAACAACCGGCCAAGTCCAACTCGGACTCGCAAGCGAAGGGTTCCGTACCACGATACAATATTTAACTCAAAAAAAAACTTTTGTTTAAAAAAAACATATTTCTTGTATGGGGGTCCCCGTACAAGAAATATGTTTTTTTTAATTTTTTTCTTTTATTTTATTTTTGTGAAAATACTAAACGAAGAATGTTTTTCATCCTTTTAACAATCGCAAAGATAACTTTGTATTTCTTAATGATACTGTGAACTACAAAGTTATTTTTTTGCAGTTACAGAAAATCGCCCATATTTAAACAAAATACCTTATGATTCGGTGGTTTTAGTATTGTTGGATTAAATACAGTATATAATATGGTACCTGATGTACAGAAGTTTCATATTCAAAAAGTTTATTGTACGAGTATGGAGACACCCTTGAATTATTAACTTTATTTTATTTTTAATATTTTTTTTTATAGCGGCAATAGAAATACATAATCTATGAAAATTTCAACTGTCTATCTATTACTGTTCATGAGATACAGCCCACTGACAGACACTCGGATGGACGGATGAACGGACGGATGGACAGAGGCTTAGTAATAGGGTTCCGTTAGGCACCCTTTGGGTACGGAACCCTAAAATTTACGTAGTACTTGACGTATTACCATGACTTTTACTTGAGACCATTGCAGCGTTAGAGGCATTTCACTTTATTAGTTTTTAGGCAGAGAATACCTAGAGCTTACTATCATGTAATGTCGAATCATAAGTGTAACATTCTGCAACCATTCTCTTACGCACGACGCCCTGCATTTCATTTTCCGATTACTAAAAGTATTTTATTGGCCATGCATGTTTCAATAAAGGTGGTTATCAGTTTAGACCTTTGTCCTCACATGGATAAGTGTAAGGGCATATAATTGTAAACAAGATTACACAGTAAAGCCTTTCACGAAAAATTCGGATATCGAATGTCAATTTTGTTACAAAAATGCCAACTTTACTCAACACTGTACACGATAGGATATTATTTCCTTTGAAGACATCAATATCAAATAGCCGCCTATGTTCCCAAATTATGATTACAGATACGGTTACAAAGGTTTCGGATATATTATTATCGATTCGGATAACGTTCGGATACGGCTTCCCATCCCACGTATTATATTATTACGGATTAGAATTTGATTATGGTAATCGTTTGCGAACATGTATGTCAGTATAATAGCATTATTATTTCGTGTTTTTCTAAACTTTGTATTCAGAGATGGATTGGAAATGAAGAATACGTTATGTACATAGGAATTTTCTCAGCTAAGCCAGCAGAATTTTTTCAGTTGGTCCCGGCTGTCATTCGTGGAATTTTGACAGTCGTTATGGGTCGTCAGAAGCCGTAGTCTGATAACCAGTCTTACCAACGAGTATTGTATTACCCAGTTGAGTTGTTGTTGGTTGTGGATGTCAGATAGGCAGTCACTCTATGTAAAATACTGGTGAATACCAATCTGCATCCGGTTAGACTGGAAGGCGACCCCAACATAGTTGGGAAAAGGCTAAGCAGATTGTTTGATCAGTTGTCAGTTTGAGGTTGAGGTTTTCATTTCTGTTAAAAATGTAACACAACTTTTCCTGTCCCTTTGTTCCTGTCCTCTTCACTCCTAAACCATCACTGAACCAGTCTTTAAGACCTGGAGGAGAAGGACGTGGCTACTTTTCATCCTGGATATTTGTTCAAAATACACGCAGACGAAGTTGCGGGCTACAGCTAGAATAAATTAAAATCTACATTTCCGTAATAACTTAGCTCGAATGTATCACTCGTATCCTAACTAACCACAGTCCAGAAAACAAACTAAGTTATTCACTAACAGGACATAACTAACAAACATCACATACATAACTAATATCATTCTCCGCAGGTCCGTAAGTGACCAGTGACCTGTTTGAGTTACGATGTTATGTACAGAACTGTGGCCACTTAATGCTGGCCGGCCGTGTTTGACTTTGAATTGAGAACGCCAGCGACTGTTTTGAATTTTGAGAGACCACAATTATGTAATTACAGGATTGGTGGATTTATACGCTGTATTTTAAGGGAAATATTTAACTGATCTTCTAAAAACTTATTTCTCTTCTAATTCTAATGATGCACAGTTTTTTTTTTAAATTCTTGAACTTCTTTTTAACTTTCTGGCCTTTACTCACAGTTGTTCGCACTAACTAAGCTTGGGCATTCCGACCGAATGTGTTAGGTTAGGAGAACTACAGATCATAGAACACTGTGTTTTTATGATCTGCGGTTAGAACTATGACCAACTGCGTGTGAGCGAGCAAGCGAAGCGAGCGGTGTTGCGGGAGCGGCCGGCAGACGCTACATCCAAGTTAGTCGCAGTTACTTGTCATTTAAGGACCCCAAAAAAGGAATTATTAGAGGTTCACAAATAATTATTTATTTTTGAGTGTTAAATAATGTTATGTTTACAAAAGGAAAATGGGAATTATTAGAAGTTCGATTTAAATACATCCGTATTTTAATATGGCGAGGAGTATTAATGTGTATAAAAATATTTGTTTTATATTGAACTTAATTTTGACATGTCGCATTATGTCAGCCAGTAAAGTTGAAGATGTCGGACAGTAACGATTCCGTTTTTTTTCCTTCTTAGGTACGGAACTCTAAAAATCAACTATAAACTACTTTTTGTGTACAATAGTATTGAGAGGCACGAATATTACTTCAGGGCCTGTCTGAGAAGTTTTCAAATCTATCATTTATTTGAAACGTCTATACCTTTATTAATGTTTTTGACCTAGATTATAGTTTTTGGGCAAAATAAGCGTCATTGGCGTCAAAAGTTACTGAAGTTGCTACTATTGGTTGGTTTTATTTTCTCGATCAAAAAGTAGGAAAGTTCTACAATTACGAAGGTTGAATTTTTAAATTAACACGTTTGTAGTAAGTTATAACTAAACTGTTTGTGCTAGTTGCAATTAATAAAGAAACTAATAAAAAGAAAGTTCTTGAAACTCCAGGTGTTGTGGCGCAGCTTGTAATAGGCCTATTTCCAGCAGCTGACGTGAATGATTTGAGTGTTGTTGATATTTAGGATAATATTTTGGCATAGATTTATAGTGGTATGAGCAACAGGGTGTAAATTTCATCCTCCATAGAAAAGAGAGGATCCTCCGACCAGACGGGTGTTGTGTCTCTTGGGCTACTGTCGGGACGTTGTATACAATGTGTAAAAAAAAACTATTCGATCCGATAAGAGGTCATTGTACTTATGAACAACTTTTACTATGGGACCAAACTTAAAAACGCGAAAAAAAATTCATCTGTTACCTACATTTATGTTCACATAACTCGTCAAAATGTAGGGAACAGCTGATTTTTTTCGCGATTTCAGGTTTGGTCCCATAGTAAAAGTTGTTCATAATGATGAGTACAATGACCCCAAATCGGATCGAACAGGTTTTTTGTTACACATTGTACATGTATGGTAGTCCCGCGCATGTGACGTTGTAGATGCCGCCACAGCTTATCAGAAATGGATGCATATCCTCTAACGTTACTTTCACTTCCTCAAAGCAATTACACACTTCCCTTTTTTACCTGACTGCGCGACAAGAATGACAGGATTGTGTTTTTCACACGTAATACATATATCTTCTTTAACATCCTATTTAATTTCATTTCATTTCATTTATTTCAGTAAGAATTTTAACATTGTATCGAAATCAATCTGCCCAGCCTTTTCCCAAGTATGTTGGGGTCGGCTTCCATGCGTCGGCTGTCATGGTATGGGCATGTGATGTGGAGGAGTGAGGAAAATGTCGTGAGGAAAGTTTTGAGTATGAATGTCGATGGCTATAAGAGTAGGGGAAGACCAAAGAAACGATGGATGGATTGTGTGAAAGATGACATGGCTAGAAAGGGGGTGACTACCGAGATGACGAATAATAGAGAAGTATGGAAAAAAAGGACATGTTGCGCCGACCCCAAATAGATTGGGATAAGGGCAGGAGAATGATGTTGGGGTCGGCTTCCAGTCTAACCGGATGCAGCTGAATACCAGTATTTGAATAACATTATATCGAAATGTCACACTAAATTATAAAAAAAAATTAAATTAAAAGAATTACACACTAAATTATAAAATTTCATACTAAATTATAAAAATTTTAATTAAAAGAATTACAATCTATATCATTATTAAAACAGTCATCAATTAAACAATGTCAAAAAATAAAAATACAATGTCAATAAAATTAGTATAATAATAAGTTAAAGTATTGTTATTGTACGTGTCACACAGAAACTCATCAAGGGTGTAATAGCACTTTTTTATCAAAAATGATTTTAACTGCTGCTTATATAGATTTAAGTTGTAGGTTTATTGACTTTAAGTGTACAGGTAGTTTAATATAAAGTTTAATTGGTTGATAACCTGCAGCATGTCTATGACATGACATGACATGTTGTTATTCGAACGTTTTATGTTATCAACCTTCATTCAGATCTCCTCAAAATTATATTCCAAGCCTTCATTGAAATTAAGGCTATGTGCCTTAATTTCAATGAAGGCTTGGAATATAATTTGTTCCACATAACCTACGTGAGAAAATTAATAACCCTAAACCCAAACTCAGCGTATAATGAATCCGTGGGTGTCCGCCATCTTGTCTCAAAATGACGGATTGCCGACGAAATCTCACTTTTATGTCACTCACGTGTTACCCTTGTGGTTTACTTGCGTGATGTGATTAACACGACCCCAGGAGATGGAGTTAGGACCGGTATTTTAATTTAAGTAATTTACATTTTATAAGGGTAAGGTTTTTTACGAGGAGCTCGTGGCTAAGTAATATCAGCCGAATGGGTCGATCCATCAGGTTAAGCTACGCTTGCAGGGGTTGTCTGTGGATGGGTGACCATTTTTAAATAACGAGACTCCTCCGTGCCTCGGAAAGCACGTTAAGCCGTTGGTCCCGGCTGTCATTCGTGGATCTTTGACAGTCGTTACGGGTCGTCAGAAGCCCAAAAGTCTGACAACCAGTCTTACCAAGGGGTATCGTATTACCCAGTTACGGGGTTTTGGAGGTCAGATAGGCAGTCGCTCCATGTAAAATACTGGTATTCAGCTGCATCCTATTAAACTGGTAGCCAACCCCAACATAGTTAGAAATAGGCTAGACAGATGATGATGCGGTAGGTACTATTGGATATATCCTATAGATTATGTTCGGCTACCAGATGAAGTTGTAGGCGCAACGTCTGACAATTCTTTCAAAGCTAAACTTAAAGGCTGGCTAACCGTTTTAGGTAATTAATTTAATTATTAGGTGTGTGGTCTTTTTTTTGACAAACGATTATGTTATTTTATTGGATTATTTTTTTTTCTCAATTAATCTTTGTTATTTTATATTATGTTTCTTAATTAATCTATTTTGTAATTGATATGACTAAATGACATGTAATTTTGATAATTATTAAAAAATAAACTAAACTAAACTAAACTGGTATTGGCTTACTGGCGAAATGTAAGTGTTGTATAGCACACCTCTCTTTGTGGAATACAGGAAAACAATGTTCAGAAGACAATGTCCAGCTCGCAGCGGAAGATAGGACAGGACCGACTCAACACGGAGAAAAGAACTATAAAGAGAGGCAGCTTACTTTCAGTAGTTCAATCAAATAATAAATAGTTTTCATAAAATCTACTTTCAATGAAACTGTAACGCGTCTTGTGCCTTCTCAACAATTGCGATCAGCAAGCTAACTTCCACACGAAATGATTTTGTAAAGTTGATAGTAACCATTATAACAATCTTTTCACTGAAAATAATAAGACGATTTTATAGTAAGGATGAAGACTACCTGCATCATCACCTCTACAAACTTTATAAACATGTAAAACTAACATCAAATGTGGCAATTGGGTTTATCGCCATTCTCTAAGCAATAAACACGTTCGAATTTATTATCTGCGTCTCCTTACGACCATTTTAAATGGCATTTTACGACTCGTATCAAAATGACGTAAATTCTTCGAATGCCAAACGTTCAGAGAAGCAATAAATAGAGGATGTAGTTACTAGAAATATACTTTGAACTGGGATTTCTCCTGACGCCGTTACTATAGTAACGGCGTCAGGAGAAATCCAAGCCAAAAGGGATATACCCAAAATTTTGGGTATATCCCTTTTGGCTTTTCATTTTAGCCCATTCTAGTATGTTTCTACGCTCATATTGATATCGGCTGTAATTGTTTTAATACAACACTAGCTTTTGCCGACGGCTTCGGCTGCGTGGATGTCGGAAAATATCCCACGGGAACTTACTACTAGGAAATTCTTCCTTATTCCTTGTCCGGATTATAAAGGGAACCTATGTGCAAAATTTTAGCTTTCTAGATACAAGGGTTTGGGCTGGGCGTTGATGAGTCAGTCAGTCAGTCAGTCAGTCAGTCAGGACTTCTCTTTTTATTTATATAGTATAGATTATGTTATTGATTTTGACAATACGTTATTCGCAGGAAATTCTGTTCGATATGCAGACTGTCAAGCGATAGACGAGTGGTAAAAACGCATTCGTAGCACAAAATTGACCGAATCAATTTCCAAGCATAAATTATTACATCATCATCTGCCTAGCCTTTTCCCAACTATGTTGGGGTTGGCTTCCAGTCTTACCGGATGCAGCTGAATACCAGTATTTTACATAAACCGACTGACTATCTGATTTTCATGACCCAGTTACTGGGTAATACGATACCTCTTGGTAAGACTGGTTGTCAGACTTTCAGGCTTCTGACGACCCGTAACGACTGTCAAAGATCCACAAATGACAGCAGGGAGCAACGGTTTAATGTGCTTTCCGAGACACGGAGGCGTTTTGGTGTGTAAAAATGGTCACCCATCCACGAAACAACCGCAGCAAGCGTAGCTTAACTTGATCGATCGACCCGTGCGGCTGTTATTACTAAACCACAAGTCCCTTAACCCCTTAAATTATTACATAATAATGGTAATACGTCTGCTTTTCCATACAAGTTGAACATTGTTCAACTTTGAAACTCCGCTTCGGTTCTTGAACTCCAAAATAATAGAATGCCAATAAAAATAACGTGAAACAAGTCAAGCGGATTCATTCTGAACCCCATACGATTCCGTTTTAGAGTTCCGTAGCCACTTTAGTGAGATACTATTAGCACCGAATCAATGATAAATGGAAATAGGGATTATTCTGAGCACCGTTAGGCAGTGGTGTGGTAAAATTACGAAAATATTAATTAGGGGTTGCACTCTCCATTGTTGTAACCAAGGGACGAAAAACAATTGATACACATAGGCGTGTGGGGTAATGTTGGATCCCATAATTAATAAAAAGAATTTGATTTTTCTAAGCGACTTTGCTCAATCATCAATAGTTTTTGAGATATGGATTTTTATTTACAACCCCTAAAATAACTATGAAATAGGTACAAACTCATTTTTACGGCTGGTAAAATCAATACTGTGCATCTGTTAATATCCATCCCCACTGCGGCACCCTCCACACGGTCCGACACGCACTTGATCGGTTTTTTGTTTGTCCATAGAAATGGGAGGGTGGAAGGTAAATCAGTTGGATCTGGGACTGGCAGCTCATTCATTTTTCAATTTCTATCTCTGTTTGTGGTTTGATCTCTATGATAGGGATTTTTGTTGAAGGATTTCTCGTGGTTGCATTTTTGGGACGGTTTTGCATATTGATTTCGCTAGGGGTGGATTTCAAAACATGCTTGGGGCACGTGTTTTGTTTTTAGGAAGAACACAAAATCTATACATGGATGAACTAGGTATAGTTTTGATCAGTACGATTTTTTCTCACATTTCAAATTCATAAATACGTTCTATTAGTTTAGTTTTCTTTTGTTTTAAAATATTTAAGAGGGCTGTCGCATTTTGTCACCTGTCTCGTTAACGCGGGACCAAATTTTTAAGAATGTTAAATTAAAAGATGCTTCTTGAAAAATGTAATCAATTAGCGAACTAGTAAAAAATATTAATTTAATAGGTAACCATTAAAAACACATTTTTATTCTGGCATTTATTTAACTTATCTCAAAAACAGATAATACATTTTGAGCTGCTTTTTATTAGATAACATAATTTTAATTTAATATTATTTACTAGTTCCCTAATTGATTACATTTTTCAAACAGCAACTTTTCATTTAACAATCTTCATTTGGTTCCGAGTGAGCGAGGGAGGTGATAATAAAATATGACAGCCCTCATAATAGTGTCACTGTATGTACTACTGCCTCGTTGGTAAACGAGCAAGCGCTACTGCTGATGATGAGGTCCAGGGTTCGATTCCTAGGTCGTGCAAAGTGTTATTGGGTTTTTCTATCTGAAATTATTCAAAGCAGCCTGGAGTCTGGATTCCTGCCCGGTTGATGGCAATGGACTCGCCCCTGTTACAAGGAACTTAAAGATAACTAGCAAAATGTGGTGTGCTATAGGTACGACCCTGCCCAACCCTCCGGGGAAACAAGGCGTGATGTTATAATACGCTATGTTGTATATAGTTTGATGACAAGCCTAGCATTGAACCATTAGTCTCAAACGTGCGTTCTGTTCCAAATTCTTGTGACGTAATAAAATTACATTGTTAACTCAAACGTTCAGTGTAATCCTTTGGTAATTTGCGCTGAAACTTGATAGATGCCTTTATGCGTTTGACTGCTCAATTAACTAAGACGTATTTAGTTGCCATGATCACTACTAGGCTTTGATGAGAAAGACAATCGAAGATGGATTAAGCTGTTTTGATGTCAACAATTCCTTGAAATTAAAAGTGCTATTCTGGTTGTGATGTACTTACTCACTTTAATGTCACTTTTAGCAGCATGTTAAGTACACTACAGGGTCTGTCACTAAACAATCAAAGAGGAAATTGCTATCATCATTATGACTGAAAAGAAGCCGACCCCAATACCTAGTTGTGAAAAAGCTAGGCAGGTAACCATGAAGACTGACTGAAAAAATGTAACGGCACATTTTATTTTTCGTTAACTTTTTCCTCCAAAACAAACATTTTCCTTTTTATAAAATATATGAGAGTCCCCTAAATCTTCGAAGCTGTCCCCAAATGGGTACTGTCATGTCAGGGCGACGACGTCGACACCTAATTAAATCAGATGAGTACGGAATGTCCCCGGACTCTGGCCCCATTTGAAACACTTTATTCTGCACGCTTGATTACATCCCTATTACATTGTGTTGGTATTTTAATGAATTAAATAATCTTTGTATTGGGCTTTTGTACCCAAATGTAATCGATTGTTAATTAATTTTATCAATAATTGCGCGGAAGCGTGGTGTGCTTTCTTAGGTTATATTATTAATTCTAGATTTAGTAATGCACGATTTTGAAACATTTTATAATTCTGTCTTTGAAAAAGAAGTAAAATAATAACAAATAAAAACTACTCCTTTTACTATACATTTAATATTGTAACTAAATTGCAGACTGCAAGATCTCTATAATTAATGGAATTAAATGGCAGTAAAACTAAATAAAAAGCTAAATTAAATTAAGACACTGTGCATATATACTTGCTTGTATACTTGTATAGAAGATTCACTCCGTAAAATCTTTTAAATAAATAGCGACTCTTGCTACGACACAATAAAGTGCAATTCAGGTCGCACAGCGTTATTTACTCAAGAAATGCACATTGCAGAATTAAATTCAACATTTTCAAACATGCTAAAGAGAATGTGAACTTTTCATAACCTCCTACTGCATAACAATACACATAACTAGCAATTGCTTTTCGGAGGGTGACATTGTAAGTAAAACAGTCTGTTCTAAAGAAATACAATATTGCTTTTATATTTCTTGGAATCAAAGTGTTGTCATCTTCACGGGCCATTATAGCTGTAATGCAAAAAAATACACACATCGAGACGACAACAAAGACCACACGATCAGAAAGAGAAAGCTTACAAATTGTAAACTCTGCTCCTTTCTAACGTAGAAAAAATAACACTCATTTCTGCCATAATGATATCAGTTACTCATTTTTAATTACAAACTTGCGAAGTCGAGGGCTTAAGGCTCCCGCAGTCAGGCGCGACGCGACTAGAACAATTTCTATGAAAACTTCATGGAAATTGTTACACTAGAGTCGGGTTGCGCTATCGCGTCGCGTCTGTCTGCGGCAGCCAGTAGTTGAAAGTTTGATAAATAAAAAAGAGTAATGGTGGCAGGTGGGCTGGGCTGTGACACTGTGTTGTGGGAAAAATATAAGCAGCTGACTGAAGAAGCTTAACCTAATGAATCGACCCGTGCGGCTGTTATTACTTAGCCACGAGCTGCTATACCTCACATAGCGTCGTAAATAATTTCAACCGAAAGTAATTCAAAAAAATTCTAAATTCAAAATTCAAAATTCTTTTATTTGGGACAACATAGGAACCATTTTTGTTAGTAAACATCATATACAACTTATACACTAGGATTAGTAACAAACTTATAAATAAAAAACCAAGTTAATGAGTCATGTACCTTGGAGGCACTTCATGCGGACAGTGAATCCGCATGAGATGCCTCAGCACAGGAGCTCTCGGGTCCTCAGCCACGACTTTCAAGATGCTATTGCTACTCCCTCGAATCCTCCCCACAAGCGATGCCACCTTTTTCCTGATGATAGCATAGCAAAAATAATAACAATACACACAACACACAACAACAACAATAATAGCTATAGAAAAAAAAATACTTCTGTAATTGTATTGCTAACGTCTACATTGCTTTAATTGGCTAGTGGAACGCTGTAAGCCCATATTCTAAAACGATACTCAAACATTCCGAGAATAAAGTTATATCCGGCAGTTTTAAGTCTAGAAGAGCATTTTTCTACAATAAATTATCAAATGGAAGGCTTGGAAGAACTGACTCCTTTTTTTTTTTTTTTTTTTTATGACTTCTCCCGCTCTGGGCAGAGGCGGGAGGGCGTGTCAGACTTTTACTGACTAAAACCCACCCATGTTCCTTCAGCTGCCCGTGCCAGGGCCACGGTATCTCTTTCGAACTACCCGCGACCCCGGCGGCATCGGCCCAATTGACCCCGTCACTGCTGACATCTCTTTGAGGCGCGCGTGGAACACAACGCGCCGTCGACCCGGGCCTGGTCCTTACCGGACGGCGAGCTGCCCATTACTCGTCTTCCGCAAGCCCGCGCCTACGGTGGCCGGGAATCGGCAATCGATTCCTGCCGCCCAGGGCGTCTCCTACGGCGGCTAGGGGCGCGAGGGCGCGGCTGTTGCCTCTCCCTCACGCGTTCCGCTTCCTCCTTCGCGAGCATTACTGCTTCGCAGAAGGAGGTGACGGCTTCCCATGCACTCTCGCTCCGCACCATGGCCTGGACCAGGTTTGGACGCGAGAGATCGCCGCCGCCGATCGCCTCCGTGAGAACACGGCGGTGCTCCGCCCAAGCCGGGCAGACCTCCACTGTATGCTCCACCGTGTCCTCCGGGCGATCCACACAATGGTGACACCCGGGCGTTTCCTCCCGCCTTATCCGAAACAGGAACCTCCCGAAACAACCGTGTCCGGTGAGGACCTGCGTCAGGCGGAAGGTGAGGACGCCGTGGCGCCTCTCCAACCACTCCTCAAAGAGGGGACTTATCGCCGCAATTGTGGCGTGCCCAGCGCTGGGTTGCGACAATCGCACTCTCCATGTCGCCATGAGATCCCGCCGGAGCTCTGTCCGCTGTACCGTAATTTCTCGCGGCAGCGGAGTTACGCCCCGGCGTTTCACCTCCTCGCGACACTCCCACACGTGCGCGAGGACTTTTGCCTCCAGATCCCATGGCGGTAATCCGGCAAGGAGGCACGCCGCCTCACAGGAGACCGTGCGGTATCCCCGGACTAGCCGGATGGCCATGACCCTCTGGGACGCGTTCAACCGGCGGGCTGGTCGCAGCCTCAGGGAACGCGCCCACACCGGTGCCCCGTAAAGGGCCATGGACCGCACGACCCCCGCGTAAAGCCTCCGGCAGGAGGCGTTTGGACCCCCCAGATTGGGCAGGAGCCGCTTCAAGGCAGCCCCGGCCCGCTCCAGTCTGGGAGCCAAACGTCGGAAGTGCTCCACGAAGTTCCACCGGCTGTCGAGGACGAGTCCCAGGTACTTCATCGTCGACTCAACCCCGATGTGAACCCCTCCTACCGTTATTTGGGAACCCGACGGTGGCGCGTTCCGAGGACCATGAAAACACATGACCTCGGACTTGTGCAGGGCCACCTCGAGTCCCAACTGCCGGATCCTCTCTACGATTGTCGCAACCCCGCGTGTCGCTAGTTCAGCCGCCGCCTGGTGCGACCTCCCCTGCGCCAGGACCAGCGTGTCGTCAGCGTAACATACAACGCTGACGCCGCTAGGGAGGTCGGCGCGCAGCACCCAGTCGTACCCGATGTCCCACAGATGTGGCCCCAGGACCGATCCCTGTGGGACACCGCACGACATCTCTCGCCGGTTCCACTCTCCCTGATGACCGGGGTAGATGACGGCCCTGTCCGTCAAATAGGCCTCGACCACTCGACGGAGGTGGGTTGGCACCCGGTGATACCGGAGTGCCTCCCTGATGCAACTCCAGGGCAGGGTATTGAAGGCGTTGGCGATGTCTAGAGACACCGCCAAGACGACGCCACCCCGGGCCACAGCATCCCCCGTCGTGAGGGCTCGCACGCGCATGATGGCGTCCACCGTAGAGCGCCCCCTGCGGAAACCAAACTGGCTCTCCGCCAAATCCGGCCCCTCCTGCGCCAGCCACCCGACGAGGCGGTCTGCAATGACTCTTTCAAAGAGCTTGCCCACCTCGTCGAGCAGCACGATGGGCCGGTAAGCGGACGGAGAGTCCGCAGGGCGCCCCGGCTTCTTAATGAGAAGAACTGACTCCTAATAAAGCAAATATTAAACAAAAGATACAACCCCAAAAATAAATATTGCATTCCAACCGCCATTTATTCAACCTCAACAAAATCTTGAATGCCTCGCTCGTTAAAATTCAGACCCACCTTTATAAAAAAAAAAGCTGAAGAGTTTTTTGGTATGTTTGAACGCGCTAATCTCTGGAACTACTAATCTGTCTGATTTGTTTTTTTTTTTTTTTTTTGCATTACATTGCCCAATTCTTGAGGAACATGCTAGGTCATTAATACCATCACGCTAAAACCTTTATAAGCCGAGCAAAAAGAAAGAAAAAGTCAAAAACAAAAGCTAAGCAAAAACGAAGTAATCGGGCAGACGATGCAAGGCGACAGGGTGGGTCGGTGGGGGAACAAGAAATATCACGCGGGCAGAAGCTGAAGAGTTTCTTTTTTAACCGACTTCAAAGAGGAGGAGTTTCTCAATTCTTCGGATCATTTTTTTATGTATGTTCCCCGATTACTCAAAGATGGCTGGACCGATTTGGATTATTTTTTTTTTGTTTGAAAGAGTATACTTCCCAGGTGGTCCCATGATTATCAAGTCAGGATCTGATGATGGGATCCTGGAGAAATAGAGAGAACTCTTCCAATTTTATAGGCACACTTGAAGCGATTTGGATAGTTTTTGGAAGAGTACTTTCTTGGAGTGGTCCCATTTCAATTTGGTGAAGATCTGATGAAGAACTTCTGAGATAGGCAACGGAACTCCTCAATAAATGATAGCAAATGGACTGGGATTGCTGAAATCTCATGTCTGTTTGTTGTTCACACCAGTTCATAACATAACATCACGCCAGTACGCTGTGAAGGGGCAAGCACATGTGAACCACTAAAAAGTGAAAAATAAAAACTTTTTTACAAAAAAATACAACCGACTTCCAAAAACAACACTACAAAGTGAAAAATAACTTTAATTTCGGAAGTCGGTGGCAAAAACGAAAATACATTTAACCAGACATCGACTTCTGAAATTAAAGTTATTTTTCACTTTGTAGTGTTGTTTTTGGAAGTCGGTTGTATTTTTTTGTAAAAAAGTTTTTTTTTCTTTTTGCTCGATTGCTGAGGATCGTAGCGTGATCCTTTTTGAAGTCGGTTAAAAAGTGAGAAAGAACGCTAAGCAAAAACGAAGTAATAGCGCGGGTAGGCGATAATTTCACGCAAACGAAGTTGCGGGCAGAAGCTAGTTAAATTATAAAACGTAGCTGTCAGAATACTTGATGATTTTATTTGATGCTCATTGAAATGAACACGTCAATATGACCTGTCAAGTTCGGCTGACGTGCCAAAATGGATAATAAGACACGTCTGAAGATTTCAAATGTACGCCTCTAAGCCAGGCCATACGAGACCATCGAGCTGTACCAAATAGGGTCCTGTTCCTGACAGTCGCCAGAATGTTCAATGTTACCTTTGGACATTGAATCAGCACTCGCGCGGCCCAGTTAAATTAACGATTGGTTGCATCTTACACGCACAAAACACAAAGATTTTGTATAATAGTGTGTGTTAAGAAAAAAACCGGCCAAGTGCGTGTCCGCATACGCACAATGAAGGGTTCCGTAGTTGAAAAGAATTTATCCCAAAAACAAACTAAACAATGGATCCCAAAAAAAAAAAAAAAAATGTTATAATATAAAACCACAAATTAACAATTTTCGGACTTTTTCTTTTATTTTGTGCTGGAAGACCTTGCTTCTTGCAAAATTTCATTATTCTAGGTCAACGGGAAGTACAGTACCCTATAGGTTTTGATTTACTTGCCACAGTTGTAGGTATCAAAATGTGTCGCGAAATGGCCGTATTTTTTTATTGCGTTGACCTAGAAGCTTGTTTTTTTTAGAACTCTAAGAGACACAACATTTTTCTGACTTTTTCCTTTACTTGTGCTGTTTTAGAATTCTAAGGGACTATAGATTTACGTATTCGATATTAATTTCAACTTGATATCTTTACGCCTCCGTGAGAAAAAGGGTCATGACAGATTGACAGAGTTGAAATATTTTTTTTTATATGATAGAATTTTTCCCGCGGCTTCGCTCGCGTTAAGTATTATTATTAATTAGGTATATTTTTTGCGGTTTTACTTTTGCTTAGCGTGAGTAAAAAAATAACTGGAGAGGGTCATTAATCCGCGGAAAATCTTAACACCGCGATTCAGAAAATGACGTAATTGTACAACGCCATCTATTTTCAATATTTAGAACTAAAAATTATTTTGTTCGTCTTAATTTATTCGTTCCATTAGGTACTTATAGTTCAAACTAATACATTTACATCCTCCATAATCCCCTATTTTATCTCCATGGGGGTTGAATTTATCAAAATCCTTTTTAAGCGGACGTCTTCATCATAGTAGCTCCAATCTTTAATTTCAGTTCAATCAGTCGAAAATCTAAGAAGATTTATACAAACTTTCATCCTCTATTTTATCCCCTTGGGGGTAGAATTTATCAAAATCCTTTCTTAGGGGATGCTTACGTTATAATATCTACCTGCATGCCAAATTTCAGCCCGATCGGTTTAAAATTGACAAAGCTTCATACAAACTTTCATCCCCTATTTTATCCCCTTGGGGGTAGAAATTAACAAAATCCATTCTTAGTGGATGCCTACGTCATAACATCTTCCTGCATGCCAAATTTCAGCCCGATCGGTTTAAAATTGACAAAGCTTCATACAAATTTTCATCCCCTATTTTATCCCCTTGGGGGTAGAATTTATTAAAATCGTTTCTTAGCGAATGCCTACGTTATAACATCTACCTGCATGCCAAATTTCAGCCCGATCGGTTTAAAATTGACAAAGCTTCATACAAACTTTCATCCCCTATTTTATCCCCTTGGGGCTAGAAATTAACAAAATTAATTCTTAGTGGATACCTACGCCATAACATCTACCTGCATGCCAAATTTCTTCCCGATCGGTTTAAAATTGACAAAGCTTCATACAAACTTTCATCCCCTATTTTATCCCCTTGGGGGTAGAAATTAACAAAATCCATTCTTAGCGGATGCCTACGTTATAACATCTACCTGCATGCCAAATTTCAGCCCGATCGGTTTAAAATTGACAAAGTTTCATACAAACTTTCATCCCCTATTTTATCCCCTTGGGGGTAGAACTTATCAAAATCCTTTCTTAGCGGATGCCTACGTCATAACATCTACCTGCATGCCAAATTTCAGCCCGATCCCTCCAGTGGTTTGGGCTGTGCGTTGATAGATCACTATGTCAGTCAGTCACCTTTGAGTTTTATATATTTAGAAGATTACAAATTAACAATTTTCGGACTTTTTCCGTTATTTGTGCTGTGAGAGCTTGCTTCCTGCCAAATTTCGTGATTATAGCATAACGGGAAGTACCCTATAGGTTTTGATTTACTTGCGAGTATCAAAATATGTCGTATAAATGGCCGTATGTTTTTATTGCGTTGACATAGAAGCTTGAATTTTTTAGGAATCCAAGACACCATAGACTCACATATTTGATATTAATTTCAACTTGATACCTCCACGTATTCCTGAGAAAAAGGGTCTTGACAGACTGACAGACAGACAGACGGACAACGAAGTGATGCTATAAGGGTTCCGTTTTTTTCCTTTTGAGGTACGGAACCCTAAAAAGTAGTATATAAGCGGTAACATAATGTAAATAAATCAGATTTCAATTTTATATTCTTGTCTCATTACCCCTCACTGTGGCCAAGACACCTTTAGCCATCTCTGATCAGTCTCGTGAGTCTGCGGGACGGGCAGTGAGTGTAGTCTTCCCGAACCTGGAATCCTGTCCACTATCCGTCTGTAACCTTAGGTCGCATGGTGCAGACATCCTGAACTTATTTATATATTTATTAACCGACTTCAAAAAGGAGGAGGTTATCAATTCGTCGGAACCTTTTTTTTTTTATGTATGTTCCCCGATTACTCGAAGATGGCTGGACCGATTTGGATTATTTGTTTTTTTGTTTGAAAGGGTATACTTCCCAGGTGGTCCCATGATCATCAAGTCAGGATCTGATGATGGGATCCTGGAGAAATAGAGAGAACTCTTCCAATTTTATAGGCACACTTGAAGCGATTTGGATAGTTTTTGGAAGAGTACTTTCTTGGAGTGGTCCCATTTCAATTTGGTGAAGATCTGATGAAGAACTTCTGGGATAGGCAACGGAACTCCTCAATAAATGATAGCAAATGGACTGGGATTGCTGAAATCTCATGTCTGTTTGTTGTTCAGACCAGTTCATAACATAACATCACGCCAGTACGCTGTGAAGGGGTAAGCACATGTGAACCACTAAAAAGTGAAAAATAAAAACTTTTTTACAAAAAAATACAACCGACTTCCAAAAACAACACTACAAAGTGAAAAATAACTTTAATTTCGGAAGTCGGTGGCAAAAACGAAAATACATTTAATCAGACACCGACTTCTGAAATTAAAGTTATTTTTCACTTTGTAGTGTTGTTTTTGGAAGTCAGTTGTATTTTTTTGTAAAAAAGTTTTTTTTTATCACATGTTAGGTATATGATAGGTTAGGGCTGTAGGGCTTATAAGGCTTAGGGTCGTAGGGACTGTTAGGCTTGTAAGTCTTTAGTAGGTTCCTGTAACTTATCATATATTTTCATGTACTGTCACACCTTTAACAGTGTTGCGGCCTCACGTGACGGTTGTTAAGGGTGGATGTACAACGCCTTTGAAAAGTTGAATAGTTAGTGAAATGAGAGAGATTTTTATCGAAATGCTAGATTTTATATATTTCAAAGTATTTTATTATGACGTCAGCTATAATAATTCTTTGAAATTTGCCTAAATCTGCTCTAAAAAACAGACGTCGACGATTACTCCGTAACAAAATGTTCCTATCAAAAAGCAATTCAAGACAAAATGATGTGATCGTAGGTAATATCAAATATCGTTCAAAACATTACAGACATAAATGTTTCTAGCATTCCTTCGCACTTATGCCCGTCTGGTACCTACAACTTGGCACCATTCCCGTCCGCGAAAAATAAAATGAAACCTGTTCAAAGTTACTCAGTGTAAAAATGCAGCTATCCAAAGTAAGCGTTTGCATCGATTAAATCGCGAGTGTAGCGTTGTAGCGGTGCAGTACAGCCGCCACAATTATATGAACTCCTGGTAGGTTCTGTCGAATTGATGCGCAAAACATCTTTATCGATTTATAAAATGCACGATCCTTTTTTAAAGTCGGTTAGAAAAGTTTAAAAATATTAAGAGATTAGAAGTATGTCATTTGCATGTATGGGGTTGTACCACTGCCCTTATTACAAGGTATTCCATAACTTAGTAACGGTGCTAGTTGCAATATCTACCTGTTATGTTAACAGAAGTAAAAAAATATTAAAAATTAAATGAAACTAAAAAAAAAACTAGTGCTGCGATATTCGGGCAACTCATGGTCATTTGAGTTTGTAACACGTTACTTTGAGTAGCAGCGTGGAAGATGGGCCTTGCAAGACACGCCGAAACTCATCACCTCGGTAAGTAACAGCTGGCTAAAGATTGATTGACTTGATCACGATTGTTAAATGAATAAAGAGATACAGTGTGTGAAATTTCATTATGTATATTATGTTCATACTGAGTCACTTATTTTTCTTTTTCTACAAAAGGAATACTTAAGTGAATATTTCAAAGATAATATTTTTTGTGATTTTTAGTCAATACTAATACTAACAACAATCGTGGCTACTGAGGATCGAGGCCTCAGGAGCCTATTAACAAATCCTCAAAGGTCTGAATAACAATACCGTTAGGAGGTCTTACGAATTAATTTTAACAAGAATACAATTTTCTAGATCGTCTTATTATTATTTATAAATGGTCTGTCTATATATTTAAAGCCTAAACAACAATATCTAATACTTCAATATCTGATCAACATAAAATTACTTAGAATACTCTTTAAGACAGAAATTATCCCTCCCCCCCCCCCTCCCCCTAAGTAAGCGAAGTTTTTTTACGATTATTCATTTAGGTTTTTAGCCACAGTGTTGGTAAGCCAGAGATCAGCTAAGATGTTTTCAAGCTATGGCAGGGCTTAGTTAAGTAGACTCATTAGCCAAAAGGATTAGTATTTCCCTCTAAATTATTCTTCACATTTTTTGGAAGAACGAAAAATGAAAAATTGGGCTACTCTGTTCACTGCTGCCAGCAAAAAATAAAATAAGGTGTCCTAGAGATTATAGCGTACAAATTGTGGCAAATAAATCTGTTATATTTTGGGAAGTTTTAGTGCAAACTATAAATCTTTTAGTTTTAGAAAGAGTTTTCTTGAGTATATTTTAGTAATGTCAGCAAAAACTGTGAACATAGTTAGTTTGTTTTAGAACAAAATAAAATTAAGTGCCTAAATAAACCTCAAAAAGGATTTTAATGTTTATCTCGGAGACCACTATCATTTCAGGACCGAACACCCAGGAAAACATTACAGGCGCTTTGGAAACAGTAACACCCTAATTAGGACTAAAATCTTCGTTGTCCAAATCCGTAAAAAAAAAAAAAAAAAAATTGTTTATTGGGTCTCAAACAGTTACATTTGCAGATGTGATTGAGACAGCCCCAGTAAGTAATTAATAATACTTGTGTTGGGGTTGACTCGCTCTTTCCCTTAATTGTTAACTATACACTATTGAGACTCTGTAACAATTAAAATAAAACTAATAAAGCTAATTGAACTAATTTAGAAACAAAGAGAATACAATGATATAAAAAAAAAAGTAATAATAATAATAATAATTAGCAGCTCTATGTATTTTGCAATTGTGGGTATGTGTTTGTGTGACTGTAGTTGTGTCTGATCATGGTTTGTTTGTGTGTGTGTGTGTGTGTGTGTGTGTGTGTGTGTTTTATGTTTGTGTGTGTGTGTGTGTGTGTGTGTTCTAGTGTGTGTTTATGTATGAGTTTACGTGTTAGCTGATAGTGCCATTATAAATCGCTATTAAAAGTAAAGAAACTACTTCAAATACCTAATTAGTCCAGCAGGTTTAAGAATTACTAAGTGAACTAAAATATGTTCAAAGTGTCCAGAACTTAATTAGGTTTCAGGTAATTAGTGGATTCACAAGTAACTGTAACTCTTGTTTTACTAACAACACGTTTTCGTTGAAACAATTTCACAGTTCAAAGGTGACTAAAAGTGTATTTAGGACAACTATGTTAAACAACAACATGTCTTAAACACATAGTTTATTTTTAACGTCAGCTACCTACAAGGTTCCAATTTGGCTCATGTTTTATTTGTGTGTAACAATTTTTGGAGGAAAATTCAGCAATATTTTCACACCCTGTACTTCAAAGCTAACGAAATTCGGGCGGAATCACACTAATATTATAAGGGCGAAAGTTTGTGAGTGTGTGTGTGTGTGTGTATGTTTGTTACTTCTTCACGCTCAAACGGCCAGACCGATTTGGATGAAATTCGGTATGTAGACAGCTTATAACCTGGATTAACACATAGGCTACTTTTTATCCCGGAAAAATGTAGTGCTTCCGTGGGATGAGCAAGAAATTCAAATAAATTTGCTTCTGTTTCAAACTCAAACGCCTCGACCGATTTTGATGAAATTTGGTGTGGAAGTAGCTGACACTCTGGATAAACACATAGGCTACTTTTTATCCCGAAGAAATAGAGAAAGAAAGAAAAAGTATTTATTGTGACTAGCACAGGAAGATCACTAACTTAACAAAAAACACAATAATAAAAGTTTGAAAACAAAAAAACAAAAATAAATAATCACATCACATCACACTAATATTATAAAGGCGAAAGTTTGTGAGTGTGTGTGTGTGTGTGTATGTTTGTTACTTCTTCACGCTCAAACGGCCAGACCGATTTGGATGAAATTCGGTATGTAGACAGCTTATAACCTGGATTAACACATAGGCTACTTTTTATCCCGGAAAAATGTAGTGCTCCCGTGGGATGAGCAAGAAATTCAAATAAATTTGCTACTGTTTCAAACTCAAACGCCTCGACCGATTTTGATGAAATTTGGTGTGGATGTAGCTGACACTCTGGATAAACACATAGGCTACTTTTTATCCCGAAGAAATAGAGAAAGAAAGAAAAAGTATTAATTGTGACTAGCACAGGAAGATCACTAACTTAACAAAAAACACAATAATAAAAGTTTGAAAACAAAAAAACAAAAATAAATAATCACGTCACATCACACTAATATTATAAAGGCGAAAGTTTGTGAGTGTGTGTGTGTGTGTGTGTGTATGTTTGTTACTTCTTCACGCTCAAACGGCCAGACCGATTTGGATGAAATTCGGTATGTAGACAGCTTATAACCTGGATTAACACATAGGCTACTTTTTATCCCGGAAAAATGTAGTGCTCCCGTGGGATGAGCAAGAAATTCAAATAAATTTGCTACTGTTTCAAACTCAAACGCCTCGACCGATTTTGATGAAATTTGGTGTGGAAGTAGCTGACACTCTGGATAAACACATAGGCTACTTTTTATCCCGAAAAACTAGAGAAAGAAAGAAAAAGTATTTATTGTGACTAGCACAGGAAGATCACTAACTTAACAAAAAACACAATAATAAAAGTTTGAAAACAAAAAAACAAAAATAAATAATCACATCACATCATCACACTAATATTATAAAGGCGAAAGTTTGTGAGTGTGTGTGTGTGTGTGTGTGTATGTTTGTTACTTCTTCACGCTCAAACGGCCAGACCGATTTGGATGAAATTCGGTATGTAGACAGCTTATAACCTGGATTAACACATAGGCTACTTTTTATCCCGGAAAAATGTAGTGCTCCCGTGGGATGAGCAAGAAATTCAAATAAATTTGCTACTGTTTCAAACTCAAACGCCTCGACCGATTTTGATGAAATTTGGTGTGGAAGTAGCTGACACTCTGGATAAACACATAGGCTACTTTTTGTCCCGAAAAAATAGACAAAGAAAGAAAAAGTATTTATTGTGACTAGCACAGGAAGATCACTAACTTAACAAAAAACACAATAATAAAAGTTTGAAAACAAAAAAACAAAAATAAATAATCACATCACATCACACTAATATTATAAAGGCGAAAGTTTGTGAGTGTGTGTGTGTGTGTGTGTGTGTATGTTTGTACTTAACAAAAAACACAATAATAAAAGTTTGAAAACAAAAAAACAAAAATAAATAATCACATCACATCACACTAATATTATAAAGGCGAAAGTTTGTGAGTGTGTGTGTGTGTGTGTGTGTATGTTTGTTACTTCTTCACGCTCAAACGGCCAGACCGATTTGGATGAAATTCGGTATGTAGACAGCTTATAACCTGGATTAACTCATAGGCTACTTTTTATCCCGGAAAAATGTAGTGCTCCCGTGGGATGAGCAAGAAATTCAAATAAATTTGCTACTGTTTCAAACTCAAACGCCTCGACCGATTTTGATGAAATTTGGTGTGGATGTAGCTGACACTCTGGATAAACAGATAGGCTACTTTTTATCTCGAAGAAATAGAGAAAGAAAGAAAAAGTATTTATTGTGACTAGCACAGGAAGATCACTAACTTAACAAAAAACACAATAATAAAAGTTTGAAAACAAAAAAACAAAAATAAATAATCACATCACATCACACTAATATTATAAAGGCGAAAGTTTGTGTGTGTGTGTGTGTGTGTGTATGTTTGTTACTTCTTCACGCTCAAACGGCCAGACCGATTTGGATGAAATTCGGTATGTAGACAGCTTATAACCTGGATTAACTCATAGGCTACTTTTTATCCCGGAAAAATGTAGTGCTCCCGTGGGATGAGCAAGAAATTCAAATAAATTTGCTACTGTTTCAAACTCAAACGCCTCGACCGATTTTGATGAAATTTGGTGTGGATGTAGCTGACACTCTGGATAAACAGATAGGCTACTTTTTATCCCGAAGAAATAGAGAAAGAAAGAAAAAGTATTTATTGTGACTAGCACAGGAAGATCACTAACTTAACAAAAAACACAATAATAAAAGTTTGAAAACAAAAAAACAAAAATAAATAATCACATCACATCACACTAATATTATAAAGGCGAAAGTTTGTGAGTGTGTGTGTGTGTGTGTATGTTTGTTACTTCTTCACGCTCAAACGGCCAGACCGATTTGGATGAAATTCGGTATGTAGACAGCTTATAACCTGGATTAACACATAGGCTACTTTTTATCCCGGAAAAATGTAGTGCTCCCGTGGGATGAGCAAGAAATTCAAATAAATTTGCTTCTGTTTCAAACTCAAACGCCTCGACCGATTTTGATGAAATTTGGTGTGGAAGTAGCTGACACTCTGGATAAACACATAGGCTACTTTTTGTCCCGAAAAAATAGACAAAGAAAGAAAAAGTATTTATTGTGACTAGCACAGGAAGATCACTAACTTAACAAAAAACACAATAATAAAAGTTTGAAAACAAAAAAACAAAAATAAATAATCACATCACATCACACTAATATTATAAAGGCGAAAGTTTGTGAGTGTGTGTGTGTGTGTGTGTGTGTATGTTTGTACTTAACAAAAAACACAATAATAAAAGTTTGAAAACAAAAAAACAAAAATAAATAATCACATCACATCACACTAATATTATAAAGGCGAAAGTTTGTGAGTGTGTGTGTGTGTGTGTGTGTATGTTTGTTACTTCTTCACGCTCAAACGGCCAGACCGATTTGGATGAAATTCGGTATGTAGACAGCTTATAACCTGGATTAACTCATAGGCTACTTTTTATCCCGGAAAAATGTAGTGCTCCCGTGGGATGAGCAAGAAATTCAAATAAATTTGCTACTGTTTCAAACTCAAACGCCTCGACCGATTTTGATGAAATTTGGTGTGGATGTAGCTGACACTCTGGATAAACAGATAGGCTACTTTTTATCTCGAAGAAATAGAGAAAGAAAGAAAAAGTATTTATTGTGACTAGCACAGGAAGATCACTAACTTAACAAAAAACACAATAATAAAAGTTTGAAAACAAAAAAACAAAAATAAATAATCACATCACATCACACTAATATTATAAAGGCGAAAGTTTGTGTGTGTGTGTGTGTGTGTGTATGTTTGTTACTTCTTCACGCTCAAACGGCCAGACCGATTTGGATGAAATTCGGTATGTAGACAGCTTATAACCTGGATTAACTCATAGGCTACTTTTTATCCCGGAAAAATGTAGTGCTCCCGTGGGATGAGCAAGAAATTCAAATAAATTTGCTACTGTTTCAAACTCAAACGCCTCGACCGATTTTGATGAAATTTGGTGTGGATGTAGCTGACACTCTGGATAAACAGATAGGCTACTTTTTATCCCGAAGAAATAGAGAAAGAAAGAAAAAGTATTTATTGTGACTAGCACAGGAAGATCACTAACTTAACAAAAAACACAATAATAAAAGTTTGAAAACAAAAAAACAAAAATAAATAATCACATCACATCACACTAATATTATAAAGGCGAAAGTTTGTGAGTGTGTGTGTGTGTGTGTATGTTTGTTACTTCTTCACGCTCAAACGGCCAGACCGATTTGGATGAAATTCGGTATGTAGACAGCTTATAACCTGGATTAACACATAGGCTACTTTTTATCCCGGAAAAATGTAGTGCTCCCGTGGGATGAGCAAGAAATTCAAATAAATTTGCTTCTGTTTCAAACTCAAACGCCTCGACCGATTTTGATGAAATTTGGTGTGGAAGTAGCTGACACTCTGGATAAACACATAGGCTACTTTTTATCCCGAAGAAATAGAGAAAGAAAGAAAAAGTATTTATTGTGACTAGCACAGGAAGATCACTAACTTAACAAAAAACACAATAATAAAAGTTTGAAAACAAAAAAACAAAAATAAATAATCACATCACATCACACTAATATTATAAAGGCGAAAGTTTGTGAGTGTGTGTGTGTGTGTGTATGTTTGTTACTTCTTCACGCTCAAACGGCCAGACCGATTTGGATGAAATTCGGTATGTAGACAGCTTATAACCTGGAGTAACACATAGGGTACTTTTTATCCCGGAAAAATGTAGTGCTCCCGTGGGATGAGCAAGAAATTCAAATAAATTTGCTACTGTTTCAAACTCAAACGCCTCGACCGATTTTGATGAAATTTGGTGTGGAAGTAGCTGACACTCTGGATAAACACATAGGCTACTTTTTATCCCGAAAAAATAGAGAAAGAAAGAAAAAGTATTTATTATGACTAGCACAGGAAGATCACTAACTTAACAAAAAACACAATAATAAAAGTTTGAAAACAAAAAAACAAAAATAAATAATCACATCACATCACACTAATATTATAAAGGCGAAAGTTTGTGAGTGTGTGTGTGTGTGTGTGTGTGTATGTTTGTACTTAACAAAAAACACAATAATAAAAGTTTGAAAACAAAAAAACAAAAATAAATAATCACATCACATCACACTAATATTATAAAGGCGAAAGTTTGTGAGTGTGTGTGTGTGTGTGTGTGTGTGTATGTTTGTTACTTCTTCACGCTCAAACGGCCAGACCGATTTGGATGAAATTCGGTATGTAGACAGCTTATAACCAGGATTAACACATAGGCTACTTTTTATCCCGGAAAAATGTAGTGCTCCCGTGGGATGAGCAAGAAATTCAAATAAGTTTGCTACTGTTTCAAACTCAAACGCCTCGACCGATTTTGATGAAATTTGGTGTGGAAGTAGCTGACACTCTGGATAAACATATAGGCTACTTTTTATCCCGAAAAAATAGAGAAAGAAAGAAAAAGTATTTATTGTGACTAGCACAGGAAGATCACTAACTTAACAAAAAACACAATAATAAAAGTTTGAAAACAAAAAAACAAAAATAAATAATCACATCACATCACACTAATATTATAAAGGCGAAAGTTTGTGAGTGTGTGTGTGTGTGTGTGTGTATGTTTGTTACTTCTTCACGCTCAAACGGCCAGACCGATTTGGATGAAATTCGGTATGTAGACAGCTTATAACCTGGATTAACACATAGGCTACTTTTTATCCCGGAAAAATGTAGTGCTCCCGTGGGATGAGCAAGAAATTCAAATAAATTTGCTACTGTTTCAAACTCAAACGCCTCGACCGATTTTGAAGAAATTTGGTGTGGAAGTAGCTGACACTCTGGATTAACACATAGGCTACTTTTTATCCCGGAAAAATGTAGTGCTCCCGTGGGATGAGCAAGAAATTCAAATAAATTTGCTACTGTTTCAAACTCAAACGCCTCGACCGATTTTGATGAAATTTGGTGTGGAAGTAGCTGACACTCTGGATAAACACATAGGCTACTTTTTATCCCGAAAAAATAGAGAAAGAAAGAAAAAGTATTTATTGTGACTAGCACAGGAAGATCACTAACTTAACAAAAAACACAATAATAAAAGTTTGAAAACAAAAAAACAAAAATAAATAATCACATCACATCACACTAATATTATAAATGCGAAAGTTTGTGAGTGTGTGTGTGTGTGTGTATGTTTGTTACTTCTTCACGCTCAAACGGCCAGACCGATTTGGATGAAATTCGGTATGTAGACAGCTTATAACCTGGAGTAACACATAGGGTACTTTTTATCCCGGAAAAATGTAGTGCTCCCGTGGGATGAGCAAGAAATTCAAATAAATTTGCTACTGTTTCAAACTCAAACGCCTCGACCGATTTTGATGAAATTTGGTGTGGAAGTAGCTGACACTCTGGATAAACACATAGGCTACTTTTTATCCCGAAAAAATAGAGAAAGAAAGAAAAAGTATTTATTATGACTAGCACAGGAAGATCACTAACTTAACAAAAAACACAATAATAAAAGTTTGAAAACAAAAAAACAAAAATAAATAATCACATCACATCACACTAATATTATAAAGGCGAAAGTTTGTGAGTGTGTGTGTGTGTGTGTGTGTATGTTTGTACTTAACAAAAAACACAATAATAAAAGTTTGAAAACAAAAAAACAAAAATAAATAATCACATCACATCACACTAATATTATAAAGGCGAAAGTTTGTGAGTGTGTGTGTGTGTGTGTGTGTGTGTATGTTTGTTACTTCTTCACGCTCAAACGGCCAGACCGATTTGGATGAAATTCGGTATGTAGACAGCTTATAACCAGGATTAACACATAGGCTACTTTTTATCCCGGAAAAATGTAGTGCTCCCGTGGGATGAGCAAGAAATTCAAATAAATTTGCTACTGTTTCAAACTCAAACGCCTCGACCGATTTTGATGAAATTTGGTGTGGAAGTAGCTGACACTCTGGATAAACACATAGGCTACTTTTTATCCCGAAAAAATAGAGAAAGAAAGAAAAAGTATTTATTGTGACTAGCACAGGAAGATCACTAACTTAACAAAAAACACAATAATAAAAGTTTGAAAACAAAAAAACAAAAATAAATAATCACACTATCACATCACACTATAATCACACTAATATTATAAAGGCGAAAGTTTGTGAGTGTGTGTGTGTGTGTGTGTGTGTGTGTATGTTTGTTACTTCTTCACGCTCAAACGGCCAGACCGATTTGGATGAAATTCGGTATGTAGACAGCTTATACCCTGGATTAATACATAGGCTACTTTTTATCCTGAAAAAATGTAGTGCTCCCGTGGGATGAGCAAGGAATTCAAATATATTTGTTACTGTTTCAAACTCAAACGGCTCGACCGATTTTGATAACATTAGGTGTGGAAGTAGCAGACATCGTGTATTCATATAGCACACATAGGCTACTTTACATCCTGAAAAAATGTAGTGTTCCCGTGGGATGAGCAGTTTTTTTGTGAATACTTTTCTCACCGATTAAATATTACACGTTTTAGTGTATCTCATAAACCGCGGGTAACACCGCGGGGCGCAGCTAGTTATTATCTAAAATTGAGACTATGTTGAAAGCGTGGGCAAAACGAGTCGTATCGTAGTTTTTTGAAAGTTTTCTAGTTAATTAGTGCCTGTATTTCATTGACTTAGTGGTTACTTTTATTTTTTTATTAATAACTACCTTATTTCAAGGAGCTAAAAATAGAAGAACTTTTTTAAATAAAGTTAGTTAGAAATACTAATTAGCGGCGTTACGAGTAACTACATCTTACGTGCAATTTAAATTGGGAAAAAGTCTTGGATAAATAATCTTTTACATTAGTCAATCAATCTGCCTAGCCTTTTCCCAACTTTATTGGGGTCGGCTTCTAGTCTAACCGGATGCAGTTGAATACCAGCATTTTACATGGAGCGACTCCACAACCCACTAACTGGGTAACACGATACCCTTTGGTGAGACTCATTAACAGACTGGGCTTCTGACGACCCGTAACGACTGTCAAAGATCCACGAATGACAGCCGGGACCAACGGCTTAACGTGCTTTTCGAGACACGGAGGAGTCTTGGTATGTAAAGATAGTCACCCATCCACGGACCAACCGCGGCAAACGTAGCTTAACCTTACCGATCGACCTGTGCGCCTATTATTACTTAGCCACAAGCCCCACAATCTTTTAAATTGCTCGCTGTGGGTAAATACCTACGCATATAGTTACAGAAAGTAACCTTTTCTCTTTAGATAAGTAAGCATGAGCTTTGAAGCTCTAGAGATAAATCCAGGATAATTAAGCGATCCGTTAAATCAAAGCAGACAATAGGCCAGGCTAACAAACGGCTTCCCGTAGCTATTAACAGAAGCGATCTCTGCTGGCTTATACAATATTCTGTATTACTTCAAACATGCTACTAATGAAGTTGGTTTTCAGTTGTTGGTTGGTACATAATTACATAATATAATCAGCCTATAATGTTCCCACTGCTGGGACACAAGCCTCCTGTCTTCGAGAGGGAAGTCTTCATAGCTTAGCACAGGACACTAATTCATTATTTTATGCCTTGTTTAAAAAAAAACCGGCGAAGTGCGTGTCGGAACACGCACAATGAAGGGTTCCGTAGTTGAAAAGAATTTATCCCAAAAACTAACTTAACAATAGAGCCCAAAAAAAATTTTTTTTTATATCATAAAACTACAAATTAACAATTTTCGGACTTTTACCTTTACTTGTGCTGGGAGATCTTGCTTCTTGCCAAATTTCATTATTCTAGGTCAACGGGAAGTACCCTATATGTTTTGATTTACTTGCGACAGTTACAAGTATCAAAATGTGTCGCAAAAGGGCCGTATTTTTTTATTGCGTTATCTTAGAACCATGATTTTTTTAGAACTCTAAGGGATTATAGACTTACGTATTCGATATTAATTTCAACTTGATATCTCTACGCATCCCTGAGAAAAAGGGTCTTGACAGACTGACAGACTTGATTTTTTTTTTAATATGATAGAATTTCTAATAAAAATTTTCAGTCTTTTTCCTTTATTTGTGCTGTGAGACCTTGTTTCTTGCCAAATTGCATAATTCTAGGACAACAGGAAGTACCCTATAGGTTTTGATTTACTTGCGAGTATCAAAATATGTCGCATAAATGGCCGCATGTTTTTATTGCGTTGACTTAGAAGCTTGAGTTTTTTAGCACTCTATGAAACCATAGACTTACATATTTGATATTAATTTCAATTTGATATGTCTCGTGTTCCTGAGAAAAAGGGTCTTGACCTTAGATATAAGAAAGAAGGAGATATGCCCAGTAGTTTAAAATGTATCGGAACACTTTGTCTCGACTTTGTCCCTACCACTGACCAACTACTACACATGCATTTCAGTAAAAGCAATAGATACGCAGTCGCACACACACCCGCATTTCAAAAATCGGAACGTACTACACAATCAATTATAAACCTTATCTCATCAAATACAGCGTGTATTTACCATGCACCGTACAGCTTAATCACACAAAAACATCGGTCCCTTTGAATGTACTGTGTCAAAAGACATTTATTATACATACACGCAGTTTAGTCAATCACTAGATTGACTAAATCGGAAAGTTATTGATTCTTCTATTTATTATTGTACTAATTTTTTTTTTTGTCCTGAAAGTAAAATAAATAAAAAACGACGTCTCTAGAAAATATTATAATAAAAATATACAATATGTAGCTAAAATAAAAATGAATAAGTAAATCAAAAAAATAAATCAAAAAAATCCGGTTAAGTTGGTTTAGGCTCGTATTGATAATAATTATATCGTATGAATAATAGCACGAGGATAAGGCATAATATACGATCATTCAAACCCAAAAATACACCGATTATTAACCTAAAATTTAATAAACTTACTTAACGAACGACGTTGGTTACGCATTTCTCTACTGTGCTGTAAAATAGTCAAAATAAGTAAAAACATTATTTCACATCGATCTTCCAACAGGGTTAAAATGATTAACAAATTGAAGAATAAACTATATAAGCAATATTATATTAATTCGCCAATCGATTTTTGCCGATAGGATACGTTAGTGGATTTGCACAAGCGCACCATTAGCTCGTCTCAAGACGCAACGGCCGTACTACGCGACCATCCGCATAAATAAAGTATCGTTTTGTGATTATTACATTGCTCGTCCAGTCGCTTAGCGACGTACTTAGGTAGTGGTTAAGGGGCAATGTATTTATTGCATAAATAGTATAGTCGCTGTGATATTTGAAAACAAAAATAACGAAGTAGAAAACTTTTTACAAAAAAAAAAAAACAACTGACTCCCAAAAAAAAAACACTACAAAGCGGAAAATAAGTTTAATTCGTCGAAAAAAAAGTAAAAGTCGGTGTCTTTGGTTTTTTTTAGTTTCGTTTTTTGCCACCGACTTCCGAAATTAAAGTTATTTTTCGCTTTGTAGTGTTTTTTTTTGGGAGTCGGTTGTTTTTTTTTTTTTGTAAAAAGTTTTTATTTTTCGCTTTTTAGTGGTGCCTACCTAACCCACACAAATTCCAATACCACTCTGCAAAATAAATGAGAGCATCATTCACATAGACTATGTGGGAAAAATACGTATTAAATTATTGAAGCTAACTCAAAAGCCACTCATCAGAACTTGAAGATATTTATATGCGACCATCTCAGGAGTATACCATTTCAAATAAAAACTATGCAAAAAGGCAAATAATATACATCGCGCTATTCCGTGTCTTAAGTTTGAAAGGCGTAGTTTTATGTTGACGGAGATAATGAGACTACGAAATCTGTCTTCTGACAATCAAGGTCACACATATTAACATACAACTCAAGTAGCGCAATTTGAAGCGGCATATAATTACAATTAAAATCATTTATAGCCAGAGTGCACCTCATGACAATTCCAATCAGTCCAAACACGGCTAGAATACATTGTTTTATTACTGAGTTCCGGTGCCTACCTTCTGGCTTCTTCATCAGATCTGTTCGGTGGTACCATTTTCATCAGAACCATTTATATAAATCTTCGTCATAGTCGCTTAACTATCAACTATCTTAATCGAGATATCTTATCGCCACCCGTGAAATACTTATTATCATTGAGAAGCTCCCGTGGCCATCTGTGGTCTTCTCCATCATTTCCACTTCACCAGTTGCTACTTTCTGAATGCAAATGCTTGATTTGTTGATTAAAATACTAAAATCACTATGTGTATGCCTATAATTTTTGAGGAGTTCCCTCAATTCCTCATGAATCCCATAATCATCAGAACTGGATTTTGATAAAAATGGAACCAATCTGGAAGTATATCCTTTCAAATAAAAAAATAAATTACCAAATCGGTTTATAAATGACGGAGTTCTGAGGGAACAAACATTAAAAAAAAACGCAACCGAATTGAGAACCTCCTCCTTTTTTTGGAGTCGGTTAAAAAGCAAGAAACATTTTACAATTTGTTGATTTTCATGATTTTAAAGACAAATATAGTACAGTGATTCCATGATTTCTATAGTTTTTGTTTTGGCTTCGGTTTTTACAAGAAACCACTGAACAACACGGCATTCTTATAATTTGTCACGATCACAGTCGAAAGCGCACTAGTTCGCGGAGACGGCCATTTGACTATGAATGGTTCATACTGATCTCGTGGCGTGGACACAGACACGCCCCCTTGCCACTTCTTCTGTTTTTTATATTTCTATAGTCTTGACAGTCTGCCAGACAGACAGACGGACAACGAAGTCATCCTATAAGGGCTCCGTTTTTTCCTTTTGAGGTACGGAACCCTAAAAAGGCTCATAATATTAACATGTTTTTCAGTCAGGAATGAAAAATTCTGAAAACTCCTACAATTTAGGCAAAAACTAAGATTTTTCTACAAAACCAACTTTCAGCTATAAGGAAGTCCAGTCAGATAATCCAAAAACATTACCATAATCACATAACACGGAGAGCCAAAGCGGCCGCTGCCAGAGGCGACATTGTCAACATTCTCCTTATTAACCACTAGCTTTTGCCCGCGGCTTCAACAGTTCGACAACTTCGATAGACAATTTGGGTTGTACTCTGCTTTTAATAATATAATTCAATCATGATTCGAAAGACACGTGGTGCCATCTATTATCATAAGAACGTTATTCTTCTTTTCCTCGGGAACAGTACTTTTCCGCGAGATGAAAGGTACTCTATGTCCGTTTCTGTACACCTGACAACGTATATGCAATTTCAGGAGGATCGGTTCAGTGGTTTAGGCGTGAAAATGTAGCAAACAAACAAACTTACTTTCACATTTATAATATTACTAGCTGCGCCCCGCGGTGTTACCCGCGGTTTATGAGATACACTAAAACGTGTAATATTTAATCGGTGAGAAAAGTATTCACAAAAAAACTGCTCATCCCACGGGAACACTACATTTTTTCAGGATGTAAAGTAGCCTATGTGTGCTATATGAATACACGATGTCTGCTACTTCCACACCTAATGTTATCAAAATCGGTCGAGCCGTTTGAGTTTGAAACAGTAACAAATATATTTGAATTCCTTGCTCATCCCACGGGAGCACTACATTTTTTCAGGATAAAAAGTAGCCTATGTATTAATCCAGGGTATAAGCTGTCTACATAC